>CM077666.1:270395165-270995165 GCA_039707655.1 Elymus sibiricus | reverse complement strand
AAGATACAAAACATGATTATTGATAACAGCAAGCAAATCTCAACAAAAGAAAATGATGCTCCAAGCAAAACTCATATTATGTGACGAATAAAAATATAGCTCCGAGTGAGGTTACCGATAGTGTTGAAGATGAAAGAGGGGATGCCTTCCGGGGCATCCCCAAGCTTAGTTGCTTGAGTCTTCCTTTAATATTACCTTGGGGTGCCTTGGGCATCCCCAATCTTAGGGTCTTGCCACTCCTTATTCTCCTCATATCGATGTCTCACCCAAAACTTGAAAACTTCAATCACACAAAACTTAACGGAACTTGGTGAGATAGGTTAGTATGATAAAAATAAATCATCCACTTAGGTACTGTCAAGGCAAGATTCATAATTGTTATCACATAATGCCTAATGTATTCCATAATTTCCACAATTTATATTACTCAATATAAGCTATGGAAATGCTAAAACAAGCAAACTATGCACTAGAAACAGAATCTGTCAAAAACAGAACAGCATGTAGTAAGCGATTTAAAAACCGTACTTATATACCTCCAAAAATTCTGAAACATTAGGACAACGTAAAAAATTTGTAAACCAATTCACTGTAAAAATTTCAGAATTTTCTCATGCTCTAGTACAGAACAGAAATTCCAGCACTGGACGCAAAAGTTTCTGTTTTTGCATAGAATCGAATCAACAAGTATCCACACTATCCCAAAGGCTTTACTTGGCACATTATTGAAAGAAAACATATAAAACTTGTTTACTACAGTAGATTAATCATGTGAACACACAAAAACAGTAGGTATAAATATTGGGTTGTCTCCCAACAAGCGCTTTTCTTTAATGCCTTTTAGCTAGGCATGATGATTTCAATGATGCTCACATAAAAGTTGAAGAATTGAAACACAATGAGAGCATCATGAAGCATATGACTAGCACATTTAATCCTAACCCTCTTCCTATGCATAGGGATTTTTTGAGCAAATAGTTTATGGGAGCAAGAATCAACTAGCATAGGAAGGCAAAACAAGTATAACTTCAAAACTTTCAACACATAGGGAGGAAACTTGATATTATTGCAACACCTACAAGCATATGATCCTCTCTCATAATAATTTTCAGTAGCATCATGAATAAATTCAACAATATATCCATCACACAAATCATTCTTTTCATGATCTACAAGCATAGAAATTTTATTACTCTCCACATAAGCAAAATTATTCTCATGAATAGTAGTGGGAGCAAACTCAACAAAATAGCTATCATGTGATACTTGATTGGCATAATCCAATTGAAAATTAAAATCATGATGACAAGTTTCATGGTTATCATTATTCTTTATAGCATACATGTCATCACAATAATCATCATAGATAGCAACTTTGTTGTCATAATCAATTGAAACCTCTTCCAAAATAGTGGAATCATCATTAAATAAAGTCATGACCTCTCCAAATCCACTTTCATAATTATAATCATCATAAATAGGAGGCATGCAATCGTCATAATAAATTTGCTCATCAAAACTTGAGGGACTAAAAATATCATCTTCATCAAACATAGCATCCCCAAGCTTATGGCTTTGCATATCACTAGAATCATGGATATTCAAAGAATTCATACTAGCAACATTGCAATCATGCTCATCATTCATGGATTTTATGCCAAACATTTTATTGAATTCTTCTTCTATTAATTGAGCACAATTTTCTGATCCATCATTTTCAAGAAAGACATTATAAAGACGAATAATATGAGGCAACCTCAATTTCATATTTTTTTGTAGTTTTCTTTTATAAACCAAACTAGTGATAAAACAAGAAACTAAAAGATTCGATTGCAAGATCTAAAGATATACCTTCAAGCACTCACCTCCCCGGCAACGGTGCCAGAAAAGAGCTTGATGTCTACTACACAACTTGTTCTTGTAGACTCATGTTGGGCCTCCAAGCGTAGAGGTTTGTAGGACAGTAGCAATTTTCCCTCAAGTGGATGACCTAAGGTTTATCAATCCATGGGAGGCGTAGGATGAAGATAGTCTCTCTCAAACAACCCTGCAACCAAATAACAAAGAGTCTCTTGTGTCCCCAACACACCCAATACAATGGTAAATTGTATAGGTGCACTAGTTCGGCGAAGAGATGGTGATACAAGTGTAGTATGGATAGTTGATATAGGTTTTTGTAGTGCGAACAATAAAAAAACAGCAAGGTAGCAAGTAACAAAAGTGAGCATAAACGGTATTGCAATGCTTAGAAACAAGGCCTAGGGTTCATACTTTCGCTAGTGCAATCTCTCAACAATGCTAATATAATTGGATCATATAACCATCCCTCAACGTGCGATAAAGAATCACTCCCAAGTTCCTATTAGCGGAGAACATAAGATAGAAATTGTTTGCAGGGTACGAAACCACCTCAAAGTTATCCTTTCTGATCGATCTATTGAGCTATTCCTATAAGTGTCACAAATAGCCCTAGAGTTCGTACTAAAATAACACCATATGATACACATCAACCAACTCTAATGTCACCTAGATACTCCAATGTCACCACAAGTATCCGTGAGTTGATTATACGATATGCATCAAACAACTTCATAATCATAATATTCAATCCACACAAAGAACTCCAAGGAGCACCCCAAAGTTTCTATCGAAGAAAAGATAATGAAAACATGCATCAACCCCTATGCATAGATTACCCCAATGTCACCTCGGGAATCCGTGAGTTGAGTGCCAAAACATATATCAAGTGAATCAATATAATACCCCATTGTCACCATGGGTATTCATATGCAAGACATACATCAAGTGTTCTCAAATCTGAATATTCGATCCGACGATAACGAAACCTCAAAGGGAAAAGATTCGATTCATCACAACAAAGATAGAGAGGGAGGAAACACCATATGATCCAACTATATCAACAAAGCTCGCGATACATCAAGATCGTGCCAAATCAAGAACACGAGAGAGAGAGAGAGAGAGAGAGAGAGAGAGAGAGAGAGAGAGAGAGAGAGATAAAACACATAGCTACTGGTACAAACCCTCAGCCCCGAGGGTGAACTACTCCCTCCTCATCATGGAGACCACCTGGATGATGAAGATGGCCTCTGGTGATGCTTTCCCCCCTCCGGCAGGGTGCCGAAAAAGGGTTGTAGATTAGATCGTGGAGGTACAGAGGCTTGCGGCGGCGTAAAAACTCAGCTAGGTTAACTTTCGGGGGTTTGTGAATATATACGATTTTTCAGCGTTGGAATCACGCAAAGAGGTGCCACAGGGGGCCCACGAGGCACCAGGGCGCGCCTGGGGGGGAGGCGCGCCCAGGTGGCTCGTGGGGCCCTTGTGGCTCTTCTGCTGCTCCTCCGAAGCTTCCTGGGTCTGTTTCCTTCCAGAAACAATCGTCAAAAAGTTTCGCTGCATTTGAACTCCATTTGATATGGATTTTCTGGAAAACCAAAAACAAGCAGAAAACAGCAACTGGCACCGGGCACTAGGTCAATATGTTAGTCCATAAAAATCATATAAAAGTGCACCAAAAACATACAAAACTATAATAACACATGGCATGAATACTTCATAAATTATAGATACGTTGGAGACGTATCAACGTCGTGCGCGACACCATGGAGGACGCCGTGGCCGGACCTAAAGCCGGCTCCATGCTCGAGAATGCCAGGGCGTGGAGCACGACATCGAGGATGGCCGTGGCGAAAGGCGGGTCATCGGACCGCTGATGACCCACAAGTATAGGGGATCAATCATAGTCCTTTCGATAAGTAAGAGTGTCAAACCCAACGAGGAGCAGAAGGAAATGACAAGCGGTTTTCAGCAAGGTATTCTCTGCAAGTACTGAAAGTAGCGGTAACAAATAGTTTTGATAGCAAGATAATTCGTAACAAGTAACAAGTAACAAGTATAATAAAGTGCAGCAAGGTGGCCCAATCCTTTTTATAGCAAAGGATAAGCCGGAACGAACTCTTATAATAAGCAAAGCGTTCTCAAGGACACATGGGAATTTCATCTAGTCACTTTCATCATGTTTGTTTGATTCGCGTTCGCTACTTTGATAATTTGATATGTGGGTGGACCGGTGCTTGGGTGCTGTTCTTACTTGAACAAGCTTCCCACTTATGATTACCCCCTCTCGCAAGCGTCCGCAACTATGAAAGAAGAATTAAGATAACTCTAACCATAGCATGAAACATATGGATCCAAATCAGCCCCTTGCGGAATAGTGCATAAATTAGGGTTTAAGGTTCTGTCACTCTAGCAACCCATCATCTAATTACTACTCCACAATGCCTTCCCTTAGGCCCAAAGATGGTGAAGTGTCATGTAGTCGACGTTAACACGACACCACTAAAGGAAGCACAACATACATATCATCAAAATATCGAACGAATACCAAATTCACATGATTACTTATGACAAGACTTCTCCCATGTCCTCAAGAACAAAAGTAACTACTCACAAACCATATTCATGTTCAAGATCAGAGGGGTATTGAATAGCATTAAGGATCTGAACATATAATCTTCCACCAAATAAGCCAACTAGCATCAACTACAAGATGTAATCAACACTACTAGCAACCCACAGGTACCAATCTGAGGTTTTGAGACAAAGATTGAATACAAGAGATGAACTAGGGTTTGAGATGAGATGGTGCTGGTGAAGATGTTGATGAAGATTGGTCCTCCCACGATGAGAGGATCATTGGTGATGTCGATGGCTTCGATTTCCCCCTCCCGGAGGGAAGTATCCCCGGCGGAATCGCTCCGCCGGAGAGTGAAATTACTCTTGCCCAAGTTTCGCCTCGAGACGGCGGCGCTTTGTCCCGAAAGTATTCTTCTGATTTTTTCTAGGAAAAATGGTTTCATATAGCAGAAGGAGGGGCCCGGAGGCCTGCCAGGGGCCCCACAAGCTTGGGGGCGCGCCCAGGGGGTAGGGCGCGCCCCCCAGGCTTGTGGCTGCCTGGTGGGTCCCCTCCTGTTGATTCTTTCGCCAGTATTTTTTATATATTCCAAAATAATTCTTCGTAAATTTTTAGGTCATTTGGAGTTGTGCAGAATAGCTATCTCTGTTTCACCCCTTTTCAGGTCCAGAATTCCAGCTGCGGCATTCTCCCTCTTCATGTGAATCTTGCAAAATAAGAGAGAAAAGGCATAAGAATTGCACCATAAAGTGAAATAATGACCAAAAACATAATAATTATCAATAAAAAATCATGATGCAAATTGGACGTATCAACTCCCCCAAGCTTAGACCTCGCTTGTCCTCAAGCGAAAGCCGAAATCAATAATCATGACCACATGTTTAGAGAGAGAGAGGCATTGATAAAAATAAAATACGGACATGGAGCATCATGATCTTTATTATAACAGCAATACATCATCATAAAACTTCTCATGAAAAAGTGACAATTCATCCACAAGTTAAAGTATGAACCATAAACCAAATTGAAAACTAACAAACTATGATCTCAGTCACTGAAGCAATTGCAATTCATCATATTATCAGAAAGAGTCTATGTAAGAGCTTTGTTTAGCAAGTTCACATACTCAACTATCATTTAGTCTTCTATGATTGCTGACACTCACGGCATACTTATGGAGCAAAAGTTCCAGTCGGACACATAGAAAGATAGGGGCTTATAATTTCGCCTCCCAACGAATTTACCTCAAGGGTAATGTCAACAATAATAACTCATGATCACCTACATCCAACTGGATATATATGCCTGGATCAATCCCCACCACATGATGCTTGCCAAGAGAGAAAATAAAAAAAACAAAATAGAGAAGAATACTATTGACTCTTGCATGAAAGTAAATACATAAAGTAAAAGATAGGCCCTTCGCAGAGGGAAGCAGAGGTTGTCATGCGCTTTCTGTTTTTGGATGTGCAAGCTCTTAATGTAAAGGAACGTCACTTTATATTGCCCCTTGTGACAGCGACCTTTATTATGCGGTCTGTCGCTTTTATTACTCCACCATCACAAGATCGTACAAAGCTTATTTTCCCTTACAATAAAAGTTCATACATGTTTAGGAGCAATTTTTATTGCTTTGCACCGATGACAACTTACTTGAAGGATCTTATTCAATCCATAGGTAGATATAGTGGACTCTCATGGCATGAAACTGGGTTTAAGGGTTTTTGGATGCACAAGTAGTATCTCTACTTAGTACAGAATTTTGGCTAGCAAAAGATAGGGGCAAGCACCACATGTTAAAGGTGTTGGGGAACGTCGCATGGGAAACAAAAAATTTCCTACGCACACGCAAGATCTATCCATGGTGATGAGCATCTACGAGAGGGAGAGTGAATCTACATACCCTTGTAGATCGCTAAGCGGAAGCGTTAAGAAATGCGGTTGATGTAGTCGAACGTCTTCACGATCCAAATCGCAAGTCGTCCCTCGATCCAAACACGATCTAGCGCTGAACGGACGGCACCTCCGCGTTCAACACACGTACGGCTTGATGACGCCTTCACCTCCTCGATCCAGCGAGCGATGGTGAAGTAGTGGATGAGTTCCGGCAGCACGACGGCGTGGTGATGGTGGTGAGGAACAATCTCTGCAGGGCTTCGCCAAGCACTACGGAGATTGTGACGGGAGGAACTAGAGGGTTAGGGTTGCCGGCACACGGCTTGGGAAATCTTAATGTATCCCGTGTGCTAGCCCTGCCCCTCTATTTATATGTTGAGCCCTGGGGTCTAAACTTGGAGAGAAAGCCTCCACAAGGTCGGTTTTGCCCGCACAAGGTCGGTTTGGCCCGCACGGAAAGAGTCCCACTCGGATTCCAGCAGTACCGTGTACAAGCGGTAGTACCGCTCACGAGCGGTAGTACCGCTTGAGCGGTAGTACCGCTTCACACAAGCGGTAGTACTGCCTTACAAGCGGTAGTACCGCTTAAGGCAGCAGCAAAACTTCCTTTTGCACTTTCCAATACCTCGTGGGCTTTACCCCTTTGGCCCATATAAAGTGTTGCTGCACCCGAACACTTCGGTAAACATCCGGAACCCCTTCCGGTGAATTCCGGAACCCTTCCGGAGATCAAAACACTATTATCACATATATCAAACTTTACCTCCGGACTCTTCCGGAGATCCTCGTCATGTCCGGGATTTTATCCGGGACTCCGAACAACCTTCGGTCACCAACACAATAACTCAACTATACTAATCGTCACCAAACGTTAAGTGTGTAGACCCTGCGGGTTCGAGAACTATGTAGACATGACCGAGACACCTCTACGGTCAATAACCAATAGCGGGACCTAGATGCCCATATTGGTTCCTACATATTCTACGAAGATCTATATCGGTCGAACCTCTATGTCAAGGATTCAGTTAATCCCGTATGCTGTTCCCTTTGTTCTTCGGTATGTTACTTGCCCGAGATTCGATCGTCGGTATCTCTATACCTAGTTCAATCTCGTTATCGGCAAGTCTCTTTACTCAGTCCGTAATACAAGATCTCGTGGCTAACACTTTAGTCACATTGCTTGCAAGGCTCATTGTGATGTTGTATTACCGAGTGGGCCCTGAGATACCTCTCCGTCACACGGAGTAACAAATCCCAGTCTTGATCCATGCCAACCCAACAGACACCCTCGGAGATACCTGTAGAGCATCTTTATAGTCACCCAGTAACGTTGCGACGTTTGATACACACAAGGTATTCCTCCGGTGTCAGTGAGTTGCATGATCTCATGGTCATAGGAACAGATACTTGACATGCAGAAAACAATAGCAATAAACTGACACGATCATATGCTACGTTTATAGTTTGGGTCTTGTCCATCACATCATTCTCCTAATGATGTGATCCCGTTATCAAATGACATCTCATGTCCATGGCTAGGAAACCTTCACCATCTTTTGATCAACGAGCTAGTTAACTAGAGGCTTACTAGGGACACAGTGTTGTCTATGTACCCACACATGAATTTGAGTTTCCAATCAATACAATTATAGCATGGATAATAAACGATTATCATGAACAAGGAAATATAATAATAACCAATTTATTATTGCCTCTAGGGCATATTTCCAACAAAAGGATCCAAAACAATATAACTTCTATGTGAATATAAGCAAACATAACTCATTACGTTGTCTTCCTTGTCCAACGTCGACTAATTGACATAGAATATTTAATGGGGGCTCACAATCATAAAAGATGTCCCAGATAGTGTATTTATATGTGAGACCTCTCTTCCTTTATTACTTTTTCATGAATTGCAACAATGACCAATGCTATGTTTGTCAACTTCCAACAAGTTTTATCAATTATACTTCTTTTATGTGAAGTCATCACTCCCCATGGGATTAGCATATGATATATTTTTTTTATTCTTTTTATTTCTAAGATTGGATCAACCAAAGCAAAACACTCAACTCAAACTACTCTTTATTATATAACTTTCACACACGATTACATAGATAGATAGATCACAAAGCAAGCACTCGAAACTAAATCATACCAAAACTTTATTCTTCTAAATCACGAAATAACTAAGGATTGAACTAAGATAGATAATGATGATAAAAAGTGATGATGATACGATACCGGGGCACCTCCCCCAAGCTTGGCACAAGCCAAGGGTGGTGCCCATACCCATATACTCAATTCTCCTTCTTCGGTGATGGTGGTGATGAAGTGATGGGCTTGTCCTCCGTCTTCCAAGGCATAGGTTCTCCGTCATAGAAGGACGAACGTGTTTCCGGAGTCCTGAAATTTGCAGCTAAACTCATACCTTTGAACTTGGCCTCATACTCAAAATTTTGGTTTTGTAGATCATATATTTGGGCCTGAAGATAGTCAATCCGGTCATTGAGCTTGAAGATGACGTCCCCAATATTCTTGCCGTCCACCTTGTGCTCACGGATGCACTCCATGATCATGGAGTGGTTAGCACAAAGTCCGCGCTCCACCATCCCCTGGCACTTGAAGATCTCCTGTTCAACTGCTTCTAGCCTGGCCTTCTCGCTCCCGGTCTTCTTAGGTCCTTGAACGTCCCGGATGTGGAGCACCCCCTCACGCATCTCAATGGCTTGAGGGTGCTTCATCACCTTCGGTAGGTACGGGTTGATGACCTTCTCATAGAACTTGTCCTTGGACGAGCTTGCAGACGCCATGGCGATCTAGATCTGTCAGAAAAACAGCCCGAAACAAGAACAGAGGAGAAACTTGCGAGGCGGTGGTCAAAACACCCGTGAGTATATATATTGAATTTTCCCGTGCAAAACAAGTAATATGGAAGAAAAACGGAGTCAGGAAAGTCCACGAGGGCGCCACAAGCCTGGTAGGCGCGCCCTGGGGGGTAGGGCGCGCCCCCCAGGCTTGTCGCCTCCTCGTGCATTTTTCGGACTGTTTATTATTTTCCTAATTTTTTATATATTCCAAAATAGACAGAAAGTACTTTTATGGAAGTTTTGGAGTCGGTTTTCTTACCGTACCACATACCTACTCCTTTTCAGGCTTCTGGAGCGTTCCGGAAGGTTTCCTCTATGTGCTCTTCCGGTGTCATTGTTTGGATAATATTAGTTTCAACATTAATGGGCGTACCTGAGATATAATGTTTAATTCTTTGCCCATTAACAACTCTCGGATTATTGCCTTCGGAATTGTTTATTTTGATGGCTCCGGAGCGATAAACTTATTCGATGATATACATGTTGGGGAACGTTGCATGGAAAACAAAAAAAATTCTACGCACACGCAAGATCTATCCATGGAGATGCATAGCTACGAGAGGGGGAGTGTGTCTACGTACCTTCGTAGACCATAAGCGGAAGCGTTAGAACAACGCGGTTGATGTCGTCGAACAACTTCACGATCCAACCGACCGAGTACCGAACGTACGGCACCTCCGCGTTCAGCACACGTTCAGCTCGGTGACGTCCTCGACTTCTTGATCCAGCAAGACGGCGAGGTAGTGGATGAGTTCCGGCAGCACGACGGCGTGGTGACGGTGATGGTGATGCTATCTCCGCAGGGCTTCGCCCAAGCACTGCGAAAATATGACCGAGGGACGGAACTGTGGAGGGGGGCGCCGCACACGGCTAAGACAATGTTGTGTCTTGTTTGGGGCACCCCCTCTCCTCTATTTATATATGTGTAGGGGCTTGGAGTAGAAGGAATAGTGCCACGTGAACAGTACCATGTGAATAGTACCACATGAATAGTACACACGTGGACTTGGACTCCAAAGTCTAATCCTATTCCTACTAGGACTCTCCCTTTTTCCTTCCCTAGTTGCGTGGGCTTTTGAGGACTTGGTGCGCCTGGCCCAATAAGGCTAGGGCGCCTCCCCTTAGCCCATGCCAGCCCTTGGGACGTGGTGGACCCACTTGTGGACTTCCGAGCCCCTCCGGAATCCTCCGAAACCTTCTGGAAGCTTCCCGGTACAATACTGAAAAAACTGCACCTTTTTCTGGAACCCAAAATATGACTTCCCATATATAAATCTTTACCTCTCGATCATTCCAAGACTCCTCGTGACGTCCGGGATCTCATCCGGGACTCCGAACAATATTCGGTTACCAATTCACATAACTCATATAACACTATATCGTCAACGAACGTTAAGCGTGCGGACCCTACGGGTTCGGGAATGATGTAGACATGACTGAGACGCCTCTCCGGTCAATAACCAATAGAGGAACCTGGATGCTCATATTGGTTCCTACATATTCCACGAAGATCTTATCGGTCGAACCGCAATGACAACATACGTAATTCCCTTTGTCCGTCGGTATGTTACTTACCCGAGATTCGATCGTCGGTATCTCCATACCTAGTTCAATCTCGTTACCGGCAAGTCTCTTTACTCGTTCCGTAATACATCATCCCGTAACTAACTCCTTAGTCACTTTGCTTGCAAGCTTCTTATGATGTGCATTACCGAGAGGGCCCAGAGATACCTCTCCGAAACACGGAGTGACAAATCCCAGTCTCGATCCATGCCAACTCAACAGACACCTTCGGATATACCTGTAGAGCATCTTTATGATCACCCAATTACGTTGTGACGTTTGATAGCACACAAGGTATTCCTCCGGTATCTGGGAGTTGCATGATCTCATGGTCGGAGGAACATGTATTTGACATTCAAGAAAGCAATAGCAATAAACAGAACGATCATATGCTAAGCTAACAGATGGGTCTTGTCCATCACATCATTCTCCTAATGATGTGATCCCGTTATCAAATGACAACTCATGTCTATGGTTAGGAAACCTTAACCATCTTTGATCAACGAGCTAGTTTAGTAGAGGCTCACTAGGGACACGGTATTTGTTTATGTATTCACACATGTATTTAAGTTTCCGGTCAATACAATTCTAGCATGAATAATAAACCTTTATCATGAACAAGGAAATATAAAATAATAACAACTTTATTATTGCCTCTAGGGCATATTTCCATCAGTCTCCCACTTGCACTAGAGTCAATAATCTAGTTCACATCGCCATGTGATTAACACCCAAGAGTTCACTAGATTCAATAATCTAGTTCACATCACCATGTGATTAACACTCAAAGAGTTCTAAGGTGTGATCATGTTTTGCTCGTGAGAGAGAATTTTAGTCAATGGGTCTGCAATATTCAGACCCATGTGTACTTTGCAAATCCTTATGTCATACTGTAGATGCTGCTATCACGCTTTACTTGGAGCTATTCCAAATGACTGCTCCATTATACGTATCCGGTTTGCTACTCAGAGATATCCAGATTGGTGTCAAAGCTTGCATCGACGTAACCCTTTACGACGAACTCTTTATCACCTCCATAATCGAGAAACATTTCCTTAGTCCTTTAGTTACTAAGGATAATTTTGAACGCTGTCCAGTGATCCACTCCTGGATCACTCTTGTACCCCCTTTGCCAGACACGTGGCAAGGCACACATTAGGTGTGGTACACAGCATGGCATACATTATAGAACCTATGGCTGAGGCATAGGGAATGACTTTCATTCTCTCTCTATCTTCTACCGTGGTCGAGCTTTGAGTCTTACTCAACTTTACACCTTACAATACAGGCAAGAACTCCTTCTTTGACTGATCCATTTTGAACTCCTTCAAAATCTTGTCAAGGTATGTACTCATTGAAAGTCTTATCAAGCGTCTTGATCTATCTCTATAGATCTTGATGCCCAATATATAAGCAGCTTCACCGAGGTCTTTCATTCAAGTATCCTTTTATGCCATCCAGAAATTCTATATCATTTCCAATCAACAATATGTCATCCACATATAATATTAGAAATGCTACAGAGCTCCCACTCACTTTCTTGTAAATACAGGCTTCACCGTAAGTCTGTACAAAACCATATGCTTTGATCACCTCATCAAAGCATATATTCCAACTCCGAGATGCTTGCACCAGTCCATAGATGGATCGCTGGAGCTTGCACACTTTGTTAGCACCCTTAGGATCGACAAAACCTTCTGGTTGCATCATATACAACTCTTCTTTAAGAAAACCATTAAGGAATGCAGTTTTGACATCCATTTGCCAGATCATAAAATACGGCAATTGCTAACATGATTCGAACAGACTTAAGCATCGCTACGGGTGAGAAAGTCTCATCGTAGTCAACCCCTTGAACTTGTCGAAAACCTTTCGCGACAAGTCGAGCTTTGTAGACAGTGATATTACCATCAGCGTTTGTCTTCCTCTTAAAAATCCATTTATTCTCAATGGCTTGCCGATCATCGGGCAAGTCCACCAAAGTCCATACTTTGTTCTCATACATGGATCCTATCTCAGATTTCATGACCTCAAGCCATTTGTCAGAATCTGGGCTCATCATAGCTTCTTCATAGTTCGTAGATTCGCCGTTGTCTAACAACATGACTTCCAGAACAGGATTACCATACCACTCTGGTGCAGAACGTACTCTGGTCGACCTACGAGGTTCAGTAGTAACTTGATCTGAAGTTTCATGATCTTCACCATTATCTTCCTCTCTTATTGGTGTAGGCATCACGGGAACGGTTTTCTCTGATGAGCTACTTTCCAATTCGAGAGAAGGTACAATTACCTCATCAAGTTCTACTTTCCTCCCACTCACTTCTTTCGAGAGAAACTCCTTCTCTAGAAAGGACCCATTCTTGGCAACAAAGACCTTGCCTTCGGATCTGTGGTAGAAGGTGTACCCAATTGTTTCTTTAGGGTATCCTATGAAGACGCACTTCTCCGCTTTGGGTTCGAGCTTATCAGGTTGAAGCTTTTTCACATAAGCATCGCATGTCCAAACTTTAAAAAACGACAGCTTAGGTTTCTTGCCAAACCACAGTTCATACGGTGTCGTCTCAACGGATTTAGACGGTGCCCTATTTAACATGAATGCAGCTGTCTCTAATGCATAACCCCAAAACGATAGTGGCAAATCGGTAAGAGACATCATAGAACGCACCATATCCAATAAAGTACGGTTACGACGCTCAGACACACCATTACGCTGTGGTTTTCCAGGTGGCATGAGTTGTGAAACAATTCCACATTTTCTTAAATGAAGGCCAAACTCGTAACTCAAATATTCGCCTCCGCGATCGGATCGTAGAAACTTTATTTTCTTGTTACGATGATTCTCTACTTCACTCTGAAATTCTTTGAACTTTTCAAATGTTTCATACTTGTGTTTCATCAAGTAGATATACCCATACCTACTCAAATCATCTGTGAAGGTTAGAAAATAACGATACCCGCCGCGTGCTTCAACATTCATCGGACCGCATACATCGGTATGTATTATTTCCAACAAATCAGTAGCTCGCTCCATTGTTCCGGAGAACGGAGTTTTAGTCATCTTGCCCATGAGGCATGGTTCGCAAGTATCAAATGATTCATAATCAAGAGATTCCAAAAGTCCATCAACATGGAGTTTCTTCATGCGCTTTACACCAATATGACCTAAACGGCAGTGCCACAAGTATGTTGCACTATCATTATCAACTTTGCATATTTTGGCATCAATATTATGAATATGTGTATCACTACGATCGAGATTCAACAAGAATAAACCATTCACAAGGGTGCATGATCACGAGGGATATTATTCATATAAACAGAATAACCATTATTCTATGACTTAAATGAATAACCGTCTTGCAATAAACAATATCCAGATATAATGTTTTATGCTCAACGCAAGCACCAAATAACCATTATTTAGGTTTAATACTAATCCCGAAGGTATTACGAGCGTGTCGATATTGATCATATCAATCTTGGAGACACTTCCAACACATATCGTCACCTCGCCCTCAGCTAGTCTCCGTTACTCTGCAGCTCCTGCTTCAAGTTACTAATATTAGCAACTAAATCGGTATCAAATACCCAGACGCTGCTACGAGCACTAGTGAGGTACATATCAATAACATGTATATCAAATATACCTTTGTTCACTTTGCCATCCTTCTTATCCGCCAAATACTTGGGGCAGTTCCGCTTCCAGTGACCAGTTCCTTTGCAGTAGAAGCACTCAGTTTCAGGCTTGGGTCCAACTTTGGGTTTCTTCGTGGGAGCGGCAGCTTGCTTGCCGTTCTTCTTGAAGTTCCCCTTCTTTCCCTTGCCCTTTTTCTTGAAACCAGTGGTCTTGTTAACCATCAACACTTGATGCTCCTTCTTGATTTCTACCTCCGCCGATTTCAGCATCGCGAAGAGCTCGGGAATTGTCTTCTCCATCCCTTGCATATTATAGTTCATCAAGAAGCCTTTATAGCTTGGTGGCAGTGACTGAAGAACTCTGTCAATAACACTCTCAACCGGAAGATCAATTCCCAGCTGAGTCAAGTGGTTGTGGTACCCAGACATTCTGAGTATGTGTTCACTGACAGAACTGGTCTCCTCCATCTTACAGCTAAAGAACTTGTTGGAGACTTCATATCGCTCAACCCGGGCATTAGCTTGAAATATCAATTTCAACTCTTGGAACATCTCATATGCTCCGTGGTGTTCAAAACACTTTTGTAGTCCCGGTTCTAAGCCGTAGAGCATGGCACACTGAACTATCGAGTAGTCATCAGATCGAGCCTGCCAGGCGTTCACAACGTCTGCAGCAGCTCCTGCAGCAGGTCCATCACCTAGCGGTGCATCAAGGACATAATCCTTCTGTGCAGCAATGAGGATAATCCTCAAGTTACGGACCCAGTCCGTGTAATTGCTACCATCATCTTTCAACTAAGCTTTCTCTAGGAACGTATCAAAAACAGGGGAGCTACAACGCGAGCTATTGATCTACAACATAATTTGCAAAGACTATCAGGACTAAGTTCATGATAAATTAAGTTCAATTAATCAAATTACTAATGAACTCCCACTTAAATTAACATCCCTCAAGTTAACTAAGTGATACATGATCCAAATCCACTAGCCCATGTCCGATCATCACGTGAGATGGGATAGTCATCAATGGTGAACATCTCCATGTTGATCATATCTACTATATGACTCATGTTCGACCTTTCGGTCTCCAGTGTTCCGAGACCATGTCTGTACATGCTAGTCTCATCAAGTTTAACCCAAGTATTCTGCTTGTGTAAAACTGGCTTACACCCGTTGTATGTGAACGTAGAATCTATCACACCCGATCATCACGAGGTGCTTCGAAACGATGAACTTTAGCAACGGTGCATACTCGGAGAGAACACTTTTATCTTGAAATTTAGTGAAGGGATCATCTTATAATGCTACCGTCGTTCTAAGCAAAATAAGATGCATAAAGGATAAACATCACATGCAATCAAAATATGTGACATGATATGGCCATCATCATCTTGTGCTTTTGATCTCCATCTCCAAAGCATCGTCATGATCTCCATCGTCACTGGCTCGACACCTTGATCTCCATCGTTGCGTCGTGGTCGTCTCGCCAACTATTGCTTCTACAACTATTGCTAACGCATAGCGATAAAGTAAAGCAATTACATGGCGCTTGCATTTCATACAATAAAGAGACAACCATAAGGCTCCTGCCGGTTGCTGATAAATTACAAAACATGATCATCACATACAATAACGTATATCACATCATGTCTTGACCATATCACATCACATCATACCCTGCAAAAACAAGTTAGACATCCTCTACTTTGTTGTTGCAAGTTTTACGTGGCTGCTACGGGCTTCTAGCAAGAACCGTTCTTACCTACGGCACAAAACCACAACGGTGATTTATCAAGTTTGCTGTTTTAACCTTCAACAAGGACCGGTCGCGGTCAAATTTGATTCAACTAAAGTAGGAGAAACAGACACCCGCCAGCCACCTTTATGCAAAACAAGTTGCATGTCTGTCGGTGGAACCGGTCTCATGTACGTGGACATGTAAGGTTGGTCCGGGCCGCTTCATCTTACAATACCGCCGAATCAAAATAAGACGTTGGTGGTAAGCAGTATGACGATCACCACCCACAACTCTTTGTGTTCTACTCGTGCATATCATCTACGCATAGACCTGGCTCATGATGCCACTGTTGGCGAACGTTGCATGGAAAACAAAAAAAATTCTACGCACACGCAAGATCTATCCATGGAGATGCATAGCTATGAGAGGGGGAGTGTGTCTACGTACCCTCGTAGACCGTAAGCGGAAGCGTTAGAACAACGCGGTTGATGTCGTCGAACAACTTCACGATCCAACCGACCGAGTACCGAACGTACGGCACCTCCGCGTTCAGCACACGTTCAGCTCGGTGACGTCCTCGACTTCTTGATCCAGCAAGACGGCGAGGTAGTGGATGAGTTCCGGCAACACGAAGGCGTGGTGACGCTGATGGTGATGCTATCTCCGCAGGGCTTCGCCCAAGCACTGCGAAAATATGACCGAGGGACGGAACTGTGGAGGGGGGCGCCGCACACGGCTAAGACAATGTTGTGTCTTGTTTGGGGCGCCCCTCTCCTCTATTTATATATGTGTAGGGGCTTGGAGTAGAAGGAATAGTGCCACGTGAACAGTACCACATGAATAGTACCACGTGAACAGTACCACATGAATAGTACACACGTGGACTTGGACTCCAAAGTCCAATCCTATTCCTACTAGGACTCTCCCTTTTTCCTTCCCTAGCTGCGTGGGCTTTTGAGGACTTGGTGCGCCTGGCCCAATAAGGCCAGGGCGCCTCCCCTTAGCCCATGCCAGCCCTTGGGACATGGTGAACCCACTTGTGGACTTCCGGACCCCTCCGGAATCCTCCGGAACCTTCTGGAAGCTTCCCGGTACAATACCGAAAAAACTGCACCTTTTTCCGGAACCCAAAATATGACTTCCCATATATAAATCTTTACCTCTCGACCATTCCGAGACTCCTCGTGACGTTCGGAATCTCATCCGGGACTCCGAACAATATTCGGTTACCAATTCACATAACTCATATAACACTATATCGTCAATGAACGTTAAGCGTGCGGACCCTACGGGTTCGGGAATGATGTAGACATGACTAAGACGCCTCTCCGGTCAATAACCAATAGCGGAACCTGGATGCTCATATTGGTTCCTACATATTCCACGAAGATCTTATCGGTCGAACCGCAATGACAACATACGTAATTCCCTTTGTCCGTCGGTATGTTACTTGCCCGAGATTCGATCGTCGGTATCTCCATACCTAGTTCAATCTCGTTACCGGCATGTCTCTTTACTCGTTCCGTAATACATCATCCCGTAACTAACTCCTTAGTCACTTTGCTTGCAAGCTTCTTATGATGTGCATTACCGAGAGGGCCCAGAGATACCTCTCCGAAACACGGAGTGACAAATCCCAGTCTCGATCCATGCCAACTCAACAGACACCTTCGGAGATACCTGTAGAGCATCTTTATGATCACCCAGTTACGTTGTGACGTTTGATAGCACACAAGGTATTCCTCCGGTATTCGGGAGTTGCATGATCTCATGGTCGGAGGAACATGTATTTGACATTCAAGAAAGCAGTAGCAATAAACAGAACGATCATATGCTAAGCTAACAGATGGGTCTTGTCCATCACATCATTCTCCTAATGATGTGATCCCGTTATCAAATGACAACTCATGTCTATGGTTAGGAAACCTTAACCATCTTTGATCAACGAGCTAGTCTAGTTGAGGCTCACTAGGGACACAGTATTTGTTTATGTATTCACACATGTATTTAAGTTTCCAGTCAATACAATTCTAGCATGAATAATAAACCTTTATCATGAACAAGGAAATATAAAATAATAACAACTTTATTATTGCCTCTAGGGCATATTTCCATCAATACGGTCCTTCCCATTTAGAGAGAAGTTTTCCTGCAAAAAAACTTAAACAAGAATTGTATAATAGAACATGATCACCTACTTTGAATTCCCGTTTTTGAATTCTCTTATCATGCCATATTTTAACTTTTTCTTTAAACAACTTGGCATTTTCATAAGCTTGGGTTCTCCATTCATCTAGAGAGCTAATATCAAATAACCTCTTTTCACCGGCAAGTTTAAAATCATAGTTGAGTTCTTTAATTGCCAAATATGCTTTATGTTCTAACTCAAGAGGTAAATGACATGCTTTTCCATAAACCATTTTATATGGAGACATACCCATAGGATTTTTATAAGCAGTGTAAGCCCATAATGCATCATCAAGTTTCTTAGACCAATTCTTTCTAGATCTATTAACGGTCTTTTATAAAATTAATTTTATTTCTCTATTAGTTAATTCAACCTGACCACTAGACTGAGGATGATAAGGAGATGCAATTCTATGGTTAACATCATATTTAGCAAGCAACTTACGGAAAGCACCATGAATAAAATGTGAACCACCATCAGTCATTAAATATCTAGGGACTCCAAACCCCGGAAATATAACTTCTTTAAGCCTTTTAATAGAGGTGTTATGATCAGCACTACTAGTTGGAATAGCTTCTACCCACTTAGTAACGTAATCAACAACAACTAAAATATGTGTATACCCATTGGATTTAGGAAAAGGTCCCATACAATCAAAATCCCAAACATCAAATGGTTCAATAACAAGTGAATAATTCATAGTCATTTCTTGACGTCTACCAACATTACCAATTCTTTGACATTCATCACAAGAAAGGAAAAACTTACGTGCATCTTTGAAAAGAGTAGGCCAATAAAAACCAGATTGTAATACCTTGTGTGCAGTTCTGTCTCCCGCATGGTGCCCTCCATATGCCTCGGAGTGACACTTACGTAGGATTTGTTCCTGTTCATGCTCAGGTACACAACGTCTAATAATACCATCTACTCCTTCTTTATATAAATGTGGGTCATCCCAAAAGTAATGTCTTAAATCAAAGAAGAACTTTTTCTTTTGTTAGTATGCGAAACTAGGTGGTATATATTTAGCAACAATGTAATTAGCATAGTCTGCATACCAAGGAGTATTACAAGAAGCATTTATCACAGCTAACTGTTCATCAGGAAAATCATCATTAATAGGAAGTGGGTCATCAAGAACATTTTCCATTCTAGACAAATTATCAGCTACGGGATTCTCAGCTCCCTTTCTATCAACAATATGCAAATCAAATTCTTGTAGCAAAAGAACCCACCTAATAAGTCTAGGTTTAGCATCTTTCTTTTCCATAAGATATTTAATAGCAGCATGATCAGTGTGTATAGTAACTTTGGAATCAACAATGTAAGATCTGAATTTATCACACGCAAACACAACTGCTAAAAATTCTTTCTCAATAGTAGCATAATTTTTTTGAGCACTGTCTAGAGTTTTACTAGCATAATGGATAACATTTAATTTCTTATCAACTCTTTGTCCTAGAACAGCACCAACAGTGTAATCACTAGCATCACACATAATTTCAAAGGGAAGGTTCCAATCAGGTGGTTGAGAAATAGGTGCAGAAATTAAGGCTTTCTTAAGTATTTCAAAGGCTTCTACACAATCATCATCAAAAACAAATGGAACATCTTTTTGCAAAAGATTGGTAAGAGGCCTGGAAATTTTAGAGAAGTCTTTTATAAACCTTCTATAGAAACCAGCATGGCCAAGGAAATTTCTTATACCTTTAATATCTTTAGGACATGGCATTTTCTCAATAGCATCAACCTTAGCTTTATCAACTTCAATACCTCTTTCAGAAATTTTATGCCCAAGGACTATACCTTCATTCACCATAAAGTGGCACTTC
Source organism: Elymus sibiricus (assembly GCA_039707655.1). Taxonomy (NCBI): domain Eukaryota; kingdom Viridiplantae; phylum Streptophyta; class Magnoliopsida; order Poales; family Poaceae; genus Elymus; species Elymus sibiricus. The sequence continues at coordinate 270,975,004 of CM077666.1, read as the reverse complement.
TCCCAATTCAAGACAAGATTAGTTTCTTCACATCTTTGCAAAACTCGATCAAGGTTGCTCAAGCAATCATCAAAAGAAGTTCCGTAAACGGAGAAATCATCCATGAAAACCTCAACAATCTTTTCACAAAAGTCAGAGAATATAGCAGTCATACATCTTTGAACGGTAGCAGGTGCATTACATAACCCAAAAGGCATACGACGATAAGCATAGGTTCCAAAAGGACAAGTAAAGGTGGTTTTCTCTTGATCTTCAGGTGAAACAGGTATTTGAGAGAAACCAGAATAACCATCTAGGAAGCAAAAGTGTGTATGCTTAGATAATCTTTCTAACATTTGATCAATAAAAGGCAAGGGGTAATGATCTTTCCTAGTAGCTTTATTTAATTTTCTGAAATCAATTACCATCCTATAACCAGTTACAATTCTTTGTGGGATAAGTTCATTTTTATCATTAGGAACAACGGTAATACCTCCTTTCTTAGGAACACAATGAACATGACTTACCCATCTACTATCAGCTATGGGATAAATTATACCAGCCTTCAGAAGCTTTAATATTTCAGTTCTTACCACATCCTTCATTCTAGGATTCAGCCTTCTTTGATGATCAACCACGGGTTTAGCGTCTGGCTCCATATGAATTCTATGCTGACACAAAGTGGGACTAATGCCCTTAAGATCATCGAGAGTATATCCAATAGCAGCCCGGTGCTTCTTCAGAGTTTTAAGTAATCTCTTTTCTTCATGCTCTGAAAGGTTAGCATTAATAATAACAGGATATATCTTCTTTTCATCAAGATAAGCATATTTAAGTGTATCAGGTAATTGCTTCAATTCAAACACATGATCACCCTTGGGTGGAGGTGGATCTCCCAAGGTTTCAACAGGCAAATTATGTTTAAGGATAGGTGCTTGTTTAAAGAACAGCTCATCTATTTCATTTCTTTCATTCATATTCATATCATTCTCATGGTCTAGCAAATATTGTTCTAAAGGACCAGTAGGAGGCACAACAATAGAAGCAAGACCAATAATTTCATCCTTATTAGGTAATTTTTTATCATGAGGTTGTCTACAAAACTTAGAGAAATTAAACTCATGAGACACCTCGCCAAAATTAACACTAACAGTTTCTTTATTGCAATCAATCTTGGCATTAACTGTATTCAAGAAAGGTCTACCAAATATAATGGGACAAAAATCATCTTGTGGTGATCCAAGAACAAGAAAATCAATAGGATATTTGATCTTACCACACAAGACTTCAACATCTCTAACAATCCCAAGTGGTGAAATAGTATCTCTATTTGCAAGCTTAATAGTAACATCAATATCTTCAATCTCAACAGGTGCAATATCATTCATGACTTCTTGATAGAGAGTAAACGGAATAGCACTCACACTAGCATCGGTTTCCATAAAAGATTTAACACAATCAAACTCAAGATTTATACCTGACTCATTACCTTTGTCGATTTCCCAATCTTCAGAGTTACGTTTAATTCTTTCCAGAAGATCCCATCTAAATTCAATAGTTCTCTTCATAAAGGAACCAGCAAAAGAAGTATCGAGCATGGATTGATCATTATGAGAAAGCCGAGCATAAAAGTTTTGAAGAATTATTTCTCTTGAGAGCTCATGATTGGGGCATGTGTGCAACATATACTTAAGCCTCCCCCAAGCTTGAGCGATACTTTCTCCTTCATGAGGCCAAAAATTATATGTATAATTCCGATCACGATGAACCAAATGCATAGGATAAAACTTCTGGTGGAATTCCAGCTTTAACCGGTTCCAGTCCCATGTTTCAGTATCATCACATAGCCTATACCATGTCAATGCCTTTCCCTCCAAAGATAAAGGGAATACTTTCTTCTTAACTCCATCTCCGGATAAACCTGCAAGCTTAAACAATCCACAAATTTCATCCACATATATCAAGTGCATATCAGGATGTACCGTTCCATCTCCTGCATAAGGATTAGCTAGCAGTTTCTCTACCATACCCGAAGGAATTTCATAATAAATATTTTTAGTAGGTTCAATAGGTTGAGGAGCAACTCTCAATGCTTCCGGTCGAGGTGAAGATACCCCGAACAAGCCCCTCAAAGGATTACTTTCCATAGTGACAAGTGACAATAAATTTCAGCACGTAATATAAATGTTTCCTTACCAAATTCCACTCACCAAAGGCACTTCACTCCCCAGCAACGGCGCCAGAAAAGAGTCTTGATGACCCACAAGTATAGGGGATCAATCGTAGTCCTTTCGATAAGTAAGAGTGTCGAACCCAACGAGGAGCAGAAGGAAATGACAAGCGGTTTTCAGCAAGGTATTCTCTGCAAGTACTGAAAGTAGCGGTAATAGATAGTTTTGATAGCAAGATAATTCGTAACAAGTAACAAGTATAATAAAGTGCAGCAAGGTGGCCCAATCCTTTTTGTAGCAAAGGATAAGCCGGAACGAACTCTTATAATAAGCAAAGCGTTCTCGAGGACACATGGGAATTTCATCTAGTCACTTTCATCATGTTTGTTTGATTCGCGTTCGCTACTTTGATAATTTGATATGTGGGTGGACCGGTGCTTGGGTGCTGTTCTTACTTGAACAAGCCTCCCACTTATGATTACCCCCTCTCGCAAGCGTCCGCAACTACGAAAGAAGAATTAAGATAACTCTAACCATAGCATGAAACATATGGATCCAAATCAGCCCCTTACGGAATAGTGCATAAACTAGGGTTTAAGCTTCTGTCACTCTAGCAACACATCATCTAATTACTACTCCACAAAAGTAACTACTCACAAATCATTTTCATGTTCAAGATCAGAGGGGTATTGAATAGCATTAAGGATCTGAACATATAATCTTCCACCAAATAACACAACTAGCATCAACTACAAGATGTAATCAACACTACTAGCAACCCACAGGTATCAATCTAAGGTTTTGAGACAAAGATTGAATACAAGAGATGAAGTAGGGTTTGAGATGAGATGGTGCTGGTGAAGATGTTGATGAAGATTGGTCCTCCCACGATGAGAGGATCGTTGGTGATGTCGATGACTTCGATTTCCCCCTCCCGGAGGGAAGTATCCCCGGCGGAATCGCTTCGCCGGAGAGCAAAATAGCTCCTGCCCAAGTTCCACCTCGAGACGGCGGCGCTTCGTCCCGAAAGTCTTCTTCTGATTTTTTTTCTAGGGCAAATGGCTTCATATAGTAGAAGGAGGGGCCCGGAGGCCTACCAGGGGCCTCACAAGCTTGGGGGGCGCCCCCCAGGCTTGTGGCTACCTGGTGGGTCCCCTCCTGTTGATTCTTTCGCCAATATTTTTTATATATTTCAAAATAATTGTCCGTAAATTTTCAGGTCATTTGGAGTTGTGCAGAATAGCTATCTCTGTTTCACCCCTTTCAGGTCCAGAATTCCAGCTGCCGGCATTCTCCCTCTTCATATGAATCTTGCAAAATAAGAGAGAAAAGGCATAAGAATTGCACCATAAAGTGAAATAATGACCAAAAAGATAATAATTATCAATAAGAAATCATGATGCAAATTGGACGTATCAATCGCACGTACAGGCGTTCGTGGACGCGGTCATATTGTATTTCTTCTCAGTCATACAAAGAGCCAGGCAGGCTACATTCTCAAATCAATTGTGTCCATTTAAATGTTAAGAAATTTGTTAAGGAAATGTGTCCTACAATACTCTGTAGGCCTTGCAGAAATGAATCCACTACAAAAGTGTCTTTAACACCAAGGCTCAATCGAACAATACAAGAGGTGCGTCAAATGTATAATATCTCTATTATCAAAGGAAATACTTTCGTAGTCGTCGTTCGTAGCAGCCATTCATGCAAAAATAATTTGGAAATCGAGCGTTGGATCAATTTGAAAATCAAACCATTAATGCAATTAATTAGCTAGACGGCCAATTACATATGCAATTAATTAGGTCCATTTAAATTGGATTTTTTTCCCGCACCGAATCAATTTGGAAACCGAGTCATTAATGCAATTAGAAGTATGGATTTTTTTTCTTAATTCGGCAGATAATTAATTGATTTGGTCGATAGTTTAATTGGGCATGCAGGGAATTAGGTAGGCAGTTAATTATTCATGTAAATAATTAAGTAAGTGTTGGAAATATGCCCTAGAGGCAATAATAAATTGGTTATTATTATATTTCCTTGTTCATGATAATCGTTTATTATCCATGCTATAATTGTATTGATTGGAAACTCAAATACATGTGTGGGTACATAGACAACACTGTGTCCCTAGTAAGCCTCTAGTTGACTAGCTCGTTGATCAAAGATGGTTAAGGTTTCCTAGCCATTGACATGAGATGTCATTTGATAACGGGATCACATCATTAGGAGAATGATGTGATGGACAAGACCCAAACTGTAAACGTAGCATTTGATCGTGTCAGTTTATTGCTATTGTTTTCTGCATGTCAAGTATCTGTTCCTTTGACCATGAGATCATGCAACTCACTGACACCGGAGGAATACCTTGTGTGTATCAAACGTCGCAACGTAACTGGGTGACTATAAAGGTGCTCTACAGGTATCTCCGAGGGTGTCTGTTGGGTTGGCATGGATCAAGACTGGGAGTTGTTACTCCGTATGACGGAGAGGTATCTCAGGGCCCACTTGGTAATACAACATCACAATGAGCCTTGCAAGCAATGTGACTAAAGTGTTAGCCACGAGATCTTGTATTACGGAACGAGTAAAGAGACTTGCCGGTAACGAGATTGAACTAGGTATAGTGATACCGACGATCGAATCTCGGGCAAGTAACATACCGAAGAACAAAGGGAACAGCATACGGGATTAACTGAATCCTTGACATAGAGGTTCGACCGATAAAGATCTTCGTAGAATATGTAGGAGCCAATATGGGCATCCAGGTCCCGCTATTGGTTATTGGCCGTAGAGGTGTCTCGGTCATGTCTACATAGTTCTCGAACCCGCAGGGTCTACACACTTAACGTTTGGTGACGATTAGTATAATTGAGTTATTATGTTGGTGACCGAAGGTTGTTCGGAGTCCCGGATAAGATCCCGGACATGACGAGGATCTCCGGAATAGTCCGGAGGTAAAGATTGATATATGTGATAATAGTGTTTTGATCTCTGGAAGGGTTCCGGAGTTCACCGGAAGGGTTTCCGGATGTTTACCGAAGTGTTCGGGTGCAGCAACACTTTATATGAGCCAAAGGGATAAAGCCCACAAGGTATTGGAAAGTGCAAAAGTAGTTTTGCTGCCGCGTAAGCGGTACTACCGCTTGGTGAAGCGGTACTACCGCCGGAGCGGTACTACCGCTTGTGTGAAGCGGTACTACCGCCCGAGCGGTACTACCGCTTGTGTGAAGCGGTACTACCGCCCAAGCGGTACTACCGCTTGTGTGAAGCGGTACTACCGCTTGTGCGCGGCTGTGCACGGTTCGGCAGGGATCCGAGTTGGACTCTTTCCCTGCGGGCCAAACCGACCTTGTGCGGGCAAAACCGACCCGGAGGAGGCTTTTACTCCAAGTTTAGACCCCAAGGCTCAACATATAAATAGAGGGGCAGGGCTAGCACACGGGACACATCAAGATTTCCCCAAGCCGTGTGCGGCAACCCTAACCCTCTAGTTCCTCCGTCATAATCTCCGTAGTGCTTGGCGAAGCCCTGCAGAGATTGTTCCTCACCACCATCACCACGCCGTCGTGCTGCTGGAACTCAACCACTACTTCATCATCGCTCGCTGGATCGAGGAGGTGAAGGCGTCATCAAGCCGTACGTGTGTTGAACGCGGAGGTGCCGTCCGTTCGGCACTAGTTCGTGATCGGATCGAGGGACGACTTGCGATTTGGATCGCGGAGACGTTCGACTACATCAACCGCGTTTCTTAAACGCTTCCGCTTAGCGATCTACAAGGGTATGTAGATTCACTCTTTCTCTCGTAGATGCTCATCACCATGGATAGATCTTGTGTGTGCGTAGGAAAATTTTTGTTTCCCATGCAACGTTCCCCAACAGTGGTATCAGAGCCAGGTCTATGCGTAGATGAGATCTCGAGTAGAACACAAACGAGTTGTGGGCGTGGGTGTATACATATTGCTTGCCGTTACTAGTTGATATTTGATTCGGCGGTACTGTGAGATGAAGCGGCCTGGACCGACATTACGCGTACACTTACGCGAGACAGGTTCCTTCAACTGACATGTAACTTCGTTGCATAAAGATGGCTAGCGGGTGTCTGTCTCTCTCACTTTAGTTGAATCGATTTCAATGAAGAGGGTTCTTTTAGAAGATCAAAAAGCAATCACTACACCACGTTGTTGTTTTGCGTAGGTAAGAACGGTTCTTGCAAACCCGTAGCAGCCACGTAAAATTTGCAACAACAATTAGAGGACGTCTAACTTGTTTTTGCAGGGTATGATGTGATATGATATGGCCAATTACATGATGAGATATATGTGATGTATGAGATGATCATGTTTTGTATAGAATATCACGACTTGCATGTCGATGAGTACGGCAACTGGCAGGAGCCATAGAGTTGTCTTTAATTATTGTATGACCTGCGTGTCAATCATTAAGCGCTATGTAATGCTTTACTTTATCACTAAACGTTAGCTATAGTCGTGGAAGCAACAGTCGGCGCGACAACCTTATGGCGACACGTTGATGGAGATCAAGATGATGGAGATCATGGTGTCATGCCGGTGACGATGGAGATCATGCCGGTGCTTTGGAGATGGAGATCAAAAGCACAAGTTCATGGCCATATCATGTCACTTATGATTTGCATGTGATGTTAATCCTTTTTATGCATCTTATTTTGCTTAGGACGACGGTAGCATTATAAGGTGATCCCTCACTTAAATTTCAAGATAAATTGTGTTCTCCCCAAGTGTGCACCGTTGCGAAAGTTCGTCGTTTCGAGACACGCCGTGATGATCGGGTGTGATAGACTCTACGTTCGCATACAACGGGTGTAAGCCATGTTACACGTGCGGAACACTCGGGTTAAACTTGACGAGCCTAGCATGTACAGACATGGCCTCGGAACACAAGAGACCGAAAGGTCGAACATGAGTCATATAGTAGATATGATCAACATGAAGATGTTCACCATTGAAACCACCTCAACTCACGTGATGATCGGACTTGAGATTGGTGGATTTGGATCATGTTACACTCGAATGATCGGAGGGATGTCAATTTGAGTGGGAGTTTTTTAAATATGATTAACTAAACTCATTATCTAAGAACAATAGTCTAAGTTGTCTTTGCTATATTTATGTTGTAGATCATGGCTCGCGCAGTAGCACCCCTGAATTTTAATGCGTTCCTAGAGAAAGCTAAGTTGAAAGATGATGGAAGTAACTTTGTGGACTGGGCCCGTAATCTAAGGATTATCCTTACGGCTTAACAGAAGGCTTATGTCCTTGATGCACCGCTTGGTGATCCACCTGCTCCAGTTGAGTCTCTAGACGTTGTGAACGCCTGGCAGGCTCGTTCTGATGATTACTCAATAGTTCAATGTGCAATGTTGTATGGCTTAGAACCGGGACTTCAAAGACGTTTTGAACGTCATGGAGCATATGAGATGTTCCAGGAATTGAAGTTTATCTTTCAGAAGAATGCCCGGATCGAGAGATATGAGATCTCCGATAAGTTCTATGCTTGCAAGATGGAGGAGAACGGGTCTATCAGTGATCACGTGCTCAGAATGTCTGGGTACTCCACCCGTCTGGCTGAGTTAGGGATGCCCCTTCCGCCAGAGGCTATCACTGACAGAGTTCTTCAATCATTGCCACCTAGCTACAAGAGCTTCGTGTTGAACTATAACATGCACGGGATGAACAAGTCAGTTGCCGAGCTGTTTGCGATGCTGAAAGCCGCTGAGTCTGAAATTCAGAAGGAGCATCAAGTGTTGATGGTCAATAAAACCACTAGTTTCAAGAAAAATGGCAAGGGTAAGAAGGGTAACTCCAAGAAGAGTGGCAAAGCAGTTGCTCCTCTCGTGAAGAAACCCAAGGCTGGACCCAAACCAGAAACTGTGTGTTTTCATTGCAAGGGAACTGGACACTGGAAGCGGAATTGCCCCAAGTATTTGGCTGACAAGAAGGCGGCCAACAACAAACAAGGTATATATGATATACATGTTATTGATGTGTACCTTACCAACTCTCGTTGTAGTGCCTGGGTATTTGATACCGGTGCGGTTGCTCATATTTGCAACTCAAAACAGGAACTGCGGAATAGACGGAGGCTGGCAAAGGACGAAGTGACGATGCGCGTGGGAAATGGTTCCAAGGTTGATGTGATCGCCGTCGGCACGCTCGCTCTTCGATTACCGTCGGGATTAGTGATGAACCTAAATAAGTGTTATTTGGTGCCTGCGTTAAGCATGAACATTATATCTGGATCTTGTTTATTGCGAGACGGTTACTCATTTAAATCAGAGAATAATGGTTGTTCTATTTATATGAGTAATATCTTTTATGGTCATGCACCCGATGTGAGGGGTTTATTCTTATTGAATCTCGATAGTAATGATACACATGTTCATAACATTGATGCCAAAAGATGTAGAATTGATAATGATAATACCACTTTCTTGTGGCACTGCCGTTTAGGTCATATTGGCGTAAAACGCATGAGGAAGCTCCATGCTGATGGACTTTTGGAGTCACTTGATTTTGAATCACTTGACACATGTGAGCCATGCCTCATGGGCAAGATGACTAAAACTCCGTTCTCTGGAACAATGGAACGGGCAAGTGACTTATTGGAAATCATACATACTGATGTGTGCGGTCCGATGAGCATTGAGGCGCGCGGTGGTTATCGTTACTTTCTCACCTTCACTGATGACTTAAGTAGATATGGGTATATTTACTTAATGAAACACAAGTCTGAAACATTTGAAAAGTTCAAACAATTTCAGAGTGAAGTTGAGAATCATCGTAACAAGAAGATTAAATTCCTACGATCTGATCGAGGAGGAGAATATCTGAGTTATGAGTTTGGCAGTCACTTAAGACAATGTGGAATTGTTTCACAACTAACACCGCCTGGAACACCACAGCGTAATGGTGTGTCCGAACGTCGTAATCGAACCTTATTAGATATGGTGCGATCTATGATATCTCTTGCCGATTTGCCACTATCGTTTTGGGGTTATGCATTAGAGACAGCAGCATTCACTTTAAATAGGGCACCATCGAAATCCGTTGAGACGACGCCTTATGAACTTTGGTTTGACAAGAAGCCAAAGCTGTCGTTTCTTAAAGTTTGGGGATGTGATGCTTATGTCAAAAAGCTTCAGCCTGAAAAGCTGGAACCCAAAGCGGAGAAATGCGTCTTCATAGGATACCCAAAAGAGACAGTTGGGTATACCTTCTATCTCAGATCCGAAGGCAAAGTGTTTGTCGCTAAAAACGGAACATTTCTTGAGAAAGAGTTTCTCTCGAAAGAATTGAGTGGGAGGAAGATAGAACTTGATGAGGTTATTGAACCTTTACTTCAACCTAAGAGTAGCGCAACGCAGAAAGTTGTTTCTGTCGAGCCTACATTAGCTGAAGAGGAAGTTAATGATGATGATCATGAAGCTTTGGATCAAGTTGCTATCGAACCTCGTAGGTCGACAAGGACGCGTACTGCTCCTGAGTGGTACGGCAACCCTGTCTTAGAGGTCATGTTGTTAGACAACGATGAACCTACGAGCTATGAAGAAGCGATGATGGGCCCGGATTCCGAGAAGTGGTTAGAGGCCATGAAATCCGAGATGGGATCCATGTATGAAAACAAAGTCTGGACTTTGGAAGTATTACCTGAAGGGCGTAAGGCCATTCAGAACAAATGGATCTTTAAGAGGAAGACGGACGCGGACGGTAATGTCACCGTCTATAAAGCTCGACTTGTGGCAAAGGGTTTTTCACAAGTTCAAGGAGTTGACTACGATGAGACCTTCTCACCCGTAGCGATGCTTAAGTCCGTCAGAATCATGTTAGCAATAGCTGCCTTTTTCGATTATGAAATTTGGCAGATGGATGTCAAAACAGCGTTCCTTAACGGTTACCTTAAGGAAGAGTTGTATATGATGCAACCAGAAGGTTTTGTCGATCCAGAGAATGCTGACAAAGTTTGCAAACTCCAGCGATCCATTTATGGACTGGTGCAAGCATCTCGGAGTTGGAATCTTCGTTTTGATGAGGTGATCAAAGCGTTCGAGTTTATACAAGTTTACGGAGAAGCTTGTATTTATAAGAAAGTGAGTGGGAGCTCTATAGCGTTTCTAATATTATATGTGGATGACATATTACTGATTGGAAACAATATAGAAATGCTGGAAAGCGTAAAGGAATATTTGAACAAGAGTTTTTCAATGAAGGACCTAGGAGAAGCTGCTTTCATATTAGGCATCAAGATCTATAGAGATAGATCGAGACGCTTAATAGGACTTTCACAAAGCACATACCTTGATAAGATTTTGAAGAAGTTCAAAATGGATCAGTCCAAGAAAGGGTTCTTGCCTGTTTTGCAAGGTGTGAAGTTGAGTAAGACTCAATGCCCAGTGACTGCAGAAGATAGAGAAAAGATGAGTGTCATCCCCTATGCTTCAGCCATAGGCTCTATCATGTATGCAATGTTGTGCACAAGACCCGATGTCAGCCTTGCCATAAGTATGGTCGGAAGGTTTCAAGGTGATCCAGGAATGGAACACTGGATGGCGGTCAAGAATATCCTGAAGTACCTGAAAAGGACTAAGGACATGTTTCTCGTTTATGGAGGTGATCAAGAGCTCGTCGTAAAGGGTTACGTCGATGCAAGCTTTGACACTGATCCGGATGACTCTAAGTCGCAAACCGGATACGTATTTATTCTTAATGGGGGTGCGGTTAGCTGGTGCAGTTCCAAGCAAAGCGTGGTAGCAGATTCTACATGCGAAGCGGAGTACATCGCTGCCTCGGAGGCGGCGAAGGAAGGTGTCTGGATGAAGGAGTTCATGACAGATCTTGGAGTAGTGCCTAGTGCGCTTAACCCAATGACTCTGTTTTGTGATAACACTGGTGCCATTGCTCTAGCCAAGGAACCAAGATTTCACAAGAGGACCAGACACATAAAACGACGTTTCAATTCCATCCGCGATTACATCAAGGAGGACGACATAAATATTTGCAAAGTACACACGGATCTAAATGTTGCAGATCCAATGACTAAACCTCTTCCAAGGGCTAAACATGAACAACACCAGAACTGCATGGGTGTTCGATTCATTACAATGTAAATCACATAGTGATGTGAACTAGATTATTGACTCTAGTGCAAGTGGGAGACTGTTGGAAATATGCCCTAGAGGCAATAATAAATTGGTTATTATTATATTTCCTTGTTCATGATAATCGTTTATTATCCATGCTATAATTGTATTGATTGGAAACTCAAATACATGTGTGGGTACATAGACAACACTGTGTCCCTAGTAAGCCTCTAGTTGACTAGCTCGTTGATCAAAGATGGTTAAGGTTTCCTAGCCATTGACATGAGATGTCATTTGATAACGGGATCACATCATTAGGAGAATGATGTGATGGACAAGACCCAAACTGTAAACGTAGCATTTGATCGTGTCAGTTTATTGCTATTGTTTTCTGCATGTCAAGTATCTGTTCCTTTGACCATGAGATCATGCAACTCACTGACACCGGAGGAATACCTTGTGTGTATCAAACGTCGCAACGTAACTGGGTGACTATAAAGGTGCTCTACAGGTATCTCCGAGGGTGTCTGTTGGGTTGGCATGGATCAAGACTGGGATTTGTTACTCCGTATGACGGAGAGGTATCTCAGGGCCCACTCGGTAATACAACATCACAATGAGCCTTGCAAGCAATGTGACTAAAGTGTTAGCCACGAGATCTTGTATTACGGAACGAGTAAAGAGACTTGCCGGTAACGAGATTGAACTAGGTATAGTGATACCGACGATCGAATCTCGGGCAAGTAACATACCGAAGAACAAAGGGAACAGCATACGGGATTAACTGAATCCTTGACATAGAGGTTCGACCGATAAAGATCTTCATAGAATATGTAGGAGCCAATATGGGCATCCAGGTCCCGCTATTGGTTATTGGCCGTAGAGGTGTCTCGGTCATGTCTACATAGTTCTCGAACCCGCAGGGTCTACACACTTAACGTTTGGTGACGATTAGTATAATTGAGTTATTATGTTGGTGACCGAAGGTTGTTCGGAGTCCCGGATAAGATCCCGGACATGACGAGGATCTCCGGAATAGTCCGGAGGTAAAGATTGATATATGTGATAATAGTGTTTTGATCTCTGGAAGGGTTCCGGAGTTCACCGGAAGGGTTTCCGGATGTTTACCGAAGTGTTCGGGTGCAGCAACACTTTATATGAGCCAAAGGGATAAAGCCCACAAGGTATTGGAAAGTGCAAAAGTAGTTTTGCTGCCGCGTAAGCGGTACTACCGCTTGGTGAAGCGGTACTACCGCCGGAGCGGTACTACCGCTTGTGTGAAGCGGTACTACCGCCCGAGCGGTACTACCGCTTGTGTGAAGCGGTACTACCGCCCAAGCGGTACTACCGCTTGTGTGAAGCGGTACTACCGCTTGTGCGCGGCTGTGCACGGTTCGGCAGGGATCCGAGTTGGACTCTTTCCCTGCGGGCCAAACCGACCTTGTGCGGGCAAAACCGACCCGGAGGAGGCTTTTACTCCAAGTTTAGACCCCAAGGCTCAACATATAAATAGAGGGGCAGGGCTAGCACACGGGACACATCAAGATTTCCCCAAGCCGTGTGCGGCAACCCTAACCCTCTAGTTCCTCCGTCATAATCTCCGTAGTGCTTGGCGAAGCCCTGCAGAGATTGTTCCTCACCACCATCACCACGCCGTCGTGCTGCTGGAACTCAACCACTACTTCATCATCGCTCGCTGGATCGAGGAGGTGAAGGCGTCATCAAGCCGTACGTGTGTTGAACGCGGAGGTGCCGTCCGTTCGGCACTAGTTCGTGATCGGATCGAGGGACGACTTGCGATTTGGATCGCGGAGACGTTCGACTACATCAACCGCGTTTCTTAAACGCTTCCGCTTAGCGATCTACAAGGGTATGTAGATTCACTCTTTCTCTCGTAGATGCTCATCACCATGGATAGATCTTGTGTGTGCGTAGGAAAATTTTTGTTTCCCATGCAACGTTCCCCAACAGTAAGTAGGCAGTTAATCATGCCGAATCATTTTGAAAGCGCTCGCATGCATGGACGGTCAACAGTCTCTCATCGACATGGCTGAGCACCGCTTGCCAACATGGGCAACGACCACCATGCGCTCGCGACTTGGGCGACCAAGCATTCACCAAGATGCATGGATGATGACCATGCTCTGCAGGATGTCCACACGCTGACGGTTGCCAAAACGTTCGCAGACGAGGACAACACGACACTACATTGGTCAGGTGGTTCATGCTATAGTACAAAGGAAGAGTGTTTCAAAAATAAGAAGGAAAAAGAATTAAAGCGGCCAAGTGGTCCATGGTGTTGGAGAAAAGAATGTTCCAGAAATGAAGCGAAAAAATAAATAAGGCGTATTCTAGGAAATAAATAAAAACGAGAACTAAAACTGGCGAGGAAGGAGGAAGAAGAAGATGAGGTGTCGCTGACGTGGAGTTGGTTGGCACCAATGGAACGGGTTAACGAAGAGGCTAATAGTAGAATGTGTAGTTGAGGAAGGCGGCACACTCACACATCGTGCCAGAAAATTGTAAAATTCAAGGGACATATGATGTCGTTTCATCATGACATTGACATGTCGAACTAAAAGTGTTGCAAACTCTAAATAGATACGAGATATGAGAAATGAGAGAAAAATATTGGCACCTATTGCGACACAATTACAAACCCTAAAAAATGACATTTTACTGCATGCATTTGTAAAGTTGAATGTACCTTTGAATATGATCTCTATTGTTATTTGTTGTTTTGTGACAATAGTATGTATTAGTTTAACCCACTATATTATATTTTAAATATGAAATTTTTTGTCGCTGTTGCAACGTGCGATGAAGATGAGGTGGGCATCATCCGGTTTTGGAGAGGGCTCCAGCGAGAAATGTCTCGCTACGACGAGAAATCGAGCGGGAATGGGAGGGTTTGATAGGAAAAGGGAAGGATGCATTGTAGGGTGGGGTTTTTGTTTGGGCCCGCGTGTTGGAGATAACATGGTGAATAGTCTGGACAACCACATTTCTCGCCCACATATGGTTTGGATTTGGGGAGCCTACTGGGCGCCCGGTCTCGCTACGGCGAGAAACCGAGTGGGAAGGGAAGGGTTCGACGGGAAAAGGGAAGGGTGCGTCGTAGGGTAGGGTTTTTGTGTTGGGACCATGTGTTGAAGATAACATGGCGAATAGTCCGGACAATCACATTTCTCGACCACATATGGTCTGGATTTGGGGAGCTTACTGGGCGCCCATTTGATATCCGGACACGCCCAGACGTATGAGAGAGAAATGAGCTTCGGCCTTAATTATTTGTTTGATTCATTTATATATACATTATAGCCCGTGCTTTAATTAATTATTACCTTAGAACGATTGTTCTACGGTCTCGGGTCAAAAAAAAGGACGACCTCAGGCATCTCCAATGGCGACCCGCAAATTTTCTCCCATATGTCCGCATACAGGGGGATCAGTCCGCGGACATGGATGCGGGAGGCCGCCATCCAACGTTAGCCGCATACATTTTAAACTTTTTTTCAACAAACCGGATGAAATTCGTGCAAACACGACCGGATTTCATACAAACAAGACGGATTTCGTACAAACACGACGGATTTTCATTAGATTTCAAACATTTAAACAAAAAAAAGACCCGACCCTAAACCTATCCTACATGGCGGCGGCGCCCGGCGTCCGAGCCCGTGTCGTCCTCCACCACCGGCGATAAGACCCATGAAGTGAAGGTGCGGTCTCCGACGAGGAAGAGTAGAACACGGGAGACAGACCGGCCCACATCGGACACCAGGCCCTGTCGCCTCCCGTGCCCTACTCATCCTAGGAGGAGTCCGCGCCTTGTCCGTCACCGGTGGATGTGAGGCCCAGGATGGAAATGGTGGCGCCCGCGCTTTCGTCATCCCACCGGGCTGCCGGATTATTCGTCAGCGGCGCGTAGGAGACGCAGCTAGCGTTGTTCTCCTCCGTGATCGCTTGGAGCTGCGCCTCCGCGGCGGCCGCTTCCTGGCGAGCGGTGGCTTGAGCGCGGAGGGCATCATAGATGGCACGCTGCTCCGCAACGAAGTTGGGGTTCGCCGTGGCCATGGCGGCCACGGCCTCCTCGCTCGCGCGCTCGTCGTAGATCTGGCCCTCCGCCAACCGGTGCTGCTACAGGAGGAACAGGTTGTGCCGCTGTTCCTCCTGCGCCTGCCGGAACGCCGACAAAGGCGCCGGCTGCACCTCCGCCACGACGGCGTTGTAGTGCGCCTGCGCCTGCTCCATGGTGAAGCCGGCGTGCACAGGTGCGGCAGCCGGGGCCGTGTCCATCGTGGGGTCGTTGTCGTCGGAGACCTCGGGCAAGCTGGCCGGCAAGCCGGCCTCGATCCGCCTGGCACGGCGGCTCTGCCAGGCGGCGGCAAGGGCGGCCAACGCGTGCTTCATCTCAGTGGAAAGGCTCTCTCACAGAGCTTCACTGCCTGCAGTCATGGTGGATGCAGTGCAAGGGAGGATGATGGAGAGAGGCTTGTGTTGTGTTGTGGAGTTTAGCTGGGTGTGGCCGCGTTTAAATGGCGGCTTCCGGTGAGGTCAGGCATCCGGCTGCATCAATGCGCGGCGCCGGAGTGGGTTTCTCGGCCGGCGAGCCTGCTTAATGGTGGCATACGGACAGACGGGGCATTGAACAGGCGTGGTAGATATCCGTCCCGTCCAGTCACGCGTCTCCGGCATTGAACAGACGCGGACACCGGAGACGCGTCGCGGGCGGCGCCCTCGGCCGATGCGCCGCTTCAATGACGGAGGCAGTGAGAGGTCGCGTCTGCCCTGAGCCTTCTTCAATGTGCAGCGGCGCGCTTTGCAGCGATGCGCTCTACAGCGGCATGAATGTAGGCAGCTGGCGCCGGGCGGGAACGCACGCGTGGGAGGGAGGAGGGGGTTTGGGTGGCCAGAGCGGTTAGAAGCGGGCGAAGTTGCGGTCCAGACTCCCGCAAAGCCCCCACGTTTGTCTCCGGTTTGCGGGAGAAATCGAGTCCGGACCTTCCTGTGGACCGATACAGGACCGCATTGGATGGCTTCCACGATCCGAACGGTTGCGGAAGTTTTGCGGGTCACCAAAGAACGGTCCCATCGGCTGCAGGGCCTCCACCGCCGGGGAAACTCTTCACTCGTGTCACGTACCGATTCGTTTTCTTCCCCTACCCGAGCGACCCCTCCCATCAAACGAACAGAGAAAAATACAGAGAAATCGAGCGACCTCTCCGTGACGGGTAGGGTTCCAGCCCGCGGCACCCTTCCGGCCGGGCTGCCAGCGGCGCGCCGCCCCTCCGGCCTACCCCTTCCTCTGGTGCCAATTCCCCTGTCCCTGCCCGCGAACAGCCCGCCGGCGCCGCCGACCAGAGCTCCGCCCTTCCTCCAACGCTGCTCCTCCTCTGCAGGTCTCTCTCTCCCTCCCTCCCTCCCTCCCTCTCTCTCTCTCTCTCTCTCTCTCTCTCTCTCTCCCTCTCTCTCCCTCCCTCTCTTGTTTTGTACTGCATAGTTTTATGTGATGAATTGATACTTCTTGTCTGTATTGATATTTTTTTCGAATTGTACATGCCATGATTGATTGTTAGTTCAAACAATTCAGATTAGAGAGTTAGGTGACTGTTCTACTCTATATTCCTCTCTTCAAATATTCAGATGAATTTCACGCTGCTTATGCAGCCAAATTAGGCAACATGGTTGTAGTATTGATGGAGTTTTTGCAGCCACATTTGGTCTCTTGGATCAACGGTGCCGGCCCTTGTAAGTACTCCCTCCGTAAACAAATATAAGAGCGTTTAGATCACTATTTATTTGTTTAATAGTGATCTAAACGCTCTTATATTTGTTTACAGAGGGAGTACTTGTTATATTCCTCTCTTCAGGTCAACACAGGTCAGTTGGGAACATGATTTAGAGAGCCAGCTGATGTATAAACGGGTACACTGTATTTGGAGCAACACCGCCCTCATCCATCTAGTCCCAATCTGTTCCGTCTCTTTGTCTTTTGTCTTTTTTTCCCTTTGGCTATGGGTAATCTGCAGTATGATGCGTGCTTGATTACCCGAGATTTGAAGGTGTAAATTATAACTATGACTAAAAAAGGGCAGCCTTTCCCTACACAAATTATAACTATGACTCCTAAACAAATATCTCTCCGTCCGGAAATACTTGTCGGAGAAATGGATGTATCCTCCGACAAGTATTTCCGGACGGAGGGAGTATTTTCTTTAGAAAATGGTCATTTGAATTTAAGTGTAAATTAGTGTAGATCAGTTTTACGGTCAAACAGTTTCTCGTGGGTGTCGACATATAAACAGTGTCTCATGGCGTCAAACAATTAGTACCACATCCACAGTTTCACAGCTGCTCCAACTAAGCGACTTTCAGCTTTCCCACAGTTCTCAACTCACAACAGCTTTCTCACAGCTTAGAGCAGATTTTTTCAGAATCCACAGGTGAACAAAACACACCCTTATAATAAGAAGCAAATACACTTGGGTCCAGCAGACCCCACTAGAAGTTATGATCAACAGGCAAAGGAACCCCACCAAGGGAGGCACCCCGCTGTTGCTGCCTCTCCACCCTGTTCTTCTCCCCTCCTCATCCGGTCTTTGTTGCAGGCGTCCCCCCATCTCGCTTCCCATCCGCCGGCGCCGCCACTGCCGTCTACCCATTCCATGCTTCCCTGCCACCACCACCTTTGTACACATCCGCAGTTCCCTGCCGCCGCTGCCGCCGTGCCGGACTCGACCTAGGGCAAAGGTGACAGACCTCTTCGCAGAGTTCTTCCTCCCTCGGTGTGACTAGGTGAAGATTGGTGCTCCAACATTGCTTGTTGATTTCTTGTTGATGAACTGTACTGTATATGCAATTCCTGGAATATATTAGAAATTTCGTGGATTTGATGGCCTGATGCTTTTAGGGCTTCATTAGTTTTTAGGGTTGTTCTTTAAGATCCGCCCCACAATTTTAGGGCTGTTTGTTAAGGGCTGAATGTTTGTGCTACTGCAATCATAACCTGATCAATTGACCGAAGGAAAGGGTCTAGTTATCTTAAATTTCATTACAAACAAAAACATACCAGCAGTTTGGACAAGCATGTTTCGCTCGTAAGCTGTAGTTTAATCTATGTTTGTTTGTGCATTAGTATTTATTAGCAGTATCCCACACCATATCTGTAGTTTTTGGGAGTGCCTATCCGGGCACTATATATTTGTTGTGATTGAGCTGATCATCCTCTTCAATAACTTCTCTTGTAGGTCTAGCCTGCCGAGGTGAAGACTTGGGACGAGATAATGGTGAGTTCATTTCACCTCCTGTTAAGCAGCTAAGCAATCTTGAATTTGCAATTTATTTTCGGCAAGTGGTCTCATGGTGTGTCTAAACGGTGCCATTTCACAGGCAAGCCTCGCTGATTCCTTCTTGGCCGATCTTGACGAACTTTCAGACAATGAAGCCTATCCCGTGAGTTG
This sequence comes from Elymus sibiricus, assembly GCA_039707655.1. Lineage (NCBI taxonomy): Eukaryota > Viridiplantae > Streptophyta > Magnoliopsida > Poales > Poaceae > Elymus > Elymus sibiricus. The sequence goes on along the minus strand of CM077666.1, from coordinate 270,956,273 downwards.
ATTTCTGTGTCTACTGCGTAACCATGTTTTAGAAGGATATATATTTGTTGGCAATTCCTTAATCTGTTGTCAAATTTCAGGAAGAAGACAATGCTGAGGCAGTGGGTGTGGATGAGGATGGTGACGATGATATGCCTGACCTCGAGTCTCTTAATTATGATGATCTTGACAGCGTCTCAAAACTACAGAAGACACAACGTTATATTGACATAATGCAGGTATGTGATCAAACTCGTAAATCTCTGCTAACCTTATACCTTTCTCTCTTCCATAGATCTATGTTTATATCTGGTAAAAAGTAAAACCTTATTTGTGTGGTTAGGGTAATCAGTCAGTTATAAGATGCTGCACAATGTTTTCCACCAAAACAGGGTTTGCTAGTTCGAAAGAAATCTTAAATGGCACATATTGTATGGATTTTGGAGAAACACTCAGTTGATTGTTCTTTTCATGTCTGATTCCTAAATAGAACTTTAAATGTTCTTAGGGTGCAAATGGAGATATTTTAGTATGTTTAGTGTGCAATAAGAAAGAAATAGACCAACCAGGGATTAGTCCCTGGAGACCTTTTTAATATTATAAGACAACCTGAGTCACCTGCAGAGGCTAGGTCTTAAATGCAGATTCTGCAGCGACACAGCATGCATACTCGTGCTGTATCGCTCAGTTCTCGGCTATTTTTTTTTAAATAATACACTTTTTTTTATAAATTACACAAATAATATACAAATTTGAAAATTTTCAAAAATATTACCCAGTCGGCTGGGGCTAAGCCGACTGGATTCAGTCGGCTGGAGCTAAGCCGACAGGCCACGTGGCAGCCTTTGATTCGCCCGAACACGTCGCCCCTCACATTTCCTTCGCCAGTCGGCCTGGGCAGCTGCAGTCGGCTGGGGCCCAGCCGACAGGCCTCCAGTCGGCCCCGGCGCAGCCGACAGGCCATCCAATCGGCCGGAGCGTGGCCGACAGGGCCCCTTTTCTCCTTTTCTCCTTCCCCACTGCCCCGTGAGCTCTTCTCTGGCCTCTTCTTCTTCCTCTCCGTGCATGCTCTCTCTCTCTGTCTCTCGCAACCCCGCATCGATCTCCTCGCTGGTCCATCCATTTTTGCATCCAACCCACAGAAAGAGTAGATCATAGCCAACCCCGACGGCCTACGGTATTTTTTTTTCCAATGGGATAGTTTTTTTTCTCGTACAAGTGAGGTGAGGAGGAGCCATGGTGGAGGTGGTGGTGAGGAGGAGGTGCTGCTGGGGAGGAAGAGGTGGTGAGGAGGAGGAGGAGGTGCGGCTGAGTTGAAGAGAGGAGTAAGAAGCAGTGGCACACGCGTCGAAGGTATAACTATGTCGTCAAAAAATTTCTCTTAGTTGTAGATATTTTGAAAAAATAATGTTTAGGTCTGTCAGTATTTTTAGTTGCTCCGGTAATATTCCGTATTATATGTGCATGTCAAATATTTAGGTATGTCAGTATTTTTAGTTGCTCCGGTAATATTCCGTGTTATATGTGCATGTCAAATATTTAGGTCTGTCAGTATTTTTAGTTGCTCCGGTAATATTCCGTGTTATATGTGCATGTCAAATATTTAGGTCTGTCAGTATTTTTAGTTGCTCCGGTAATATTCCGTGTTATATGTGCATGTCAAATATTTAGGTCTGTCAGTATTTTTAGTTGCTCCGGTAATATCCATAATATATTAAGTTGTTTCAATATTTAGCTTCGTTAATATTCCGTAATATATGTACTTGTCAAATATTTAGGAGTGCGAATATTTGTTGTTTGTCATGTTGTTTAACAGTTGTTTGTCCATGTTAAATAATTTTATAGGTGAGCCGAGATGTCTGATTTAGTGAAGTTCATATTTTTCTACGGTCCTGGTAATGTCCAAACAAATGAGATTGGGGTTGATCTGAGTGAATTTGAGCACATAGAGGTGGCACTGACCGACCCTCAAACATGGTCTCTTAGTCAGTTGAAAGATTAGTCAGTTGAAAGAATGGGTGACAACATGTTTAGGGCTGAATACTGAAACGCACACCGTGGGTGTTCATGCATTGTGGACCCGGTCAAGTTCGAACGTTTTCTTCTATTTGAGGCCAGTAGAGCGGGATTCTCAGTGGGTGCGCTGGTTACAAGGTTGCGAAAGCAGGGGATGCAATCCTTGTGCCTTAGTGCTTCCCGTTGTGAAGGAGGTAATTGCGCCTGAAGGCCAGGGTGGTAACGATCCTGGGCAAAGCAGTGACGGGATGATGTTATCTATGTCAAATGCTGGAGATGATGGTTACGAACAAGGGCAGAGTAGTCAGGTAGAAGGAGGAAATGCCGATGGTTATTACAGTGGCGAGGCGGACGCTGACGAGGTAGATGGGCACATGCAAAACATCATGGAAGAAGAAGACACCGATATTGATAGTGGTCATGCAGATAATTCTGACGAGTCAGATGAAGAAGAAAATGCAGAGGAGGTCCCGATTCCTGCTTATTGGAATCATGACTTCTCATCTGCAATGACCGTGAACGATGGTCATGATTCTGCCTGGCAATATCACCAAAACAACATTGCGACGAGTGCTATGTATCCCAACAAAGAAGCTCTGAAGGACGCAATAATAAATTGGGCAATGTCCACGCAAAGGGTTTTCATAGCTGAGGTGTCCAGTCAGAAAAACTTGACAATGGTATGCAAGAATGCAGGTTGTCCTGCCAGGGTGCACGGCTATCTCCCTAAGTATGGCACAAGTTGGGTGATCAGTGACCTAGTTCATCACACATGTCTTATTCCCTGCATCCCTCAAGATCATCCCAACCTTTCATCCACGCTTATTGCGAGGTTGTTTTACAGTGAGACAGTGGAGAGCAAAACGATGGAAGTTAAGGCTATCCAGACAAAAGTCTTCGTCAGGTTCAAGTACAGAATTTCTTACGGCAAGGCTTGGAGGGCTAAGCAAAGGGCGCTTGAGAGCAGATTTGGTTCTTATTTCGATGCATATGACTCAGTTGTCGGGCTCCTCCACACGCTGAAGGACCGGAATCCGGGCACCTATGTCGACATCGAAGACCTCTTCATGCCAGAGTTCCCAACTGTGAGGGTGCTGCATCGACTGTTCTTCTCTTTCGGTGTATGCATCGAAGCTTTCAGGCACTGTTGACCGGTGATATGTGTAGATGGCACTTTTCTCACTGGCAAGTACAAGGGTCAGATCCTGACAGCCATTGGTCAAGACGGCCAAAATCAAGTAGTCCCACTCGCATTTGCTTTTGTTGAGAGTGAGAACATTGGAAGTTGGACATGGTTCTTCAGGCAACTGAAAATATCAGTTGTGAAGGATAAGCCCAATGTGTGCATCCTTCATGACAGGCATGCAGGTATACTCAGTGCGATAAAGACACTGACAAACCCTGGCCCTGAGGAACAAACTCCATGGCAGGACTTGCAGAGCCGTTGGTGCATGCGCCATCTGGGGGCTAATTTCTTCTCGCAGTTCAGAAATAAGAGCCTGATGAATCTATTAAAAAAACTCTGCAAGCAGAACCAGCTATGGAAGTACAATTTGATACGTGACAGACTTAATGTGTGCACGCAGAGACACGTTAGGGACAGGAAAGCTGCAAGAGATGCAGCGGTGAGGGCACATGTTGAAGCAGTAGCAGCACAGTTAGCAACAGGAACATCGGCCGTGGAGGAGCCTGTTGGGCTTTGTGACTTGCCAGGATTTGACCCACCTGGTACTAGGAGAAGGCTCGGGAGGTCGATTAAAACCTTCGAGCAGTGGATAGAGCATGAGCCTCTGGAGAGGTGGTCTTTGCTGCATGACACACATGGAGCAAGGTACAGTGTCATGACTACCAACCTCGCAGAAACATACAACTTTGTCCTCAGAGGAAACCGGGCATTGCCACTTACAGCCATCGTTGAGGGTATTTTCTATGGCACCGTGAAGTACTTCAGAGATAGACGTCAAAAAGCAGAGCAACATATCTTGAACAACCCAAGCACACATTACTGTGAAAGGATTATGAAGTACATGGAAGAAAAGATGGAAAAAGCCAGGTCACACACTGTAGTCCCCATTGGTAATCAAGAAAGAAGGTTTGAGGTCCGCTTAGCTAACAACAAATTCGGATGTGCAAATGAGCTGAGGACGCATGAGGTGAAAATTGGAAATGAAGTCTGGCCAACGTGTGAGTGCACATGCAACAAACCGAAGTTGCTTCACCTACCATGCTCCCATGTACTTGCTGCTTGCGGGCAGCTTGGAATGGACGCAATCTCGTTTGTGTCTCCATATTTTCTAAAAGAGTCCGTCCTCAATACCTGGACAGGTGAGTTGCTGGGATTTCGCTCAATGGGTAACTTCAACACCGTTAATCCTGTTGAAAGGCGGTACATTCCAGACCCAGGGAATATGCGTACAAGTAGAGGTAGACAACAATGTCAGCGCATCCGGAATGATATGGATGAATCTGAAGCGGGAGGTCCCACTATGCAATGCATTTTATGCAATGAATTTGGCCATAGGGACACTAATTGTCCCATTTTCGTCACTGCCAGTGGTACTGGGCGTGGACGAGGCAACCGGGGACGAGGAGGCAGAGGAGGAAGAGGAGGAAGAGGAGGAAGAGGGAGAGGAAGAAGCTAGGCTGCACTAAGTTCTAAATTTGTATTCAGTGCGACACTAAGTTCTAAATTTGTATTCAGTGTGGCATTAAGTTCTAAATTTGTATTAAGTGTGACACTAAGTTCTAAATTTGTATTCAGTGTGGAACTATGTTGAACTTTGTATTAAGTGTGGCACTATGTTTGAAATTTGTATTAATTGTGGCACTATGTTGAAATTTGTATTAAGTGTGGACTATGTTTAAAATTTGTATTAAATGTGGCACTAAGTTTGAAATTTGTATTAATTGTGGCACTATGTTTGAAATTTGTATGTGCAGGAATGGTGGGAATGTCGTTGCTTAATCCGGAAATTGATAGTAAACATCGTGCGGCGATAGGTTATGAGCGCCAGCTTGAGCCCCTATCCACTCGCACTCAAAGGGAAGACTGGATGATACACCAGGGATGGGTTGAACGGTACGTGCTTTATTTATTTGTTTCAATCATGTATATTGATGGGACACACTAACTGAATTGCCCTGACATGCAGGTTGAAATGGGCTGGCCTATTACCTTTCGCGCGGCTGGTTGAGCGCACGGATACCTCCAGACGCGTCGCCATCGACACCTCTTTGCTCACGTGCTTAGTGGACCGGTGGAGGCCTGAGACCCACACGTTTCACTTCCGCTGGGGAGAGATGGCTCCTACTCTGCAGGATGTGTCACTTTTGCTGGGACTACCGTTGACAGGTCATGCCATCGGACCGTTGGAGGCACCGGCTCGTTGGCAGCAAGGTTTTGCACAACGTTTCGCGGGTCTTTATGACGGTGCTCCGGCTCTGGCATCGGAGCATCACGGACCTAAGTATGATTGGTTGCTCCATTTCCAGGTTAGTTCCCCTGCCTCATATCTTTCAGTTGTCGTGCATCTGGTTTTACAGAAGATACCTTCGCTATGTACTAATGTTTTATCTTTGCTCAATACAGATCCAGAAGTTCTCGGGGTATCCGCAGGTCCCGTTGAATGCGACATAGATCACTCGCAGCCTGGAGGCATATATACTGTGGCTTCTCGGTAAGGTGATGTTCACAGAGAACCATGTCACCACTATAAGCGCGCTCTACATCCCTATTGCACTAGAGATCGCGAGCGCTCAGACGTTGGATCAGATCACACAGAGGAGTTGGGGTTCGGCGGTCTTAGCGGCTACATATCGAGGTATGTGCAACGCCTGCCAGCTGACGGCACCCAAGTCAGCTCTTCTTGGATGCCCTCTATTTCTACAACTGTGGTCGTGGGAGAGGTTCTCTATAGGACGACCGGACATACGTATTCATGAGCCTATGCCCGTAATGTTCGATGCTGAAGGCATCGACATGCCTTCTTTCGGTCTGTGTTGGACACGTCGCACGGTATGTCTCGTGTTATAATTTTCTTCTTTGTGTACACTATGGCTGAAACTAACTTGTGTTTGCCGCAGAGACGCTATGCTGGTGATCAGACTAGGCGAGCATACAGGGCATTAAACGAGCAGTTTGATTTGTACACTGGGGTGATCTGGCAGCTGTACACGCAAGAAGTCATGAATGCAAGATACCCCGGCGGTATGTCTGAGCTATGCTTCAGAGATAGTGATTACTGGATGACGAAATCGAAGATCATATTCGATGTCTTCGTCGAGGAGATGGCCCAGCAGAGGGTTATGAGGCAATTTGGTCTTCAGCAGTTGGAGGTGCCTCCCCCTATAGAGGACCCGGTGCCAGGACACATCCACAGGTATTGTCTTGTTATTCAATATTGAATTGTCTTTCACAATTGTCCATAGTGAAGCAATAGTTAATTGTTTAACAAACACCATAATTTTAGGATCACAAGGAAGGGGATTCACAGGACTGCTGCTGAGTGGCTACTTAGGGTTCAGCCGTACGTTACACAATGGGAGACCGCGAACACACATGTGTGGCAGAAGAATGTCGAGTTTGATCTCGATGAATTCGATCTCTATTTGCAGCGGTACATGAGCAGAACACGGTTATGCATCGTTCAACACACTCACCCAGATGATATACCTGCCCCTAGTACGTCCGATATGTACCCGAGCTATGATATTTCGGGCTCTAGGCAGTACGCGGTAAGATATATTCTCTTTATGTAATGCATCTAGTTGTTACATACTTTGCCGTGCATACTTAATAATCGTCGTGACAATTTCAGGCTGAGTTGACTTACGGACTTGGCGAGGAGGTGTCCAACTATCGGCGTTCACTTTCGGATGCACCACTACTCGTTCCTCGGCCTCAGATGCAGAACTGGATGGCGCGCATTGAGGGGAGGCTACGAGCTGTGTATCGGGCTATCACGTGCACACGCACTTCGGACGTTCTTCATCAGCAGCCCGTACAATGCCCCCAGCGTCACTCCACGCAGCAGCAACAGCCGCGTCACTCGACTGGTCAGGTAGACCCCACACATCACCGACATGACCCGCGTCCACGTCTAGCAGAGCAGTGGACGCCCAGGCCACCACGTCCTGACCAGGCTGGTAGTTCGGCGTGGCATCACCAGCAGGATCCCACGTCAGGCTACGTGTTTCGGCCAGGACCACACCAGCAGGGTCCCACACCAGGCTACGTGATGCAACCCCCTCCTACAGGTATGTTTCTTCATATTAATTCTTTTCAATATCGATTGGGACTACGTATTTCGTCATTACTTATGTTCCATCCCTCCCGCAGCAGGCTACGGATATATGGCGTCTATGTCCGGACATGACGTGTCTATGTCTGAATCCAGGTGGGATAGTGACCATGAAGATGGGCATAACACACAGGAATACTTGTCGCAGCACAACGAGTGGATGGACATGTTTTCGACTCCTGCACCACCTCCCACACAGGAAACACAGTATGACCTGGACGGGTCCGAGCTTCCTCCCCGTAACGTCCGGCCACCCCACAGGTATATGTGGCCGACGCCGGAGACACCACCTCCACGACGTGGCGGACGACGTGGCTGATGCTTGTGTGTCACTTATATCTAGCTATGTATGCGATAGACATATATCTGCCTATGTATGCGAGAGACATATTCTACCTATGTATGCGAGAGACATATTTCTATTCATTCGCTTTGTTAATCGAGTTACATTTCCGGAGAGACTGCTGCAGATAATTAAGATACAAGTACATCTGAATTAAACGGTACGACTGACCTTAAATAATACTGCATACAAACTACATGAAGACATCATCGTGCTTCTCGCTAACACTACATAAAGTCATCATCACTATTCTCACTAACATGTTTCTTCGACTTTGATTTTGTCTTGGCTGACATAAACTCATCGCTGGAAGAGTAACCATCATCACCGGGCTTTGGTGATGCATCGCTGCATTTCTTCTTCTTCGAGCTTGAGCCATCATGAGTTGATACATATTTCGGCGGCGGTCTTCCGTTAACAGTCGGAACAGACCCAAATAAAAGCTTGAACCATGCCAACATACTGACATCGTGGTTCATTTCTTTAACGTCCACATTGTATCTCTACAATTCACAAAATAACATGCATAAAATAAGATACATAAAATAAGATACATGTTCAAATTAAGATACAACTTGCTACGAATTTTAAGATACAACTTGCTGCAATGCGAATTTTAGGATACAATAACATAAATCTACTGAGTCCAACGTGGATATTTTCCTTTTCCATCACCAGCTTCTTCTGCTGCCTTGGCTGCACCAGCCCTTTCTTTCTTCATCTGCCTCTCAGCCTCACGGGCCTCCTCTCGCTGTCGGTAGACCTCCGCCAGTCGAACTCCCTCTTCTCGGTTTTTCTTCTTCATCTCATCAAGAAAAGCCCTCTGCTTCACACAATACTCTTGCCACTCTCTCTCCTGCTCTGCTTTCTCATCTGCTGCCGCCTTCGCGCGGCGCTCTTCCGCGTCCAAACTTGCCCATGCACGACGACCTCTTTCACGAATCTCGGTCACCGCCCAGTCCGGTTTTTTCGTGTCAATCCAACGATAGTACATGCACAGAGGCGGAGGAGACTACAACAAAAATAGAAATATAAATATTAAATCAACAATAATATCAACAACGTGTTTATTCTTGATGACTGAAACATACCGGAGGCCTGATGTACGGTGAAATAGAAACGGGTGGATCTTCCTCATAATTAGCGCACATAAAAAACTTCATGCCCAACCAATCTGAAAAATCCGTCACCTCCTTCACCTTGCAGAGATCGCCACACCAACAACGAAGTACTTCCACCCCCCGAGGCAAAGTCGCACTCTTCATTTTCTTAGGCCTAATGCTTTGATCCGAGCAAGGCAAACTCATCCTGACTAGCGCGTTGGTGTTTTGAAGTGTGGCTGGACGATGGACGAAGATAGGAGAGGGAGCAGTGTGTGCGCGCGAGAGAGTACGCAATGTGTCTGTGCGAGAGAGCAGACAGGGTATGTGTGCGAGAGAGCAGACAGGGTGTGTGTGCTAGAGAGAGCTGGCATCGTGTATAAAAAGAATACAGGCACTGTAGTGTCGGCACACCGCGTTAGAATTTGCTCTCGCGTCCGCCGCAGCAACAGCAACGCTGTCTCGAACCATCAGCGGGAATCAGCATCCTTTAAAAAAGCAGCGTTGTCGGCTCAGCAGGCCTCGGAATGAGCATCGTGGGAATCAGCGCCGTAAGTTTCGGAATCAGCGCCGTCTAAATCGGTTTCACAGCGTGCGGCGTGCAGTGTTGCTGTTGGGAATAAAGGGAGCAGAGAGCAGGCTGGAGGAAGAAGGAATGGCTGAGCAAGGAGAAAAGAGAAAGGGAATAAAGGGAGCAGAGAGCAGGCTGGACAGCGCGTGGGCAGCAAGGGTCACGAGGACCACGCGAGGAGCAGCGCTGGACAGGAGGAGCAGGGGCTGGACAGCGTACGGCTTTGGTGCTTCCACAGTCCACACGTGGTGGGACGCGCAGATGCTCTCCTCGGAGTTAACGCAATCAGTGTCAAACTCACGACCGAAAGTTGCACTGGCAAGGAGAAAAGAGAAAGGGCTGGTCGGCAAGGAGAAAGGAGGAATGGCTGGATGGCTGGCGGCCTGTCGGCTTAGGCGTGGCTGACTGGCCTGTCGGCTTGGCCGTGGCCGACAGGGGCCGTGCGCCATGCAGTCGGCTGGCAGGCCATGCAGTCGGCTCTGCCTAAGCCGATTGGGCCCAGTCGGCCACGGCTAGGCCGATTAGGCCCTGTCGGCTTAGCCCGAGCCGACCGGGTAATATTTTTGTAATTTTTCAAATTTGTATATTATTTCTGTAATTTATCAAAAAAAATGTATTATTTAAAAAAATTTAGCCAGTTCTCGCTCAATGTTACAAATGGTTTGTGCAGAAAATATGCTTCCATTCAATTTGAGTTCATAGGGCTGCGATTTGAGTCCATAGGGCCTGCGGAGTTGTTCATCTTTAGTCTAGCCTTTGTCTAAAAAATCTTTGACTCACCCCATGGATGACAATAGATTAATATACAGGTCCATTTTCTGCGTGCAGAAAGTCGAAGGAGCACTTGAGAAAAGCACAGATTTGTCTAATCAAGGGTTCATCCTGGAGGAGGATCCAGAGTACCAGCTCATTGTAGATTGCAATGCTTTATCAGTAGATATTGAGAATGAACTCATTATAATCCATAATTTCATACGTGACAAGTATCGGCTGAAGTTTCCTGAACTGGAATCCCTTGTTCATCATCCAATTGATTATGCCCGTGTTGTTAAGAAGATCGCCAATGAGATGGATTCAACACTAGTAGATCTGGAAGGGCTTTTACCTTCTGCAGTTATAATGGTTGTCTCTGTGACAGCGTCGACAACTAGTGGGAAGCCTCTTTCTGAGGAGAATCTGGTAAAAACCATTGAAGCATGTGACAGAGCCCTTAATCTTGATGCTGCAAAGAAGAAGGTGCTTGATTTTGTCGAGGGTAGAATGGGTTACATCGCACCAAACCTTTCTGGCATTGTTGGCAGTGCTGTTGCTGCTAAACTGATGGGGATTGCTGGTGGTCTGGGAGCACTTGCAAAAATGCCTGCTTGCAATGTTCAGTTACTTGGAGCAAAGAAGAAAAACCTTGCTGGATTTTCTACTGCCACATCTCAGTTTCGTGTTGGCTATCTTGAACAAACCGAAGTATTTCAGAGCACCCCTCCAGCCCTGAGGACCCGTGCTTGCAGGCTTATAGCTGCAAAGTCAACTCTAGCAGCAAGAATCGATTCAATTAGAGGTGATCTAACTGGAAAAACTGGTCGCAACTTGTTAGAAGAAATTCGTAAGAAGATCGAGAAGTGGCAAGAACCACCTCCTGCAAAGCTTCCAAAACCACTTCCTGTTCCAGACTCCGAGCCTAAAAAGAAGAGAGGGGGGCGCCGCCTTCGAAAAATGAAAGAAAGGTAAGCTTTTCTCAACTTTTTTTGCAAAAAAAAATAAAAATTTGAACAGCCTCATGCTTATTTTTTTCTTGAACTACTTATTTGCATTCTGTGCTGAAACTTGATTCATGACATATACTGACTTCGGGAACTTGGTTCTGCAGATATGCGGTAACTGATATGATGAAGCTTGCAAACCGAATGCAGTTTGGTATACCAGAGGAGAGCTCATTAGGTCAGTTGGTTTTGACAGTATGGTTGGAATAACATTTTGTTACTCCCTCCGTTCCATATTACTTGTCACTCAAACAGATGTATCTAGATGTATTCAGTGCTAGATACATCCGTTTAAGCGACAAGTAATTTGGATCGGAGGGAGTAGTTAGTTTAGCTACACTATACTTTAATATTGACATGATCACATCTTGTTATCACCAGGTGATGGTTTGGGGGAAGGTTATGGTATGCTCGGGCAGGCCGGAAGTGGGAAGCTACGTGTCTCAGCTGCACAGAACAAACTTGCTGCTAAAGTGGCAAAAAAGTATGCCTTCTTTATTCTTCCCACAGTATCTTATTTTATTCCTTTCTGTTCCTTGCCATTTGGTGTTAAAGCATAAAGCACATGCTACTAATTAGCTCGGCAATAGAGGTCTTCTGCGCTTTTACTCCAAAAAACACGGTATAACTTGCAGTGTAATGTTTTCTGTCTGACTGTTTCTAAATTCAACATAAGTTGGTTCAAACTATTAGAGGAAAATGTGCAAAACATTGGAACTTAGATGATCCTCAATTTTAAGTTATCAAGTAATACATCAACAAGAACTAGTTTCCGACAGCTTTCTCTTCAGTCTTCACTGTTTTATACCACCTTGATTCCCAGAGCTTAGTATTTGCAGTGTAGTGCTTTATCACATCCTTATATCTCTGTTTCCCTGCACAAACCTTAGGTCATTTAGGTGTTTGCACACATTTTTTATGTTACAGATTATTTGCACCCTGTACCAGTTCTAGTAGCCTTGCAGGCAATCGTTATGCTACTGTAACTCTCTTAATTATCTTGAAATTGCTGTTTCTATTTCAATTCGTGACCACTTTCTTGATATCACGCACTGCAATCTCTCTTTGATTCCATATTACTTTCTAATATTAGATTCAAGGAGAAGAGTTATGGTAGCAGTGGTGCAACATCTGGACTGACATCTAGTTTGGCCTTTACACCAGTTCAGGTGAGTTTGTTTTTCCCTGGTTCACTTTAATAAGATAAGATAGGTAATTGATGTTATGCATGATCTTTAATCAATCCAGTTGTTTAACATGGGATCATGGCTGGTACTCTAGATTGCTATGTAATTTTTTATCTTGTACTCCCTCCGTCCCAAAATAAGTGACTCAACTTTGTACTAACTTTGTACTAAAGCTAGTACAAAGTTGAGTTACTTATTTTGGGACGGAGGGAGTATTTGCTTAGTAATTGCTTGACTTGCTCCTGTTGAGGAGTCGGAAAAGGCATTGCATCCATTGTTTTTGTCTTTTTGCTGCACTATTAAGTCCTTTTTGCTTATGTGAGTGAAGTCATCATGAACAATATATTTTGCTATACTGTACATAAATATGCCAGCATTGCATATTCTTTTTTCTTTCTTGTAAACCAGGTGCTGTATGGCTGCTGTTAGTTTGGACCATGCTTTTATACATTTAGCACCTTCTGTATAGATGGTAATCAGTAGGCTGTATGCATCTTCGACACCATTATACGGTTTCAGTTAGTTGGATTGTCCTATTTTGTTATTTTTAAAGAGGTTAACCACATGAAATCCCTGGCATCACTCCATCTTTCTTATATACCTTACTTTCCACTTGCAGGGAATAGAGCTGTCAAACCCACAGGCACACGGGAACCTTCTTGGAAGTGGAATCCAGAGCACCTACTTCTCGGAGACCGGCACATTTTCTCGGATCAGTAGGCCTGGAGGTTAGACTCTGAAAATGTAAGAACCTGATTTTGAGATCAGAAGCGAGGATTGTTTCTTGGTCCGAGCGATTTCATCCCATTCTGCACCAACTGTTGGGATGCACTTGCGCACAACCAGCTTGTAATATTCTCAGTTGTATCGCGTGGTCTGTAATGTAAGTACAGTTTCCCCGCAAAAAAGAAAAATGTAAGTACAGTTCGTGCACTACAACATCACAATGTATGAAGTCAGGCAGTACACAACATTCATCACCTATGCTTCGAGCGTGGATAATTTTTCTAGAAAACCCGCTGGAATTACCTTGTCTGAAACTGTTGCATTCCAAATGTTGGATCGTTCAACCGAGTTGAGCTCCAGACAAGATGCATAATTGTGATTGACCTTTTTGAGGAAATAGTTTTTCTCCGAAGTAGAAAACCATCATGTTGTGATCTAGATAAAACAATGTACTCCCTACGTTCTTAAATATAAGTCTTTCTAGAGATTTCAATATGGACTACATACGAATGTATATAGACGTAGTTTAGAGTGTAGATTCACTCATTTTGCTTCGTATGTAGTCCATATTGGAATCTCTAGAAATGGCGCTGATATTACATGCTGCGGTGTTTGGTAACAGCATGACCACGAACCAGTAAATATCTTTCAAGTTTTCTTACTTTTGTCCTAGATCAGAGTCAATTAATATGGATCAGAGGGAGTAGTTCTTTTGAGAACTTTCAGTACAAGACATAGTATTTCCCTCAAAAAGTTAAGTTATCTTTGTTTTTCTTAGGAAAATTTCGAGGCTATTTTTAGGGGAAGGAATCTCCAGGCCACTACATATACTACTGATGACGACAAACCCAATCGTTGGTTCAGACTTATTGCTCTAATGTGGCACTGGCCCACAGCCCAATTACGAGCAAGCCCACTGGCCCACCTATCCCTTTCATTCAACAAACTAGTTGCTCTTAAGAATTCCTCTTCTCCTCCTGACATTTCCCAACTTTCCCCTCTTGTCTGATTGGTAACTCTCCAACGCCCTTGGGATCAGTTGGCCGGAAGATCAGCAGCTTTAGTTGCCTACTGATTCCTCTTTTGCTTGGTAAATTCATCTCTCACAGCTTGTGCTATTTTCCCCTTCTTCTTTTTATGTTTGTCGGATCATGCAGCACCTTGCCTTGCCCTCTCCGTGCTTAAAAAATTGGATTTGTTGTCTAGTAGTTATTTTAGACAAAAAGGAGCCTTTAACTCCTTAAAAGTTTCAGATGATTGGAGACTCAGACCATATGATATGGGCATGCCTTAGTTTGATCAGTCCAATCATCTTGCAATCCTTTTTTAGTTTATAAAACAAATTATACTTGAAGGTTCTTCATCAAGATTTTACATAATTACTAGCAAATTCTAGATCTACTTGAATGATCTGATTCACTCACAGCAGTTCTGAGAAGGGCACTAACGAGACATCGTACTATATTCATGTTGAAAATAAATATGAAGCTTGAGTTGCTCGCGTTTTATGCTAACTAACAATTGTGTTTTCCAGGGTGTGGAACGATGGCAGAGCACTCTGAGAATGCGGCAGAGAACATGATGGGCGGCATCATGGACGCCATCGCCGACAAGCTCCCCAAGCAAAAGTCTGTCAGGTTCGACGATGAGGGCTCCATCTCCGGCCAAGCCAAGAAGCTCTTCGGCGGCCACAAGTCTGTCCACCACGTCCTCGGCGGCGGAAAATGTCTGGACCTCTTATACTTTTATCCCCCTCTTATTAATTTGATTCGACACGGAGTTGCTGATGATATGTCGCTTCCTTCCTGACGACGACGATGACCGCAGCCGCCGACGTGCTACTGTGGAGGAACAAGAAGATCTCATCGAGCGTTCTTGCTGTTGCAACAGCTGCCTGGGTCTTCTTCGAGTGGCTCGACTACCATTTCTTGACCATCGTATCATTTGTGCTTGTTCTTGGCATGGTTGTCCAGTTCGGATGGTCCAGCTTCGCAGGCATGCTCAATGGGTATATACTATGCAACAATGCAAAAACTCCAGCCAATTCTGCATTTTTTTTCTTTGTTTGCTGTCGGCACCTGAACTTTGGTAGGCAGCATAATCATCAGCAAGCATTTATATTTTCAGGTCTCCTTCTAACGTGCCCCGTTTGGAGTTACCGGAAGAGCTGTTTGCAAACATCGGCGCCGCTGTCGGCGCCCAGGTGAACAAATTCTTGGGAAGCCTTCAGGATGTGTCCTGTGGAAGAGACCTGAAGCAGTTCCTCATGGTATGTTGCGCCTTAAGCTTAATGTCTATGAGATGAAATCCGTCCTATCAGTTTGTCCTCTCCCATGAGCACTTGCAGACATGTAGTGTACCAGACCAAGCTTGATATTTTTTTCTTTCAGGTGATCGCTGGATTCATTGTCACCACTTTCATCGGGAGCTGGTTCAGTCTCATCACCGTCATCTACATCGGTAACAACCATGATTTCACTTGATAATATGTTGAGGAGGGATGAACACCTGGACAATTTTTTGGTCTCTGAATACCATTTACACTGGTGCTCTGTTGCAGGGTTTGTGTGTGCACACACTCTACCAGTGTTCTATGAGAGGTATCATGATCAAGTCGATGAGGTGCTGTACAACATGCTTGGGTTGATTGGGAGTCAGTACCAGAAGCTTGACAAGGGCGTCTTGAGCAAGATACCTAAAGGGAACCTCAAATTCACGAAGAGCCAGTAGTTGGATTCACCAACTGAACAGCTATGCCGTGTGATCCGGATGAACGTGTTAGAATTAATGGGTTTGGCCATGTGCATTTCAGAAAATCCAAAGTAAATCCCAAATGCCCATGAATAAATGGTAAGACGTGGTGCAAATCTTTAATCCCATATTGCTACTGGAGCTGGTGTGAGACCACCTTATACGATGGGTTCTCCCGACTACACTTAGTGATTGCTACGGGGAGAGAAAGAGAACACCACACTTGCTCGCCTCGCCAGGGCCGGGGCGAAGGGCGCGGGTGTGCGACATGCGCATGAATGGCCCTCTGAAATCCGGTCCATTGCCTTGCAGGAACATGGCTTCGTTTTGCCGTTCTATTTTTTGCTTTCTTGACCAGTAAGTTTTCGAGTTGGTTTCTTGACCATTAAGTTTTGAAACCTAATCGGTTTGGATCGTAGTCGCGACACGAGACCGCGTGAGTTGTCCTATATATATATGACTTGCCTGCCACCGTCAAAGATACACCAAATCGAGTTAGTGTTTTTGCCTCCTCTCTCTATTTGTGTTGCCATCGTAGTCTACTCCACCCCGAACGCCCGTGTGCATCTGAGAGCAGGAGACAAGGTTGTCCGGAGCCTCTCGCCCTTGTGATCCTGCACTGGGAGAGTCTGAATTAGTTTTTTGGGGGAGCGCTACGCGCGACTGCTCAAGTTGGTCACCAGGGGTCGTCTCACCTCCAAGTCAGACGGCGTCACGCACCATCATCTCTGCCGCCAACAGCTTTGCGTCACCAACATCGTCATCAACAACATCGCCTCCGCAGCAGCTGCGGCTAATGATTAATACATGCACTGTGATCTCATCTAGTCATTAATTATGGTTATTGTTGCATGTGTGATGTTATTGTTCATGTTGTTTAGTGCATCTAGTATAGTTTACATATACATGCTAACTGTTGGTTTAATCATGATTTATATTCTGTAATTAATCATGAAATTGCCTAATTTTTAAACAATTCAAAGACCTAATTTTAGGCCATTTCCTCAGTTAAATATGGTTAGTTTTGCTGATGCACTAAGGCCAGATAAGTTTACCCATCTGCACTTCAAGAGGTGGCAAGTGAAGTTCACGCTCTGCCTTCTCGGTCTGAAAGTTTTCCACGTTAGTACTAGCATGTTAGAGGGGATTTTTGATGAAGATCAGAGAAAGTTCTAAGAAGTCAATACTATCTTTGTGGAATGTGTTCTGAGTGTTCTTGTTGCCCGTCTGTGTGATGTGTACATGCACCTACAAGATGGGAGGTAGCTGTGGAATGCACTGAATACTAAATTCGATGCAACAGACGTAAGCAGTGAACTATTTTGTAGTTAAACAAGCTCACGAGATACATTGTAAAGTAACTCGAACTCCTTAAGTGCGACTTACCCAAAAAATTCGTGATTGGATGCATAATTGCCTCCTTCATGGATGATTTTCGCCACTACTCTAAAGCATAAGATGTTGGAGGCAATAATAAATGTTACTCCCTCCGTTCCATAATGTAGTGCATATAGATTTTCTGAAAAGTCAAACTTTACAAACGTTGACCAAGTTTAGGAAGAAAACTATTTATATCTATAATACTAAATATATACAATATGAAAGTACATCTTGTGATGCATCTAAGAATATGTATTTGGTATTCTAGATGTATATGTTTTTCTCTACAAACTTGGTCAAAGTTTGTAAAGTTTGAATTTTTGAAAAATCTATACGCACTACATTGTGGAACGGAGGGAGTATTATTTATCTCTATGTTCATAATTAAAGTTTATATTCTATGCTATAACTGTAATGGTTCTTGAGTCTTCAATAAGCACGAGGCTCAGAGGAAAACTCATGTGCATGTGCAGAAGAATAAACGGTAAGATAGATTTCTAGTATCGCCTCTAAGACTAGCTCAAGTGTTGCATGATGGTTCTGTTTTTCTGATCATGGGCATGTCAATGCTTGCAACTTTGAGGACACAATGTTAGAAGACATTTATGTTAAACAGACCCAGATTGATTGTTATTAGTGAGATACTTTCGTCGCAAGTGAATGGTTGAAAACACAATAAAGTTAAACGTTTGCATAATTACTTAGACCATAAGAGTATCGAGTTCCTTCATACTTGCTTCATGAACTTTTGGGTTTGTCAGACGTCATCCGTAACAGGGTGCAATTACGACAGCTTACGGGTTCACAAAAAAGTATGACAAGGGACTAAATAACTCAAGACTGGGATTTTCTCCTCCGTCAATGGAGAGATATTATTTGGGCTCTCTCGGTGTGACGATATCCATTATCGTATGGCCAGCCACAATGTGATTTATCACAAGGATGCAGGAACACGAGAACGAGAAAAAGAGAACAAAACTGGTAACGAGGAAACTGGCATAATGAACAAAATGTTGATTAACGACGATGACGATAAATCTCACCTTGGGTTTTTGTAACATATTGCGAAGCAATAGGAATAGCACACGATAACTAAAGGTTCACTCGAATATCCATTCGTGTGGGTATAGGAGTCAACATGGATGTTCACGCTTCCATTATTGATCATTGATCGAAAGATGTTCCGGTCATGTCTATACTTCATCGAACCTACAGGGTCACACACTTAAGGGTCATCAGTACTAGGAGGTTACGAGCTTGACAGAAAGTCATCGGAAAAGTTTCGGAGCGTTGAAAATGTTTTGGAGAGAAAATTGGAAGTGTTTCGGAGTAATCAAAAAAGTTTCAGAGGAACCGGAAATGTTTCGGAGTAAATCATCAAACTGGAAAAGTCTCTAAAGACGTCCAGAGTTTTTCAAAGGGTGTTGGAAAAGCTCTAGGACCTCCCGAAATTTTCTAGAGGGGCGGCTCGCACAAAAACGCAATATTGGGAGGGTGTTCCCACATGGGGGACAACATCCTCTTTTTGTGGGCTGTTTTGTAGGGGGCACCCCCTTTTGGGGGCAGCTCCCTTTTGGTGCAAACATGTTGGGAAGAGGTGTCCCCCTTGGGGGTGGGGTAGCCCCCCTTATGTGGCAAGTGTTGGGAGAGGGGCCCCTTTTTAGGGCGTCTAGGAAAGGGGGGCTTCTGGGCAACCCTCCCCCTTTTGTGGGGCAATGTTGGTGAAGCCCCCCCCCCCTTTTTGGGTTGTCATCTCCTTGCCTCCCCCACCCCTTCTTCTCCTATAAATAGAGGAGTAAGGGAGCCCTCCAAACTCACTCCAAGTTGAGCCTTTGAGCTCTCACCAAATGGCACGCAATGATGTGCCTTCTCTCTCTGCATGAAATAGTTTCGTAGCGCCACAAGGCTTCCTAGTCTCCGGCGGTGATTAGTTCTGAGCGGCAAAGCGCTGCTGGATCGGTGACACCGTATGTGTGCAATCCGGTAGAAAGATCGTACGTTTGATCTTCTGTTCGAGGGAGGAAAAATTCTCGCGGTTGGAAGGTTGTAAATCCTAGCCACGGGAATCTGCACTAACGATCGTCACCAACTCTTCTTCCGCTGCTGCTACAAGTTGGTAACGATCAGATCGAACCTTGTATGCATCTTCATAGTGGTCCTGAGCTGATGCGTAGGACAATTTTTTTTGTTTTCTGCTGTGTATCCCTACATAAGAGACATGAGACATCAATTGAAATCTGATAGCGTCTCTTTATGTTGAGGAAAAAGCTCGGGCTAAAAACACTAATGAGAAAGGAGGCGAGGGCCTGTCTAGCGCCAATATGGTACAAACATACCCACAAAAGAAGAACAAAGGGAAAAATAAGCCTGTCTTCAATAAGCCTGTCAAGACTACTACCTTCGAGAAGAAGATGATGAACAAAGCAGAAGAAGATGATGAACAAAGCTGAGCTAGAGTGCTTTACATGTGGAAAGCCCAACCACTTTTCCAAGGAATGCATACTGCATAGGAAAATCCCAACCACTAAAGATTCAATGTGATGTTATCCGCCACAGCGGCCATCCAACTTCTTCTCAGTCGGGTAATCTCAAATCTGACTATGACGACTCCGAGTCGATTGTTCTGTGCTAGTTCACGGAGAAATCTCGAGTGGCGTGTCACACGGAGCAGACCCACTCTACATTTTGGGTGTTGATTATCCATCCACGAGGTTGTTAGATTGCTTCGCGATACCCTTAACAAGGGGCGAATTCGCTACCCTCTATGGCACGGGTTGGACTCTAACAAAGAGCCAAATACTGAAGTTCGTAGGTTCAGATCCGATTTCGATGATTGAATAATGTTCCCCGGGATTAGTGACTGGCATCTCGCTGCGAGCATTAGACCAGGTATCGGCTTCATCACTCAGATTTTATGATATGTCCTCAGTTGGGCCGCTAGTCAGCCTCTTCTGAGAGAAGATCGAGTATCGCTGAACTTTTTCCACGACTTGTTTAAACGAACCTTTTCACATGTTTTGCTCTTTAGAGTCTGTGAGGGTCTCTTCACAAGCAATTTTGCGGCATGTCGAGTCCGAAGGCCAGTCGGAATCTACTTCCACTGAGGGATCGGTCGATTTATTTATCGAGACCCTGACTGACTCGGGGCTAATGACGAGGGTATCTCCCACTGGGTGGACCCACAATGACATAAAGCCCAGCCAAGAGCCCAAGCCCATTGATGCTAAGGCCCAGATAACAACAATAACAGGGATTGGAGGCCTAGTCAAGGAAGTATCTTCACTTGGTATATCCGCTAGTCGGGTCTATCCGTCAATCGGGTCTATCCGCAGTCAGGTCTTTCGGCAGACTAGCGGCCAGAAGCATTTTTTTTTGCGAGAAAACTTCCGATCTATTCATCTTCAATCATGGCAGTACAACGAACACCAGAAATAATAAAAATTACATCCAGATTCATAGACCACCTAGCGACGACTACAAGTACTGAAGCGAGCCGAAGGCGCGCCGCCGTCATCGCCCCTCCATCGCCGGAGTCGGGCACAACTTGTTGTAGTAGACAGTCGGGAAGTCGTCGTGCTAAGGCCCCATAGGACCAGCGCACCAGAACAGCAACCGCCGCCGATGAAAAATAACGTAGATCGGAAGGATCCAATCCAAAGACACACGAACGTAGAAGAACAACGACGAGATCCGAGCAAATCCACCAAAGATAGATCCGCCGGAGACACACCTCCACACGCCCACCAACGATGCTAGACGCACCGCCGGAACGGGGGCTAGGCGGGGAGACCTTTATTCTATCTTCAGGGAGCCGCCGCCGTCTCGTCTTCCTGAGCAGGACACAAACCCTAACAAAACGGAAAGGAACGACTAAAATCGGAGCCCTCCCGCCGGCCCTTGCCAGGATCCACCGCGCCCCCATGGCCCTAGGGCCACCGGAGACGAGGCGGACCTGCGGCAGCGCCGGTGAGAGGCAGGAACCCTATCTTTTTTTTTAGAGGAGGAGGAGGTAGGAGAGTTGTATTTTTGATCTCTCTCCGTATAGCGGCCAGAAGCATTAAAGGAGGCCTTACCCATCCAGCTCCACTACACATTAAGAGTGGGCATTATAGGGGTCTCAACTAACGATTAATTACGCCAGTTATGATTATCATTTTGTAATGACAGGAAACAACCAACAATTAATATGCAACTATGCATAGCAATTAGACCAGCCGTTGTGACCCCGATACGTAGCGCACTCTATATAAGCTATAGCATAGGCAATACGATGGGGTTTCGCAACATTTCTGTGATCACTCTATACACGAGAGAACAAAACATCAACAGGAAGTAGGGTATTACCTCCAATGTTGAAAGCCAGAACCTGTATACGTCCTTGTGTGTGTACACCCTCTGTATCTTTGTTGCCTTTTTTTTTTTTTGCAGGGACTGTATCTTTGTAGCCTCTGCGCCTCTATGTTCATGTCCCTATCCTCATTGTCGGGATTTTACCCGTGGCAGTTAGCGTAAAAGATTCCTGCTCTGTTATTAACCTGAAAACTGCTTTAAGTCATCCCCGCAAAAAAAAAAAAAAAACTGCTTTAAGTCATGAAATTTACCATGTGCGTGGGAATGCTGACCGTCTATTTCTTCTCCATGTGGCAACGAAAAAGGTAGGGTCCACCAGGCCGTCCACGTGCGTCACGTCGCGGCTCCGAAACATAGCTGGCCTAGTGCCTAGAACACTAGAATTGGTAGACAGCTCCGCGGGAGGCCGAGGCAGCCACACACGCACAAAGTATCTGAGCTACCCGCCAATCGTCTCCGGCTACCCGCCAAGGCGCCAACCAAGCCGCAGGTCCTCTCCCTGTTCCTCCTCGTCTCCTCTCCTCCTGGCCAAACAAACTAGTTAAGCCCCAGCGCAACGGCCGATCGAGCTGAGAGCTCTTTAAGAGATCGAGTGGTGGCTGGTGGCTCAGCGGCCGAGCGAGCGAGCGAGCGAGCAAAGTGCAGTAGCTGGTGCTCGCAAGTAGGAATGGCTTCGCTGCAGGTCGGCGCCGGCCGCGGCGTGGGTTGCTGCTTCGGCCCGCTGGACGGCCGGCGGCAGGAGAGGAGAGCGATGGCGGCGCTGCGACAGCCGAGGGCGGCGGCGGCGGGTGCGGGGGCGAAGGTGGCGGAGGAGGACAAGGTGAGGCTGGGCGAGTCCAGCGTGGCGGTGAGCAAGCTCGGCATCGGCGCATGGTCGTGGGGCGACACCACCTACTGGAACGACTCCGAGTGGGACGGTGAGTCACTCGTTTCGTCACATGTTTTTTTTGTCGCCTCCAATTACTTAATAGTTACATAATATACAGTACGACGTTTGTTTTAGATCACTACATCGTGTCCTCGTCGAGACGACGCACGATGAGATTGGACTCTTTTTTTTTTTTGCATCGAATGATGAGATGAGATTGGACTTTGAACTGCTTAACTTGGCGGCTAAACTTGTATACTAGTATCGCTGTACACGTAGTCGTGTCATGTGTTTGTGTTACCTACATCTACAATTCAACATGCCTGGTCACTCTACGTCCTTCACAGGGTCGGTCACAAAGTGTGACCACGAAATTAACGCTCTGAAACCCTGGTCATGCTTCCCATGCATGCATCATATCCAGATTATTTTCCTGCAGGAAAGAAGAACAGTACGTGTAGCCTAAAAAAATACTATTGTATTACTCCCTCCGTTCCAAAATAAGTGTCTCAACTCCTCACTATCACAATTCAAGTACTCGGGGGTTTCTCCTAAAAAAAAGGTAATTTGGCATGCAGACAGGAGACTGAAGGAGGCTAAAGCAGCATTCGACGCCAGCATCGACAGCGGAATGACTTTCTTTGACACCGCCGAAGTATACGGCACAGCGGTAACATCAAATCAAGCCAACTCATAGGAGTCCCAAATTAAGCACAATTTGGGAGTAACTTTTATGTCTTGTGTCCCACCCTCATACAGCTCATGGGAGCAGTGAATTCAGAAAGCCTACTGGGAGAGTACGTAAACCATCCCATCACTTCTCCATAATTATATTTACCATCAGAGATTCAACAAAATTTGTTCATAAATGTAATTATATCGATGACTAGTGATGGATGTGTGTTATGCATGTTGATGACAGTTTCATCAGAGAGAGGCAGCAGAAGGGGCCGGTGGAGGTGACCGTGGCCACCAAGTTTGCGGCGCTACCCTGGAGGTTCGGACGTGGCAGCGTCCTCTCCGCGCTCAAGAAGTCGCTGGAGCGCCTCGGCCTCCCATCCGTCGAGCTCTACCAGCTCCACTGGTCCGTCAATCCTTAACTTGTCTGAATCTCTGCCTAGTTCTGAATTACTGTATTCTTCAGACTTTTGCTGACGGACAAACACTTGTTATCTTTTTCAGGCCAGGGCTATGGGGAAACGAAGGTATCCAATTATACAACCTATTCCTATCGGTTCAAGGTGCATGAACAGAGTTGATGAACCACATGTTGTTGCTTGCATGGTTAACACTATTTCAGGGTACCTTGATGGTCTGGCGGACGCGTACGAGCAAGGCCTCGTCAAGGCCGTCGGAGTCTCCAACTACAATGGTAACATCTTAAGTTCTTAACTGGCCGTGGAGTAGAAATGTCTTGTTCATCAGAAGATAACAGTCACTGGATGTATGTATGGTATGGTATGGTATGGTATGATTTGATGACATCAGAGAAACGCCTCCGGGACGCACACGCGCGGCTCAAGAAGAGGGGCGTCCCGCTGGCCGTCAACCAGGTGAACTACAGCCTCATCTACAGGACGCCCGAGGAGAACGGCGTCAAGGCCGCCTGCGACGAGCTCGGCGTCACGCTCATCGCCTATTCCCCCATCGCCCAAGGTTTCCGTTTCTCCCTCCCTCCCTGCTCAACGTCCGATTGATGCATCATCTTTATTTTATTTAATCATCTGTTCCCCATTATTATATGGATTCAGGTGTTCTGTCAGGGAAATACACGCCGGAGAATCCACCCACGGGTCCTCGTGGGAATACGTACACTCCCGAGTTCCTCACCAAGGTGATACCATTTCTGAAACCGTTTCACAAAGCTTGGATGTTCATGTCCCCTTCACAAGAAAAACTCTGCTGCAGCTGCATCTCTGCTCACTGAAGATGTTTGTTTTTTAATGTCATGTATGCAGCTCCAACCACTCATGAACAGGATCAAAGAGATTGGAGTAAGCTATGGCAAGAACCCAACTCAGGTGCTTCAGACTACATTAATCAACTCATCATGTTTCCCTCTCTGAATAAAAAGTACCGCAGCACTGAAAGAAACTGTATGTATATATATATATATATATATATATATATATATAGACAAGGGATATGCGCAGTACAGGAGAGTTTAATAGCGGATTGTTGTGGTTTCAGGTGTCTCTGAACTGGCTGACCTGCCAGGGCAACGTGGTGCCCATCCCGGGGGCCAAGAACGCCGTCCAGGCAATGGAGTTCGCCGGCGCACTCGGGTGGAGCCTCACCGCCGACGAGGTGGAGGAGCTGCGGACCCTCGCGCGCGAGATCAAGGGAATCAGGATGCCCATCGAGGAGTCATGATGCATTGGATTGGATGACATCACCTCTACTCTTGTACCTGGCGGTGTACGTCCACATGATCCATCGCAACCCCATGTAGTACTCCCTCCGCTTCATAATGTAGCGCGTCCTCGGTTTTCGAGCTTAAACTTTGATCATGAATTTAACCAACAAGACCGATTGCGGCGGGGGTAAAAACTATACTACTGAATTCGTATCGAAAATACGAATTCAGTGGTATAGTTTTTGCTCCCGCCGCAATCGGTCTAGTGAGTCAAATTCATGGTCAAACTTAGATTTTGGGAAGCGCGGGCGCACTACATTGTGGAACGGAGGGAGTAGAACAAGTATATGTAGACAATAAATAAAGGACGTGAATACGAGGCTGAGAGCATCTCCAACCGGACCCTCATATCCACCTCAAATGACCGGGCGGGGCTTCCGGGACGTAAAATCCGCACTCAACCGCGCCGCTTAAAACTGGCCCAAATGCCTGGACTAACCGACAGTCCCCATATCCGCTCCATATCTGGGGCGGATATGGAGAGGCCTGGACGCGTCCGGGCATCGCCGCCACGTCGGACCGGCCCGCTCTAGCCCATCCTGCCCCACCACTATCCCCACAACCCCGGCGCGCTCGGACAAACCCTAGTCACCCACTCACAGCCCTCTTGCCCTATCCGTTTCCCTCTCGTCTTCTACACTTCTCTTCCAATCTCTCCGCCTCCTCCGTCATGGCCAAGTCCGGCCACGAATCCAGTAGCGACGCGCCGGACGATGAGGAGCCCACGCTCCGCATCGCCCTCCAGCACTCGCGGCTAGACACCGGCGGGAGCTCGAGCTCCGTCGCGTCCGCCACCAGCTCCTCTGGGTATCGATGTAAAAGGCATAAAAAAAACAGCAGTGGACAATAGGCTTCAAGTCCAATAAAAATACCCAACTAACCCAAAATAGGGGCAAGTCAAAAATTCAGCGCAAAACGTTGTGAAACAACACAAGAAAAAAGAAAGACATCACAAATCTTGACAAAACAATCAACAGTCAGAAAATCGACTTACCCAAACTTTAAAAACAGATGACTTACATATAACAGCTAAAGTGCATTTTTTTTTTTAGGAAAACTTACATGACGAATTTTTTTACAAAAAATTGTGGTCGATAAAGTTACATGTAAGCATTTTTTTTTCATGTATCAGCTAAATCACTAAAAAACGTATTTGGCTTGCCAATTTCCAAAATTGAGACACCTTGTATTTTAGTGTCAGATATATTTTTTTGACAGTATTTAGTGTCAGATATTTCAGTTCTTTGAGTGGAGTGACCCGCAACGAATCACTTCCGTTCCGAAGGCCCTGAAGAAGAGAAGAAACTAGAGCGCGTCCGGCTGAGCCCCACGCGCGCGCGCGCGGTCACCGGCGCCTCCACGTGACTCGCCCCCCTCTTCCCGTGGCCAAACAAAACGCGCGCGCTTCGCTGCCACTCGCCAAGAACACCACCGTGCCGCGCCCACTTACCACGCCACGAGAACCCCTACCCCCGCCTCCGTCCGTAATGGCCCTGCAGGTCGCCGGCGGCGCGGGATGCTGCGGCTGCCTCCCGCTCCTCGGCCAGCGGCGAACAGCGGCGTTTCGCCCGCCCCGCGCGGTGGCGTCCGAGGGCGCGGCGGTGGAGGACGGCAGCAAGGTGATGCTGGGCGGGTCCGGCGTGGCGGTGACCAAGCTTGGCATCGGGGCCTGGTCCTGGGGCGACACCACCTACTGGAACGACTTCGAGTGGGATGGTACGTTCGGCCGCGCGCAATCCAGATAACCTTCTTCTAAATTGAACCCATCGCTCTTGTTGATCCACCTGCACCTGCGTTCATCAATTGGATATCTCTTTCTGGTGAACTGATTTGTGCGGTTCTTCAAAATTAGGATTATACTCAGCACGCTGGTTCTGGTATTCACCTATTGCATCATTGCATGCTTGTTGTTGGCGTTTCTAGGATGAAATTATGGTCATGCACATGAGGTGCTTGTTGCATTGCCTGTCAAAACCCTGTGTCACAGCACATGTCACTTGTATGCTCTCTAAAATTTTAGCCCCAGAAAACCTTTGACCATGAACAGTAACCAGCAAACTGCAAAATACCAAAAAACATGTGTTTAAATCTGTAATATTGAGTCAATTTCGCATTGCTCTCGAGTTTTATGCCAGCACACTGATATCTGATTGCTGCTACATGTCTAACATGAACGAGCATTTTCTGAATTTTTCAGATAGGAAACTCAAGGATGCCAAAGGAGCATTCGATGCGAGCGTTGATAGTGGAATAACCTTCTTCGACACTGCGGAAGTATATGGTGCAGGGGTAGGGATCAAGATAGTTCTTGCTTTATTGCTCATTCTCTAGATCATTTCAGGGCAACCCTGACAACCTTCTGATTTTGATGACATTTAGGTATCGGGAGCGATAAATTCAGAAAGCCTACTGGGAAGGTATATCATGCATCATTATACACCATGCCCGTATATTTTGACAATGAAGTCTTCACAACGTCTGTTGCAAATTCCCCTTAATTCCAATCAGATTTATCAAGGAAAGGAAAGAAAAAGAAGGGGTCGAGGTGGCCATTGCAACAAAGTTTGCGGCTCTTCCATGGAGGTTTGGCCGGGGAAGTGTTATTTCTGCACTAAAGGGCTCACTTTCCCGCCTTGGTGTCTCCTCGGTTGAGTCATACCAACTCCATTGGTTAGTAGTTCATCGATATATAGCTTTAATGTTATTTGTAACTCTTCTTAGCTTGCTGAAACTGTTCTTTTCATATCCTTTTCAGGCCAGGGATATGGGGCAACGAAGGTATCCGAACCTACATAAATGAAGAATATTTTTTTAGGGAACTTTAATATCTTATTTTAAACCCATTGCGGTGCAGTAAACTAATTGTTTTATTTCTTTCATAATCAAGGTTACCTTGACGGCCTTGCTGATGCTTATGAGCAAGGTCTTGTAAAATCCGTTGGAGTCTCAAACTACAGCGGTTTGTAAAAGCTGACTTCATTTCTCATTTGATGGAGCATGTTATGCTAGCTGCTTGTTTTATGGTAAAACTAAGCTGGATCACATTCATTACCAGAGAAACGTCTGCGAGATGCTCATGAGCGCCTCAAGAAGAGGGGAGTTCCACTTGCTTCAAACCAAGTAAATTACAGTCTGATTTACAGGAACCCTGAGGAAAATGGGGTGAAGGCAGCTTGTGATGAGCTTGGTATTACTTTGATTGCATATTCCCCAATAGCCCAAGGTATAGTTATGCTTTTCATTTTCCCTTCACCTTTGCTGTTTGACTACTGAGCACTCAGCTCAACTAGCTTCAGGGCTCGCGCAATCACGTGATTAGTTATGTCTTATGGTGTAGTTTATCATAATCTTAGTCTGCGTTTTATATGTAATTAGTTGTCAGCACGCAAATGTGAAATATAATGCACCCTTTTGAACCCTGTTTCTTTTTTCTTTTCTTTTCAGGTGCTTTGACAGGAAAATACACTCCAGCTGATCCCCCAACTGGACCTCGTGGACGGATATACACTTCTGATTTCCTGTCCAAGGTTGCCGCACCTTAACTTCGAACTCTCCCTTTCATCTCTGTTGCGGCTCTGCTCACTCTTCTCATTCCACAATGCAGCTCCAACCGCTTATTAACAAGATTAGGGAGATTGGAGGAAGCTATGACAAAACCCCAACTCAGGTATTGTGTTCTTTATTGCATGCTTAATTATACAGTGTTCATCCTCTATTACCAAGTCTTGCCTTATCTTAACGATGTACAAAGAAACTACACAATCATGACGAAAAAACAATGGCGTTCATGCGCAGGTGGTTTTGAACTGGCTTATTTGCCAGGGCAACGTGGTGCCGATCCCGGGGGCAAAGAACGCGGAGCAGGCCCGGGAGTTCGCCGGTGCGCTTGGGTGGCTCTTGACGGAGCAGGAGGTGGAGGAGCTGCGGTCCATGGCGCGCGATGTGAAGCCCGTCATGGGTTTCCCGGTAGAGAAGCTGTAAATCTACGGCCAAGTTGCCCTCGTGGTTTACTAGTACACAGGATTTTCGTGATCCTAGACATAGGAGCTGTAGTTCTGTGAAATGTTGTGGAGTTGTAAAAAGAACAAAGACGTAGAAAATCATAACGGAAGTAAGTGTATATTCAGGTTCATCGGTCAAATTACATCAAAATAATAGTTGTTGTTTTGTTCTTTTGGTTTGTGTTCTCTGACGAATGAAATTCCGAGAAGCATTACCCCAAGACAAAAATCCTGAGACGCGACAGACATGCCTGCAAGACTGAAGCGTCTTGATGACATACTGTATTACTCTGCTCCCCAAAGTAACGGTTTTTTGGAATTTCTTGCTGTGTGATCTACTTCTACGTGCGTGTTTCACGTAGTGACGAGGGACCTTCGACCTCCAAGGATCTGGAACAACGTCCCGGGAGTATCTACCTTCCCAAACCCCACTCACCGCCGGCAGGGAGGGTGGGCTGTAATCTCTAGGGCGGATCTTGCCGATGATCCTCTAGATCCCCGGCGATGATAATAAACATTACAAGGTAGGAGTAGTGTCTTACTCATCCCGGAGGGCTCGAATCTGGGTAAACTCATAGTGTCTCCGCTTTACCCTTCTGATCCGTCGTGCGTTCGCCCTTACTGAACAAATCGATTTCATCGATGGCACTGTCAGGACGAAACCTCGGCAGTTGGCGCGCCAGGTGGGGATGATGCGCATGGATCTAGGCAATCGGGTCAGAATGGCTCCTCAGCCAGGGCTGCGAGCTTCGTGACGGGTCGGGGCATCCCCCTCGGCCCACTTGGCTTCGCCTCCAAGAAAGCTAAGGCGCGATGTCCCACCACACCCTTCCACGATGGCCAAACCTTTCGATTCGGACGTTTCGACTTCGTCGCTGATGGTTTCGGTGTGCTACACACCTCCTACATGGAAGTAGGGCACGAAGCCATGTCGGCTATCGTCCTGACAGTGGACAAGAACACAGCGGCCCGCTTCGTGGGGATCATCAACAACTGCTTGTCCTCGACTTCGACGCGGATAACAGAAGCGAGAGCTCCACCAGCTACGACCCCTTGCGCGACGTCTTCATGACGGCGGCGGGCACCAGTATGGCACCGAATCTCGACGTCCTCATGACCCCCATGTAACAAACCGTGAGCAATACCCTAGATACATTTGCCTATTATATTGTTTGTGCATCATATGCATTGCATGTGCATTAATTAATTAATTTGGATACTTTATTTCGGCATTTTGTTAAATGGTGGTTAAGTAAATCCCCTCTCCCTTCGGATGTTCTAGTCTCAGACTCACGCACAAACCTTGGACAGACTCTTATTGTGATATTTGCGAGTTACCCAAGTTATTTCATAATTTTAGACCAAGCCTAGCTATCACTAGTAGTGCAAACCTCATTTATTTGACAAATGGATTTATTTTCTAAATAGATATCAAGTGAGCTCCGAATGTGTGTGGATATAGAAAGGCTACGTTTAAAATTTCAAGTCAATCGGAGTTCATTTGATGCCCCAACGATTAAATATGAAGGCATTATAGCCACTTAAATAATAATAATAATAAATCAATTTGCAAATAAACGTGTCAACGGCCTGCTACTTTTCCCTCTATCCTAAACCTAGCCCAATAGCCCACCCAGCCCCACCTACCCCTCGCTATATAAGGCAGCCCCTCTCTGTCATTTTTTGAATGGCTAGCCTCCCCAAACCCTAGATCTAAGGGCCGGAGAGAGAGAGCGAGAGAGAGAGAGAGAGAGAGCTCCCTCAGATATGAGCTGCCCAGCCTCCCAAACCCTAGCCCCAGATCCTCCCCTCCCCTCAAGATCTGGACCGCCGGATCTGCATCTGACGGCTCCCGAGCAGCCATCTCCATCGGAGCCTCCACCCGCAGCAGGCCCGCGGGCCCATTTCGGGCCTTCCCCGAAGCCCATCTCGCCCCACCCCGACCGAGCGCCTTGCCTCCAAACCGCGCACCTCCTCGCCGAAACATCACCGCCACCACTGCCTCCGGCGAGCAGAGTCGCACCGCTTTCCACGCCTCCTTGCCTTTCTCTCTTTCTTCTTTTCACTCCCTGCCTCACTAACCCGCCTCGCCCCTGTGCCTACAGGTCGCCGCCGGAGCAAGGAACTGCCATGGCGCCACCGCTCCAAATCGAGCATCATGCGGTCCGATTCCTCACCGTCTGCTGCAACGCCGCCCTTCCCCGTCCCCGCCGGACTCATTGCCGCCTCCGATGCAAAGCCCGAGCGCTCGCCCGCGAGATCTCGTGCCGCTGTCGGCCCCATGGTGAGCATCCTCCCATGGCCCTCTGATGGTGAACACTCGGTCGGTTTTCTTATCGTTTGACCAGTTCGGTCTTGCAGATCCAGTCCACCTGATTCACATCCGACCGTGCCGAACCGCCAACCACTGCAGCCTCGCGGCCTCCTCGCCAGCCCAACCCGTAATCGATCGGCCCCGAAGGCCCAGCGGTGGGCGCTTCTCTAGCCCTCTCTCTGCTTCCGCAGTGGGCTTCGGCCCATGTGCGGCGTTTAGTTGTGACGCCCTGGGAGCGTCCTATGCCATGTCCATCCATGTTAGTCACCCCTTTAATGTGATGCTCTTGTTAATCACTTTAACCAATTATCTTAAATGGATGCCTTTAATGAACATGCCATAGCTATTACATGTTAGATCCAATTAATTTGATCCATGCATGTTGCATATGCATATCATCCTTGCCATGTCATGTCATTGCATATCATGAACATGTTGGATTTCCTTGTAGCAGTAAGTTTGCATCCATTGTTCCTTTCTAGTGTCG
The DNA here is from genome assembly GCA_039707655.1 of Elymus sibiricus. Taxonomy (NCBI): domain Eukaryota; kingdom Viridiplantae; phylum Streptophyta; class Magnoliopsida; order Poales; family Poaceae; genus Elymus; species Elymus sibiricus. The sequence continues at coordinate 270,924,727 of CM077666.1, read as the reverse complement.
CTTTGCTTCTTTGCGGACATGACTCGGAGATGACGTGAGATACGATCAAGCTCTATGATGTACCAAGCGGGATTCCAAGCGAGACTTACAACCCCATCCTTGTTCATGTGTTACCATGCTCTCTTCATTATGATTGCACTAGGATTCGATGTTGTAGTTGTGTTGCGATACCTATATGATCCATAGCCTGTTAAGACCCAAATATTGCATGATATCCTGTTACCTAGAATACCATGTGGCTTTGTATGTTGCTCGCCATCCCGCTTGTTATAGTATGCATGCTTAGGTTGTCGTCATTTCCATGTTACTTTCAAATGCCTTGCTCCTGCTGGGATCACCTTTCACTGGTGCAGCGACGTGCTATACAAACGGTTTTTACCCCCTTTTCGCGACAGAGTTTTAAACCATCGCCCTGCCTGTGTGTGCGATAGGGGGGGGGGGTCTATGGTTCATACTCAGCTAGAACAAAGTGCTAAGTCACAAAATGATTTGCTTGATGAGATGAATAATAAAATGAATGATTGTGTTGTTAGAGTTGTTACTAGAGGAGGTAGAATGACTCAGGAGCCTCTGTATCCTGAAGGTCATCCTAAAAGAATTGAGCAAGATTCTCAAAGAATTAATATTGATGCACCTAGTCCATCTAAGAAGAAAAAGGAAAAGAAAAATGATAGGACTTTGCATGCTTCTAGTGAACCTGAGATAGAAAAACCTCCTGAGAATCATAATGATGTTTCTATTTCTGATGCTGGAACACAATCTGGTAATGAACATTCACTTAATGACAATGATAATGATAATGATGTTCATGATGATGCTCAACCAGATAATGATGTAGAAATAGAACCTGCTGTTGATCTTGATAACCCACCTCCTAAGAATAAAAGATATGATAAAAGTGATTTTGTTGCTAGAAAACATGGAAAAGAAAGAGAACCATGGGTTCAAAACCCCATGCCTTTTCCTACTAAACATCTAGAAATAAGGATGAGGAAGACTTTGAGCGCTTTGTTGAAATGCTTAGACCTGTCTTTTTGCGTACCCGTTTGATTGATATGTTGAAAATGTCTCCTTACGCTAAATACACGAAAGATATTGTCACTAATAAAAGAAAGATACCTGAAGCTGAAATTTCCACCATGCTTGCAAATTACTCTTTTAAAGTTGGAGTGCCTAAAAAGTTAGGAGATCCAGGAATACCCGCTATACCATGCTCCATTAAAAGAAGTTATGTCAAAACTGCTTTATGTGATTTGGGAGCCGGTGTTAGTGTTATGCCTTTCTCTCTATATAAAAGACTTGATTTGAATAAGCTCACACCTACTGAAATATCTTTGCAAATGGCTGATAAATCAACTGCTATACCTATTGGAATTTGTGAGGACGTTCCCGTTGTAGTTGCAAATGTTACTATCTTGACAGACTTTGTTATACTTGATATGCCCGAGGACGACAACATGTCGATTATCCTTGGTAGACCCTTTCTGAATACTGCAGGGGCTGTTATTGATTGCAACAAAAGCAAAGTCACTTTTCATGTCAATGGTAATGAGCATACGGTTTATTTTCCGAAGAAACAAAGTTTGGTGAATGGTATTAATTGTATTGAAAAAGTTACGACAATCACTATTGGAGGTTTTGAATTCCCTCTTCCCTCTGTCAAAAAGAAATATGAAACTCTCATTGTTGGGGAGATGCATATCCCCGTGAGGTAACTTAATGTTATACGAAGATTCTTTTGTTTCATGCCATTCGGAAATAGTTTGTTAATAAGACTTGATCAACCTTATTAATGGATTCTTTTTGAGGTGCATGTGGTCGATGAATTTAGTAAACACAACCTTCTGTACTTATCTTTTGCTCTCTGTTATTTAAAGTTAATAAAGTGAAAATGCCATGATTATCCTGTTTTCTGAATTTTTCGTGCAATAAAAAATGGCCCAAAAATAAAAGTTCTCAGAATGCCCTAAAAATTTAGTATGATCTTTTTCCTGAATATTTAAGAATTTTTGGCGCTGAACACACCTCAGGGGGGTGCGAGCCACAAGCTCACAGGGCGCGCCTACCCCCCTGGGCGCGCCTAGTGGGCTTGTGGGTCCCACAAGGGCCCCCTCACTTATTCCAGCCGCCCATCACCTTCTTCTTCCTCTAGAAAAAATCAAACTTGCTCCCAAGCCCGTGTTCTTGCTCATTTCTGTGAGATTTTCGATCTCCTTGCTCGGAGCTCCGTTTCCGAAACTGTTTTGAGGAATTACTCCTCGGTATGTGACTCCTCCAATGCTCCAATTAGTTTTTGTTCTAGTGCTTTATGTTTTGCAAATTTTTGCTGCTGTGGTGACCATTTATATGAGCTTGCATGTTGAATTTGTATGGTCCAAAGTAGTTTTGATGCATGATATAGCCTCTAGATACTTGTGGGAGTAGTTGCTATCAGTTTTGTTGAGTTTTGTTCACTTTTATTTTGAGTCCCTAAAAACTTCAGAAATTTTCAGAGGGAGAAAATGTTTAGGAAGATATTCCATGGTGGTTCCTCGAGCAAGAGTGCTCCAAGGCCCGCAATATGTGAGCCGGACTTCAAACCTCCGCGGGAAGCTTCGGTGCAACCGTGCGAGTGGCCGTCTGATTCCTTCATGATTCGAGCCGGCATAAGGAAGAGTTTGATATGTATTTACGCAATGCTGAGCTCACGAACTTCTTGACAGATAAGTACCCGCAATACCATGACCTTACAGATTCCTTCGTACGAAAATTCAAGTATGTATCTCACCGCACTTCTCATGATGTCATCTTCAATTTATATGAAAAAACTTTTCGCATGTCCGTTGAGGAATTTAGTGATGCTTGTAGAATTCCATTTTGGGGGACATGCACTGAACCTCGTAAAGCAGATTGTAATGAATTTCTCATGAATATTACTAGGGGTGAAACTAGAGGCATAACGCAAGCTGCTATCGGGAGCATTCACTTTCCTGCTATACATTATTTTGCCCTGTTCATAGGTAGATGCATCAATGGTAAACAGAACCCTAGTCATTTATGCGCTCCTGATTTGAGCATTCTTAAGAGTGCAGTATTAAGAGATAGAATTTTTAATATGGGTGCCATCATTGCACGTTGCTTGCACAATAATGCCCTAGTTGGTGATCTTTTTGGTGGAATTTATGCCACTCGCTTAGCTGCTCATCTCAATGTGCCCATACAAGAAAATGACACTTTATTGCCACCTAGCTACTTAGATTATGAGGCCATGGAACGACATCAATTCCTTGAAAGGAGCGACCCCCCGTTTTGATACAGGCTAATCTTTAATAGGCGTCGTGTTGTCTATATTACTTTGTCTGCTCCTTCCTTTTTTAACTTCCAGGAAAAACAAAGATATTTTATACTTGAGGAGGAGGCTGAGGAGTACGAGAGGGCGGTGGAGACCGCTAGGCGTAACGAGGCAGCTCGTCAAGCTGTGGCAGCTGCACTCCAGTACAACCCGAACTACTACCACGAGTATTATCCAGGCCAGGAGTGGCCATAGACCAAATTAGGTGAAAAGCCTAAGCTTGGGGGAGTACGTATTTCTCACTGACATTACATTCATGTACCACACATTCATTCCAGTTGTCGGTGATCATCCTTTTTCATTGTATATCCATGTTAGTTTTATTTTTGCTTTCTTCTTGTGTGTTTGAAAAACTTCAAAAATCCAAAAAAATAGTTATAGTTTCTTTCTTGTTCAGTTAGTTCATAGTATTAAAAGAAAACCCCAAAAGAGTTCTCATTTCTTCTTTTGCTTGTTGGGAGTTCTCCCGTGTAAATAGTTTTTCTCGTTTTCATTTTTCCTTCGTTAAGTTCGCTTTCTTCAGAAAAACTAAAAACTCCAAAAACATTTCAGTGTGTTTCTCTAAATTTCATTTCTTTTCGTTGAGTTGTCGTAAGGAGAAGACCACGATGAAAATGTTGAGTGGCTCTCATGTGTCTTATTGTTGATCTAAATTACGATGAACTCTTCTTGTTTTTGTTTTTGTAAATATGTTTAACTCCGTATCCATGATTCAACATATTATGAGTAAACATGTTTGTGATGGCAATTAGAGATCATAGTTGCTCATGCCATGCTTAATTAGCTAGGAGTGGATAATGATTTATCTTGAGCATCAACATGCATTAAAATGGTTGTGATGTAGTATGTTAGTATGGTATCCTCCTCTGAACAATTCAAGTGGCTTGACTTGGCACATGTTCACACATGTAGTTGAATCAAAACCAACATAGCCTCCACGATATTTATGTTCATGGTGTTTATATCCTACTCATGCTCATATTCGGTGTTAATTTTTCTCAATGCATGGTTATGACCATTTTCGCTCTCTAGTTGGTTGCTTCTCAATCTATGTGCTAGCCTTCGCCTGTACTAAGCGGGAATACTACTTGTGCATCCAAAATCCTTAAACCAAAGTTGTTCCAGATGAGTCCACTATATCTACCTATATGCGGTATTACTCTGCCGTTCCAAGTAAATTTGCATGTGCCACCTTTAATTGTTCAAATAAACATCTGTTTTGTGTGCCCGTACCGCTCACGGAGCGACAGGGGGTGGTCAGTATCTTCTAAGCGGGTGATGACCCACAAGTATAGGGGATCAATCATAGTCCTTTCGATAAGTAAGAGTGTCGAACCCAACGAGGAGCAGAAGGAAATGACAAGCGGTTTTCAGCAAGGTATTCTCTGCAAGTACTGAAAGTAGCGGTAACAGATAGTTTTGATAGCAAGATAATTCGTAAGAAGTAACAAGCAACAAGTATAATAAAGTGCAGCAAGGTGGCCCAATCCTTTTTATAGCAAAGGACAAGCCGGAACGAACTCGTATAATAAGCAAAGCGTTCTCGAGGATACATGGGAATTTCATCTAGTCACTTTCATCATGTTTGTTTGATTCGCGTTCGTTACTTTGATAATTTGATATGTGGGTGGACCGGTGCTTGGGTACTGTTCTTACTTGAACAAGCCTCCCACTTATGATTACCTCTCTCGCATGCATCCACAACTATGAAAGAAGAATTAAGATAAATCTAACCATAGCATGAAACATATGGATCCAAATCAGCCCCTTACGGAATAGCGCATAAACTAGGGTTTAAGCTTCTGTCACTCTAGCAACCCATCATCTAATTACTACTCCACAATGCCTTCCCTTAGGCCCAAAGATGGTGAAGTGTCATGTAGTCGACGTTCACACGACACCACTAAAGGAAGCAACAACATACATATCATCAAAATATCGAACGAATACCAAATTCACATGATTACTTATGACAAGACTTCTCCCATGTCCTTGATACGTCTCCATCGTATCTACTTTTCCAAACACTTTTGCTCTTGTTTTGGACTCTAATTTGCATGATTTGAATGAAACTAACCCGAACTGACGCTGTTTTCAGCAGAACTACCATGGTGTTGTTTTTGTGCAGAAATAAAAGTTCTCGGAATTGGACGAAACTTTTTGGAGATTTTTTATGGAATAAATAAAAAATACTGGAGGCAAGATCCACTGGAGGGAGGCCACCTGCTGCCCACGAGGCACCAGGGCGCGCCACCCCCCCTGGCGCGCCCTGGTGGCTTGTGGGGCCCACGTGGCTCCGCTGACCCTAATCTCAGGCCTATAAATTCACAATTCCAGAGAAAAAAATAGGAGAAGAAGTTTCATCACGTTCTATGATACGGAGCCGCCGCCACCTCATGTTCTTCATTGAGAGGCCAGATCTGGAGTCCGTTCGGGGCTCCGGAGAGGGGGGTCTTCCGTCATTGTCATCATCAACCATCCTTCATCACCAATTTCATGATGCTCACCGCCGGGAGTGAGTAATTCCTTCGTTGGCTTGCTGGACGGTGATGGGTTGGATGAGATTTATCATGTAATCGAGTTAGTTTTGTTAGGGCTTGATCCCTAGTGTCCACTTGATGGAAATATGCCCTAGAGGCAATAATAAAGTTGCTATTATTTTATATTTCCTTGTTCATGATAAAGGTTTATTATTCATGCTAGAATTGTATTGACCGGAAACTTAGTTACGGGATGATGTATTACGGAACGAGTAAAGAGACTTGCCGGTAACGAGATTGAACTAGGTATGGAGATACCGACGATCGAATCTCGAGCAAGTAACATACCGACGGACAAAGGGAATTACGTATGTTGTCATTGCGGTTCGACCGATAAGATCTTCGTAGAATATGTAGGAACCAATATGGGCATCCAGGTTCCGCTATTGATTATTGACCGGAGAGGTGTCTCGGTCATGTCTACATCATTCCCGAACCCGTAGGGTCCGCACGCTTAACGTTCGTTGACGATATAGTGTTATATGAGTTATGTGAATTGGTAACCGGATGTTGTTCGGAGTCCCGGATGAGATCCCGGACATCACGAGGAGTCTCGGAATGGTCGAGAGGTAAAGATTTATATATGGGAAGTCATATTTTGGGTTCCGGAAAAAGGTGCAGTTTTTTCGGTATTGTACCGGGAAGCTTCCAGAAGGTTCCGGAGGATTCCGGAGGGGTCTGGAAGTCCACAAGTGGGTCCACCACGTCCCAAGGGCTGGCATGGGCTAAGGGGAGGCGCCCTGGCCTTATTGGGCCAGGCGCACCAAGTCCTCAAAAGCCCACGCAGCTAGGGAAGGAAAAAAGGAGAGTCCTAGTAGGAATAGGATTGGACTTTGGAGTCCAAGTCCACGCGTGTACTATTCACGTGGTACTGTTCACGTGGTACTATTCACGTGATATTTTTCACGTGACACTATTCCTTCTACTCCAAGCCCCTACACATATATAAATAGAGGAGAGGGGGCGCCCCAAACAAGCCACAACATTGTCTTTGCCGTGTGCGGCGCCCCCCTCCACAGTTCCGTCCCTCAGTCATATTTTCGCAGTGCTTGGGCGAAGCCCTGCGGAGATAGCATCACCATCACCGTCACCACGCCGTCGTGCTGCCGGAACTCATCCACTACCTCGCCGTCTTGCTGGATCAAGAAGTCGAGGACGTCACCGAGCTGAACGTGTGCTGAACGCGGAGGTGCCGTACGTTCGGTACTCGGTCGGTTGGATCGTGAAGTTGTTCGACGACATCAACCGCGTTGTTCTAACGCTTCCGCTTATGGTCTACGAGGGTACGTAGACACACTCCCCCTCTCGTAGCTATGCATCTCCATGGATAGATCTTGCGTGTGCGTAATTTTTTTTTGTTTTCCATGCAACGTTCCCCAACAGTGGTATCAGAGCCAGGTCTATGCGTAGATGATATGCACGAGTAGAACACAAAGAGTTGTGGGCGGTGATCGTCATACTGCTTACCACCAACGTCTTATTTTGATTCGGCGGTATTGTAAGATGAAGCGGCCCGGACCAACCTTACATGTCCATGTACATGAGACCGGTTCCACCGACAGACATGCAACTTGTTTTGCATAAACGTGGCTGGCGGGTGTCTGTTTCTCCTACTTTAGTTGAATCAAATTTGACTGCGGCCGGTCCTTGTTGAAGGTTAAAACAACAAACTTGATAAATCACCGTTGTGGTTTTGTGCCGTAGGTAAGAACGGTTCTTGCTAGAAGCCCGTAGCAGCCACGTAAAACTTGCAACAACAAAGTAGAGGACGTCTAACTTGTTTTTTCAGGGTATGCTGTGATGTGATATGGTCAAGACATGATGTGATATACGTTATTGTATGAGATGATCATGTTTTGTAATTTATTGGCAACCGGCAGGAGCCTTATGGTTGTCTCTTTATTGTATGAAATGCAAGCGCCATGTAATTGCTTTACTTTATCGCTATGCGTTAGCAATAGTTGTAGAAGCAATAGTTGGCGAGACGACCACGACGCAACGATGGAGATCAAGGTGTCGAGCCGGTGACGATGGAGATCATGACGATGCTTTGGAGATGGAGATCAAAAGCACAAGATGATGATGGCCATATCATGTCACATATTTTGATTGCATGTGATGTTTATCCTTTATGCATCTTATTTTGCTTAGAACGACGGTAGCATTATAAGATGATCCCTTCACTAAATTTCAAGATAAAAGTGTTCTCCCCGAGTATGCACCGTTGCTAAAGTTCGTCGTTTCGAAGCACCTCGTGATGATCGGGTGTGATAGATTCTACGTTCACATACAACGGGTGTAAGCCAGTTTTACACAAGCAGAATACTTGGGTTAAACTTGACGAGCCTAGCATGTATAGACATGGTCTCGGAACACTGGAGACCGAAAGGTCGAACATGAGTCATATAGTAGATATGATCAACATGGAGATATTCACCATTGATGACTATCCCATCTCACGTGATGATCAGACATGGGCTAGTTGATTTGGATCATGTATCACTTAGTTAACTTGAGGGATGTTAATTTAAGTGGGAGTTCATTAGTAATTTGATTAATTGAACTTAATTTATCATGAACTTAGTCCTGATAGTCTTTGCAAATTATGTTGTAGATCAATAGCTCGCGTTGTAGCTCCCCTGTTTTTGATACGTTCCTAGAGAAAGCTTAGTTGAAAGATGATGGTAGCAATTACACGGACTGGGTCCGTAACTTGAGGATTATCCTCATTGCTGCACAGAAGGATTATGTCCTTGATGCACCGCTAGGTGATGGACCTGCTGCAGGAGCTGCTGCAGACGTTGTGAACGCCTGGCAGGCTCGATCTGATGACTACTCGATAGTTCAGTGTGCCATGCTCTACGGCTTAGAACCGGGATTACAAAAGCGTTTTGAACGCCATGGAGCATATGAGATGTTCCAGGAGCTAAAATTGATATTTGAAGCTAATGCCCGAGTTGAGAGATATGAAGTCTCCAACAAGTTCTTCAGCTATAAGATGGAGGAGAACAGTTCTGTCAGTGAACACATACTCAGAATGTCTGGATACCACAACCACTTGACTCAGCTGGGAATTGATCTTCCAGTTGAGAGTGTTATTGACAGAGTTCTTCAGTCACTGCCACCAAGCTATAAAGGCTTCGTGATGAACTATAATATGCAAGGGATGGAGAAGACAATTCCCGAGCTCTTCGCGATGCTGAAATCGGCGGAGGTAGAAATCAAGAAGGAGCATCAAGTGTTGATGGTTAACAAGACCACTAGTTTCAAGAAAAAGGGCAAGGGAAAGAAGGGGAACTTCAAGAAGAACGACAAGCAAGCTGCCGCTCCCACGAAGAAACCCAAAGTTGGACCCAAGCTTGAATCTGAGTGCTTCTACTGCAAAGGAACTGGTCACTGGAAGCGGAACTACCCCAAGTATTTGGCGGATAAGAAGGATGGCAAAGTGAACAAAGGTATATTTGATATACATGTTATTGATATGTACCTCACTAGTGCTCGTAGCAGCGTCTGGGTATTTGATACCGATTCAATTACTAATATTAGTAACTTGAAGCAGGAGCTGCAGAGTAACGGAGACTAGCTGAGGGCGAGGTGACAGTATGTGTTGGAAGTGTCTCCAAGATTGATATGATCAATATCGACACGCTCGTAATACCTTCGGGATTAGTATTAAACCTAAATAATGGTTATTTGGTGCTTGCGTTGAGCATAAAACATTATATCTGAATATTGTTTATTGCAAGACGATTATTCATTTAAGTCAGAGAATAATGGTTATTCTGTTTATATGAATAATATCCCTCGTGATCATGCACCCTTGTGAATGGTTTATTCTTGTTGAATCTCGATCGTAGTGATACACATATTCATAATATTGATGCCAAAAGATGCAAAGTTGATAATGATAGTGCAACATACTTGTGGCACTGCCGTTTAGGTCATATTGGTGTAAAGCGCATGAAGAAACTCCATGCTGATGGACTTTTGGAATCTCTTGATTATGAATCATTTGATACTTGCGAACCATGCCTCATGGGCAAGATGACTAAAACTCCGTTCTCCAGAACAATGGAGCGAGCTACTGATTTGTTGGAAATAATACATACCGATGTATGCGGTCCGATGAATGTTGAAGCACGCGGAGGGTATCGTTATTTTCTAACCTTCACAAATGATTTGAGTAGGTATGGGTATATCTACTTGATGAAACACAAGTCTGAAACATTTGAAAAGTTCAAAGAATTTTAGAGGGAAGTAGAGAATCATCGTAACAAGAAAATAAAGTTTCTATGATCCGATCGCGGAGGCGAATATTTGAGTTACGAGTTTGGCCTTCATTTAAGAAAATGTGGAATTGTTTCACAACTCACGCCACCTGGAACACCACAGCATAATGGTGTGTCTGAACGTCGTAACCGTACTTTATTGGATATGGTGCGTTCTATGATGTCTCTTACCGATTTGCCACTATCGTTTTGGGGTTATGCATTAGAGACAGCTGTATTCACGTTAAATAGGGCACCGTCTAAATCCGTTGAGACGACACCGTATGAACTGTGGTTTGGCAAGAAACCTAAGCTGTCGTTTTTTAAAGTTTGGACATGCGATGCTTATGTGAAAAAGCTTCAACCTGATAAGCTCGAACCCAAAGCGGAGAAGTGCGTCTTCATAGGATACCCTAAAGAAACAATTGGGTACACCTTCTACCACAGATCCGAAGGCAAGGTCTTTGTTGCCAAGAATGGGTCCTTTCTAGAGAAGAAGTTTCTCTCGAAAGAAGTGAGTGGGAGGAAAGTAGAACTTGATGAGGTAATTGTACCTTCTCTCGAATTGGAAAGTAGCTCATCAGAGAAAACCGTTCCCGTGATGCCTACACCAATAAGAGAGGAAGATAATGGTGAAGATCATGAAACTTCAGATCAAGTTACTACTGAACCTCGTAGGTCGACCAGAGTACGTTCCGCACCAGAGTGGTACGGTAATCCTGTTCTGGAAGTCATGTTGTTAGACAACGGCGAACCTACGAACTATGAAGAAGCTATGATGAGCCTAGATTCCAACAAATGGCTTGAGGCCATGAAATCTGAGATAGGATCCATGTATGAGAACAAAGTATGGACTTTGGTGGACTTGCCCGATGATCGGCAAGCCATTGAGAATAAATGGATTTTTAAGAGGAAGACAAACGCTGATGGTAATATCACTGTCTACAAAGCTCAACTTGTCGCGAAAGGTTTTCGACAAGTTCAAGGGGTTGACTACGATGAGACTCTCTCACCCGTAGCGATGCTTAAGTCTGTCCGAATCATGTTAGCAATTGCCGCATTTTATGATCTGGCAAATGGATGTCAAAACTGCATTCCTTAATGGTTTTCTCAAAGAAGAGTTGTATATGATGCAACCAGAAGGTTTTGTCGATCCTAAGGGTGCTAACAAAGTGTGCAAGCTCCAGCAATCCATCTATGGACTGGTGCAAGCATCTCGGAGTTCGAATATACGCTTTGATGAGGTGATCAAAGCATATGGTTTTGTACAGACTTACGGTGAAGCCTGTATTTACAAGAAAGTGAGTGGGAGCTCTGTAGCATTTCTAATATTATATGTTGATGACATATTGTTGATTGGAAATGATATAGAATTTCTGGATGGCATAAAAGGATACTTGAATGAAAGACCTCGGTGAAGCTGCTTATATATTGGGCATCAAGATCTATAGAGATAGATCAAGACACTTGATAAGACTTTCAATGAGTACATACCTTGACAAGATTTTGAAGGAGTTCAAAATGGATCAGTCAAAGAAGGAGTTCTTGCCTGTATTGTAAGGTGTAAAGTTGAGTAAGACTCAAAGCTCGACCACGGCAGAAGATAGAGAGAGAATGAAAGTCATTCCCTATGCCTCAGCCATAGGTTCTATAATGTATGCCATGCTGTGTACCACACCTAATGTGTGCCTTGCCACGTGTCTGGCAAAGGGGGTACAAGAGTGATCCAGGAGTGGATCACTGGACAGCGGTCAAAATTATCCTTAGTAACTAAAGGACTAAGGAAATGTTTCTCGATTATGGAGGTGATAAAGAGTTCATCGTAAAGGGTTACGTCGATGCAAGCTTTGACACCAATCTGGATATCTCTGAGTAGCAAACCAGATACGTATAATGGAGCAGTCATTTGGAATAGCTCCAAGTAAAGCGTGATAGCAGCATCTACAGTATGACATAAGGATTTGCAAAGTACACATGGGTCTGAATATTGCAGACCCATTGACTAAAATTCTCTCTCACGAGCAAAACATGATCACACCTTAGAACTCTTTGAGTGTTAATCACATGGTGATGTGAACTAGATTATTGACTCTAGTGAACTCTTGGGTGTTAATCACATGGCGATGTGAACTAGATTATTGACTCTAGTGCAAGTGGGAGACTGATGGAAATATGCCCTAGAGGCAATAATAAAGTTGTTATTATTTTATATTTCCTTGTTCATGATAAATGTTTATTATTCATGCTAGAATTGTATTGACCGGAAACTTAAATACATGTGTGAATACATAAACAAATACCGTGTCCCTAGTGAGCCTCTACTAGACTAGCTCGTTGATCAAAGATGGTTAAGGTTTCCTAACCATAGACATGAGTTGTCATTTGATAACGGGATCACATCATTAGGAGAATGATGTGATGGAAAAGACCCATCTGTTAGCTTAGCATATGATCGTTCTGTTTATTGCTACTGCTTTCTTGAATGTCAAATACATGTTCCTCCGACCATGAGATCATGCAACTCCCGGATATCGTAGGAATACCTTGTGTGCTATCAAACGTCACAACATAACTGGGTGATCATAAAGATGCTCTACAGGTATCTCCGAAGGTGTCTGTTGAGTTGGCATGGATCGAGAGTGGGATTTGTCACTCCGTGTTTCGGAGAGGTATCTCTGGGCCCTCTCGGTAATGCACATCATAAGAAGCTTGCAAGCAAAGTGACTAAGGAGTTAGTTACGGGATGATGTATTACGGAACGAGTAAAGAGACTTGCCAGTAACGAGATTGCACTAGGTATGGAGATACCGACGATCGAATCTCGGGCAAGTAACATACCGATGGACAAAGGGAATTACGTATGTTGTCATTGCGGTTCGACCGATAAGATCTTCGTGGAATATGTAGGAACCAATATGGGCATCCAGGTTCCGCTATTGATTATTGACCGGAGAGGCGTCTCGGTCATTTCTACATCATTCCCGAACCCGTAGGGTCCGCACGCTTAACGTTCGTTGACGATATAGTGTTATATGAGTTATGTGAATTGGTAACCGAATGTTGTTCGGAGTCCCGGATGAGATCCCGGACGTCACAAGGAGTCTCGAAATGGTCGAGAGGTAAAGATTTATATATGGGAAGTCATATTTTGGGTTCCGGAAAAAGGTGCAGTTTTTTCGGTATTGTACCGGGAAGCTTCCAGAAGCTTCCGGAGGATTCTGGAGGGGTCCGGAAGTCCACAAGTGGGTCCACCACGTCCCAAGGGCTGGCATGGGCTAAGGGGAGGCGCTCTGGCCTTATTGGGCCAGGCGCACCAAGTCCTCAAAGGCCCACGCAGCTAGGGAAGGAAAAAAGGAGAGTCCTAGTAGGAATAGGATTGGACTTTGGAGTCCAAGTCCACGCGTGTACTATTCACGTGGTACTGTTCACGTGGTACTATTCACGTGGCACTATTCCTTCTACTCCAAGCCCCTACACATATATAAATAGAGGAGAGGGGGAGCCCCAAACAAGCCACAACATTGTCTTAGCCGTGTGCGGCGCTCCCCTCCACAGTTCCGTCCCTCGGTCATATTTTCGCAGTGCTTGGGCGAAGCCCTGCGGAGATAGCATCACCATCACCGTCACCACGCCGTCGTGCTGTCGGAACTCATCCACTACCTCGCCGTCTTGCTGGATCAAGAAGTCGAGGACGTCACCGAGCTGAACGTGTGCTGAACGCGGAGGTGCCGTACGTTCGGTACTCGGTCGGTTGGATCGTGAAGTTGTTCGACGACATCAACCGCGTTGTTCTAACGCTTCCGCTTACGGTCTACGAGGGTACGTAGACACACTCCCCTCTCGTAGCTATGCATCTCCATGGATAGATCTTGCGTGTGCGTTGAAATTTTTTGTTTTCCATGCAACGTTCCCCAACACCACTATGTTCTGAGATTGTTGTTTCTATGACTTTGCTATTCTTAATGCTTGTCACTAGGGCCCGAGTGCCATGATTTCAGATCTGAACTCTTTATGTTTTCATGAATATATTTGTGTTCTTGATCCGATCTTGCAAGTTATACACACCTGCTATGTGTTATGATCCGCATACCCCAAGGTGACAATAATTGGGATTCTTTCTGGTGATTACCATAGTTTGAGGAGTTCATGTATTCACTATGTGTTAATGCTTTGTTCCGGTTCTCTATTCAAAGGAGGCCTTAATATCCCTTAGTTTCCTTATGGACCCCGCTGCCACGGGAGGGTAGGACAAAAGATGTCATGCAAGTTCTTATCGCAAGCACGTATGACTATATACGGAATACATGCCTACATTACATTGATGAATTGGAGCTAGTTCTGTGTCGCCCTAGGTTATGACTGTTACATGATGAATGTTATCCAACATAATCACCGATCCAATGCCTACGAGTTTTTCACATATTGTTCTTTGCTAAGTTACTACTGTTGCTACTACTGTCACAATTGCTACTACTATTGCTGTTACCGTTACTATTACTGTTACTATTATTGCTACTACTATCAAACTACCATACTACTGTGCTATTGATCACTCTGCTGCAGATATTTAGTCTCTAGGTGTGGTTGAATTGACAACTCAACTGCTAATACTTGCAAATATTCTTTGGCTCCCCTTGTGTCAAATCAATAAATTTGGGTTGAATACTCTACCCTCGAAAACTATTGCGATCCCCTATACTTGTGGGTTATCAAGACCTTTTTCTGGCGCTATTGCCGGGGAGCATAGCTCTATTTGCTGAGTCACTTGGGATTTATATCTGTTGATCACTATGAAGAATCTGAAAGACGCTAAGACCAAGATCGTTCCTTCTAAGACGAGGGGAGGTAAGGAACTATCATCTAGCTCTGCACTTGATTCACCTTCTGTTTTGAGTAAGCTTGCAACACCACCACCTGCTATTAATTCTGAAATGTCGCAACTTATTGATGATACTACTTCTGCTATGAATGATACTTATGATGATGCTAGTACTATGCTTGATAATGTTGTGCCACTTAGTGAATTTCTTGATGAACAACTTGCTAAAACTAAAGAAATTGAGAATGCTAAAAATGTTGAAACTCTTGAGAATTATGATTCACCTATTATGCCTACTCTCCTACTAGAGTTTAATCACCTGATGAACATGTCTTTGATAGGGAGACGGCTAGAGCCATTCTTGTTTGTAATGATAGAGATGAGGTTATAAAATTGCTTGTTGAAATGAAAGAAAAATCTTGTGAAGTTTTGTTAACATCTTTTTGTGGCCCAATTTTTTTTTTCAGAAAATTGTTCATAGAGAAAATGAATTTCTTTCGGAGGAGTTCCTCGAAGTGGAATGCCAAGGGAGTCCTTGGGGACTCCTCGGACAACGACCTCAACATTCCGCGTAGGACGGAGGTCCGGCCGTGCGAATGGAGCCGGATTCTACCAAGAGTTCACGAAATTTGTTGCTAATGCTGGATTGACCGACTTCCTCGCAGATGAGTGTGACCAACACCACATCCTTACGAATTCCTTTGTGCAAAACTTTCATTTCCTGAATAGGCTCGAACCCCCTGCGGTGCGCTTTGATTTATATGCCGAACATCATCAAATACCGCTTGCTGAATTTTGTGAGATATGTTTGATCCCATTTGATGGGGAAGTAAGAGAGCCTCGACCGGAGGAGTTTCAGGGCTTCCTCCACACTTTTACTGTGGGAGAGGAAAGGGGCGTGTCGAAAGCCCGAGCCACTAGCTTACAATTTCCCGCTGTTCATTACTTTGCTTCATTCATAGGGAAATGCTTGACTGCTAGAGAGCATGGTGGTGCGCTATGTGCACCTGACTTTGCCATTTTACGCCGCGCACTGCATAATGACAACACTTATAACCTGGGAGCTATCATTGCACGCTTCCTGCACACTAATAGGACAAAGGGTAAAATTCATGCTAGCATTTATGCTACTTGCTTAGCGAGACGTTTTAACGTTAACATACGCCCACATGATTACTTGTTGCCTAGAGTTTACTTAGATCACCAGTCTATGCGGGATCACCACTTTCTAGATGCTCCCGAGTCTCCTCACCACATTCGTTATAACTTGGTTTTTAGTGGGAATACTCGTGATATTATTCCGTTGCCTGCACCTGCTTTGCTTGATTCTCATGCCAGGAACAGATATACTGTTATGCCACCGGACATCGTTGCTTACCGGAACGCATTGGCAGTGGCAGAGGATGAGGCCCAGGATTGGGACGCTAGGGTGCCGCCGCCTCAGCACTTTCACATGGGACCGGATGGCTACTACGAATGGCCGTTTACCAAGCTAGGCAAAATCCTAAGCTTGGGGGAGTACGTATTTCTCACCGACATTACATTCATGATCACACATTTCATTCCAGTTGTCGGTGTTCATACTTTTTCATTGTATAATCCATGTTAGTTTTATTTTCTCGCTTTCTTCTTGTGTGTTTGAAAAACTTTGAGAAAATCCAAAAATATTTCTCGCTTCTTTTCGGTTTTTCTTTCTAGCTTAATTAGTTGTAGTATTAAAAGAAAACCCCAAAAAGATTTCCCGTTTCTTCTTTTGCTTGTTGGGAGCTTTCCCGTGTAAATAGTTGTTCTCGTTTTTGTTTTGTCTTCTTTAATTTGCTTCCTTCGAGAAAAAACTAAAAACTCCAAAAATATTTCAGTGTGTTTCTCTGAAATTCTTTTCTTTCGTTATGTCATTGTAAGGAGAAGACCATGATGAAAATGTTGAGTGGCTCTCATATGCATTATTGTTGATCTAACAAAGAGCCCATATTACCTTGTATTCTCCTTTGAATAAAATGTTTGCAGATTCCAGCTTAGTCCATGGCACACTTGCACTATTATTATTTTCACATCATTCGATCATGCAAGTGAAAGGCAATAATGACGATAATTTGATGAAGTGGCTGTGGCAAGGAAAAGCGGGTATGAACTCAACTTGTTTTTTGTTTTTGTAAATATGTTTAACTCAGTATCCATGATTCAGCATATTATGATTAAACATGTTTATGATGACAATTAGAGATTATAGTTGCTCATGCCATGCTTAAGTAGCTAGGAGTGGATAATGATTTATCTTGGGTGTCAACATGCATTAAAATGTTCATGATGTAGTATGATGATATGGTATCCTCCTCTGAATGTTTCGAGTGGCTTGACTTGGCACATGTTCACGCATGTAGTTGATTCAAAACCAACATAGCCTCCACGATATTTATGTTCATGATGCTTATATCCTACTCATGCTAGTATTCAATGTTGATTATTCATAATGCATGATTATGACCGTTTTCGCTCTCTAGCTGATCGCTTCTCAACCTATTTGCTAGCCTTCGCCTGTACTAAGCGGGAATACTGCTTGTTCATCAAAACCCTTAAACCAAAGTTATTCCAGATGAGTCCACTATATCTACCCATATGCGGTATTACTCTGCCGTTCTAAGCAAATTTGCATGTGCCACCTCTAAATATTGAAATGAACCTCTGTTTTGTGTGCCCGTACCGCTCATGGAGCGATAGGGGGCGGTCAGTATCTTCCATGCTAAGCGGGTTATTCTCATGATGAGTGTTTTTTCACTTGTCCTCGCACGAGAGGAGCTGGTAATCGGGATGCCCAGTCCCATGATTAAAATTGCAAAATAATAAAACAAACTCCCCCGGAAAGTTGTTGGTATGGAGGGAACCCGAGGATTCGGCTAGCCATGGCTTGTGTTTGTTGGTGGAGGGGGAGTAAACTTTACTTTACCGCTTGGGAACCGCCGCTAATGTGTGGTGCATGGAATATATTGAAAACTCTCGATCGTTACGTTGACAGGAAAGGCATACCTCCCAAAATTATATTTATCTCTGATTTAAGCTTTGAGCTCTGGCACCTATACAAATCCCTGCTTCCCTCTGCGAAGGGCCCATCTATTTACTTTTATGTTATTTTACTTTTATTGTTGAGTCACCACCTTCTCAAATAAGCACCAGTCCTGAGAGCACAATTGTCATTCTCATGCATTGTGTATAGTTAATGTTGTGTGCATCATGACTGGATCTCCTCTACCATGAATTACAATGTTTAGTCGCTGCTTGAACTTTGGAGGTGCTCTGCATTTATGTTTTGCGGTCTCAGAAAGGGCTAGCGAGATACCATGTTGTCATATTATATCATGATTGTTTTGACAAAGTGATGGCATTTGAGATATCTTATTATTGCTCGCTAGTTGATTATGCCAGATATGAGTGAATATAATTTCTAAGAGTTATCATTTGCATGGTTAGTTATAATCTTTGCTGAAACCCTGGGTATTATTTAAGCATATATATAGATACAAGAACAAAAGAGTTCGTAAAAGTTTTTCTTTATCACTTTCAGTTTGTCAACTGAATTGCTTGAGGACAAGCAATGAGTTAAGCTTGGGGGAGTTGATACGTCTCCGTCGTATCTACTTTTCCAAACACTTTTGCTCTTGTTTTGGACTCTAATTTGCATGATTTGAATGAAACTAACCCGGACTGACGTTGTTTTCAGCATAACTACCATGGTGTTGTTTTTGTGCAGAAATAAAAGTTCTTGGAATTGGACGAAAGTTTTTGGAGATTTTTTATGGAATAAATAAAAAATATTGGAGGCAAGATCCACTGGAGGGGGGCCACCTGCTGCCCACGAGGCACCAGGGCGCGCCACCCCCCTGGCGCGCCCTGGTGGCTTGTGGGGCCCACGTGGCTCCGCTGACCCTAATCTCAAGCCTATAAATTCACAATTCGAGAGAAAAAAATAGGAGAAGAAGTTTCATCATGTTCTACGATACGGAGCCGGCGCCTGCTACTTGTAGCTTGCGTTGGTATTTCCCCGAAGAGGAAGGGATGATGCAGCACAGTATAGATAAGTATTTCCCTCAGTTATGAAACCAATGTTATCGAACCAGTAGGAGAATCACGCAACACCTCGTTAGCAGCACCTGCACACAAACAACAAATCTTTGCACCCAACGCAAACGAGAGGTTGTCAATCTCTCGGCGGTAAATTGCAAGATTAAATTGTATGTGATAGATAGATAGATTGAAACAAAAATACAAAATAAAATAAATAAAAGAAAATGGCAGCAATATTTTTAGGGTTTTAGTAATATGATTTAGATAGACCCGGGGGCCATAGATTTCACTAGAGGCTTCTCTCGAGAAAATAGCATACGGTGGGTAGACAAATTACTGTTGGGCAATTGATAGAAAAGCAAATAATCATGACGATATCCAAGGCAATGATCATGTATATAGGCATCACGTCCAAGATTAGTAGACCGACTCCTGCCTGCATCTACTACTATTACTCCACACATCGACCGCTATCCAGCATGCATCTAGTGTATTAAGTCCATAAGAACGGAGTAATGCCTTAAGAACGATGACATGATGTAGACAAGATAAACTCACGTATGAATAAACCCCATCTTTTTACCCTTAGTAGCAACGATACATACGTGTCATGTCCCTTTCTGTCACTGGGATTGAGCACCGCAAGATCGAACCCACTACAAAGCACCTCTTCCCATGGCAAGATAAATCAACTCAGTTGGCCAAACCAAATCAATAGATCGGAGAAGAAATACGAGGCTATAATAATCATGCATAAAAGAGTGCAGCAAAGACTCAAATAATTTCATGGATAATCTGATCATAAACTCACAATTCATCGGATCCCAACAAACACACCGCAAAAAGAGTGATTACATCGGATAGAACTCCAAGAACATCGAGGAGAACATTGTATTGAAGATCAAAAAGAGAGCATAAGCCATCTAGCTACTGCCTATGGACCCGAAGGTCTGTGGTAAACTACTCACGCATCATCGGAAGGGCAGCAAGGTTGATGTAGAACCCCTCCGTGATCGATTCTCCCTCCGGCAGATTACCGGAGAAGGACCCGAGATGGGATCTCTCTGAAACAGAAACTTGCGGCGGCGGAAAAAGTATTTCATGGACTCTCCTGAGGGTTTCTGATTTTTCTGGAATTTATAGTGTTGGAATTAGGTCAAACGGAGCTGGGTGGGCCCCCCGAGATACCAGGGCGCGCCACCCCCCCTGGGGCGCGCCCTGGTGCGTCGTGGCCCACTGCTCCATCTTCTGGCCCTCTCCTGAAGCTTCCAGTACTTGTTATGTCCAATAAAAAATCTCCAAAAAGTTTCGTGGCATTTGGACTTCGTTTGGTATTGATTTTCTGTAAAACAAAAAAGAGGGCACAAAACAGCAACTGGCACTGGGCACTAGGTTAATAGGTTAGTCTCCAAAAATGATATATAATTGCTGTAAATGATTATAAAAACATCCAAGATTGATAATATATCATTATGGAACAATCAAAAATTATAGATACGTTGGAGACGTATCACCGCCACCTCCTGTTCTTCATCGGGAGGCCAGATCTGGAGTCCGTTCGGGGTTCCGGAGAGGGGGATCTTCCGTCATCGTCATCATCAACCATCCTTCATCACCAATTTCATGATGCTCACCGCCAGGAGTGAGTAATTCCTTTGTAGGCTTGCTGGACGGTGATGGGTTGGATGAGATTTATCATGTAATCGAGTTAGTTTTGTTAGGGCTTGATCCCTAGTATCCACTATGTTCTGAGATTGATGTTGATATGACTTTGCTATGCTTAATGCTTGTCACTAGGGCCCGAGTGCCATGATTTCAGATCTGACCCTTTATGTTTTCATGAATATATTTGTGTTCTTGATCCGATCTTGCAAGTTATACGCACCTGCTATGTGTTATGATTCGCATACCCCAAGGTGACAATAATTGGGATTCTTTCCGGTGATTACCATAGTTTGAGGAGTTCATGTATTCACTATGTGTTAATGCTTTGTTCCGGTTCTCTATTAAAAGGAGGCCTTAATATCCCTTAGTTTCCTTATGGACCCCGCTGCCACGGGAGGGTAGGACAAAAGATGTCATGCAAGTTCTTATCGCAAGCACGTATGACTATATACGGAATACACGCCTACATTACATTGATGAATTGGAGCTAGTTCTGTGTCGCCCTAGGTTATGACTGTTACATGATGAATGTTATCCAACATAATCACCGATCCAATGCCTACAAGTTTTTCACATATTGTTCTTTGCTAAGTTACTACTGTTGCTACTACCGTCACAATTGCTACTACTATTGCTGTTACCGTTACTATTACTGTTACTATTATTGCTACTGCTATCAAACTACCATACTACTGTGCTATTGATCACTCTGCTGCAGATATTTAGTCTCTAGGTGTGGTTGAATTGACAACTCAACTGCTAATACTTGCAAATATTCTTTGGCTCCCATTGTGTCGAATCAATAAATTTGGGTTGAATACTCTACCCTCGAAAACTGTTGCGATCCCTTATACTTGTGGGTTATCAAGACCTTTTTTTGGCGCCGTTGCCGGGGAGCATAGCTCTATTTGCTGAGTCACTTGGGATTTATATCTGTTGATCACTATGAAGAATCTGAAAGACGCTAAGACCAAGATCGTTCCCTCTAAGACGAGGGGAGGTAAGGAACTGCCGTCTAGCTTTGCACTTGATTCGCCTTCTGTTATTGAGTAAGCTTGCAACACCACCCCCTGCTATTAATTCTGAAATGTCGCAAGTTATTGATGATACTACTTCTGCTATGAATGATACTTATGATGATGCTAGTACTATGCTTGATAATGCTGTGACACTTGGTGAATTTCTTGATGAACAACTTGCTAAAACTAAAGAAATTGAGAATGCTAAAAATGTTGAAACTCTTGAGAGTTATGATTCACCTATTATGCCTAGCTCTCCTACTAGAGTTGAATCACCTGATGAACATGTCTTTGATAGGGAGACGTCTAGAGCCATTCTTTCTTGTAATGATAGAGATGAGGTTATAAAATTGCTTGCTGAAATGAAAGAAAAATCTATGAAGGAGAAAATGAAATATGGTCCTAAGTTTGCTACCTCTCCCATATTTGTTACTGATAAGGATTATGAATTCTCTGTCGATCCTGAGTTAATTACTTTGGTTGAATCTGATCCTTTCCATGGCTATGAAACTGAAACCGTTGTGGCACATCTTACTAAATTAAATGATATAGCCACCCTATTCGCTCATGAGGAAAAGATTCGCTATTACTATATTCTTAAGTTGTTTCCTTTCTCATTAAAGGGTTATGCTAAAAAATGGTTTAATACTCTTGCTCCTGGTTGTGTGCGTAGTCCCCAGGATATGATATATTACTTCTCTGAAAAATATTTTCCTGCTCATAAGAAACAAGCTGCTTTACAAGAAATAATTAACTTTGTGCAAATTGAAGAAGAGAATCTCCCTCAAGCTTGGGGGAGGCTTCTCCAATTACTTAATGCTTTGCCTGATCACCCGCTTAAGAAGAATGAAATATTTGATATCTTTTATAATGGACTAACCGATGCTTCTAGGGACTACCTAGATAGTTGTGCTGGTTGTGTTTTCAGGGAATGAACTATTGAACAAGCTGAGGAACTATTGAATAATATATTGAAGAATGATAATGATTGGACACTTCCTGAACCACCGCCTAAACCCACTCCGAAGAACAGGGGTATTTTATTTCTCAGTCCTGAAGATATGCAAGAAGCAAAGAAATGTATGAAGGAAAAATGTATTAAAGCTGAAGATGTTAAGAATCTACCACCTATTGAAGAAATACATGGTCTTGACACACCGCCACAGGTAGTAGAGGTAAATTCTCTTATAAAGTTTGATGAAGGTGATATTCCTTATAACAAACCTCCTAGTCAATGTTTGTTTTTAATTTGACAATTATATTATTAAACAAGATCATTTCAATGCAAATGTTATGAAACAATTGAAACGAAATGCCTACATGATTGATCGCTTGAGTGACTTGTTGTTTAGAATTGCTAATGATGTCAAATGTGTAGGTAAACATCCATCTATGGTTCAAACCCAGTTAGAACAAGTTGCTAAATCTCAAAGTGAATTACTCAATGAAATGAATAACAATATGAATGATCATGCTGTTAGAGTAATGACTAGAGGAGGTAGAATGACTCAGGAGCCACTTTATCCTGAAGGTCACCCTAATAGAATTGAACAAGACTCTCAAAGAATTAATGTTGATGCACCTAGTCCATCTAAAAAGAAAAAGAAAAAGAAAAATGATAGGACTTTGCATACTTCTAGTGAACCTGAGGTAGAAAAAACCTTGGAGGATAGTAATGATGTTTCTATTTCCGATGCTGAGACACAATCTGGTAATGAACAGTCACCTGATGATAATAATAATGATGATGCTCATGTGGATGCCCAACTAGATAATGATAAAGAACTTGATAATGATGTTGAAATAGAACCTGCGGTTGATCTTGATAACCCACCTTCTAAAAATAAACGTTATGATAAAAGAGACTTTGTTGCTAGAAAACATGGTAAAGAAAGAGAACCATGGGTTCAAAAATCCATGCCCTTTCCTCCTAAACCGTCTAAGAATAAGGATGAGGAAGAATTTGAACGCTTTGCTGAAATGCTTAGGCCAGTCTTTTTGCGTACTCGTTTGACTGATATTTTAAGGATGGCTCCTTATGCTAAATATATGAAAGACATTGTCACAAATAAAAGAAAGATACCTGAAGCTGAAATTTCTACCATGCTTGCAAATTATTCTTTTAAGGACGGAGTACCTAAGAAACTAGGAGATCCAGGAATACCAACTATACCATGCTCCATTAAAAGAAATTATGTCAAAACTGCTTTGTGTGATTTAGGAGCCGGTGTTAGTGTTATGCCCTTCTCTTTGTATAAAAGACTTGATTTGAATAAACTCACTCCCACTGAAATATCATTGCAAATGGCTGACAAATCAACTGCCATACCTATCGGTGTTTGTGAGGATGTGCTCGTTGTACTTGCAAATGTTACTATCCTAACAGACTTTGTTATACTTGATATGCCCGAGGACGACAACATGTCGATTATCCTTGGTAGACCCTTTTTGAATACTGCAGGGGCTGTTATTGATTGCAACAAAAGCAAGGTCACTTTTCATATCAATGGTAATGAGCATACGGTGCACTTTCTGAAGAAACAATTTCAAGTAAACGGTATTCATGTTATTGAAAAGACTCCGACAATTACTATTGGAAGTTTTCAACTCCCTCTTCCTACTGTCAATAAGAAATATGAAACTCTTATTATTGGGGAGGTACACATCCCCGTTGAGGTAACTTAGTGTTATACGAAAATTCTTCGGTTTCATGTCACTCGGAAATAGTTTGTTAATAAGACCCGATCAACCTTATTAATGGATTCTTTCTGAAGGGCATGTGGTTGATGAATTTAGTAAGCACGACTTTCTATACCTACCTTTTGCTTTTTGTTAATTATAGTTTAATAAAATAAAATGCCATGATTACCCAGTTTCCTGAATTATCCGTGCAATAAAAAATGGCCCAAAAATAAAAGTGCTCAAAATGCAATAAAATTTTGACATGAATTTTTATAGAATATTTAAGAATTTTTGGCACTAAAAACATACCAGGGGGATGCCCCAGGTGCCCACGAGGCACCAGGGCGCGCCACCCCCCCTGGGGCGCGCCCTGGTGGCTTGTGGGCCCCACAGGGACCCCCTCACTTATCCCTTCAGCCCACTTCGTCTCTTACCTCTAGCAAAAATTCCTGGTAGCTCTCTCTCCCAAACCTGAGATCTTTGATCTCTTTGCTCGGAGCTCCGTTTCCGAAACTGTTTTGGGAGATTGCTACATGGTATGTGACTCCTCCATTGCTCCAATTAGTTTTTGCTCTAGTGAATTATATTTTGCATAATTAGTTGCTCTTGGTGCTACTGAAAATGAGCTTGCATGTTGAATTATTTGAGTTCCAAGTAGTTTGAATGCTTGATATGGCCTCTAGACATCCATATGAGTAGTTGCTATAAATTTTGTGAAGTTTTGTTAACATCTTTTTGTGGCCCAAATTTTTTTTTAGAAAATTGTTCGTAGAGAAAATGAATTTATTCTGGAGGAGTTCCTCGAAGCGGAATGCCAAGGGAGTCCTTGGGGACTCCTCAGACAACAACCTCAACATTCCGCGTAGGACGGAGGTCCGGCCATGCGAATGGCCGCACAATGCCTTCATGAATGAAGCCAGATTCTACCAAGAGTTCACACAATTTGTTGCTAATGCCGGATTGACCAACTTCCTCGCAGATGAGTGTGACCAGCACCACATCCTTACGAATTCCTTTGTGCAAAACTTTCATTTCCTGAATAGGCTCGAACCCCCTACGGTGCGCTTTGATTTATATGCTGAACATCATTAGATACCGCTTGCTGAATTTTGTGAGATATGTTTGATCCCATTTGATGGGGAAGTAAGAGAGCCTCGACCGGAGGAGTTTGAGGGCTTCCTCCGTACTTTAACTGTGGGAGAGGAAAGGGGCGTGTCGAAAGCCCGAGCCACTAGCTTGCAATTTCTCGCTGTTCATTACTTTGCTTTATTCATAGGGAAATGCTTGACTGCTAGAGTGCAAGGTGGTGCGCTATGTGCACCTGACTTTGCCATTTTATGCCGCGCACTGCATAATGACAACACTTATAGCCTGGGAGCTATCATTGCACGCCGCGTGCACACTAATAGGACTGAGGGTAAAATTCATGGTGGCATTTATGCTAGTCGCTTAGCGAGACATTTTAACGTTAACATACGCCCACATGATTACTTGTTGCCTAGAGTTTACTTAGATCACCAGTCTATGCGGGATCACCACTTTCTTGATGCTCCTGAGCCTCCTCACCACATTCGTTATAACTTGGTTTTTAGTGAGGATACTCGTGATATTATTCCGTTGCCTGCACCTGCTTTGTTTGATTCTCATGCCAGGAACGGATATACTGTTGTGCCACCAGACATCGTTGCTTACCAGAACGCATTGGCAGCAGCAGAGGATGAGGCCCAGGATTGGGACGCTAGGGTGCCGCCGCCTCAGCACATTCACATGAGACCGGATGGCTACTACGGATGGCCGTTGACCAAGCTAGGCAAAAGCCTAAGCTTTGGGGAGTACGTATTTCTCACCGACATTACATTCATGATCACACATTTCATTCCAGTTGTCGGTGTTCATACTTTTTCATTGTATAATCCACGTTAGTTTTATTTTCTCGCTTTCTTCTTGTGTGTTTGAAAAACTTTGAGAAAACCCAAAAATATTTCTCACTTCTTTTCGGTTTTTCTTTCTAGCTTAATTAGTTGTAGTATTAAAAGAAAACCCCAAAAAGATTTCCCATTTCTTATTTTGCTTGTTGGGAGCTTTCCCGTGTAAATAGTTTTTCTCGTTTCTGTTTTGTCTTCTTTAATTTGCTTCCTTCGAGAAAAAGCTAAAAACTCCAAAAATATTTCAGCGTGTTTCTCTGAAATTCTTTTCTTTCGTTAAGTCATTGTAAGGAGAAGACCACGATGAAAATGTTGAGTGGCTCTCATATGCATTATTGTTGATCTAACAAAGATCCCATATTACCTTGTCTTCTCCTTTGAATAAAATGATTGCAGATTCCATCTTAGTCCATGGCACACTTGCACTATTATTATTTTCACATCATTCGATCGTGCAAGTGAAAGGCAATAATGACGATAATTTGATGAAGTGACTGTGGCAAGGAAAAGCGGGTATGAACTCAACTTGGTTTTTTGTTTTTGTAAATATGTTTAACTCAGTATCCATGATTCAACATATTATGATTAAACATGTTTATGATGACAATTAGAGATTATAGTTGCTCATGCCATGCTTAAGTAGCTAGGAGTGGATAATGATTTATCTTGGGTGTCAACATGCATTAAAATGTTCATGATGTAGTATGATGATATGGTATCCTCCTCTGAATGTTTCGAGTGGCTTGACTTGGCACATGTTCATGCATGTAGTTGATTCAAAACCAACATAGCCTCCATGATATTTATGTTCATGGTGCTTATATCGTACTCATGCTAGTATTCAATGTTGATTATTCATAATGCATGATTACGACCATTTTCGCTCTCTAGCTGGTCGCTTCTCAACCTATTTGCTAGGCTTCGCCTGTACTAAGCGGGAATACTGCTTGTGCATCAAAACCCTTAAACCAAAGTTATTCCAGATGAGTCCACTATATCTACTCATGTGCGGTATTACTCTGCCGTTCTAAGTAAATTTGCATGTGCCACCTCTAAATATTGAAATGAACCTCTGTTTTGTGTGCCCGTACCGCTCATGGAGCGATAGGGGGCGGTCAGTATCTTCCATGCTAAGCGGGTTATTCTCATGATGAGTGTTTTTTCACTTGTCCTCGCATGAGAGGAGCTGGTAATCGGGATGCCCAGTCCCATGATTAAAATTGCAAAATAATAAAACAAACTCCCCCGGAAAGTTGTTTGTATGGAGGGAACCCGAGGATTCGGCTAGCCATGGCTTGTGTTTGTTGGTGGAGGGGGAGTAAACTTTACTTTACCGCTTGGGAACCGCCGCTAATGTGTTTAGCATGGAAGATATTGAAAACTCTCGGTCGTGACGTTGACAGGAAAGGCATACCTCCCAAAATTATATTTATCTCTGATTTAAGCTTTGAGCTCTTGCACCTATGCAAATCCCTGCTTCCCTCTGCGAAGGGCCCATCTATTTACTTTTATGTTATTTTACTTTTATTGTTGAGTCACCACCTTCTCAAATAATCACCAGTCCTGAGAGCACTATTGTCATTCTCATGCATTGTGTATAGTTAATGTTGTGTGCATCATGACAGGATCTCCTCTACCATGAATTACAATGTTTAGTCGCTGCTTGAACTTTGGAGGTGCTCTGCATTTATGTTTTGCGGTCTCAGAAAGGGCTAGCGAGATACCATGTTGTCATATTATATCATGATTGTTTTGACAAAGTGATGGCATTTGAGATATCTTATTATTGCTCGCTAGTTGATTATGCCATTGATATGAGTGAATATAATTTCTAAGAGTTATCATTTGCATGATTAGTTATAATCATTGCTGAAACCCTGGGTATTATTTAAGCATATATATAGATACAAGAACAAAAGAGTTCGTAAAAGTTTTTCTTTATCACTTTCAGTTTGTCAACTGAATTGCTTGAGGACAAGCAATGAGTTAAGCTTGGGGGAGTTGATACGTCTCCGTCGTATCTACTTTTCCAAACACTTTTGCTCTTGTTTTGGACTCTAATTTGCATGATTTGAATGAAACTAACCCGGACTGACGCTGTTTTCAGTAGAACTACCATGGTGTTGTTTTTATGCAGAAATAAAAGTTCTCGGAATTGGACGAAACTTTTGGGAGATTTTTTATGGAATAAATAAAAAATACTGGAGGCAAGATCCACTGGAGGGGGGCCACCTGCTGCCCACGAGGCACCAGGGCGCCCCCCCCGGCGCGCCCTGGTGGCTTGTGGGGCCCACGTGGCTCCGCTGACCCTAATCTCAGGCCTATAAATTCACAATTCCAGAGAAAAAATAGGAGAAGAAGTTTCATCACATTCTATGATACGGAGCCGCAACCACCTCCTGTTCTTCATCGAGAGGCCAGATCTGGAGTCCGATCGGGGCTCCGGAGAGGGGGATCTTCCGTCATCGTCATCATCAACCATCCTTCATCACCAATTTCATGATGCTCACCGCCGGGAGTGAGTAATTCCTTCGTAGGCTTGCTGGACGGTGATGGGTTGGATGAGATTTATCATGTAATCGAGTTAGTTTTGTTAGGGCTTGATCCCTAGTGTCCACTATGTTCTGAGATTGATGTTGCTATGACTTTGCTATGCTTAATGCTTGTCACTAGGGCCCGAGTGCCATGATTTCAGATCTGAACCCTTTATGTTTTCATGAATATATTTGTGTTCTTGATCCGATCTTGCAATTTATACGCACCTGCTATGTGTTATGATTCGCATACCCCAAGGTGACAATAATTGGGATTCTTTCCGGTGATTACCATAGTTTAGGAGTTCATGTATTCACTATGTGTTAATTCTTTGTTCCGGTTCTCTATTAAAAGGAGGCCTTAATATCCCTTAGTTTCCTTATGGACCCCACTGCCACGGGAGGGTAGGACAAAAGATGTCATGCAAGTTCTTATCGCAAGCACGTATGACTATATACGGAATACATGCCTACATTACATTGATGAATTGGAGCTAGTTCTGTGTCGCCCTAGGTTATGACTGTTACATGATGAATGTTATCCAACATAATCACCAATCCAATGCCTACGAGTTTTTCACATATTGTTCTTTGCTAAGTTACTACTGTTGCTACTACTGTCACAATTGCTACTACTATTGCTGTTACCGTTACTATTACTGTTACTATTATTGCTACTGCTATCAAACTACCATACTACTGTGCTATTGATCACTCTGCTGCAGATATTTAGTCTCCTGGTGTGGTTGAATTGACAACTCAACTGCTAATACTTCCAAATATTCTTTGGCTCCCCTTGTGTCGAATCAATAAATTTGGGTTGAATACTCTACCCTCGAAAACTGTTGCAATCCCCTATACTTGTGGGTTATCAGTCCTCAAGAACAAAAGTAACTACTCACAAATCGTATTCATGTTCAAGATCAGAGGGGTATTGAATATCATTAAGGATCCAAACATATAATCTTCCACCAAATAAACCAACTAGCATCAACTACAAGATGAAATCAACACTACTAGCAACCCACAGGTACCAATCTGGGGTTTTGAGACAAAGATTGAATACAAGAGATGAACTAGGGTTTGAGATGAGATGGTGCTGGTGAAGATGTTGATGAAGATTGGTCCTCCCATGATGAGAGGATCGTTGGTGATGTCGATGGCTTCGATTTCCCCCTCCCGGAGGGAAGTATCCCCGGCGAATCGCTCCGCCGGAGAGCAAAATAGCTCCTGCCCAGGTTCCGCCTCGAGACGGCGGTGCTTCGTCCCGAAAGTCTTCTCTATAATTTTTTTAGGGCAAATGACCTTATATAGCAGAAGGAGGGGGCCAGAGGCCAGCCAGGGGCCCCACAAGGCATCAGGGCGCGCCCTGTTGCCTTGTGGGCAACTGGTGGGTCCCCTCCAGTATCTCTTTTCTCCAGTATTTTTTATATATTCAATAAAAAATCTCCGTGAAATTTCAAGTCAATTGGAGCTCTGTAGAATAGGTATCTCTGTTGTAGCTATTTCAGGTCCAGAATTCCAGCTGCCGTTATTCTCCCTCTTCATATAATTCTTGCAAATTAAGAGAGAAAAGGCATAAGAATTGCATCATAAAGTGAAATAATGATCAAATACATAATAAATAATAGTAGGAAATCATGATGCAAATTGGACGTATCAACTCCCCCAAGCTTAGACCTCGCTTGTCCTCAAGCGAAAACCAAAATCGATAATCATGACCTCATGTTTAGAGAGAGAGGTGTCGATAAAACTAATACGGACATGAAGGCATCATGATCTTTATTATAACAACAATATATCATCATAAAACTTCTCATGAAAAAGTGACAATTCATTCACAAGTTAAAGTATGAACCATAAACCGTATTGAAAACTAACAAACTATGATCTCAGTCACTGAAGCAATTACAATTCATAATATTATCAGAAAGAGTCTATGTAAGAGCTTTGTTTAGCAAGTTCACATACTCAACTATCATTTAGTCTTCTATGATTGCTGACACTCACAGCATACTTACGGAGCAAAAGTTTCAACCAGACACATAGAAAGATAGGGGCTTATAGTTTTGCCTCCTAACTTATTTACCTCAAGGGCAACGTCAACAATAATTACTCATGATCACCTACATCCAACTGGATATATATGCCTGGATCTACCCCACCACATGATGCTTGCCAAGAGAGAAAATAAAAATAGAATAGAGGAGAATACTATTGACTCTTGTATGAAAGTAAGTACATAAAAGTAAAAGATAGGCCCTTCGCAGAGGGAAGTAGAGGTTGTCATGCGCTTTTTGTTTTTGGATGTGCAAACTCTTAATGCAAAGGAACGTCACTTTATATTGCCCCTTGTGATAGCGACCTTTATTATACAGTCTGTCGCTTTTATTTCTCCACCATCACAAGATCGTACAAAGCTTATTTTCCCTTACAATAAAAGTTCATACATATTTACGAGCAATTTTTATTGCTTTTGCACCAATGACAACTTACTTGAGGGATCTTATTCAATCCATAGGTAGATATGGTGGACTCTCATGACATGAAATTGGGTTTAAGGGTTTTTGGATGCACAAGTAGTATCTCTACTTAGTACAGAATTTTTGGCTAGCAAAAGATAGGGGGCAATCACCACATGTTAGAGGATCTAAAACAATATAACTTCTATGTGAATATAAGCAAACATAACTCGTTACATTGTCTTCCTTCTCCAACGTCGACTAATTGACATAGAATATTTAATGGGGGCTCACAATCATAAAAGATGTCCAAGATAGTATATTTATATGTGAGACCTCTCTTCCTTTATTACTTTTTCATGAATTGCAGCAATGACCAATGCTATGTTTGTTAACCACCAACAAGTTTTATCAATTATACTTCTTTTATGTGAAGTCATCAGTCTCCATGGGATTAGCATATGATCTTACTTTTTATTCTCTTTATTTTATTTCCAAGATTGGATCAACAAAAGCAAAACACTCAACTCAAACTACTCTTTATTATATAACTTTCACACGCGATTACATAGATAGATAGACCACGAAGCAAGCACTCGAAACTAGATCATACTAAAACTTTATTCTTCTAAATCACGAAATAACTAAGGATCGAACTAAGATAGATAATGATGATAAAAGTGATGGTGATACGATAGCGGGGCACCTCCCCCAAGCTTGGCACAAGCCAAGTGTGGGGGATATTTCCCAGTGCTAAAACCCGGCAGGGCAATGACCCGGCCATGGACATGTAAGTCTCAATGGGTCATCCCACTGCAGGGCCTTGAAGGTTCATGGTGGGCCGGTTCGGCAGAGACCCAACGCAAAGGCTGGCTTAACATATGGGCCGGCTTGTGGAAGCAAGGTCAGACAGGAAGGTCACCTTGGAAAGCAAGATAACTAGAATAAGAGTCGGATACGGGTTAAAGACTATGACCCAGACTCTCATGTAACCCTAGGGCTCGACCTGTTATATAAACGGGAGCACCTAGGGTAGAAAGACTAATTTGCAATCTCTCGTGAGCTAGGTTAGCGAATCTGCGCCCTTGTAATCGAGATCCAAAGCAATACAATCAAGCAGGACGTAGGCTTTACCTCCACCGTGAGGGGCCAAACCTGGGTAACCTTGTGTCTTCTCATTCCCAATCAACCCCGCTAAGCTTCCACCTTCGTGCGATGGCCTCATCACTAAGTCCTTTCACGAGGACATCTGCCGTGTCAAAACCATGACAGTTGGCGCCCACCGTGGGGCCTACGCACGGTGGAGTTGAGTTCTTGGCGGGAGCTCTCCCAGGGTTCGGGAAGTATGCGATCGGCCAGATGACGAAGAGCCGCCGCGGAAAGCTCTACATCGACGACTCAAGTTGGGGCCCCGAGGCCGACTCAGTCGAGTACGGGTACCGGGTCTCCTTCGGCAAGATCCATGTCTTCATCGGCGTCATCAGCGAGTCGGCCGCCGGGTTGGATGCCATTCCCAACATCGAGTCGGCCCGCCGCGCCAGTCCCTGCAAAGCAAGACCCGGCCCGCCCAGAGCCGGCCGGACGCACGCCTTCGTGGGTTTCACTCAGGGGGTGGCTTTGTCAGAAATTTCACTATCTGGAGATGAGACGCTAGTGCAATCTGATGGCGAGTCATCGATGGGGGAAACTAAGTCGATCCGTCCGTTGTATGATGGAAGGCTCGGTGGATGTGCTGATGAGATTTTTCCTGAAACCCTCGAGCTACCTTGATTTGCTGCGGTTTACATGGCGGGCAGACATGACCCCCTTTGTGACCCTGCAGACCCAGCAGCAGGGCAGAATCTCACCATTGCCGGCTCAGGAGGAGCCGGCACGGCCGCTGTTGACTCACAAAGGACCGCGGCACAGGCGCTCGCGGAGATGATGAATACTCTGGCGACTCTACTGGCCGAGCCGGTGACTGCAGAAAATGCTGCCGCACGCAATGCAGAGATCACGAAGTGCCGCGAGCAATTGACCAAGATCCAAGAGGACGTCAATGCAGAAAATACCCGCATGGCGGAAACACAAGCCCGGCTTGTGGAGGAGACAAAGAGCTTGGAGGAGAAAGCCCTCTATCTAAGCCGCCAGTAGGCTGAGTCAGAGTTTGTGCACCGGAGGCGGCATCAAAGCCGGCTTCCGGCCCAGATTGAGCCAACCCAGCTGTTTACTACACTGAATGATCCACAGGCTTCGGTAAACCTGGGGGCTGGCGTTATGTCCCCAGGAGGGCCACCGCCGCGGCAGCCGGCTCAGCGGAGGGAGACGGCTCAGCATCAGACGCCAGTTCCACAGTAGCAGTTGCCGCCTCGCCGATTCCAGACCCCAATTGGACACTATTCCAACCCGGTGGACAATGTATTAGTAGCGACACATAACTTGGCAGCAATCCCGATTGAAGGAGATGGTCCGGCTCAGGTTGAGGCTAGGAATGCCATTGAGATGCTCAAAACAGCAGTGACGCAGCAGGCAAACTATTTTCATAGTTAGCACCGGCTTCACTCAACTCCTCACCAGAGCCGTACTAGGAGCCGACATCCTGAGTCGCCGGCAGTGTCCAGTAGTGAGCAGCACAGGAGGGGTGCACAACCACTCACGAATCGGCAATAGCCCAGGATCCCTAATGCCCAAGAGATTGTTGACACCGCTCGGGCTCTACGAGCATTGGAAGAGGAAAACGCACGTGCAATGTACAATCAGCCCACGGCGCAAAACCCTCCCACCGCAACCCCAACAGTTGCCCGTTCAGGTGGTCTGTTAAGCCGGATAGTTGGAACTCCCTGTTTAGTCCCAGTGTTGCGAGATGCACGGATGCCACCAGATTTTAAGGGTCCCCGCAAGGTGCCTAATTACACAGCTGATCTCGAGACGGCTGAGTGGATAGAGAGCTATGAATTAGCCATGGATCTGATGGAGGCTAGTGAAGCAGTCTGCGCGCGTTATTTGCTGCTCATGTTGGAAGGTCCAGCACGTACTTGGTTGAAAAACATGCCGGTAAATTCTATTAACACTTGGCAGGAGTTGAAGGAGCGCTTCATCAAGAATTTCCAAGGGACTTGCAAGCGTCCGACCACAATTGTTGATCTCGAGCATTGTGTTCAGCGTGAGGATGAGTCAGCACATCATTGGTCTCGCCGGGTTGCAGAAGTTATCCACTCTTCAGATAGTATAACAGCCCAGTAGGTAGTGCTCGTCCTGGAGCGAAATTGCAAATTCCAGCCCCTGGTCCAGAAGCTAGGACGGCTCAAACGGAAGGTTCAGGACATGGGCGATCTCATGGATGTTTTAACTCGGTACGCCGAGTCAGATAGCACCAAGGATCCAACATCTGATGACGAGAAATCAGGCAAGGGCAAGAAAAATGGTGGCAAGGGTCACCAACAGAACAATGGCAATGGGCAAGCCAATAGCAGCAACAAGTGTAAGAATTATGAGGGAAACTCTGATCTGGTAGCTAATACCAATACTGGTGGGAATAATCAGCGCCAGAATAATGGTTCAAGGAAGCCATTTTCAGGTAATCGCCCTTGAAGCTTTGAAGAGGCTCTCAAGGGTAAATGTCCCAAACATAGTGTTAATGGGAAGCCGTCTACCCATTCATGGGAAAACTATTATATTACGCAAGAGTTCTCCAAGCGGATATTCCAGAATCATCACAACGGAGGCGGCACCGGAGGACACCCTGGCAACCCTGGACCCGGCAATCAGGGAGCCGGCTCACAAGGGCCCTTCGTAGGCCCCGGGTTCCAGGGGAACCACGGTCACAATGCCGGGTTTCAGGGGGCTGGCAATACTGGAGGCCATAATCAGCGCAACCAAGGAAATCAGAATCAAGGTGGTCAGTCCGGGTTCCAGAGTAATCTGAAGTAGTTGAACAGTGGTCAGTATCATGTTTTTACCACCAGTACCTACAAGCGTGATCGGAAGGTTCAGTGGAGAGCCGCCCACTTGGTTGAGCCGGCAGTCCCATATTACCTCAACTGGTCAGAGCAGCCGGTCACTTAGAGTCGGGCGGATGATCCAGAGTTTATTGACCACCCCGGCCATCTAGCCTTGGTGGTGGCACCACAAGTCGGTGGGTATACATTGACAAAAGTGCTCATGGATGGGGGCAGCAGCATCAATATCCTTTACTATGATACTTTCAGACGGCTGAACTTGTCTGAGAAACAGCTCACCCCTTCAACTACAGTTTTTCATGGCATCGTTCCCGGCAAGTCGGCTTATCCCATTGGCAGGATTTCTCTGGAGGTGGCCTTTGGCGACGAATTTAATTACCGCTCGGAGTTCTTGTCTTTTGAAGTGGTGAAGCTTAAAAGCCCCTATCATGCCCTTTTCAGTAGGCCGGCTTACGCGCAGTTCATGGTGCGGCCGTGCTATGTTTATCTGAAATTAAAAATGCCGGGTCTAAAGGGCACCATTACTGTTGAGGGTAACCGGCGGGTTGCACTGGAGTGCGAGGAAGGAGATGTAGCTTATGCTGAGTCGGCTTGTGCAGCCGAAGAGCTGAAGTACTACAAGGACAATGTTGACCCGGCTGACAGAACCTCTCTGAAGAAGCCAATGACTTTGTCTGACTCATTGCTCAAGTTCAAGTCAGCCAGAGACACCAAGCAAGTGGATTTCACCCCTGGTAATTCTTCTGAGCAGTTTACTGTCGGGGTGAATCTGGATCCAAAATAGGAAAGCGCGCTCATCGAGTTCATCCGTGAGAACCGGGACATTTTTGCATGGAAACCTTCTGACATGCCAGGTGTACCGAGAGAACTCGCTGAGCACTCCCTTAATGTGGATCCTAAGTTTAAACCTGTTCGTCAGTATCTCCGTCGTTTCAATGAGGAAAGGCGGAAAGCTATTGGCGAAGAAGTGGCTCGACTCCTAGCTGTCGGGTTCATTGTTGAGGTCTTTCATCCAGAATGGCTGGCTAACCCGGTTCTTGTTCTGAAGAAAAACGGGACTTGGCGAATGTGTGTTGATTACACGGACCTGAATAAAGCTTGTCCTAGTGACCCTTTTGCTCTGCCCCGTATTGACCAGATCATTGATGCTACGGTGGGGTGTGAGTCTTTATTCTTTTCTAGATACTTATTCTGGTTATCATCAAATCAAGATGAAGCAGGAGGACCAGGAAAATACAACTTTCATTACACCTTTTGGAGCTTTCTGTTATACGTCCATGCCGTTTGGTCTGAAATGCGCACAGGCGACTTATCAGCGATGTGTCCAAAATTGTTTCCACAAGTAGATTGGGCGTAATGTTCATGCTTATGTTGATGACATTGTGGTGAAATCCCGCAAAAAGGAAACCTTGTTGGATGATCTCAAGGAGACGTTTGATAACCTTCGAGTTTACCAGATGAACCTCAACCCGGAGAAGTGTGTCTTCGGTGTTCCTGCAGGAAAACTACTAGGATTCCTAGTTTCTGAGCGCGGCATTGAAGCCAACCCGGAAAAGATCAAGGCAATCATGACCCTGGCCAAGCCGGCAAATCTCAATGCCGTCCAGAAGCTGGTCGGGCAGGTTGCAGCGTTGAGCCGGTTCATAAGCTGGCTCGGGGAGAAGGCAATTCCACTTTATCAGATGCTCCGGAAGTCAGATGGTTTTGTTTGGAGCGATGCTGCAGATCAGGCTTTTGAATCTCTCAAGAAGTAGTTGTCTGAGCCGCCCATCCTTGCTGCCCCTCAGGAGAAGGAGCCCATGCTGTTATATATTGCAGCTAACAGCAAAGCTGTCAGTGTTGCAGTTGTTGTGGAACGAAAGGAAGCAGGTAAAGAGTACCCGGTTTAGCGCCCGGTGTATTATATCAGTGAAGTTTTAACAGAGTCCAAGCAGCGGTATCCGCATTGGCAGAAGCTGGTATATGGTGTATTCATGGCAAGCCGAAAGTTGAAACACTATTTTCATGAGCACCCAATTACTGTGGTCAGTTCAGCACCCCTTGGAGACATCATTCAGAATAGGGAAGCTACTGGCCGGGTTGCCAAGTGGGCGATTGAGCTTGGACCACATCATCTCAAATATATGCCACGAACAACTATTAAATCTCAAGCTTTGCTGGATTTCATCAATGACTGGACTGAGTTACAGGCTCCGGAGGAGAAGCCGGATACTACATATTGGTCTATTCACTTTGACGGTTCCAGGCAATTGGAAGGCTCGGGGGCTGGAGTTGTGATCACTTCCCCATGAGGTGACAAGTTTTGTTATGTTTTACGTCTTATGTTTCCTTGTACTAACAATGCAGCTGAATATGAGGCCTTGCTTCATGGGCTCCGTATGGCAAAGGAGATGAACTTAAGCCGGGTCAGGTTCCTGGGCGACTCGGATTTGATGGCTCAGCAAGTTTCTGGAACCTGGGATTCCAAGGATCCCCTTATGGTGGCTTATCGATGCGAGGTTACAAACATTGCCGGGTATTTCACCGGATATCAGGTGGATCATATTGATCGCCGACTTAACGAGGCGGCAGATGCATTGTCCCGTTTGGGGTCTCAGCGAAAGCCTGTTCCACCCAATGTTTTCCTAGATGTGTTGCACAACCCGTCAGTCAAGTTACCGACGAAGGAAAACCTTGCTATTCCTGATCCAGAGCGGCTCTAGTGGCCGCTATTCATGCTATACCAGATTGGACAGTACCTTACCTGGCTTATTTAAGCCGTGGTGAGCTCCCAGCAGAGGAAATCCTCGCTCGACAGGTCATCAGGCGATCCAAGTCCATGACTATAGTCAATGGCGAGTTACATAGACGAAGTGTCACAGGTGTCTTTCAGCGTTGTGTTTCTCCTGAGGAAGGTCGAGCCATTCTCAATGAAATCCACTCTGGCGATTGTGGGCATCATGCCGGCTCAAGGTCACTGGTTGCGAAAGCTTTTCGGCATGGTTTTTACTGGCTTACAGTTCATGCAGATGCAGAGGACATTGTCCGCAAGTGTGATGGTTGTCAAAAATTTGCTCGTCAAGCTCATGTGCTAGCTCAGGAGTTGCGGATGATTCCCATAACCTGGCCTTTTGCAGTCTGGGGGCTTGACATGGTTGGACCCTTCAAGAGATCTAAAAATAAGCATACTCACTTATTGGTGGCAGTTGATAAATTCACTAAGTGGGTTGAAGCTGAGCCGGTCAGCCATTGCGATGTTGCTACAGCAGTTAAATTCCTCAAAAAGATAATTTATCGTTTTGGCTACCCACATAGCATTATTACAGACAATGGCACCAATCTTTCCAAAGGAGTCATGAAGTAGTTCTGTCAGCAAGAGCACATCAGGCTGGACTTAGCATCTGTGGCGCATCCTCAGTCTAATGGACAGGCGGAACGGGCTAATCAAGAGCTACTACGCGGTATCAAACCCCGGCTCATGGTGCCTTTACAATGCACGCCGGGTTGCTGGGAAGAGGAGTTACCTGCAGTACTTTGGGGGCATACAGACGACTCCCACCAGGTCAATAGGCTACACGCCGTTTTTCCTGGTCTATGGTGCAGAGGCTGTCCTTCCAAGTGATATTCGTCATGACTCCCCCTGGATTACAGCTTATGTGGAGGCTGATAATGAGCAGGCTTGTCAGGATGCTCTTGATGCTCTGGAGGAAGAACGCGAACCTGCCGCATCCAGATCTGCAATTTATCAACAAGACCTACGTCACTATCACAGTCGTAGAGTTCCAAGCCGTACCTTTCAGGAAGGTGACTTAGTGCTCCGTCTGATACAAGATCAGACATGCATGCATAAACTTTCGCCGCCTTGGGAGGGACCCTTCGTCATCAGCAAGAATCTCAACAACAGGTCATACTAACTTGTTGATATACGTGAGGCAGATCAGTCACGTACCTCTAAGGAGGAGGGCAGCCGACCCTGGAACATTGCACATCTCCGGCCATATGATACCTAAGTCACAGACTGGGTAATATCTTTTGTACATACCTTCATCCTGTATATACATATTATGATCAATGAAATAAAGCCGGCGTCTCTGTATAAGAGAGATTGTCGTTTCGCCTCAAATTGTGTGTTGAGTCTTTATTCTTTGATCATTGGTTACTTGGGGGCTTCCAACTCATCGAGTTTAGCTTTAACATCCCTTTTAACCTGGCAAAATGCCAAAATTTCCTTGGTTAAACCTGCCTGTTAGCAAGATGCTACTCCAAAAAGGTGACTCGGTGTACGCCTCATGAGTCAATCACATAGGTGACCCTGAACTCGTTAGAGTTAAAACACTAGTTGGTCACGTGAGAGCCGGCTTTCAGAGAGCTAGGATAAACCAAAAGAGGCACAAGGCCTGCTTCACAGAAGCGAATCAGACTCGTGTCTTGAAAGCCGGTCTTTATGTCGTGCCTCCAAAGCCGGCTTTTACTTTTGCGTAATTGCATTATTTTTATCTTTTTGCATGCATGCATACATCCTTTCATACATTTTGCATTACAGGTTCTCACTTATTAAGCCGGTGTCAAGAAATGCCAGGTTGTTTTATCATTAATATTTTTATCTTCTCGGCACCACTGGTGTTCGAGTTCATTGTCGGCATAGCAGGGTCACTGATATTATTTCAGCAATGAAAGACTTGTCATTCAAGACAATAAACAAGTTATATAGGCAAAAAAATACAAGTGCCCGATGACACTTGCACCAGCAAAAGTTTGCACCTATTACTATTACAAGCCGCCACCAGTCTATGGTCAAGCCTAATGTTCCATTATGTTCAAGTTACAATAAACTGTGAGCCGACAATCTACTCCTCTGGGTTGAGGTTTGCGCCAGAGGCTGATGGATCGTCATGTGCCGGCTCTTCGCATTCGTCGTCATCCTCCGCCTCTTCCTGACTTGCCGATTCGCCGACTACCCACTGGATTGAGCACAAAGCTTCAAATACTGCATTGGCTGTTATCACAAAGGAAGGGTCGACGTCAGCGGCAAAGGTTTGCTTACACGGATGGGTCAGGGCGACCGGCTGAGGGTTAGGCGGCTCAATCCGTTCATTGGCTTCAGAATATCCGGCTTGATATTTGGTGAGATCTATCTCTTCCGTCAATCCTGTTGCAGCTATCCGGGTTTCTTTCACGCACCGAAGAAAATCTTTCTTGGTGAACGGCGTGTCGTCAGTGTTGAATTCTGGATAGCCGCCCACCAGTTGAGCCAGATCCAATTCTGGGGCATATGCCTTGGCACGCGCAAGGGCGGTAAGAGCTCCATGGCGGCAAGCCGCCTTTTTCCGTTCTTGAAACCACTGAGGCACAATGCATAGCTCCTTCAGCATGTCTACAATGAGTTGGGGCTGTGCCTTGGTGTTCTTGGCTGCCGTGATGCAGCGTGAGCTGCCAACATATAGTTGCTCCAAGAAAGAGTACACAGTTTTCAGCTTGACCAAGGGAAGCTCCCCGAGGTTATGAGTTCTACGGCCTACAAATTACAAGTGAGATGTCAGGAAATCCGGCTCAACGTATTAAGTCAGGTCATTTCAAAAATTTGGTGAACCTTCTGTCTTACCGAAGATGGCGTTGCACATTGTGGTAATATGGCCTTTTAAGGTGGCTAGTTCTTGAGTCACCGGCTCAAGTTTCGCCTCGGCCTCTTCTGCACGTTTGATCAAGACGGCCTTCTCAGTCTCAAATGATGCTTCGGCCTTTTTCAGGGTCTCTTTCGCCATGAGCAGTGATTTGTGGAACTCTGAAGATGCGTATTCAGCTCTTTCTCGGAGTTTCTTTTCTTTTTTCGCTTCCTTTTGGAAGCCGGCTGCCTGTGATTCTACTTGATTCAACATGTCCTGCATGGCATATTCGCAAGGTTACAGGAGACAAACAAAGTCCCGAGCCGCCATGAGGGTGACCCGACACTTGGGGGCTACGTTTATTAAAGCTCTCTCAAAGTGTAATAAGTCCCAGGACGATGCGGGCATTCAACATGGCACTTGGGGGCTAATGCATATGTTTTTTAGTCAGTACATGCAGAGACCCGGCTTATCATACAATGATGAGCCGGCCCTCGAGGGCTACCATTTGTTAATCTATATGAAGATGCATTTGCAGAAGTCCCGGGTCATCATATCATAATGACCCGGCCCTTGGGGGCTACATATATGTATATACACATACAGCTAGGTGACAGGGATTACCTCATACTTCCGCTTCAGGGAAGTCACCATTGCAATCTCAGTATCCCGGCTTTCAGATAGCCGGGTCAAGACAGTCTAGTGCAATGAATTAATATCTAACTCTTCAAATGAGGGGAAATGAAGAGCTGCTTTCCCTTTATTCTTCATTGGCGATTCAGCCTTGGCAGGGATTTTTGTCAAAGCGGTGGAAGTTTCTCGTAGAGGATTCTGGTTCTCACCAGTCACCACTACCTCATCTTGAGCCTTTTTAGCAGGCTGTTCTTCTACCACATCTTCCTTCTCCTGACTGATAAGGGGAGGAGAGGCCTGAGTCGGGCTCATCACAATGTCCTGCTGTGGTGGCTCATCTTGCATTACCGGCTCATCCGGAATTTCCGGGTTATCTGTTGCTGCTTCCTCAGGACCTTTTTCAACAGTTGGGTTGGAAGGCTAGGCAGCAGGTTTCTTCTTGATTGCCTTGGCGCTGCACAAAGATAAAACGTTGTTATTCAGTCAAGGAACAAAGCAAGAGTACAAGTTTGAAAAGCAAAAAAGAGCTATACCCAGGATTGATGTTAAAAGCCGGCGCTTGAGTAGCGCTGGATTCATCCGAAGAGGGGGATGTTTGATACGCTGAGTTGTTTGGTGGCAACGGCTCTTTGAAGCGGCCGTCTTGAGGAAGAGAGGGAGTGGGGCTGTGAGGCACTTCTGTCCGAGCCCTTCATGCATGCGGCTCACTTGTTAACCCGCCGCTCAATTCTCCTTCGCTGCTCCGGGTCTTCCGCTTTGAAGTACCAGCATGCTGAGTTTTTTTCAAAACAAAGTGTGGGTCTAAGTGAGCATCTAGGTGTGAGAACGGGACTTTGCGGACCGCGACCTGGATTTTTGTTTGGACAGGTATTGTTGAGTCTGAATCGGAGGAGATCAGGGTTACCTCTGGCTCGCCGGCATGACTGGTTTCAGCTTGTTCCTGTGAAGAGTCGGCATCAGCAAGCTGGTTAAATAGATGACCAAGGGAGTCGAGTTCTACCTCTTGATCTTCCTCATCTTCCGGGTTTTCATCGTCATCTTCTTGAGGAGGCGTGGGATCTTGAGGTTCAACT
This sequence comes from Elymus sibiricus, assembly GCA_039707655.1. NCBI lineage: Eukaryota > Viridiplantae > Streptophyta > Magnoliopsida > Poales > Poaceae > Elymus > Elymus sibiricus. The sequence continues at coordinate 270,882,197 of CM077666.1, read as the reverse complement.
TTCCACCAGTCAACATCTTCCTACATAGCGACAAACTAATAAGTTTACGACAAAGGCAAAGCAGTATAAGTAAGATAAAGGAAAACAATAGGGGCGGCTTACCGCAGGTGCCGAGTTGTCCGTATAAAAGGGAGCGAGTCCCACGAGCTTAATGGAGTCCTTTGTCTCGGCAAGAAGCTTTTTGGCGAAATTTATGACATCCTTCTGTTGGAGGTCGACCCGGCTAAATTGGAGCGGGTCTTCTGGCTCACCTGAGTAGGTGTGCATGAGCTGGTTCCTCAGGCCCACTGGTTGGATGTGCCAGCTTACCCAGGTCCGGGTCAGGTCAACACCGGTGAGGCCATGGGCAGTTAAGGCATTTATCTTTGAATGTAAGGGTTCTAGAGCCTTTCTTTCTTCCTTGGAGGCGAAACCCGGGAAAACAATGGAGGCATCAAGCCGGCTTGCCCTATAACCCGGAAGCTAGTGCTGTTCATCTGGGGCTTGCCGGCTTGGCTTCTGGAAAGGCTAAGTTTTTTCTTCTTTGGATGCTGACCCCTCCAAGTTCTATGCTGGGTCCACCCGTGTGTTCTGTCTGATGGTTCAGATAGAAGAACTCTTGGAACAAGCTGATGGACGGCTCCATTTGCAAATAAACTTCACAGAAGACCTGGAACTGGCTCAGGTTGTGAATAGAATTGGGACCCAAATCTTGAGGCCTGATGGCGAAGGCGTGCAGTATATCCTGAAAGAACTTAGAACCCGGGGGACGAAAGCCTCTGTCCAAATGATCAGCAAATATGATGATTTCATTTTTAGCCGGCTGCGGATGGATTTCTTCTTCCGGAGCTCGCCATTCAATCTCTTCCTTAGATGGTAGTAACCCGGATTCTACCAGGGCCTGCAATCTGAGCTCTGACATGTTGGACTTCGCCCAGTTGACAATCTTGTTGGTTTTTGGAGCCATGGATTCAGCTGTAGAGAAAGAAGGTAATGTAAGCCGGCAGAATCCAGAAGCTTGCCAGGATACCGTAAGACAGAAAGATAAGCCGGCACTTTACCGGGTTATGGCTTCAAGAATAAGCCAGTAGCTATTAATCATAGATTTTTACAAGTGATGCATGTGGTTCGGATTATGAGTCTGAAGACAGATTCCGAGCGGATTGCAAGATTGTCTGGATCTAAAAAATGGCCTTAAATAAAAAAGGTAAAACCTAGGTCTGTTCTTCGCGGATGAGGATGAAATGCAATGGGATTCATTTAAAGCAGTACAACAGATCTATAATGTAAAAGCAATGTTAAGGACCTATTCTATGACCTAACAAGCAGGAACTTGCGGGCATTTTGGATCTACAAGCTACTAGTACGAAGAACGTGGAAGAACCCGATGAACTAGTAGCAATGGAGGAAGGGTGCTTACAGATCTGGAAGTCAAAGCTTGAGGTTTTCGGGTGTTGCGGATGCGGCCGCGCGGCGTTGGACGGACTCCGGTGACGATGAGAAGGCGCAGTCGGAGCTGTCTCCGGTGGCGGCGGCGAGCACGAGAAGGGCGCGGGTGGTGTCGAAGAGCAGAGGAAGAATATGAGGAGCAAGAGCGGTAAAGAGTAGCACTGGAGAGGCGCTGGCCCATTTATAGGCGCGTTGGAACCCGAAACGGCAGGTGCGGAGCCCCAGGCGGCGTAGTAAATTTCGGTTAAAGGGACTCCTCAATTTTTGCGCCTGACAAGATAATACAAACCCACTCAAAGATTCGCTATGATGTCATGCCCGGATATTGCGGGAGTGGATTGTGACGTCATGTACAGAAGGAGAAAGGTGTTAAGTTGAAGGATGCAAAATGACCCGGCAACAGCGATTGACCCGAAAAAATATGTTAAAGACAAAGAATGGAATCTAGAAGGAGGATGAAAAAGGCGGCTCGGGAACTGATCTGGAGATTAAAAGTTATTTACAATTTATTTCCTCCATTCTATCTTTCAGGATGGAGTTTGACATGGATGAATCCAGGACAAACTGATGGCTAATGTTGGGGATATTTCCCAGTGCTAAAACCCGGCAGGGCAATGACCCGGCCATGGAGCTGTAAGTCTCAATGGGTCATCCCACTGCAGGGCCTTGAAGGTTCATGGTGGGCCGGTTCGGTAGAGACCCAGCGCAAAGGCCGGCTTAACATATGGGCCGGCTCGTGGAAGCAAGGTCAGACAGGAAGGTCACCTTGGAAAGCAAGATAACTAGAATAAGAGTAGGATACGGGTTAAAGACTATGACCCGGACTCTCATGTAACCCTAGGGCTTGACCTGTTATATAAAGGGGAGCACCTAAGGTAGAAAGACTAAGTTGCAATCTCTCGTGAGCTAGGTTAGCAAATCTGTGCCCTTGTAATCAAAATCCAAAGCAATACAATCAAGCAGGACGTAGGCTTTACCTCCACTGTGAGGGGCCGAACCTGGGTAACCTCGTGTCTTCTCGTTCCCGATCAACCCCGCTAAGCTTCCACCTTCGTGCGATGGCCTCATCACTAAGTCCTTTCACGAGGACATCTGCCGTGTCAAAACCATGACACCAAGGGTAGTGCCCATACCCATGTACTCAAGTCTCCTTCTTCGTTGATGGTGGTGATGAAGAGGTAGGCTTGTCCTTTAACTTCAGCAAGTACTCCAAATTGCCATTGATCCTCCGAAGTGCACGATTCTGCTCTTCTAACGCAATAACTTCACGGGTAAGCGACGTATTCTGAGCACAAACTGCTTCAAAAACCTTAAGTGTATCGATTTCAGATGGGGAAAGATTTTTATAAAGATTTTGCCATGTATCTTCCCTTTTTGGTGCTTCTTCCATGCGTGTGGCTGACCCTTCTTCTCCCTGAACATGGTCCTCCATGGCCTTTCCTGATCCCTCCTCCATCTTGGTGTCCTCCTCTCCGGACGACCACTCATAATAGACTTCGCTGAAAGGACGCTTGCCAGGCGAAGGTTGCACAATCCGGTGCTTGGTGCGGAGTCTTCGGGGAGCCATGGGGGTCTAGATCTGTCAGAAAAACAGCCTAAAACAAGAACAGAGGAGAAACTTGCGATGCGGTGGTCAAAACAACCGTGAGTATATATAAAGAATTTTTATCTTCCAAAACAAGCATACGAGAGGAAAACGGAATCGGGAGGGCACACGAGGGGCCCACAAGGCATCACGTCACGCCCCAGGGGGGGTCGCGCCCTGTTGCCTTGTGGGCGACTCGTGGGTCCCCTCGGCTGTTTCTTATTTTTGTAATTTTTCTAATATTCCAAAACGGACTGAAATATTTTTTATGGAATTTTTGGAGTCGGTTTACTTACCGTATCACATACCTACCCCTTTTCAGGGTTCTGGAGCGTTCCGAAAGGACTCTTTGATGTGTTCCTCTGGTGTCATTATCTGAATAATATTAGTTTCAACATTAATTGGGGTACCTGAGATATAGTGCTTAATTCTTTGTCCATTCACCACTCTCGGGTTGGTGCCGTCGGGGTTGTTGATTTTTATAGCTCCGGAGCGGTAAACTTCCTTGATGATATATGGTCCTTCCTATTTGGAGAGAAGTTTTCCTGCAAAAAATCTGGAACGAGAGTTGTACAATAGAACTTGCTCACCCACTTCAAATTCCCGTTTTTGGATTCTTTTATCATGCCATCTTTTAACCCTTTCTTTAAATAACTTGGCATTTTCATAGGCTTGGGTTCTCCATTCATCTAGAGAGCTAATATCAAATAACCTCTTTTCACCAGCAAGTTTGAAATCATAGTTAAGTTCTTTTATTGCCCAATATGCCTTATGTTCTAACTCAATAGGTAAATGACATGCTTTTCCATAAACCATTTTATATGGAGACATACACATAGGATTCTTATAAGCAGTTCTGTAGGCCCATAATGCATCATCAAGTTTCTTAGACCAATTTTTCCTGGATCTATTAACGGTCTTTTGCAAAATTAATTCTATTTCTCTATTACTCAATTCAACTTGACCACTAGACTGAGGATGATAAGGAGATGCAATTCTATGATTAACATCATATTTAGCAAGCAATTTACGGAAAGCACCATGAATAAAATGTGAGCCACCATCAGTCATCAAATATCTAGGAACTCCAAACCTCGGAAATATAACTTCTTTAAGCATTTTAATAGAAGTGTTATGGTCAGCACTACTAGTTGGAATTGCTTCTACCCACTTAGTAACGTAATCAACAGCAACTAAAATATGTGTATACCCGTTGGATTTAGGAAAAGGTCCCATATAATCAAAACCCCAAACATCAAATGGTTTGATAACAAGTGAATAATTCATAGGCATTTCCTGAAGTCTACCAACATTACAAATTCTTTGACATTCATCACAAGAAAGGACAAACTTACGTGCATCTTTGAAGATAGTAGGCCAATAAAAACCAGATTGTAATACCTTGTGTGCAGTTCTGTCTCCCGCATGGTGTCCTCCGTATGCCTCGGAGTGACACTTCCGTAGGATCTGTTCCTGTTCATGCTCGGGTACACAACGTCTAATAATACCATCTACTCCTTCTTTATATAAATGTGGGTCATCCCAAAAGTAATGCCTTAAATCAAAGAAAAACTTTTTCTTTTGTTGGTATGTGAAACTAGGTGGTATATATTTAGCAACAATGTAATTAGCATAGTCTGCATACCAAGTAGTATTACGAGAAGCATTTATTACAGCTAATTGTTCATCAGGGAAATCATCATTAATAGGAAGTGGGTCATCAAGAACATTTTCCATTCTGGACAAATTATCTGCTATGGGATTCTCAGCTCCCTTTCTATCAATAATATGCAAATCAAATTCTTGTAGCAACAGAACCCACCTAATAAGTCTAGGTTTAGCATCTTTCTTTTCCATAAGATATTTAGTAGCAGCATGATCAGTGTGAATAGTAACTTTGGAATCAACAATGTAAGATCTGAATTTATCACATGCAAACACAACTGCTAAAAATTCTTTCTCAGTAGTAGCATAATTTCTTTGAGCACTGTCTAGCATAATGAATGACATTCAATTTCTTATCAACTCTTTGTCCTAGAATAGCACCAACAGCATAATCACAAGCATCACACATAATTTCAAAGGGTAGGTTCCAATCAGGTGGTTGAACAATAGGTGCAGAAATTAAGGCTTTCTTAAGTATTTCAAAGGCTTCTACGCAATCATCATAAAAAACAAATGGAACATCTTTTTGCAAAAGATTAGTAAGAGGCCTGGAAATTTTAGAAAAATCTTTTATAAACCTTCTATAGAAACCAGCATGACCAAGGAAACTTCTTATACCTCTGATATCTTTAGGACATGGCATTTTCTCAATTGCATCAACTTTAGCTTTATCAACTTCAATACCTCTTTCAGAAATTTTATGCCCAAGGACTATACCTTCATTCACCATAAAGTGGCACTTCTCCCAGTTCAAGACAAGATTAGTTTCTTCACATCTCTGCAAAACTCGATCAAGGTTGCTTAAGCAATCATCAAAAGAAGTTCCGTAAATGGAAAAATCATCCATGAAAGCCTCAACAATCTTTTCACAAAAGTCAGAGAATATAGCAGTCATACATCTTTGAAAGGTAGCAGGTGCATTACATAATCCAAAGGGCATACGACGATAAGCATAAGTTCCAAAAGGACAAGTAAATGTGGTTTTCTCTTGATCTTCTGGTGATACATGTATTTGAGAAAAACCAGAATAGCCATCTAGGAAGCAAAAGTGTGTATGCTTAGATAATCTTTCTAATATTTGATCAATAAAAGGCAAGGGGTAATGATCTTTCCTAGTAGCTTTATTTAATTTCTTGAAATCAATTACCATCCTATAACCGATTACAATTCTTTGTGGGATAAGTTCATTTTTATCATTAGGAACAACGGTAATACCTCCTTTCTTAGGAACACAATGAACAAGACTTACCCATCTACTATCAGCTATGGGATAAATTATACCTGCCTCCAGAAGCTTTAATATTTCAGTTCTTACCACATCCTTCATTTTAGGATTCAACCTTCTTTGATGATCAACAACGGGTTTAGCATCTGGCTCCGTATGGATTTTATGCTGACATAGAGTGGGACTAATGCCCTTAAGATTATCGAGAGTATATCCAATAGTAGCATAGTGTTTCTTTAGAGTTTTAAGTAATCTCTTTTCTTCATGCTCTGAAAGGTTAGCACTAATAATAATAGGATATATCTTCTTTTCATCAAGATAAACATATTTAAGCGTATTGGGTAATTGCTTTAATTCAAACACAGGATCACTCTTCGGTGGAAGAGGATCTTCCAAAGTTTCAATAGGTAAATTATGTTTAAGGATAGGTGCTTGCTTAAAGAAGAACTCATCTATTTCATTTCTTTCATTCATATGCATATCATTTTCATGATCTAGCAAATATTGTTCTAAAGGATCAGTAGGAGGCACAGCAATAGAAGCAAGGCCTATAATTTCATCTTTATTGGGTAATTATTTATCATGAGGCTATCTACTAAACTTAGAGAAATTAAATTCATGAGATATATCACCAAACTTAACTCGAACCTTTTCTTTAACACAATCAATTTTAGCATTAACGGTATTCAAGAAGAGTCTACCAAATATAATGGGACAAAAATTATCTTGTTGTGAACCAAGTACTAAGAAATCAGTAGGGTATTTGATTTTACAACACAAGACTTCAACATCTCTAACTATCCCAAGTGGTGTAATAGTATCTCTGTTTGTAAGCTTAATAGTAACATCAATATCTTCAATCTCAACAGGTGCAATATCATGCATTACTTCTTGATATAAAGAAAATGGAATAGCACTCACACTAGCACCCATATCACACAAACCATGATAGCAATGATCTCCAATCTTAACAGAAACAACATGTATGCCAACTACGGGCTTGTTCTTGTCTAACATGTCTCGTTCATTTCTAAGAGGTTTAGCAATTCTAGCAGCATCATCACAAAAGTATATAACATGCCCATCAATATCATCAACCAAAAGATCTTTAACCATTGCAATATTAGGTTCAACTTTAATTTGTTCAGAAGGTCTAGGTGTTCTTATATTACTTTTGTTAACCACAGTTGAAGCTTTAGCATGTTCTTTAATCCTAACAGGGAAAGGAGGTTTCTCAATATAAGAAGTAGGCACAACTGGATCAACATTGTAAACAATTGTTTCTTCTTTAACTCTAACAGGTTCTTATTTAATTCAATAGGTGGATGATATTTAAACCATTTCTCCTTAGGGAGATCGACATGAGCAGCAAAAGATTCACAAAAGGTAGCTACTATCTCAGAGTCAAGTCCATATTTAGTACTAAACTTATGAAAAGCATCAGTTTCCATAAAGGATTTAACACAATCAAACTCAAGATTTATACCTGACACTTTACCTTTGTCGATTTCCCAATCTTCAGAGTTACGTTTAATTCTTTCCAGAAGATCCCATCTGAATTCAATAGTTCTCTTCATAAAGGAACCAGCAAAAGAAGTATCGAGCATGGATTGATCATTATGAGAAAGCCGAGCATAAAAGTTTTGGATAATTATTTCTCTTGAGAGCTCATGATTGGGGCATGTGTGCAACATATACTTAATCCTCCCCCAAGCTTGAGAGATACTTTCTCCTTCACAAGGCCAAAAATTATATATATAATTCCGATCACGATGAACCAAATGCATAGGATAAAATTTCTGGTGAAATTCCAGCTTCAACCGGTTCCAATCCCATGTTCCAGTATCATCACAAAGCCTATACCATGTCAATGCCTTTCCCCCCAAAGATAAAGGGAATACTTTCTTCTTAACTCCATCTCCGGATTAACCTGCAAGCTTAAACAATCCACAAATTTCATCCACATATATCAAGTGCACATCAGGATGCACCGTTCCATCTCCTGCATAAGGATTAGCTAGCAGTTTCTCTATCATACCTGAAGGAATTTCATAGTAAATATTTTTAGTAGGTTCAGCAGGTTGAGGGGGAACTCTTAATGCTTGCGGTCGAGGTGAAGATACCCCAAACAAACCCCTCAAAGGATTACTTTCCATAGTGACAAGTGACAATAAATTTCAGCACGTAATATAAATGTTTCCTTACCAAATTCCACTCACCAAAGGCGCTTCACTCCCCGGAAACGGTGCCAGAAAAGAGTCTTGATGACCCACAAGTATAGGGGGTCAATCGTAGTCCTTTTGATAAGTAAGAGTGTCGAACCCAACGAGGAGCAGAAGGAAATGACAAGCGGTTTTCAGCAAGGTATTCTCTGCAAGTACTGAAAGTAGCGGTAACATATAGTTTTGATAGCAAGATAATTTGTAACAAGTAACAACTAACAAGTATAATAAAGTTTAGCAAGGTAGCCCAATCCTTTTTATAGCAAAGGACAAGCCGGAACGAACTCGTATAATAAGCAAAGCATTCTCGAGGACACATGGGAATTTCATCTAGTCACTTTCATCATGCTTGTTTGATTCACGTTCGCTACTTTGATAATTTGATATGTGGGTGGCCCGGTGCTTGGGTGCTGTTACTTGAACAAGCCTCCCACTTATGATTACCCCCTCTCGCAAGCATCTGCAACTACGAAAGAAGAATTAAGATAAATCTAACCAAAGCATGAAACATATGGATCCAAATCAGCCCCTTACGGAATAGCGCATAAACTAGGGTTTAAGCTACTATCACTCTAGCAACCCATCATCTAATTACTACTCCACAATGCCTTCCCTTAGGCCCAAAGATGGTGAAGTGTCATGTAGTCAACGTTCACACGACACCACTAAAGGAAGCAACAACATACATATCATCAAAATATCGAACGAATACCAAATTCACATGATTACTTATGACAAGACTTCTCCCATGTCCTCAAGAACAAAAGTAACTACTCACAAATCATATTCATGTTCAATATCAGAGGGGTATTGAATATCATTAAGGATCTGAACATATAATCTTCCACCAAATAAACCAACTAGCATCAACTACAAGATGTAATCAACACTACTAGCAACCCACAGGTACCAATCTGAGGTTTTGAGACAAAGATTGAATACAAGAGATGAAATAGGGTTTGAGATGAGATGGTGCTGGTGAAGATGTTGATGAAGAATGGTCCTCCCACGATGAGAGGATCGTTGGTGATGTCGATGGCTTCGATTTCCCCCTCCCGGAGGGAAGTATCCCCGGCGGAATCGCTCCGCCGGAGAGCAAAATAGCTCCTGCCCAGGTTCCGCCTCGAGACCGCGGCACTTCATCCCGAAAGTCTTCTCTAACATTTTTTAGGGCAAATGACCTTATATAGCAGAAGGAGGGGGCCAGAGGCCAGCCAGGGGCCCCACAAGGCATCAGGGCGAGCCCACGGGGCGCCCTGTTGCCTTGTGGGCAACTGGTGGGTCCCCTCCAGTATTTTTTATATATTCAATAAAAAAATTTCGTGAAATTTCAAGTCAATTGGAGCTCTGTAGGATAGGTACTCTGCTGTAGCTATTTCAGGTCCAGAATTCCTGCTGCCGGTATTCTCTTTCTTCATATAATTCTTGCAAATTAAGAGAGAAAAGGCATAAGAATTGCATCATAAAGTGAAATAATGATCAAATACATAATAAATAACAGTAGGAAATCATGATGCAAATTGGACGTATCAGCGGGTTATTCTCAGATGAGTGTTTATTCACTTGTCATTGCACGAGAGAGGCTGGTAATTGGGATGCCTAGTCCTGTAATCAAAATAAGAAAATATAATAAAACAAACTCCCCCGGAAATTTGATCATTTGGAGGGCACCCGTGAATGGTGGAGGGGGAGTAAACTTTACCTTTCCGCTTGGGAACTAGCTAAATGTGTTTAGCATGGAAGATATTGAAAATTCTCGGTCGCGACATTGACAGGAAAGGCATACCTCTCAAAATTGTATTCATCTCCGTTTTAAGCTTCGAGCTCTGGCACCTCTGCAAATCCATGCTTCCCTCTACGAAGGGCCTAACCATTTATTTTTATGTTATTTTACTTTTATTATTGAGTCATCACCCTCTCATTTAAGCACTAGTTGGAGAGCACTATTGTCATTTTTATGCATTGAGTATAGTTAATGTTGGGTGTGACATGACTGGATCTCTTCTACCATGAATTACAATATCTAGTCATTACTTGAACTTCAGAGGTGCTCTACATTTATGTTTTGCGGTCTTAGAAAGGGCTAGCGAGATACCATGTTATCATATTATATCATGATTATTTTGACAAATTGTTGGCATCCGAGATATCTTATTATTGCTCGCTAGTTGGTTATGTTATTGATATGAGTAAATGTGAGACCTAAGTGTTATCATTCATATGGTTAGTTCATAAACTTTGCTGAAAACTTGGATGCTAGTTAAGTATATATACAGACAACAAGAACAAAAGAGTTTGTAAACGTTTTTCTTTGTCACTTTCAGTTTGTCAACTGAATTGCTTGAGGACAAGCAATGAGTTAAGCTTGGGGGAGTTGATACGTCCCAAACGTATCCACTTTTCCAAACACTTTTGCTCTTGTTTTGGACTCTAATTTGCATGATTTGAATGGAAATAACCCGGACTGACGCTGTTTTCAGCAGAATTGCCATGGTGTTGTTTTTGTGCAGAAATAAAAGTTCTCGGATGGACCTGAAAATTTACGGAGAATTATTTCAGAATATATAAAAAATACTAGCGAAAATATCTACTGGAGGGGAGCCACCCAGGGGCCACAAGCCTAGGGGGCGCGCCTACCCCCCAGGGTGTGCCCTCCAGGCTTGTGGGCCCTTGGAAACTCCGTTTGACCTAATTCCAACGCTATATACACCTCTTCGTGGAGAAAAAAATCAGAGAGAAAGAATCATTGTGTTTTACGATACGGAGCCGCCACCACCTCCTGTTCTTCATCGGGAGGGCTGATCTGGAGTCCGTTCGGGGCTGCAGAAAGGGGCATTCGACGCCGTCGTCATCATCAACCATCCTCCATCACCAATGTCATGATGCTCACCAGCGTGTGTGAGTAATTTCTTCGTAGGCTTGCTGGATGGTGATGGGTTGGATGAGATTTATCATGTAATCGAGTCAATTTTGTTAGGGCTTGATCCCTAGTATCCACTATGTTCTGAGATTGATGTTGCTATGACTTTGCTATGCTTAATGCTTGTCACTAGGGCCCCAGTGCCATGATTTCATATCTGAACCCTTTATGTTTTCATGAATATATTTGTGTTCTTGATCCTATCTTGCAAGTTGTATGCACCTATTACGTGTTATGATCCGCATACCCCAAGGTGACAATAATTGGGATTCTTTCCGGTGATTACCGTAGTTTGAGGAGTTCATGTATTCACTAAGTGCTAATGCTTTGTTCCAGTTCTCTATTTAAAGAGGCCTTAATATTACTTAGTTTCCTTAAGGAACCCGCTACCACGGGAGGGTAGGACAAAAGATGTCATGCAAGTTCTTACTATAAGCACGTATGACTATATACTGAATACATGCCTACATTACATTGATGAATTGGAGCTATTGTGTATCGCTCTTGGTTGTGACTGTTATATGATGAATTTCATCCAACACAATTATCCATCACTGATCCAATGCCTATGCTTTTCTCATATTGATCTTTGCTAAGTTACTTTCGCTGCTGCTGTGGTTACAATCACTACAAAACTGCTACTGTTATTGTCTCTGCTACTATTGCTACTGTTACTACTACTATCAAAACTATCATACTACAGTGCTACTAAACACTTTGCCGCAGATATTTAGTTCTCCAGGTGTGGTTAAATTGACAACTCAACTGCTAATACTCACAAATAGTGTTTGGCTCCCCTTGTGTCGAATCAATAAATTTGGGTGAAATACTACCCTCGAAGACTGTTGCGATCCCCTATACTTGTGGGTTATCAATACCTTTTTCTGGCGCCATTGCCGGGAAGCATAGCTCTATTTGTTGAGTCACTTGGGATTTATATCTGTTGATCACTATGAAGAATTTGAAAGACGCTAAGACCAAGATCGTTCGCTCTAAGACGAGGGGAGGTAAGGAACTGCCATCACACTCTGCACTTGATTCACCTTCTGTTTTGAGTAGGCTTGCGATACCACCACCTACTATTCATTCTGATATGTTGCAAGTAATTGATGATACCACTTCTGCTATAAATGAAACTTGTGATGATGTTAGTACTATGCTTGATAATACTGTGCCACTAGGTGAATTTCTTGATGAACAAATTGCTAAAGCTAAAGAGACTGAAAATGTTGAAACTTCTGAAAATTATGATTCACCTATTATTCCTAGCTCTCCTACTAGAGTTGAAATGCCTAAGATACCAGATGGTTATGTTTTAGATGGGGAGATAGCTAGAGAATTTCTTGCTTGTAATGATAGAGATGATGTTAGAAAATTGCTGGCTAAGTTGGAAGAAAAGTCTATGATGGAGAGAATGAAATATGATCCTAAGTTTGCAACCTCTCCTATCTTTGTTACCGATAAGGATTATGAATTCTCTGTCGATCCTGAGGTGATTACTTTGGTTGAATCTGATCCTTCTCATGGTTATGAAACTGAAACTGTTGTGGCAGATCTTACCAAATTAAATGATATAGCCACCCTATTTGCTCATGAGGAAAAAATTCTCTACTATTACATCCTTAAGTTGTTTCCTTTCTCATTAAAGGGTGATGCTAAGAAATGGTTTAATACTCTTGCTCCTGGTTGTGTGCGTAGTCCCCAGGATATGATATATTACTTTTCTGAAAAATATTTTCCTGCTCATAAGAAACAAGCTGCCTTACAGCAGATATTTAACTTTGTGCAAATTGAAGAAGAGAATCTCCCTCAAGCTTGGGGAGGCTTCTCCAATTACTTAATGCTTTGCCGGATCATCCTCTTAAGAAAAATGAAATACTGGATATCTTTTATAATGGACTAACCGATGCTTCTAGGGACTACCTAGATAGTTGTGCTGGTTCTATTTTTAGGGAACGAACTGTTGGACAGGCTGAAGAACTATTGAATAATATGTTGAGAAATACCGATGATTGGACACTTCCTAAACCACCACCTAAGCCAACTCCGAAGAAGAGAGGTATTCTATTTCTCAGTCCAGAAGATATGCAAAAAGCTAAGAAATCTATGAAAGATAAGGGTATTAAAGCTGAAGATGTTAAGAATTTACCGCCTATTGAAGAAATACATGGGCTCGACACCTCGATGTAGTGGAGGTAAATTCTCTTACTAGATTCGATGAAGGTGATATTCCATATAATAAATCTGCTAGCCAATGCATGTATGAATTTGATAATTACATCATTAAGCAGGACCACTTTAATATGTATGTTAGCAATCAATTAAAACGCAATGCCTTCATGATAGATCATTTGAGTGATTTGATGTTTAGAACTGCTAATGATGTTAAAGGCTTAAGTAAACGCAATGCCTAAAAGAATTGAGCAAGATTCTCAAAGATTTAATATTGATGCACCTAGTCCATCTAAGAAGAAAAAGAAAAAGAAAAAATGATAGGACTTTGCATGCTTCTAGTGAACCTGAGATGGAAAAACCTCCTGAGAACCATAATGATGTTTCTATTTCTGATGCTGAAACACAATTTGGTAATGAACATTCACTTAATGATAATGATAATGATAATGATGTTCATGATGATGCTCAACCAGATAATGATGTAGAAATAGAGCCCGCTGTTGATCTTGATAACCCACCTCCTAAGAATAAAAGATATGATAAAAGTGATTTCATTGAAGAAAACATGGAAAAGAAAGAGAACCATGGGTTCAAAAACCCATGCCTTTTCCTACTAAACCATCTAGAAATAAGGATGAGGAAGACTTTGAGCGCTTTGTTGAAATGCTTAGACCTGTCTTTTTGCGTACCCGTTTGATTGATATGTTAAAAATGTCTCCTTACGCTAAATACACGAAAGATATTGTCACTAATAAAAGAAAGATACCTGAAGCTGAAATTTCCACCATGCTTGCAAATTACTCTTTTAAAGTTGGAGTGCCTAAAAGTTAGGAGATCCAGGAATACCCACTATACCATGCTCCATTAAAAGAAGTTATGTCAAAACTGCTTTATGTGATTTGGGAGCCGGTGTTAGTGTTATGCCTTTCTCTCTATATAAAAGACTTGATTTGAATAAGCTCACACCTACTGAAATATCTTTGCAAATGGCTGATAAATCAACTGCTATACCTATTGGAATTTGTGAGGACGTTCCCGTTGTAGTTGCAAATGTTACTATCTTGACAGACTTTGTTATACTTGATATGCCCGAGGACGACAACATGTCGATTATCCTTGGTAGACCCTTTCTGAATACTGTAGGGGCTGTTATTGATTGCAACAAAAGCAAAGTCACTTTTCATGTCAATGGTAATGAGCATACGGTTTATTTTCCGAAGAAACAAAGTTCGGTGAATGGTATTAATTGTATTGAAAAAGTTACGACAATCACTATTGGAGGTTTTGAATTCCCTCTCCCCTCTGTCAAAAAGAAATATGAAACTCTCATTGTTGGGGAGATGCATATCCCCGTTGAGGTAACTTAATGTTATACGAAGATTCTTCGGTTTCATGCCATTCGGAAATAGTTTGTTAATAAGACTTGATCAACCTTATTAATGGATTCTTTTTGAGGTGCATGTGGTTGACGAATTTAGTAAACACAACCTTCTGTACTTATCTTTTGCTCTCTGTTATTTAAAGTTAATAAAATGAAAATGCCATGATTATCCCGTTTTCTGAATTTTCCGTGCAATAAAAAATGACCCAAAAATAAAAGTTCTCAGAATGCCCTGGAAAATTAGTATGATTTTTTCCTAAATATTTAAGAATTTTTGGCGCTGAACACACCTCAGGGGGGTGCACCTGTGAGCCACAAGCTCACAGGGCGCGCTTGATGGGCTTGTGGGTCCCACAGGCCCCCCCTCACTTATTCCAGCCGCCCATCACCTTCTTCTTCCTCTAGAAAAAATCAAACTTGCTCCCAAGCCCGTGTTCTTGCTCATTTCTGTGAGATTTTCGATCTCCTTGCTCGGAGCTCCGTTTCCGAAACTGTTTTGAGGAATTACTCCTCGGTATGTGACTCCTCCAATGCTCCAATTAGTTTTTGTTCTAGTGCTTTATGTTTTGCAAATTTTTGCTGCTGTGGTGACCATTTATATGAGCTTGCATGTTGAATTTGTATGGTCCAAAGTAGTTTTGATGCATGATATAGCCTCTAGATACTTGTGGGAGTAGTTGCTATCAGTTTTGTTCACTTTTATTTTGAGTCACTAAAAACTTCAGAAATTTTCAGAGGGAGGAAATGTTTAGGAAGATATTCCATGGTGGTTCCTCGAGCAAGAGTGCTCCAAGGCCCGCAATATGTGAGCCGGACTTTGAACCTCCGCGGGAAGCTTCGGTGCAACCATGCGAGTGGTCGTCTGATTCCTTCATGATTCGAGCCGGCATCAAGGAAGAGTTTGATATGTATTTACGCAATGCTGACTTCACGGACTTCTTGAAAGATAAGTGCCTGCAGTACCATGACCTTACTGATTCATTCGTACAGAAATTCAAGTATGTATCTCACCGCACTTCTCATGATGTCATCTTCAATTTATATGAAAAACCTATTCGCATGTCCGTTAAGGAATTTAGTGATGCTTGTAGAATTCCATTTTGGGGGACATGCACTAAACCTCGTAAAGTAGATTGCAATGAATTTCTCATGAATATTACTAGGGGGTGAAACTAGAGGCATAACGCAAGCTGCTATGGGGAGCATTTACTTTCCTGCTATACATTATTTTGCCCTGTTCATAGGTAGATGCATCAATGGTAAACAGGACCCTAGTCATTTATGCGCTCCTGATTTGAGCATTCTTAAGAGTGCGGTATTAAGAGGTAGAAATTTTAATATGGGTGCCATCATTTCACATCGCTTGCAAAATAATGCCCTAGTTGGTGGAATTTATGCCACTCGCTTAGCTGCTCATCTCAATGTGCCCATACAAGAAAATGACACTTTATTGCCACCTAGCTACTTAGATTATGAGGCCATGGAACGTCATCAATTCCTTGAAAGGAGCGACCCACCGTTTCGATACAGGCTAATCTTTTAATAGGCGTCGTGTTGTCTATATTACTTTGCCTGCTCCTGCCTTCTTTAACTTCCAGGAAAAACAAAGATATTTTATACTTGAGGAGGAGGCTGAGGAGTACGAGAGGGCGGTGGAGACCGCTAGGCGTAATGAGACAACTCGTCAAGCTGTGGCAGCTGCACTCCAGTACAACCCGAACTACTACCACGGGTATTATCCAGGCCACGAGTGGCCATAGACCAACTCAGGAGAAAAGCCTAAGCTTGGGGGAGTACGACATTACATTCATGTACCACACATTCATTCCAGTTGTCGGTGATCATCATTTTTCATTGTATATCCATGTTAGTTTTATTTTCGCTTTCTTCTTGTGTGTTTGAAAAACTTCAAAAATCCAAAAAATTAGTTGTAGTTTCTTTCTTGTTCAGTTAGTTCATAGTATTAAAAGAAAACCCAAAAAGATTTCTCATTTCTTCTTTTGCTTGTTGGGAGTTCTCCCGTGTAAATAGTTTTTCTCATTTTCATTTTCCCTTTGTTAAGTTTGCTTTCTTCAGAAAAACTAAAAACTCCAAACACAGTTCGGTGTGTTTCACTAAATTTCTTTTGTTTTCGTTGAGTTGTCGTAAGGAGAAGACCACGATGAGAATGTTGAGTGGCTCTCATGTGCCTTATTGTTGATCTAACAAAGAGCCACCATTACCTTGTCTTCTCCTTTGAATAAATGTTTGCAGATTCTAGCTTAGTCCACGGCACACCTGCACTATTATTATTATCACATCATTCGGTCGTGCAAGTGAAAGGCAATAATGACGATATTTGATGAAGTGATTGCAGTGAAGAAAAGCTGGGATGAACTCTTCTTGTTTTTGTTTTTGTAAATATGTTTAACTCTGTATCCATGATTCAGCATATTATGAGTAAACATGTTTGTGATGGCAATTAGAGATCATAGTTGCTCGTGCCATGCTTAATTAGCTAGGAGTGGATAATGATTTATCTTGAGCATCAACATGCATTAAAATGGTTGTGAAGTAGTATGTTAGTATGGTATCCTCCTCTGAACAATTCAAGTGGCTTGACTTGGCACATGTTCACACATGTAGTTGAATCAAAACCAACATAGCCTCCACGATATTTATGTTCATGGTGTTTATATCCTACTCATGCTCGTATCCAGTGTTAATTATTCTCAATGCATGATTATGACCATTTTCGCTCTCTAGTTGGTCGCTTCTCAATCTATGTGCTAGCCTTCGCCTGTACTAAGCGGGAATATTGCTTGTGCATCCAAAATCCTTAAACCAACATTGTTCCAGATGAGTCCACTATATCTACCTATATGCGGTATTACTCTGCCGTTCCAAGTAAATTTGCATGTGCCACCTCTAATCATTCAAATAAACATCTGTTTTGTGTGCCCGTACCGCTCATGGAGCGACAGGGGGTGGTCAGTATCTTCCATGCTAAGTGGGTTATTCTCAGATGAGTGTTTATTCACTTGTCATTGCACGAGAGAGGCTGGTAATTGGGATGCCCAGTCCTGTAATCAAAATAAGAAAAATATAATAAAACAAACTCCCCCGGAAATTTGATTGTTTGGAGGGCACCCGTGAATTTGGCTAGCCATGGCTTGTGCTGGTATGGTGGAGGGGGAGTAAACTTTACCTTTCCTCTTGGGAACCGGCTATAATGTGTTTAGCATGGAAGATATTGAAAATTCTCGGTCGTGATGTTGACAGGAAAGGCATACCTCTCAAAATTGTATTCATCTCTGTTTTAAGCTTCGAGCTCTAGCACCTCTGCAAATCCATGCTTCCCTCTGCGAAGGGCCTATCCACTTAATTTTATGTTATTTTAGTTTTATTATTGAGTCATCACCCTCTCATTTAAGCACTAGTTGGAGGGCACTATTGTCATTCTTATGCATTGAGTATAGTTAATGTTGGGTGTGACATGACTGGATCTCTTATACCATGAATTGCAATATCTAGTCGTTACTTGAACTTCAGAGGTGCTCTGCATTTATGTTTTGCGGTCTCAGAAAGGGCTAGCGAGATACCATGTTATCATATTATATCATGATTGTTTTGATAAATTATTGGCATCCGAGATATCTTATTATTGCTCGCTAGTTGGTTATGTTATTGATATGAGTAAATGTGAGACCTAAGTGTTATCATTCATATGGTTAGTTCATAAACTTTGCTGAAAACTTGGATGCTAGTTAAGTATATATACACACAACAAGAACAAAAGAGTTTGTAAAAGTTTTTCTTTGTCACTTTCAGTTTGTCAAATGAATTGCTTGAGGACAAGCAATGAGTTAAGCTTGGGGGAGTTGATACGTCCCAAACGTATCCACTTTTCCCAACACTTTTGCTCTTGTTTTGGACTCTAATTTGC
Source organism: Elymus sibiricus (assembly GCA_039707655.1). Lineage (NCBI taxonomy): Eukaryota > Viridiplantae > Streptophyta > Magnoliopsida > Poales > Poaceae > Elymus > Elymus sibiricus. The sequence goes on along the minus strand of CM077666.1, from coordinate 270,863,671 downwards.
ATGATTTGAATGGAACTAACCCGGACTGACGCTGTTTTCAGCAGAATTGCCATGGTGTTGTTTTTGTGCAGAAATAAAAGTTCTCGGATGGACCTGAAAATTTACGGAGAATTATTTCAGAGTATATAAAAAATATTGGTGAAAAGATCTACTGGAGGGGAGCCACCCAGGGGCCACAAGCCTAGGGGGCGCGCCTACCACCCAGGGCGCGCCCTCCAAGCTTGTGGGCCCCTGGAAACTCCGTTTGACCTAATTCCAACGCTATATATACCTCTTCGTGGAGAAAAAAAATCAGAGAGAAAGAATCATCGCGTTTTACGATACGGAGCCGCCGCCACCTCCTGTTCTTCATCGGGAGGGCTGATCTGGAGTCCGTTCGGCGCTCCGGAGAGGGGGATTCGACGCCGTCGTCATCATCAACCATCCTCCATCACCAATTTCATGATGCTCACCACCGTGTGTGAGTAATTTCTTTGTAGGCTTGCTGGATGGTGATGGGTTGGATGATATTTATCATGTAATCGAGTCAATTTTGTTAGGACTTGATCCCTAGTATCCACTATGCTCTGAGATTGATGTTGCTATGACTTTGCTATGCTTAATGCTTGTCACTAGGGCCTGAGTGTCATGATTTCAGATCTGAACCCTTTATGTTTTCATGAATATATTTGTGTTCTTGATCCTATCTTGCAAGTTGTATGCACCTATTACGTGTTATGATCCACATACCCCAAGGTGACAATAATTGGGATTCTTTCCGGTGATTACCGTAGTTTGAGGAGTTCATGTATTCACTAAGTGCTAATGCTTTGTTCTGGTTCTCTATTAAAAGGAGGCCTTAATATCCCTTAGTTTCCTTAAAGACCCCGCTACCACGGGAGGGTAGGACAAAAGATGTCATGCAAGTTCTTACTATAAGCACGTATGACTATATACGGAATACATGCCTACATTACATTGATGAGTTGGAGCTATTGTGTATCGCTCTAGGTTGTGACTGTTATATGATGAATGTCATCCAACACAATTATCCATCACTGATCCAATGCCTACGCTTTTCTCATATTGATCTTTGCTAAGTTACTTTCTGAAAGAACATGTGCTGCCCCCATGTTTGGTTTTGGTAATTGATGACAATCTCTATGGACTAATGGTTGCCTTGAGTTATATTTGAAGGGTTTGTCCATAGGCATTGCTTGAAGACCATTTGTTGGTTTCAAGGTTATTAGAAGAAGAATGTGTGTTGACCAAGGTGCTATTCAAGGATTTATCCAAAGATTGGTTATGTGAGTGTTGAGCCTATTGCAAGCATGTCTTGAAGAAGAAGTTTGTGTGAACATTCATGTTTACCTTCAAGACATCATCCTAATGAAGAGAGTTGGAAAGATTCAAGGTTGATCAAGACTAAATATGAAGAGTGATTCAAGTTGATCAACACACAAAGCGTAGAAGATGTACCGAGTGGGATCAAGTGATCTCATGGTATGGTAAGCCTTGTCCATTACGCTTTGTGTACTAACCCATGTTCTATGCGAGAGTTCTATGTGGGGTTAGGTATGTTTCCATGGGCTTGCGTCAAGAGGAAGATCTCATTCAACCCATGGAGGATGACATCAAGTGGTGATCATCATCAAGATTGCGGTGTGCAAGTTCAAGTGGAGCATCACGAAGAGATCACATGCTTGAAGCTTGCCGTCCATTGTGGTGACAATGGACTTGTGAAGATGTGCCGAAGAGTGGCTCACCCATAGTGGAGTATGGGGGAGCAATCTACTAGTCTTCATCGAGCCGGCGCAATCAAGAAAGGTGGTCCAACTTGAGGAGGTCAAGATCGTCATCATCTAGCTCAAGTGGACTTTGCGCAAGGCAAAGGTTTGCCCTTGATAGGTTTTCTATTTTACCGGTCTCATGGTAGTAGTTGGGAGACCGGGTTATAGGATCGATAGCCGTACTATCAAGGGGGGCTCTCAAGTGAGTAGCTTTATCGTATCTTCGTAGAGAGCTCAAACCATTGCATCCTTGCATCATCTTTCTTGGTTCGTGTTTGGTGTTTCTCTTTGTGAGTCTTTGAGCTTTTGGTCATCTTCATGACAAGCTCGAGTTCATCGAAAACGGAGTTCATATATGCATCTTCTATGATGTTTTCGATGTTAGAGTTTATGCCGGTTCTTCATTCATAGAGGTTTCTCTTCTCTATATCTTAGGCATTTCTCCGCTGTTGGATAGTATTTGTCGTCATCTACCCAACAAGCTTGAGTTTGCTCTATTCGGAGTTCATTTGCAGAAGTTATGGCAGTTTTAGTCTCTGGACAGTTTTTTCAGTGCTCAGGCGGTAGTACCGCTCGGTACCACGGTAGTACCGCTTAGGCGGTACTTCCGCTATGGACTACCGTTGCTACTACCGCCTGGGAAATCCGTGTTGTGCTCGTTTCTGTTGCTCGTTTCCATTTCTCGGTAGTAGCCCGGTAGTAGTATGGTAGTACCTTTACGACGGTACTGTTTGGATAGTACTCGTTGTCTTCTATCCAACAAGCTTGAGTTTGCTCAATTCGGAGCTCATATGTAGAAGTTGTGGCAGTTCTGGTTTTCCTGTATCTGTCTGTTCTCCTTGGGCACTTTTGCAGCACCCAAGCGGTAGTACCGCTCGGTACCACGGTAGTACCGCTTGTGCGGTAGTACCGCTGTGGTCTACCGCAGCGAGTACCGCTTGTGGGAATTTCTTCTGTTGCCGATTTTTGTTAAGCGGAAGTAGTGCGGTAGTAGAGCGGTAGTACCGCTTTGTGCGGTAGTGGCACGGTAGTAGAACGGTAGTACCGCTTGGGCGGTACTTCCGGTTTCTACTACCGCTGCAAGTTCCGCTTGCTGAAATTCTTCTGGTGCCCTTTTTCTGTTAAACGGTAGTAGTGCGGCAGTAGTGCGGTAGTACCGCTTAGGGCGGTACTTCCGCCCTCCACTACCGTTCCTACTACCGCGTGTGTTTCGCAGAGGTGCTCTTTTCTCCTTAGCGGTAGTACCACTTTGTTGGACGGTAGTACCGCTTAGTGTGGCACTACCGCTCTAGTTTCGTGTTCTCGCCTGCTGCTGGCTGGAACTACCGCTTAAGCGGTAGTACCGCTCTCCTGAGCGGTAGTACTGCTTGTACGCGTCCAGCACATGCATAACGGTTGGATTTGGAGTGGCCTATAAAAGGGGTCTTCTTCCCCAACGGTTATCTTATCCTTTGAGCTCGTTTTTGCCCCCCATTTCTGATCTTCTTGAGCTTGCTAACTCTCAATCCCTCCAATGATTCTTGCTCCTTCTTGAGGGAATAGAGAGAGGAGATCTAGATCCATCTTTCCACCAATCACTTTCTCCTCTATGTGAGGGAAACCTTGTGGATCTAGATCTTGGAGTTCTTGGTGTTCTCCTTGTTCTTCCTCTCACTTTCCTCCATAGCTTTTGTTGCTTTGGTGGGATTTGAGAGAGAGGGACTTGAGCACTTCGTGTGTTCTTGCCATTGCATTAGTTGCATCGGTTTGAGTTCTCCACGGTGATACGTGGAAGTTAGTAGTTGAGAAGCTTATTACTCTTGGGTGTTTGAGCACCCTAGAGCTTGTTCCTCTTGGGTGCTTTGGCGCCCTAGACGGTTGGTGGTGCCTCGGGGCTCAATCATTGTGGTGTAAAGCTCCGGGCAAGCGTCGGGGTCTCCAATTAGGTTGTGGAGATCGCCTCGAGCAATTTGACGGGTACCGGTGACCGCCCCCAAGGGTTGCCAAAGTGTACGGGTTCGGTGACCGCCCTCAAGGGTTGCCATTTGTACAGGTTCGGTGACCGCCCTCAAGGGTCCCTTAGTGGAATCACGGCACCTTGCATTGTGCGAGGGCGTGAGGAGAATACGGTGGCCCTAGTGGCATTGTTGGGGAGCATTGTGCCTCCACACCGCTCTAACGGAGATTAGCATCCTCAAGGGTGTGAACTTCGGGATACATCGTCGTCTCCGCGTGCCTCGGTTATCTCTTACCCGAGCCCTTTACTTATGCACTTTACTTTGTGATAGCCATATTGTTTCTAGTTATATATCTTGCTATCACTTAGTTGTTTATCTTGCTTAGCATAAGTTGTTGGTGCACATAGGTGAGCCTAGTCGATTTAGGTTTTGTGCTTGACAAATTAAACGCTAGTTTTATTCCGCATTTGTTCAAGCCTAAACCGTAATTATTTTAAAGCGCCTATTCACCCCCCCTCTAGGCGACATCCACGATCTTTCACTTTCGCTGCTGCTGTGGTTACAATCACTACAAAACTGCTACTGTTACTGTCTCTGTTACTATTGCTACTGTTACTACTACTATCAAAACTATCATACTACAGTGCTACTAAACACTTAGCCGCATATATTTAGTTCTCCAGGTGTGGTTGAATTGACAACTCAACTGCTAATACTCACAAATATTCTTTGGCACCCCTTGTGTCGAATCAATAAATTTGGGTGAAATACTACCCTCGAAGACTGTTGCGATCCCCTATACTTGTGGGTTATCATCGGGCGAGCCATCGCAGACAATTATAGAGGCCCAATCGTTTCCGTTCGTTTGTACATCCCACACAGTGAATCTCAGACAAACGTTTCCGTTCGTATGTAGATCCCACACAGTGAATCGCAGACAAACGTTTCCGTTCATATGTACATCGCACACAATTTTCGGTTCGTGTGTGATTGGGGCAGATAACGCAGACGCTTTTGTAGGACAAGTCATGGGAGATCGTCTTGCCATCCCACACAGTAATTATGGAACAAACGTTTGTGTGGCATACCACATCACAGATGATCTTCCTCGGTTAACCGTTTGCGTTGTTCAAGTATATCACACATGATTCGATGAAGAAAACTGTATGACATTGGGCTATCCATCACACATGCTTTTACTGCTAGAAACGTTTGTAAAATCCATGACCTATTTAGTAGGTTTATTAGTTTACAATTAATACCTCATGTATTAAGCAAATTCCAATTTCATATCGAATAACTGTTTACCACTTTCATATCAGGCACACAAATATATTTTAACATCACTGTACGATAGGTACGAGAATACAGCACAGTACAACATATAGCTAGTTCACCTTCATAAACATAAAGTATGTTGAGCACAATATTAGAACAATATATTCATTTCCCTAATCGAATGATGCATGATCAGCCAAATTCGTCTTCTCCACCTCTGCTTTCAGTTCAGTAAGAACCTGTTTTGCACTGACCAACTGGGAAAGTGCCTCCTCCTTCGCAAACACCATCTTAGCAAAGTCTAATTTAAAAAATCTGAGCACATTCTCCATCTTCCTCTTTTTTCCTGTATCTTGAAATATTCTTCAGCATTGACAACATTTTCTCTAAGTCTATCTCTATTCTCTTCCTCATACATGCTCCATAGCTTTGTTAGGCACATCTTCAGAGACGTTGGCCACTCTTGATCAACCCACTACAGGTAAGAACACTTCCGTTCATCCTATAATATTTAAAACTAAGTCAGTTACAATTGTAGGTAAAATGGGTTTCTAGCAACATAGAAAATCACCACATACATATTTTGGAAAACTGAAGAAACACATTAATTATGACATATCTTCTCAAAAAGATCAATGTGCAAATGAATTAATTGCTACTGAGACAACAACCAAATTCAGGAACATCACAAGCTATAATTAACTGCAACAATGCTACAAGTTCTTAGTCATGTACTATAATAACAAATTGACCATTTTATAAGCTAAATATAACTGCAATAGTGCAGCGATAGTGTTTCAATGACATCAAATTAATACTAACAGGTATGTACATGCACAAATTTAATAACATAGAACTAATAGCACTAAGGCCCTCCACTATGTAGGCCAAAACCGGTGTCAAATCAACTGTTGCTACATTTGGCATGCCCTGCACTGCCGAGTCGATGCCAGAGAAAAAATTCAGGGAACCGGAGCACCTAGTTGCTCCAATGCCCAGTTCCTTCATGCCATAAAGTATTAGTATTTTACTGCTTGGCTGCTCAGATGTGTGGAGCAAAGTTGGGTGCACAAACTGTTGAAGCGGTGCCAAATAATTTTCTCAGGGCACCGCTGATGAGATGGCAACATTTTTAAATACTAGGTCGAAACTGTAACATTGTCTTAATCACATCCAGATTAACATAGCACAGTGACAGTGTCTGAATCACATCTAACAAATGATTTGTAACAACGAAAGTGGGGCTAACCTTCTTTGCACATGCCAGAAACTTCCTCCCACTGTCCATAGATTCAAAAGCCACTAACTTCACGCATGGAGATTGATGGTGACAACGAGCAGGCAGATCTTCAGCTACCCCGCTTCATTCCTTGCAAGTGATGGTCGTAGGGAGCTACAAGAGGAACAAATGGCTCAAATCGGCTGTCGTGTTAAAATCCTTTATTACAAATCAGAACCCTAAGCCTAGGGGGGGCGAGAGAGAGGAGAGAGGCATACCCGGCTAGTGACATAGTCGTCGTCGGAGGAGGAACCGCTGGAGAGGTCATTGAAGAAGACCATGACGTCCGCGGCGGTCGGATGCGAGACGGCGAGAGCGAGGAAGCGGCTATAGCTTACGAAAGGAAGGAACGAGTAAACAGGGGAAATGTGGCTCGTGGTCGGGGAGAAAAGGGGGTGGGGAGAGGGGAAGAGTTAGATATTTCGGAGGTAAGCAAAAAAATTCGAAAGTTGGAGGGAAACTTGGCGCGCAGTGTCATCGGACACCATTCACTTTGAACAAATGTGTGCATTGCAAACGATTCTTCTGCTTTACGCACATGCGATGAGTTTGAGCACTCAAATTTTGGTCGAAATTTCCCTGGGTACAGTGCTCATCCACGTCATTGCATAATTTAACATCACTTGCTAATTTGGGTACACAAATGAGCCTACATCACACAGACCACAATTACTGAATCGAGCAATTTTAGTAATTAAACAGAGCCAGTTGACCTAAACATTGCTCTAACAAAAGACCAGCATTATAAACAAAGTCTAAGTACGCATAATTTAAACAAAGCCGCCGATGCGCCGCCCTATGCCTCGCCGGTAGTAGTGGCGGCGCCAGAGCTCGTGTTGCTACTCCACTGCCGATTCCTCGACGGACAGGTGCCTCTCTACCTCCTCCTTAGCCACGCGCAACTCCTCATCCCAGCACTCCTCCATCTCCGCCGCCTCCTGCATCTCCAACTCCCGCTCGGCGATCTCATGAGGAAGCAGGGGCTCCATGGCCTCCCCCGCCGCATCGTCGAGAAGCATCTCCTCCGCCTCTTTGGACGTGGGGTGCATGCTGGATTCCGAGGAGGCCTGGAATATCTTGGCGTGGGCGTCCTCGATCTGGGCATGGATGGCCTTGACCCGGGCTAGGGCGACCTCCGTGGCACAGACGACTGCTCGAGCGCTCTCGACGTTTGCAGCCACCGTCGCAGCAGCTGCTGCAGCCGTCTCGGCTGCTGCAGCTGCCCTGTCGGCTGCCGTAGACGCCCTCTCGGCGGATGCGGCCGCGCTCTCGGCGTAGGCGACCGCGCTCTCGGCGGAGGCGGAGCCGCTCGGGACGGACCCGGCGACCGTACGGGCCCTCACGAAGCGTCTCCACGGCGTCATTCTTTGCAAGAAGGGGTTGGGGAATGGGTATCGGAGACTCGAGGATTCGGGGGTGAATGGCGCTTGAGCAGACGAATCCAGCGAAGCTTAAGGAGGAAGACATAAAAAGATCCACGAATTTTCATCGCAAACGGTTCCTATAACCAACTGTGTGCGATGTAGTCCATTTTTTTATTAGTTACGAAAGACTAATTTGGAGTACAGTGGCAACGGATGGTGATGAAAATTGTACGGATTTTTTTGTACCGTTAACATGCACTAATACAACTATCATGTTAAAATTTGGAAATTTGCAGGGTTCATCTGACCTTTTTAAGACATTAAGTGAGTTTCTAGCCATATAATGGTCGTAATTCAAATTTAAACTACATGTACATGTAACAGCAAACCATCATGGGTTGGAAAATCATATTTGTGTCCTTGTGTGCAAGTTAATGCCATGTGTAGTAAATTGGAAGGAATTTTCAAACATATTGGTGTCACGGCTTGGACACAAACATTGAGAACCATGACTTTTAAATTCCAAAAAATTCAAAAATGATTAGAAATACATGAAACCTTGCTTGATGTCATGTCATGGCACCAGGATGCTGTGGTAAAAGAATTGGTCACTTTGACGAAAGTTTTGACACACACCTCTCACAAATCGGAGCATCTCACGAGAAGACATGTGGTTCCGAGAGGGAACAATGCATGTTTGATGACGAACCGGCGCTCGCTTCCTCGTATGACCCTGATTTTTTTTGTATCGTTAACATGCAGTAATACAACGAACATGTTAAATTTTGGAATTTTTCAGGGTTCATTTGACCTTTTTAAGACATTAAGTGAGTTTCTAGCCATATAATAGTCTTAACTCAAATTTGAACTACATGTACATGCAAAAGCAAACCATCATGGGTTGGAAAAATCATATTTGTGTACTTGTGTGCGAGTTAATGCCCTGTGCAGTAAAATGAAAGGAATTTTCAAACATATTGGTGTCACGGCTTGGACACAAACATTGAGAACCATGGCTTTTAAATTCCAAAAAATTCAAAAATAATCAGAAATACATGAAACCTTGCTTGATTTCATGTCATGGCACCAAGATGCTGTGGTAAAATAATTGGCCACTTTGACGAAAGTTTTGACACACACCTCTCACAAATCGGAGCATCGCACGATAAGACACGTGGTTCCGAGAGGGAACAATGCATGTTTGATGACGAACCGCCGCTCGCTTCCTCGTATGACCCTGAATTTTTTTGTATCGTTAACATGCACTAATACAATGGATATGTTAAATTTTGGAAATTTTCAGGGTTCATTTGACCTTTTTAAGACATTAAGTGAGTTTCTAGCCATTTAATGGCCGTAATTCAAATTTGAACTACATGTTCATGCAACAGCAAACCATCATGGGTTAGAAAATCATATTTGTGTACTTGTGTGTGAGTTAATGCCCTGTGCAGTAAATTGGAAGGAATTTTCAAACATATTGGTGTCACGGCTTGGACACAAACATTGAGAACCATGGCTTTTAAATTCCAGAAAATTCAAAAATGATCAGAAATACATGAAACCTTGCTTGATTTCATGAAATGGCACCAAGATGCCGTGGTAAAAAAATTGGCATGTTTGTTGAAAGTTTTGGCACACACCTCTCACAAATCGGAGCATCTCACGAGAAGACTCGTGGTTTCGAGAGGGAAGAATATGCATGTTTGATGACGAACCGACAGTCACTTCCTCTTATGGCTTGGCATTTTTTCTACCGTTAACATGCACGAATACAACTTTCATGTTTAAATTTGGAAATTTTCAGGGGTCATTTGACATTTTTAAGACATTAAGTGAGTTTGTAACCATTTAATGGCCGTAATTCAAATTTGAACTACATGTACATGCAACAGCATATCATAATGGGTTGGAAAAATCATTTATGTATTACATTTTACAATAATGTCATGGTAACACGAAATAAGCATTCATGCAGAACATTCGGAAAGAAAATGTAAATATCTGGCAAGACAACTGGGCCCCACATGATTGGCACTCTGTTTTGCGCCCCGAGGTTTGTAAGGTGAGTGATGCGGGTTATTAATCAGACGCGGTTCAATCATGGGAACCGTTAGCGATTTATTTCACACACGGCTTTTGCTCCGGGAATCGTGTGTAATTCAAGCTTTAGAACTCGTAAATTCCGGCGACCGACGTGTGTACTACTCCCGTCGATCTAGATTCCGGCTGCCAATAAATACTACCCCGCCCACATCATCCCGCCTGCATTCTCATCTACATTCTCTCCTAGCTCGCCCCCCCTCTCTCTCACAAAGCTCTACCATGGCGTCGCCGAGGAGGAGGCGCCGCCCCGCAAGGACGTCCAGGCACAGAGCAGCGACGAGGAGGACCCCTATGCGCCACCAGACGAAGTTGCGCCGGACCCCCCCAACTTTGGAGTGGTTTCGGGGCCAGTACAATCTTTGTTTGTGGAAGGCGCTATCGCCGGCTGTGAAAGCCAGGCAAGTGGCGTTCAAGAAGGAGATGGCGGAGGAGGAAGCCAGGTACCAGGCGGCCCGTGAAGCCCATGAGTCCGCCTAGGAAAAGGAGGCGCTGGAGCTTTGGCGGCGGGCGCGTCGACGTGCGGAGGAGGTGTACGAAGACGGCCGGTACTTCGCCAGGAAGACCAAAGGCGCTAGGCGCCTCATCGCTGTGTGGAGGTGGACCGATAAGCTCCAGCGTGCTACCGACGAGGAGCTCCGGTGGGTGCCCACCAAAATGGCAAGATCGTTCGTGCGCGTCCGCCAACAAGAGGCAGATCGACACGTGAGCGCTGCGAGGCAGAGGAGGCGGAGAACTCCGTCCGCGCTGGGAAGCCGCCGTGCACCAGGGAGCTGCTGGCGAGGGGCTGCCGGAATACTGTCCCCCTAAGGAGGGATTATTAGTTAGGAGTTTTAGTATTGTTCATTTTCAGTTTTATGCATTGTACGTAGTAGTTAAGTATCATCACATATATGTTATGAATTTCATATTTCTGTCTGTTTTCGTACTAATTTGTATCTAGCTGTTACCATCCACATGTATAGAATGGAAAGCATAGACACATTGAAACAGAACAATATATAAAAACGGAAAACAGAGTACACACATTGAAACAGAGCAATAAACAGAGCAATATTACGATTGTTGTGAATACATAGCGATCAACGTCGAAACGACTCAACAAAATAAAACGCGTCCATGACCACCAGCCCTTGCCTACGGAAGCTCTTGGCTCTGCCTGAACTCGTGCAGGCATTTGTCCAAGCGGTTGACACGCTCGCGGTACATCTGGAGCGCGATATCGAGCTCCAAGTTGGCTATTTCATCGGAGATCACCAGCTCGAGGATGCGAAGGCCATGTTCCTCTACTGCGCCTAGGAGGACACCGGGGCCAAGGAGGCGCTCGAGCCTAGCGACCAGCACGTTGGCATTGAGTGGGCCGCGGACAAGGCGAACAACGCGACCCATTCGAACGGCGCGGCCGGCATCCGGTGCAAGTACGACGTGGCCGGCCTTTGGTGCAAGTACGGCGCAAACGGCCTCTGCCCACTCCTGGCGAGGAATGGGGCTACTGACGGGACGTGTACCAGCTGAAACACCCCGTCGACGGCAGGCAAGCGCCGATGGAACCGCTCTTGCTATGCAGCGCACCGCGCCTCTCGCTCTGTGGCACTCCATCAGTCTCGCTGTGCGTCGCGCCGTAGCCTGTCGGCGCGGACGCGCTTATCTCGCTCTGCGGCGCACCACCGATCATGTTGTGCGGCGAGCTGCAACCTCTCGGCGCTGACGTGCCTATCTTGATCCGCGGCGCGGGCGCGCCCTGTGCCAAGGGTCTGCTCAACCCTGGCGATGACGCACAGCACGGCGTCGTCCATCGCGTTGCCGGGGACGCCCTCGGCCTCGACGGGCCGTGGCGCCTGCTCGTTTTCCTCGTCGAGGAGGTTGATGGCAGAGGCGGTGGTTCAGTGGGTTGGCATGCTTGGAAAAGGTAGAGGGGCTATAGGCTGTGCTTGTGCCTCGGTGTGTCGCGCGCCGCCTAGGCTTATGCGCAAGCACTGGGTGGCGGCGGGAAACCGATGAGGAAGTGGCGGGAAACGATTGCGTGTTCATAAAATGCCATCAATTAATGGAAACTTAGCATAGAAGGAAGCACGAGCTAGCACGACGCGTGCGCGCACATTGCTCGCCCATGGGTGTGATCCGTATACTCGTGTGCCAGCCCAACAGAGCACACTATTCACACTAAAGAATATTATTCTGTACACAGAGAGCGTAGATGTTGTGCAGACTGAGCAAATCACATGGCAAGCATTTGCCCAGAACACACAGAGCTTATTAGCAGGAATTGTCTGTGTTGTTATCCGTCTTCCCACACATTTCTGATTACTGACTTGTTTGCCGTGTATCACACACATCTTGTTAAGTTCAACCGTTTCTGTTGTTTTGTCTCAACACAAACAGTTCATCCGAGTGAACTGTATGTCGTATATCGCACACACCTTGATCTGGCTGACCGTTTCTGTTGTGTTGGCTAATCACAAATAGTTCATCCGAGTGACCTATATGCCATATATCGCACACACCTTAATTTGGCTGACTGTTTCTGTTGTGTTGGCTAATCACAAACATTTCACCCGAGTGAATTGTTTGCCATCTATCGCACACACCTTGATCTGGCTGACCGTTTCTGTTGTTCTGGCTCATCGCAAACAGTTCGTATGGATCAACTGTATGCCACGTATCGCACACGCAACTCTAATCTGAATCGTGCTTGATGTCTCCGCCATACCACACAGTTCATCTTATTGGTGACGGTTTTATTACGATAACGTTTGCGATTCATGCATCGCACACAGTTTGGTCGAAGGGTCTCTGATTGATGTGTCGCGTTAGCAGCATCCTGCAGTAGTGTTTAATTACGTCAATTAGGATTTTAACGATGGAAGCCTATGCATAGTGTGTGCATAGGTGTTTTGCCCCACTCGAGATGACTAGGACCCAAGTTCTTGGGAATCTGATTCAAGACTGAGTGCACTAACCATGCATGGGACTGCTTATGGGCTCTCCTGTCGACCGATACCCAAAAACTACAGACATTTCCAGGGGCCAGAAACTGGTTTTCTATTTGCCTTTAACCATGGGCCATTTAGGGAGTTACCCTGGTGGCTCACAAAAGTGGAGGTACGAGGGGTTATTCTCAGTTTGAGCGCTAGCCACCTTGGAACATGATGCGGACCTTTGGGTCTGACTCGGAGCCTTTGGAGGGACTCTTGATTCAAGTGTCGACCCATTCGGTGGCTTCCTGGACTTGGATGTATCTATGGGAGTGTCGTGTCATGCTACCTGCCAGTTTGGGCATATAATGCGATCGACTGGCTTATAAAGGAGGGCGAACGTCTAGGTCCAGTAGTGCAAACCATACAGGGATAAATCTATCCGAATAGCCGTGTTCACGGTTATGGACGACTTGGGTCTTTTTGACTTGATCATGAACAACTTCATCCTCAATAATTAAAACTTGACAACCGTGTGAGTGCCTTGTGGGGTCTTAATAATGCATGGGAGATATGAGGGGAGACAAGGTAGTGTTATGTTTGCGGTAGGTAGGTGAACAGGGTAGTTGTTACTTGTCCCTTCACTTTTATGTGCTCTCTCTTCTTGTCTGTAACAGACGCAAGTTGTAGTGTGTCTCTATAGAATGCTTAGTGCTTGTTGCTAAACCACTTTAGTCTTTACATTGAAACCTATTGCATACAATTAGGTCCGCGTAAGTCTTGCGAGTATAGCTAAGTACTTGCCTTGCTAAATTTACACTTTTCCCTGGATTTCCGCCAATCGAGGCGGCAGGATTTTGGGAAGCAGGTTTTTTGTTGGACGGCGTTAGCGGTTTATTCCACAGACAACGGTCTAGGCAGGGATATGGATGCCTTTGCTTTTGTTGAAGACTTCTTTGACATTTGTATTCTTTACCTATCTAATTTATATTCGCTTCCCATGTATGAGTTGTATCTTGGTCGAAAGACACTTGTTGTATTCATTCGTTAAATTTGACTCTCGGGAGTTGTTATATATTTATATTTGTTTTTGTTACGGATTATTTCGTTATCTGTGTTGTGATACCGAACATTCGACCACATGGCGTGCACGTTTTGACGTGTTCGTTGTGTGAAGGTGGCGCCTTAGGATCGATATTATGCGGAGGATGCTAGATCTGCATAGTGCCAATCCCGGGTTGCTACAAGTTGGTATAAGAGCTTGGGTTCAGAAACTCATAGTTGCTCCGTTACGAATGGTTTTCAGAGCAGTAGGGTCCACAAAGCTTGTAGGATAACCTCGCTAACGGTCGATGTTAATCTAGTACTATTTTACTAAAATACTTAGATATATCTCAATAGGACTTCTATTATTCCTAGTCTTACTCTATTTCATCTCTTACCCCTTCGTGCAGTTTAAATCTCTCCTCTCCTGGTCTTTCAACATCTTAGGATCTCAATGGTTGGGCCCTTATCCTCTGTCTATACCATCTACATTCATTTCACTCAATTGACCATGAGCTACTCGATCCTCCTTATCGAGTTCTTCATTCCATTACCCTTTCATGGTGCAACCATGAAGTAAACTTCAGTTGAGTGTTGTCGAGAACAACAACATGGAACAGGAGATCTTCATCCGTTTTGCATTCTTTCTTCCCCCTACCTTCTTTTGGAACCACATGGCGAGATTCCCCCTACCTGCATCATGGCATTACTAGCGCATAACACAACAAATCAAGTATCCCATGGGGATTGATTGTTAGGTACATGACCATCGTTCCCTCCCTGCTGCATCAAAGTTGCTAGTCTATGATAGTTGCATGCAAATAGAACTAAGCAGTTTCAGCTTCTCATTATAGTCCCCAATTTTTATTATTAGGTGAAAGAAAGGCAAAGGTTCATTTAAACATTTAGTACATCACCCTATCTCCAAATGGCGGTAGCTACTTTGCATAAAAATTAATAGTGATAAGAATGTCTCAAAACCAAAGCTAAAAATCCACAACAGTCGAAACATACTCTACTCAAGTGTTCTTATCAAGTTAATTATTATGCCAAGAACGCAAGACTCAGAGCCCAGTACTAAACCCAAGATAATAAACTCAAGATATATCATTTGAGCATGTTCCAACCAAATCCTAAAACTTTCTAACAAAATCTAAATGAACCATAGAAAGTTATAGCCACAAAATGCCACTTATATTACTTAAGAAAGATTTAAGTGAAGCGTAAAGAGTAAATAGCAAATACAAGCACTTTCTCTCCATAATGATGCAAATTAACAAAGGTGATGATTACATTTGTTAAACGGCAAAAACAAAAATAATGGTCCAAGGTAACGCAAACAAAGCAAGACTAGATACAAGAGGTGCAAAAGGGATCATATAATGGTTGTTGATAAAGAAGTGGGGACATCCCCAAGCTTATACTTTTGGGTCTTCTTAGAATTAAATTGGGAATGAATTGGGCATACCCAAAATTTATCCTCAAATCCTCCTGGCTGGTTGTGATTGTGATGACATCCCTAGTGGAGTTAACCTCATAGAAACAATATAGCTCAAGGGAACGGTGAGTCCGAGTTAGCCCATAAATCATAATTAAATAGTTTGACTTGCTATATGTAAATCATTGCAATATTTCATAACATTAGGCATTAGCTAGAATAAAGGAACCAATTATAGGCTCTCTTGATCGAAAGGAAACAGAAAACCATGCAATCCTAGACAAATACAAAGGAAACAGAAAACCATGCAATCCTAGACAGATACAACAGTTGCACAAGAATCTGTCAAAATAGACTAGCAAGTAGAAACGTAATTAATCATGACACTTACAGAACTCAAAAAATTGCCAAAAAACTTGCGTGGATCTTCTATGTAAAACTTTCAGGTCAACATCACATTCCAATAAGTTGTGCAATTTTTTACAAGAACGACAGAAAATAGAGCACCAACTACCACAAGGTCTAAACATTCAAACTAATTGCATAACTCGACATTTTTATTAATAGAAAACAAGAAAACAACTTTGCTACAGCAAGTTAACAAGTTCTACTTTATTCAAACCAAAGAAGAAAAGTCTAATAGTGGACTGCCTCCCAGAAACGTTTTCTTTAATGTCTTTGAGCTAGGCATTGATAATTGTTGGAAGATGCTCACAAGAAAAAACGTGTACCATAATTCTCTTGAAGCACGAAGGACCATAAATAACATATCAAGCACATTTAAGTCTAACCCACTTGTTATTTATAGGTATCATGTAAGCAAATAATTCATTAAAGCATAAAATAACTATCAGAGGAAGGCATGACAAGTGCAACTTTGAAATTTTCAACATAAAAAGAGGGAGTTTGATATTGTTGAGATATCTATAATCACGTATTCCTCTCAAATAATAATTTTCAGTGACATCATGAACAAATTCAATAATGTATCCATCACATAAAATATATTTTCATGATCCGCATGCATAATTTTTTTGTTCCTCCACTTACAAGCACAATCCTTCTCATTAGTAATACTGGGAGCAAAATTATTATAGCTATCATGTAGGACTTGAACACTATAGACTAACTGTACATTAGAATGATAGTATTCAGTGGGGGAGTATTTCTCCTCATAATTATGCAAGTTTCATAAGGATGATTATCATTTGTCTTTATAGCATAAGTACTAGCACAGTAATCATCATAGATAGCAATTTTGTTCTCATCATAATCAATTGAAACACCCTCCAAAATTGTAGGATTAGCACTAGCTATAGTCGTGACCTCTCCAAACCCCTTTTATCAATATTGCAATAATATTAACACTATCTAAAATAGTGGGATTATTGCTACCTAGAATCATGACATCTCCAAACCCATTTTCAATAATATGGCAAGCATCATGACTAGGAGGTGTATTCTTATCTCTACTCCTAATGGAGCAGTTGATAGTCTTCGTTCCGGGTTTTTTTCGTCCCATCTCCCACCTTCATCGTCTGGTTTTTTTTCGTCCTCCTCCCGTCTCCCCCGATCCGATCTGCGGTAACAAAAAAACAGAGTGATTCCCTTTCGCACGAACAAAAAATCGGACGACGCCCTAGCCTCCCTCGCACGAAAAAAAAACTCCTCCACTGCCGGTGCCCCGCCGTCCTCGCTGGACGACGCACGATGTCTCCCCCAACGACCGAGTCCAGGTCGCTAGAGCATGGGTGGGGGAAGAAACAAAGGGCAGCGGTGGACCAATCTCTACTCCTAATGGAGCAGTTGGTAGTCTTCGTTCCGGGTTTTTTTCGTCCCATCTCCCACCTTCATCGTCTGGTTTTTTTTCGTCCTCCTCCCGCCTCCCCCGATCCGATCTGCGGTAACAAAAAAACAGAGCGATTCCCCTTCGCACGAAAAAAAAATCGGACGACGCCCTAGCCTCCCTCGCACGAAAAAAAAAACTCCTCCACTGCCGGTGCCCCGCCGCCCTCGCTGGACGACGCACGATGTCTCCCCCAACGACCGAGTCCGGGTCGCTAGAGCGTGGGTGGGGGAAGAAACAAAGGGCAGCGGTGGACCAATTTGTCTGCTCTCCCTCTTCAGATCCGCCAAGAAAATCAAGGGATTGAGGATTCGGGAGCAAGTGACGCTGCTTCCTGCCGCTGAGCATCTGAGGAGGAGGAAAAGAAAAAGATCAAACCGCCGTGTGCTATGTCGCTTGAGGCTCGACCAGTTCCTCTGCTTAAGAGTCACCACCCAAGATCCTACTAAATCGATCTTGCTGTACTAATCTGTCCACCATAATCTCTGAACTTTTCATCAGTGTCCGTCATGCATCTCTTGCCATGAAAAAAGAACAGATCGATGGTGTGTCGGAAAGGATCACATGCAAGCACTTGCGCACAGTGAGTTAACACATTCAGACCGATTTATTTTGTTCTTCCCTTAGTAGTTCTCCATGTACTCCGGTGCTTATCATTGAATCTTCACATTTTCCTTTGTTTCCGTATGGTTGCAGGCAGGCCTGAGTCGCCTGACGGCAGAAGCTAGCTTGATTAGTGCGTTCCAAGCAAGACTGCTGTGTTGCGTTTCACATCTGGGCATGAATGTGTGTATTTCTATCTTCTTTTATTAACCGGTGAGTGCGCATAGTGGTGTTTGCATCATCTTACAAGTTTTGATAATAAAACTATCTATAATCCTTACGTTTCGTTAGCTGTCTAAATAATTCTATCATATTGTTTTAACATTTTGGTTTTGCAGCTACAACTTTAATTAATTAGTAATGTGTTCGAGTTTTTGAGTTGTCGGAAGATGTGATAAAATTTTCCAATTAATATGATGCATTAATTCAGATTTGTAATTTTAATCTCAAGGATGATACGTTGTAAACCATGATGTTTAATTTGCTTTATTTTTATGAAAAATTCCTCTTTCTAATTCACTCTATGTATATGTGGTCTGCTAAATAATACTTCAACTTTTTTTTCCAAGAGTACGCAAATTGCGTACCTTAGCTTTATAGAAGAGCGGAAAACATGTACAAGAAGTTTTTGGAGCCGCCAACAGCCACAAGCCGGCCGAGGCAGCACAGACTCCAACTCCACACTCAACGCTAACTCCTCACAGAAGGTCACTCACTCCTCTCCCTCCTGCTATCGCCCACATGCGAAGCTCATCTAATATCTTATTAACAAGTTCGGAAACAGTTAACGTCGAGGCTACCGATCGGAACACCCTGTCGTTCCTTCGCTTCCATAAGCTCCAGCACACTAAAATCATCAGTGAGTCAAAAGCCTTACGGTTCTCCTTGGCGATTCGTTTTCGGCTATCACCCCACCACTGTTCCAGTTTGTCATTTTATAATACTTCAACTGAGTCACAAATTTTCAATGTCAATGGCAACAGCTACAAAGGTTTGTGCAACGCGTAATTGTAGCATTACTATGACAGTCATTAGCACGGGTGAAAGCAAGGTACTATTTTTATAACAACATTTACTTTACCGTTGCGACGTATTAATTTAGGCACTTTAACATCCTCTACTATTTACTGGCGTTCAATTCATAATACCCTATTGGTTTCAGCTTACAAATTTCATTAGTTTATATCGACTTGCTCAATTATATTGATATAACCAAACTGAAATGAATTGCAAGTGTCTTGGAATAAATTTATATAACTTACTATTTACATTTTGACAAAAGAAGGTTATTACACGAACAAAATGAGTTTTCTCCTAGAGCCTTTTCATCAGTTTTCACATATTATCATAGTAGGACTAACTATATTAAAGGATCAACTTGATAATAATTTCTCTTCTGAGGTCCTTTTGAGCTATGAGATGCTGCAAATAATTAATTAAATCATTGGACCAGATACTTAAGTGGATGCAAACTATTTCTTTGTTAGCCATCAAACGAAGGTATACTTAGACATGCCAACTATTTCTTTTTCGCAAAGGAGAATTAAACAAACCTGGATCGCATGATGCACGCAACATAAGTGGATGCACCACATGAGCCTCCAGATTAATTGGCACGTACAAATCAAGTTCGTTCAGTTTTCATCATTAAACAACAATGCCATCAGTATCATCTCAGTTGTATGCTACTAAAATATTTCAGAATTCTGCAATTTCTAAGTATTATTTTTTGAACCGTGACAACAGTGGGAAAGGCTCCCACTGACTTTTAGTATTAAAAGACAATTTCTAACTATTTATTAACACATTCATGGAAATGATGGTAAAAATTACATGCATTATAGAGACGATCTATATCAAAATGCGATGTCTTTGAGGACGTAAGAAGTAACAGCTAGCCTGTTCTAACCCCTATATCCAGTCCCCCTCCATGGATCTTGCCTCTCACTGACCAAGAGCAACAATTCAACTCAATTTCAGATTGACAAAAGCAATGGACCTAGAGCAGGCGACATGTGAGGCTTGGGTAGTGTACATCGATCCCGACGATGAGCGTTGTATGGTGGTGAAGTGGTACAACTTCCCCTGGCTCGGCACTGCTTGCTCTGCTCGCTGAAGGTGCTCGTTGTTGGTGTTTGGCTGCTGCTGCTGCCGCCGCCGTACGTCAAGGTATGTAGCGGCTGCTTGCAATGGATTCTGTTTTATGGCTATATACAGTTTATTTTGGTATAGATTTGGGATTTTTGTTCCGCTCCACTTAACCCGGTCTAACTGGTTGAAAAAAAAAACTTAACCCGGCCTATAGCAGCAACTTTTGGTGCCCTTCCCTCACCAGTGAATGTCAAAATTTATCATGTATGCAAATATTGCATTGACTGTAGTATGAGTACAAGGTTCAGAGAAGTCCGGTGACATGCCTAGTATCTCTCATGGGCTATTCCTTTTTAACATTGCAGCTGTCCTAGCTTTCAATTTAGGAGATGATTTGGAAGCTCAACATAGAAAATTATTTACTCTAATGCAGATTAAACATATTAAACGCCTTTTGGAAGCAAGTATGGAAGAAAATGTGGTGAGATCTCCATGAGAAAATTTAATATAAATGTTTCTTTAACTTGAAGGAATATTTGTAGATTTGAATCTTTAGAAAATTTGAGGGTATCAGCTTGGCAAAATTGATGATGTTGATGTCTATTATTAATGGGCACTTTTATCATTATATACATCATTTTATGCACTTCACTGAGAAGGCGTTCTAAGGGTTGAGGAGGAGCTCATGATTCTGGGCTCGGCTCTTCCCGACTTGCTTGTCACCACCCTCGCAAAGTGCGGAATCATGGGCGCGCAATGCTCCAGGGTGCCCACCAAAGCCCGTGCCATCGAGCAGAAACCTGCCTCGCTTGACCTATTTGCACCTATCATTGATGGACGGCGAGGGGGACTCGAAATCTGGCGTTTGCTCCGTAGCAAAGCACGCTGTGTCGAGGGAAAAGAGGGAGGTTGCATCGGAGGAAAGCGAAGCACGGTATCAAGTCCGAAGATGAGGGCATGATGTCCTCTTTTATCAAAGGATCCGTGTGCCAATATCGAAGGCACCAACTATAATGATTTTGCATATGAACTTGATAAATATAGTACTGTTACCTTGAGTTTGACAAAGAATAGATGACCCTAAATTGCCAACCATTTTGGATCAGTCATCTTTTTCCCCCACTAGGGCGCATCCTTAAAATTTACTGTTACTTTAGAGACATGGGGATCCTCAAGTTGACACACTTACTGCTTCTTATGCGTCCCTGAGCTTCAGTTAAATGTATGATTATCTGTAAATTTTCAATACTTGATCAAGTGCAGGGTTCTAAAAATAAGGACATCCATTTGTTTCACCTTTTGTAGTTCATTGTAATAGCATATGATTTCGAAAACAAATGACAAATTGCCAAGTTACAGTTCTGAAGCTGAGAGCTACTTATGTATTTTTTTAATTCATGAATGACATGACCAAGGAGTCAGGTGTGAAAATGCTTTATAAATCAAGTCAGACAACATGCTGAAATTTTGTGGCGACTGGTGAAGGAAAGAACTACGTACTCTTGTTTGAAGTAGACTTCATCGTCTTATTCTTAAGAGTCAGCTACGCCTCCCATTGTTATATTTTTGACGTGAATATTAGTGACCCCCATTTATGTTGTGGAAAATGGCAATCGCTTGATCGTTGAATCATGCAGGTGGCTCTGACCGCGCCTTCAAGGACGACCGCGCCTTCAACGACGACGGTGACAACCGAGGACAATCGGTCACATGGCACCACTCTTTAAGTATAGTTTTATCCCGTAGCAACGCACGGGTATTTAGCTAGTCAAAATAAATTCCCTCTTCCATGCTAGGATTAGGAGGTCTAAAAAGTTCATATTCATTCATTGTTTCACATTCATTATCGTAAGCAAGAGGATAAACATAAGGATTCTTAATAGCATAAATATCTTGAAACATATGATCCTCATACTTACTAGCAAAAAAAAAATTCAATCAAATCATCCCCAAGCTTACAATTTTTCATATCATTAGAAAAAGGATTTTCAAACATCTCCTCCTCACTAGCAAAAGGGGTTTCAAATATATCATCATGAATAGCAAAAGGATTTTGAATCTCATAGCTTTACATGCCATTAGCATAACTGATATTCATAGAATACATGCTAATAGCAAAAGGATTTTGAATCTCATAGCTTTCCATGCCATTGGCATAATTGATATTCATAGAAAACATACTATTATGGAAAGTGCACATACAATACGTGGAAGTACACTTGGCATCAAAATGTTGGTTAAAAGCTATCAACTATGGATCTAGTTTTGTGAGAATGAAAGTGATTCATAATTTGGAAGCTCAGTTTGAAAGGTACTTCAATTTGAAGTTCCAATCCTGGAAAATGGACGTAAGGCGGCCCTCCATCAAGACGGAGAAGTCTTACAAAATGGATGTAAGGCGCCTGCCTTATTATGGTCTCTATGACTATGTAGAAATGATTTTGTTGTTAAGGGCAAAGATTCTTCTGCTCTACAGATTATTTTTCGTTGTACGCACTGCTTCGTACGTGGTCTACGCTCTACCGAACGAAGTACCAACCGTTGTTCAACGCAATGTGTATGTGGTTGGAGAGTGTGGCAATGGAGGTTTTTAACCAACATGGTTGGCAGCATAATGTCTGGATCGGTCCTCCACCTCTCGATATAGACATAGTTTCGGTCACTAAGACTTTATTGCTGTGGACATGTCAAGTTTTTCTTTTTCTTTTGTCAGATAGTTTGTGTTTTGGCTGTGTGCATGATAAATATGCAGAGGTCGGGTGTTGTCCATCATGATTGTATCCGCTTCATGCTACAATTTTTTAAGTTATTAATGTAAAAGCTTCTTTTATCGAAAAAGGAAAACACACGTCGAGCATGTGTTTTTCCACGTATCGCCATGGAACACCACGCGAGATAATCGGGTATGTTTTCGCCGGTGGTTACTCTTTTTAAAGAAAAATACGTCATTATTTCTGCATTTATTGAATTTTGATCTTCATGTTCAATCTCCGCACTGGGAGCAATTATTTTTCTTCGTGGCTGCCGCCGATTCACAGTCACACAGCCGACAACGATGTCAACGGATCCTCCCCTCCATACGAATGTCGCACAACTCTTCTCTTCTCCTCTCCATTTATTATTCCCGAGAAAATCCAACCCAGCTAGACTAGCCCACACTCCACAGCTCTTCTCCTTCTCTCTGGAACACAGCTTGGCTCTCCGCCGGTTTCTGCTCAAGTGGAGACTGGAGAGGCCCGTCAGCTCGATCGGCTCCAGGATCATGGACGACGGCGCAAGACCGGCGCCGAACCACAAGAGGCACCTCCCGTAGTTCACGAGCTTCTCTGACCAGTTGATTTGTTTCTTGTGCGCTTGCTGTTCCTTGTGAGAGCGTGTTAATTCCCTTCTCGTGGCGCAGACTGCAGGAGGCGGGCGGCGAGCTCGTGGAGCTGCTGTGGCAGGACGGGGCCATCGTGGCGCAGGCGCAGGCGCAGACGCCGCACCGGCGGTGCTCCCAGAGCGGCGCGGCGAGCGGCGTCACCGCAGAGGACGCGGCCGCGTGGTTGATCCCGGGCGGCGGCGGCGGCAGGGACCTGTACTCGCACCTCTGGCACGGCGTCGCCGACGGGGACGCGGGCGCGCTCGTGGCGGGGAGCGGCGCCGGGGCGAGCTTCTGCGGGAGCAACGCGGTGACGGCGCCGGCGCTGCTGCCGTCGCCGGAGGAGGAGCCGGGCTCGTCCTCAGCGGGAGGCCAAGCGCTACTGTTCAAGAGGGGGAGGGACGAACTGGGTAGCCGCGGCGAGGTTATTGTCTTCCTTTTCTCCTCTAGCTTGTCGGAGGAGATGGCGACATTGCTAAGCACTTCAGTTTGTGTGTAGTCTCGGCTGAACTGGTTGCAATTTTTTTGTTGGATGTTTGCAGGATGCCGACGACTGTGAGGCCGTCAATGAGACCCGGCCGCAGCGGCCGGCGGCAAAGCGCAGGACTCGTGCTGCCGAGGTCCATAACCAATCAGAGCGGGTAAAGCCCTGACGACTCACCCATTCCATTCCAGTGTTGATCTGTTCCAAACCAGTCTTGTGATATTTCTGTCTTGCAGAAAAGAAGGGATCGGATCAACGAAAAGATGAAAGCATTGCAAGAACTCGTACCCCATTGCAACAAGGTAGTATCAAAGAAACTCTATGCATTCTACATTAGTAACATTACTACTTCTTCTTCGAGGAGATTCCGCATTAGTGTTTATGTTCTTGAATCATTGTTACGTTTGAAGTTTGGTGTGGATGGTTGATCCTAGCTAAAAATTAATTGCAGAGTGACAAGGCGTCCATCCTAGACGAAGCAATCGAGTACTTGAAGTCTCTGCAACTGCAAGTTCAGGTTCAAAATTCAAAATCACACCCTGAATTTCGAATTTCTCCTCAATCAAGCATGGTACTCGACTGACAGTGTTGGCTTGGGTTCAGATCATGTGGATGACTACTGGGATGACGCCCATGATGTACCCTGGTGCTCACCAACTCATGCCGCCAATGGCCATGGGCTTGAACTCAGCCTGCATGCCTGCGGCGCAGAGCCTTAGCCAGCTGCAAAGAGTAGCACCGTTTATGAACCATCATCTCCCAAATCAAATGCCTCGGGTCCAATCTCCAGCTATGGATTCCCTCAGTGTGGCAAACCAGATGCAAAACAATGGTGCCTGTGGTGAGCCAAGAAACCCTTTCCTGCATCCAGACGACACACTAACAGCAGCATCTCAGGTTATTATTAGAAACACAGTTAGTCTCCTCCTGGTCTATCAGACTTTTACTCCTGTTAGCTTACGGTGTCCATTCCTCGCAGCTGCCGGGTATGTTGCCCTATGCATCTCAAAAGGCACAACAAAACCAGATTCATCAGTTACTGCCTAACACTGACATGCCAGCTTCAGGACCCTGCCCGCCATCTTTTGCTGATGGAACAGGAACATAAGGCCAGGCAGTTTCAAGCAAGATGATTTACTGGTCAGTACAAAGTTAGTTTTTCAAATCTTTTTTACGTAATAAATTTTGTTACCGATGAACTGAAACTCCAATAGGCATGCATATATCAGTAGATGAATCTCCCAGTAATACAAAGTTATTTTTTATCTTCTTTTTTACCTAATAAATTTTGTTACCGATGAACTGAAACTCCAATACGCATGTATATATCAGTAGATGAATCTCCCAGTAATACAAAGTTTGCTAAAAGAAAATTGCGAGGGTACAAAGTTTGCTATTGGTAAACTGAAACTCCAATACGCATGTAGATCGGTATATGGATCTCCCGAATGATGTGCAGGCATGATTTTGTTGAGTTGTCTATGAAATGTACTACATGCTATCGTTATTCCCCGTACTTAAGTGTAACCAGTTAGCACATGGAACCTACCGAATTGCCGTCACCGGATGGATCGGTTCTTGATATTTTATTCCCCTTTGGCACCTTCTGGTCCTGTCCAATCAGTAGATTAACTCTGATCGCGGTGGTTGTACATCCGTTTCACTCTTTCGCTGCTACATTCAATAGACTTTTTTGTCAGATTAGAAGTTCACAAGCAATTGGGTTGAGCATCGCTCTCTTGATGCAGACAGGACAAGGAATGCAACAAGGACTTGCATGAGATCAGCAACTAGTGAAAATACTACTAGTAATAGCCAGATGAGATCCTTGATGCTATCCCAACAAGCAATTTATGCATAGTGTTATTGCCGAAAATTATCGTCATTGAGACAGGATCATTGGGCCGATGTACAGGCTAACGATATACTCCCTCTGTAAAGAAATATAAGAGCGTTTAGATCACTAAATCAGTGATCTAAACGCTCTTATATTTCTTTACGGAGGGAGTACTAATCAAGTTCTTTGGTTTATTTAGATTGGTATCTTTATATGTAGAGGCTAATGATATACTCCCTCTGTTTCAAATTAATGTAAGTTCTAGGTTTGTCCTAAGTAAAAAACGTCTTTAAGTTTTACCAAGTTTATAGAAAAAAAATATCAACACCAAATTAGTTTCAGTAGATTCTTTATAAAATATATTTTCATACAATATATTTTATTTTGTAGATATTAGCGGATTTTTCCATAGACTTGGTCAAGACTTAGGACAACCCTAGAACTTCAATTAATTTGTAACGGAGGGAATAGTAGTTCAGATATCCCGGGGCATCTAGGACCTTGTATACTAATCAAGTTCTATACTTTATTTTTTAGATTGGCCATCTATCTATATGATAATATAAGATGGCAAGGAAACACAGACATGTCTACCACATCCCTAGCGATGGTATTCCCAGGAAGCAATAAAATACTGTATGACGACGCTAAGTTTAGCTCTTTCTTTTCCTTATCATCTTTGACATGTTGCTGAATTTTTGTGCAGTGACCAACCAGGGGGGTGGATACAGGAGGTCAGAGCAAACCGGTCCTAGAAGAACAAGAGATATGATACCAAGACGCTGTGTGCTGTAAGGCCAGGGGCAGATCATGCAACACTGAGCCTTGGTGGCACCACTAAGCAACCAACACGTATGGGCCCGAGATCGTGCGGATAGCGGATACTATTCTTATCTGAAGAATAGTCTTGAGCATCACCTTTCTGTTTATGGAAGGATTTGGTCCATGGGAGATGAACTTGGGCTTTGACAGGGACAACAAAAGATGCTTCTGCTGATATGCTGCAGATCTGGAGATGACATTGTTGGAGCCAGCATCTGCACAGGGACACAACTTGGGCAGCTCTGCTCGTCTTTCCACCGATGTAACTCCACTGGTGAGTCCTAATGGGACTGTCCTGTTGACCCACGGTCGACGATTCAGCTATCGATATTCGATTGGACGGCTAAAACAAGGGTAGGCAGAAACTTTGCTTTTCGGACACAATTGTAGATCAGGTTTGCATATGCCTTTGAGAATTCAGACAAGTGGCAGATGAAGATCATTCTCATTCATCAGGATTGCGAAATTATCGGCTTTTTTGTGTGTCGCCTTCCCTTTCGCCTTACCCTTAACCCTGGAAAGATTGTACCACATGTGGTGATGTCCTTTCGTCACAGAGTAATTAGTTTCGGAAATTATCAATGCAGCTGCATCTTTGTTGTGTTAATTGTGAGTCAGCTTCAGTCGCCGTCAGTGGAGACTTGCTTCGCATTTAGACGTCCAGATTTGATTGTCATGCTCAAGTATTTTCCCCCTTCTTTATGCGTATCACAACGATTGGAATTTTTGTTCAAAAAGACCACCTGCGGAGTGGTATTGTCAAAAAAGACCACCTGCGAGTGGTATTGTCAAAAAAGACCCCCCTGCCGCCACCAGCGGAGGCGGCTGGGGCCTGCCGCCACCACCGCTGGCGGCCGGCCGGGCGTGTGGGACCTGCCGCCAATGGCCCAGGCGGCAGGGGGGAATCCCGTTTTGCGTGCGGTGGCGACGGAACGGACGACAGGTGGCGGGCCCTGCCGCCAGCGCCTGCGGCGGCAGGCACTGTGCGCCGTCGCTAGCCGACGCGTCCCGACTGCGCTGAAAACGAGGCCTGCACGCGCGCCGAAAGCGTGACAGCGACATTCACTGTACAGACTGCGCTGATTTTTAGGCGGGAAATGCTGCTGCTGCTTTTTTTGCTGATTCCTGCTGACCGACACTACAGTATATTTTCCCGCCCGATTTTTCGTCCGTTCGTCCCTATTTTCCCGCCATTGCACTTGACATCTGAGCCTATAAAACGAGGCATTACAACTGTCTTCGTCCATCGTCCAGCCACACTTGAAAACACGAGCGCGCTAGTCAACATGAGTTTGCCTTGCTCGGATCAAAGCATTAGGCCTAAGAAAATGAAGAGTACGACTTTACCTCGGGGGGTGGAAGTACTTCGTTGTTGGTGTGGCGATCTCTGCAAGGTGAAGGAGGTGACGGATTTTTCAAATTGGCTGGGCATGAAGTTTTTCATGTGCGCCAATTATGAGGAAGATCCACCCGTTGCTATTTCACCGTACGTCAGGCCCGTGAGGCTGAGAGGCAGATAAAGAAAGAAAGGGCTCGTGCAGCCAAGGCAGCAGAAGAAGCTGGTGATGGAAAAGGAAAATATCCACGTTGGACTCAGTAGATTTATGTTATTGTATCCTAAAATTCGCATTGCAGCAAGTTGTATCTTAAAATTCGCAGCAAGTTGTATCTTATTTTATGTATCTTATTTTATGCATGTTATTTTCGATGCATCTTAATTTCAACAGTTTAATGTATCTTATTTTATGCATGTTATTTTCGATGCTTCTTAATTTCAACCGTTTAATGTATCTTATTTTATGCATGTTATTTTCAATTTTCTTTCCCGCCATTCTCTCCCTCCATTTTATTTCCCGCCCTACTTTCCCGCCATTTTCTTTCCCGCCTTTCTCTCCCGCCCTACTTTCCCGCCATTTTCTTTCCCGCCTTTCTCTCCCGCCATTCTTTCCCGCCATCTTCTCTTCTGAACCTATAAAACCCCCTCGGCAGTAAGGTGGGTGAGCAGGCAAGTGTAGTCTTCTCTTCTGTCCCCCCTTTCTCTCACGCCTTTCGCTCCCGCCATCCTTTCGTGGAGATGTCTCATCCTCATTATCCTTTTGATCGTAGTTTTCATTCTGGTATGTCCGATCGTCTTCTCAAACTAGCCGCCAATTTCAAGATGGATGATAGAGTAGTTCCATGGGAGGAACTCATCAGTAGTGACACCATAATGAATGAGTTGGCTCACTCATTAGCTAGGAGTGGGTGGCCTCCCAGGACATTTGAGGAGATACGGAAATAACTTCTCAGGTTGCATGGCAGATGGCAGAAGGTCAAACTGCATAAGAGTGAATCTTACATCAGGCTTGCGAGGAATAATTCAGATTTATGGTCAGCAGACAGTGAGGACGAAGACGACCTCTTCATGCCGAGCACCAAGGTCAAGAGTATCGCATCGTCGAAGGGCAAGAGCTCTACATCGACGAAGGGCAAGAGATCTGCATCAACGGAGGAAGAAGAGGACGTCTTCATGCCGAGCACGAAGGTCAAGACTACCGCATCGTCGAAGGGCAAGAGTTCTACTTCGACAATGTAGTATTGTTTTATGTAGTACTGTTTAATTTCAATTGTAGTGTTTAATTCAGTTGTACTGTTTACTTCAGTTGTAATGTTTAATTCAGTGGTAATGTTTAATTTCAGTTGGATGCATTTAGTTCGCAGTACAAGTGTTATCTCTCTAAACCAATTGACCACTGAAATAAAACATGAATATGTCTCATACATAAGTTGAAAACAAATCAGTCTCTTACATAGATAATGACTCATACATAGATAGATACAATAGTTCGCACACATAGATAGACGAATCACCCTACGCGACGACGGCCAGCTGGCCTTTCCCGACGACCGGAAGGTGACAAGCGAGTAGGGGGTCGGTGTTCACGAAGACCACGACCGTACTGCCCCTCTTCTTCCTGTGTCTGCGACTCATGCATAGGTGGTGGAGTCTGCAATCCATATTGAGATGATGATTCGAAATTATAGGTGTATGGTTGTGACTGGGAAGGGATATAAGATGTGCCAATAACGTCCGTCTCGAAAAACTCATTTAATAATCCTGGGACACGGTCAAGATTGTACGGATTAAGGGATTCCGTGAGTATGTCTTTGTTTACGCCACGCTGGGTTTCTTCATCTTCCCATGATGTATCATTACTTTCCTGCACAGAAAAACCGTATGTAAATAAAAGTCATGTAAATGTTGTACGCTTGTAATTGCTTGTTATGGTTGAACATACCTGAGCAGTGTTGTAGCTTTGTGATCCCTCGCCCCTAGTGTGCTGGTTTATTTCAGGAAAACGAGTCTCCTCGGGCATCCTGATCCCTCGCGTGTAGGGATACGGCTGAGATCCGTCGCCTTGGGTGTATGCGCCATATCCTGTGTCCGCATTTTGGTCCAGGAAATGAGTCTGCTCAGGCATGGAATCCAAGCCTGCAACATTTACCTGGGATGTATGCCCCTGTAGTGGCAGAGACGAATCATGTCGTGGAAATGTTGTTGTAGTATTTGGACCCTCTCCCCACCGCCTGGATGACGACGGCGCTGCACTCGTTCTAGCTGACCTCGGTTCCGGCATGTTGTACGCTCCAGTGTCAACATCGTTCCGTCTATCGCATCTCATCGTTTTGGCGACGAATTCACCAATTTTTTTAAGGCAGACGTTCGACCTGGTGTGTCTCGGGCTTGCATGCCTTCCCTCGCCATCTCCCCGACTTCGTTGCAAATATCAATCTAAAAAAATAGGTTGTTGGTTGCTTGAATTGTTCATGAAATGATGGACTTGAATAGTAAGTTGTTGATGATTACCGTGTGGTCACGATAGTAAGCTGATGATGGGTCTATCTGTCTCTGCAACTGTTCCATATGTGTGGGATGTGTTGGCATCGTAGGTGGTTGATACGTCAGTCGAGTACGCGTGCTCATGCAGTACCACTCGTAATACGCTTGCGTTGTAGTCGCGTCGTACGGTCTGCATAATTAAATAATTACATCAACTTGTTTTTATGTACATAAATTACCGTAAATAAAATTTACCTATGTTCATGCACTATCATTTCCAGTGCTTCATTATTCCACTGGTTTACCCATTGAATGTTCTCTTCACGGTAATCGACACCAGTTCTGCCACTATTGTTGATCCTGAAATTTACGTAACAGAACGTAAGTTTTATGAATTAAAAAGACATTAACTATTTACGAAGGTCGCATCTTACTTATGAGTACGTTCGTCGATACATCTTGGAACAGGTGGCGGAATATCTTGATGTAGATCGAACTGTCTCATGACACGGTCAGGATTGTACGGTTCAACAAACCACATACATAGTAAATTGCAACGAGTCATCCAGAAGCCACTATCTCTCACGCATTCCACTGGGATGGATTGCGAACCAAATACCATGTTAATGTGTAGCTCAGTCCACGGGTTCCATGTGATTAGTGAGTCCTCAAGAAGCTCAAACTGATCATGGTATATGGGGTAACAACTTTTTGCAATTTTTGTAGCCCATTTTTTCTTACCGAGCGTCCACCGGCTGGACATAGTTACAATGCCCTCACCACAGTCGTATGGGGTTACGGGATTTACTATCTGGGGTCGTCCAACAGGTAGGTATTCCCATGACCACAACTGTAGAAACTCGTACGAGACACAAAGTAATGGAGCTTTAGCTGCGAATGAAGATTTCTGAGTGGCATCACACAACCCTCTATATGTGTGAGAAAGTATAGCAGAACCAAAGCTGTATGTTGGAACCGCGGGTAAAGGTTCGTCCACTATCTTTGCGGCAAAGTAGATGAGACCAGGGAGGACTACCTCACCATGAGAATTAGGAAACATCACACCAAATAGCCACAAAAAATATGCAAACAAGTGTCTCTTCCTCGCCTCAAGATCAGCGTAGCTAGGTAACGTTTCAAAGTTATCAAAAAGCCAGTTGAGTGGGACACCCCGAGGCGGACCAGGACGTTTTGATTTTGGCATTGTAAGCCCAAGACGGAACGAGACATATTCTGGCCAAGTTGCAGGAACTAGTGGAGGGACCACTGGCTCACCTCTAATTGGTAAAGCTGTGATCATTGACACATCTTTTAGTGTAGGTGCGAGCTCTCCGCATCGAAAGTGAAAGCTGTGGGTCTCAGGTCTCCATCGGTCAACGAGGGATGTCAAAAGCGATGGGTCAGAAGTGAAAGTGCCTGGACGAGTTGCGAGGTTAGCAAAATGAAGGAGTCCATAAGCCTGAAGGTGTTGACGGAAATAATTGTGTATTGGCCATGTGTTCTTTACGGTTCGAAGCCTGAAGGTCTGAGGAGGATTTTCATGATTCGGGTTTAAGAAAAGGTGGCAACGGTGGTGGGCGTCGTGATGCCGCTGCAAAAGCGCTGGCATTTCGGCCATAACCTGCAATCACGATTAAATGAAATTAAATATCCGAAGATTACATCAAGATTAAATGTAATTAAATATCCGAAGATTAAATCATGATGAAATGAAATTAAATATTCGAAGATTACATTACATCACGATTAAATGTAATTAAATATCCGAAGATTACATCACGATGAAATGAAATTAAATATCCGAAGATTACATTACATCACGATTAAATGAAACTAAAATACATAGCATGATTAAATATCATGCGGTGTTGTTGGTACGATACGGACATTCCCTACGCGAGTGTCCAGGGCACCTGCAAACGCGACATCGCCTTTCTTCTCCCGACTGGCTATGGTCCATGTCATTGCGATGACGCCTAGACTGACGCCGTCCCGAGGTGGTTCTCATCAACTCGGGATCAGGAACCCATTTGGACCCGTCTGGCCACAATAGCTTGTAGTTCATATCAATGCCCCATGCCCAGAACTCACCGTTCCAAGTGTTGTATAAATTGTGCATGTTAAAGAACGGCGATACGTAAGGTTCGACACTGATTTTTTGATCGGCAGCTGCCCGGAGTACGTGACTGCAAGGGTATCCCAGAAGCTTGGGCTTGTTGCAAGTGCACTCACAAGAGGTTGTGCCAAGGGTCACAGCTTGTTTTTTTGATCCTCTGTGGTGACCCTTAACATACTTGGCTCGCACATTGACTTCCCATTTATTCCTAAGTGCATCTGCCTTCCTGCAACCATGGCTTTGCGACTTCTTTGCTTTCTCATCAAGATGTCGTTGCATCTTCTCAGACCATGGCTTGTTCAAATCAACCAGTGCCTTGGCGACTGTGACTCTGTCTGCAAAGTATGACACAGTCCGGTTCCAAGTTTCATCGATTAGGGCTGTGATAGGTAGGGCCCTCACCCCTTTAAGAACACCATTGTACACCTCTGACATGTTGCTTGTCATTATACCGTACCGAGCCCCACTGTCGTGAGACTGCGCCCACTTGTACAAATCAGGACAATTCTCGCTGATCCACTGGCTCAAATTTATTGCTGTCCGACGACCCCTCCGGTCTTCTCTCTCCGCCAGGGATGCGCGCTCGATCTCACCATTGATACCTGCCCAGATAGCATTCATTTTGGCTTCAGTTTTCTGCATGCACATCCTCTTGAATAGCTTGAACCAATCTTTGTTTTTGAATTTGGAATAAAAATTGGCTGCCAAATGCCGCATGCACCACCTTGTCTCCAGATCGGGCCACTTCCAGTCTGGATCGTCTGAAGCCTTAATTATGTCGAGCGCTCTTAATAGCCCAGTGTTGCGATCAGAGATGATGCAAACCCCTTCGCGATCTTTGACGACCCCCATCTTCAGGCAACTCAGGAACCACAGCCAGCTATGTTTGTTCTCGCTCTCGACTATTGCATACGCAATAGGTAGAAGTTGATTATTTGCATCTGCAGCAATTGCCACCATGAGTGTGCCCTTGTACTTTCCAGTGAGAAATGTACCATCGATTGATAAAACCGGACGACAATGCTTGAATGCTTGTATAGTCTGGGCGAATGCCCAGAATAAGCGGTCCAGGATTAGCTCGTCCCGGTTCATTGGGTTTGGACGTTGTTTCCGGAAAACTTGAGTCCCCCTGTTAGCAGTTGCTATCTGATGCAGCATTCTGGGGGCAAAAGAATACGCCTCCTCATAGGTTCCATACAACCTCTGGAATATCTTTTCCTTTGCATGCCTTGCCTTGCTGTAGCTGACACCGAAGCCAATCTAATCAGCTGCAGTTTTTTGCAAAGCCCTAATACTAATATTAAGACTTTCCTGCACAGTCGTTTGCATGATCTGTGACACAAATTCTGCAGTCACATTGCGGTGGTCTGGAAGAGTGCCGGTTTGCTCACAGCCATGTTCCACTATTTTTGTGACATGCCATGGCTGACATACCCCAGGCTTCCGACGAGCAATAACTCTTCCGCGGCAACCATTCGACTCGCGATGGATGCATATGACCTTCAACTCCTTTTTATCAGACTGCATCACTTTATGCTGCCGGTGTATGGCAATGGCATAGCTATTCATTGCTTGGTAAGCAGATTTCTTATCTGGGAAAATCTGCCCAACGGCCAGACTACCCGCTTCCAGGCCAGAAACAGAGTGAAATTCATTGGTGATGCTCATAACCTGTAAAAACTCTGGGTTCATTGGTGGAGCGACCGCCTTCTCAGGAGGAACAACTTCATCATCATCTGATTCCGAAGAGGCAGAAGAATGACCATCATCGTCATCATCTAGCGCCTCCGGCAATCCCTCCACGTGTTCGCTCATGTCAACGACCGCAGACCAGTATCCTGTGTCATACACTTGTTGGCCGCCTGTCGGTTCCGATGGACCGGTGCTGGGGGCTACAGTGATTGCCAACTCGGCCTCACCAGCTCCGCTACTGCACTCGGCGACATCAGCGACAGAAATGAACTCCACATACACCATGGGCTGTCCAAACATGGAGTTATTGGGATTGCTTGCAAACCCCATGTACGACGCCCAGGCTTTTTCACCAGTAACCCGCCGCATAACCCAACGGGAAACTGTCCCATAATTTCCTCCGTCAACCACGAAAGCCTCCATGGTCATTTTTTTCCCATCCATCGCTGAACCAAACACCAATCGGATGCACCTTCTAACTGCCGCATACCCTACATTAACCATGTCTCTCACTACAACCGTAGTCATCCCGCACCTAGATACATCCACACCGGAAGGACCGTCGCGTACGATGTCCCCATAGAACACTAACAAATTTTCCATAGTACCTAACGAGCAGCAATATTTACATCGTTAGTCAATTTATATTCTAATAACTTACGGTAATAATCGTTTATTTACATATAATAATCCGACTAATATTCACAACACAACAGTAACATCATTCACAGCAGTACATCAACACAAAAAAATAGTTCAAAAAATTACACCACAGCATTTATACCTCTTGTTCAATATGGATATCCTTCCGAATAGAAAAATCCGTTAGCGTGCATATATCACCGGTAATATATCAACGGGGTCGACCTATTATCACATGAAAAAAAATTAGACGCACAATTTTTTTCGGCTGCCAAAAGTTTTAAAATAGCAATAGCATGCATGTGGTCATCACCTCTAAAGAGAAACCGAAGACCGAAAAACAATTTCTTCAATCACGTCATCTCCTCCTTGTGTGCTACCCAGACGATATTTTCTTTACCTAATTACATACATCATCAAGGATATTAGCATTGATGTTGCATTTCATGTACGGTTTCCTAACTACAAAACTTATTAATAAACATGACACATGAAATAACAACACATTTAATCATGCAATGACCAATTACAATACAGTCAAATATTTGTTCTACAAATTTTTAAACTTCTTGCATGTCTAACTAAAATGATGCATCTTAAAGGCTTAACGCTGATTTACAATGCAGTCAAATATTTGTTCTACAAATTTCGGCTCTAACGCAACCAAAACATTTAACACAACTCCTAATTACGACTTAATGACAGAAATAACAACATCTTGCATGATAAAAAATTAGCACTAATTGACACAGCTAACATCGATCTATAACATCTTCAACATATTGTTCTAACAAATATTATTATGAATGCAAAATATATCTCATATGAAAACATTTATAACTTCCAACAACTAAACATCGCATAGCTAATGACGGGCTACAAAACTATCTAATCTTCAACTTGCATGCACAAAAAAATTAGTGTATTGCAAAGAACATACCTTGATCTTCAACTTGGTAATTCACTTCAGACAGCAAATCGTACTCCTGAAGCTCCAAATTACTTCCCAAAGTGACGAAATGCTCACTAAAACAACAGATAATACATACTTAGAAACTGTTCAAACAGAATACAAACGTCATGCATGCGAACACAACCAACAAAAATGGACAGCTCTTACCTTCATCTATCTTTTCTTCAACTACAACATCTTCAAAATCCAACTCTAACCCGTTCTAAATCGCGACTAAAAGTCTCTACTAAATTGTGTTCTACACAGGAGAGCAAGAGAGCAGGCACAGACTGAGGCAAATGTGTGCGCACGGAGCAGCAGCGTCGCGTATAAATAGAATAGGAGCAGGCCTCGCTGTCACGCTTTCGGCGCGCGTGCAGGCCTCGTTTTCAGCGCAGTCGGGACGCGTCGGCTAGCGACGGCGCACAGTGCCTGCCGCCGCAGGCGCTGGCGGCAGGGCCCGCCACCTGCCGTCCGTTCCGTCGCCACCGCACGCGAAACGGGATTCCCCCCTGCCGCCTGGGCCATTGGCGGCAGGTCCCACACGCCCGGCCGGCCGCCAGCGGTGGTGGCGGCAGGCCCCAGCTGCCTCCGCTGGTGGCGGCAAGGGGGTCTTTTTTGACAATACCACTCGCAGGTGGTCTTTTTTGACAATACCACTCCGCAGGTGGTCTTTTTGGACAAAAATTCCAACGATTGATGTAGATGCTTGGCAATTTGGAGGATAGATATACATTATCTGCTTTTCGCTCTTGTTTGCATATATTTTTCTGTGGACAGTTGCACATATAAATATCTACCAGTACATATGCCCGTGCGTTGCAACGGGCGGAAGAAACCTAAAACCTGCACCGCGTGCCACTATGTGCCACTTTTTATATCCAACTCCGATAAATGTCACAAATAAGATTACTCTCATCTCTAATAACATTGTGAAAGTAAAGTTGTTTAATTAAAAGGAAAAAAATACAAATATCTAGATTAAAAAATGTAGGGATAACTTTGTCAAACTTGCAAAAGTGGTTACGTTTTCTTACTTTTAGCAACTTAATGTTACTTGTGTGAGGTGTGTAGATGATCTGAAAACTACGGCTCCTATGACCTGAAGATATAGAAAAAGCTTGATTTAAGTATAAAGGAAACTTGTGTCAAATTTGGAGAACTTGTTTGCAACAGGAGAAAAAATTGACGTGTAAGAGTTCACTTAGACACATCCGCGTCCATATTTTCTATTTTTTCAGTGATCGAGTGGATTTAATTACAACGGATGAAAAATTTGACATGTGTATATTATTAGGGTGAGCCACTCTTATGTTATATTATATAGCAAAAGAGCCCGTGCATTGTAACGGGTATAAAATAAATTTCAGATTTCGCATGATATTCGAGAGTTTATCTATCGTGGTGAAATACTGAGCTATATCTCTCAATCCGGTAGATTCTTCCTCGTCTTATCTTGAATTCATATTTTATACTTGCCCACTTCAAAGATAAAATGACCGGTGAGACAATAAAGAGATTACAATGCTTGGTGCTTTTTGTTGATACACTGCCGTCAGTAGCAGGAGCACACCGACTGCGCCAACGCGGCTACTTCCCTTGACACCGTCATCAGTGCTTGATGAGGATTAAGATTGGGGCACGCAGAGCTGCGGGAGAGATGGTATGACGGAGGGGAGTAGCCACATGGAGTTGGGCATGGAAGGACCGAGGACATGGTCGACGTAGCCACTCTCTCTCTCTTCCCCCTAGCCAGCGTGCGAGGCGAAACAGGACACGACCCCTCCTCCAGACCCAGTTCGAGCAGGTATTCTCTCAACTCTTCATCCCTCCCTCTCTCCTCTCTATCTCACCAACGGCACCGGTAACATCCAGAGTTGAGAATTATATTGATGATCATCTAGTCCATAGGTGAGCCCCAAATATCTTTTCCCCTAAGAAGTATTTCTTTCCAATACTTCAGTCACACATATTTTAATTATTTCAATTATCGTAAGATATGGTAGGCATGAGACATTAAACCATGGAACAAACAAACAGCAGCCCCGTACGTGCACGTGGCAACAGTTCATTAAAAAAGGCAGTAGCAACAGGCATTCAATCCCTACCCGAGAGCTCCTTTTGACCAGTACGTGCCTCTTATCTTCTCCACCCACCCAGCGCCGCTCATCTTCGCTTCTCCATCCGGCGCCCACGAGCTAGCCCGCCCCCAGCTCCTTCCTACCTACGGCCGGTCGTGCTCCACCCCCCAGACACGACGGCCGTGTTCCAGCCGCACCAACAGCTATGTTCCTCTTCCCCAACCGTGGCAAGGGCGATGCTGCCGCACGCCTCGTGTTCCCCCTTCCGCCCAGCGCCAGCCTCGTCTCGTCCGCCCAGCTCAATCCCTCACAGCCACGCCTATTTTTTCCACCTTCTCTATAGTGTTGCTTGGGCCGCCACGGGAGCCAGTTCGGACCAGAGGGTCTGGTCGTGGCTTTTTTTGGGGGGGCGCTGGCGGGCCACGGGAGTGGACGCGTCAAAGAAAAAAAAACAAATCGTTTTTTCTCCTGGCACTAAAAGATGGATGGCGGGTTGATTAAGAAAAACGATAAGGACTTTTTTACAAAAACGCCGCGACGGTGAACCCGACAGAAGCACTGCGTGCTTTATTAGTACGTAAAAGATAAAGACTAGTAAATCAATAGCGGCTCGGAATTCCCCAGTTATTATCAAAAAAAGAAAAACAGATGGCTTCGCCCGAGTTCGAACTGGAGACCTTCAGTGTGTTAGACTGACGTGATAACCAACTACACCACGAAACCTATCCGTCATAGTAGCATATATTGTATGATAAGTAGTCTCAGTTCACGAACCAAAGGAAAGACGAAAGCAAACATATAAGAAGGGAAAAGAAAGAGAGGGAGCAAGGAGGAAACTGGACGTTCTAAACCACCGACCTCTGATCCTTACAATCTCGCTGATGACTTTTATGCAGGGATCCGAGCCCAAAAGTATTTTATTAAGACAAGCACATAGAAGCCAAATACTCCCTCCCTAACATAATATAAGACGTTTTTGACACTCCATGGAATCTAAAAACGTCTTATAAAATGTTACAGAGGGAGTACTATTTAGCGTCTTAAGCGCCACTTACAATTGCAATGGAATCTAAAAACATCTTATAAAATGTTACAGAGGGAGTACTATTTAGCGTCTTAAGCGTCACTTACAATTGCCATGGAATCTAAAAACGTCTTATAAAATGTTACCGAGGGAGTACTATTTAGCGTCTTAAGTGCCACTTACATATAAACGGTACGTGGCGCCTGAAGCGATCACAATGGGTTGGCCCATCTCAGGAAGTCGTAGGCTGTAAGTGCATCTAGTGCCACCTCTTGTTGGTTTTGGAGTATTGAAGACAAACTTGGTTGAAGGGACTAATGTGTTTGTGAGATTCACAGGGTAACACAGGTAGAAGCCCCTATTGATTCAGTTTACCCATCAAAGATGACCCCTAAAAATGTATGAAGACAATGGTGATTCACGAAGACATTCGTGTTGAAGTTAATGACTCACGAAGACATTCACTTGAAGCCAATGGAACGCGAAGACTTAGTCTTTTGGTAGTTTCATTTTCTTCTTTCTTGAGTCATAGGAACCACCGTACTGTTAAGTGGGGTCGAGGTAAACGAAGTCAGAAACTGACGTGATGCTCAACCTAAATCCTATGTCTTCGAGCAAAAACAAATGAGAGAAAACCTCTTCCAGAGTTGGTTGAGTCGGCTTTGCTTGGAGCCCAAGTAAAGTTGTCGCGTGTGTTCAAATTCCGACCGTTGGACACGTGTCTGTTCCCTAATGACCCAAGGTCATTTCGGACAAATCATGTCGGGTTGCCTCCTTGCTATAAATAGCCACCCCCTTCCACCATAAATTGGTGGTTGCTCCGAGTTAGTGCAAGGCTTTTGTCGTTTGAGAGCAACCCACCTCGAAGCCTTTGAGAGAGAATCCTTGCGAGGACAAAACCCAAAACACCCAGAGCCCAAAGTGATTGAGCATCAGTGAAGACATTCTGTTCCGAGTGAACTGAAGACTTATTACACTTGAAGACTGTGATCTTCCAGCCGGTTAGGCGTCACGTTCTGAGCATCCAAGAGTCATTGTGGATTGCCGGTGAACGAAGTCTGTGAAGGTTTGGAAGTCTACCTTGAAGACTTACGAGAGTGATTGGGCGAGATCTGCGGGTCTTAGCTAAAGGGGAATAAGGTGAAGACGTGGTCTTCCGAGTTCAATCTCAGTCTCCCTAACCAGACGTACAACTGTCACAGCAGTTGGAACTGGTCAAACAAATCATTGTCTTCCCCGAGCTTCTGGTTCTACCCCTTCACTTCCCTTACTTACTGTTTTGTACTGTGAAGCCTTTGCATGCTTGTCTGTGTTTGAAGATATTCCCTGAAGCCATTCATCTGTTTGTTCATTTGTCATCATGCTTCTTGTGTTTATGTTCAACGCATGCTTGTCTGTATGATGCCTATGCCTATCATATCTGTTCATCTTAGTTACAACTGTTATTAGTTTTCATTGTGCTTCCGCTTGCTTCGAAGACATTGCCTGTTTTCGAAGCCTTTCATAAAAATCGCCTATTCACCCCCCCTCTAGTCGATAACTAGCACTTTCAATTGGTATCAGAGCAAGGTTCTCCCTTTTTCTGTGTGATTCGGTTTAACCACCTGGAGTTTTAGCTATGTCGACTGCAGGGATAATCAAGGTTTCCGCTGCGTGCCCCGTCTTCGATGACACTGACTATCCCTATTGGAAGAATAAGATGCGCAAGCATCTTGAAGCCATTGACAAGACCGGTGTTCCCAAGGTCGGTGAAGGTATCACCGCTGCTGATGTGAAGAGGTTCACGCAACTGGACTCGACTGCCAAGAACATCATCTGTGGTCATCTGACCAAAGGACAGTATGGTCGTGTGAGTGCACTGGAGTCTGTGAAACTAGTCTGGGACTGGCTCTCCAAGGTCAACGAGGGTGTCTCATCTCAACGAGACTCCCGAATCGATGTTCTTCGCAATCTCTTCAACCGCTTCAAGAGACTCGAGAATGAAAATGTTCAGCTCACCTTCGATCGTCTTACCGATATCACTAATGAGCTTCATACTCTCGGCGCCACTGACATCACTAAGCATGAAGTTGTGAAGAAGCTATTGAGATCCCATGACAGTTCGTTTGACACCTTATCACTTATGATTCAAGAGCGCCCTGATTTCAAGCAATTGGATCATGCCGATATACTTGAGAGGCTCAATACTCATGAATTCAAGCTATCTGAGAAGAGAGATATCTATGGTCCTAGCTATGGACGTTCTCGCGCTCTGAAAGCCAAGGTTGTATCTTCATCTGAAGACTCTGACTGTTATTCCGATGGTCCTGAAGACATTGGCAAAGAACTTGCAATGCTCGTAAAGAAGTTCTAGAAGTTCACCAAGAAAAACCGCTTCGGAAAGTCTTCAAAGTATGATTCCAAGAAGGCTGAGGCTTCCACTCGTGACTACAAGAAGAGAACTTGCCACAAATGCAAGAAGCCAGGCCACTACATGGCAGAATGTCCTCAATGGGAAAAGGAATCAAAGAAGAAGAGCAAGGACTATGATTCTGATGAGAAGAAGAAGAAACAATCAAAGTCTTCAACGAACAAAAGAAGTTCCTCCAGCAAAGCTCGTGCATTCATTGGCAAGGAAATGGATTCAGAGGAGGAGACTGCTTCAGAGGAGGTGGTGGAGGAATCAGAGCAGGAGTCAGATTCAGGCGTGGCAAGCCTGGCTTTGGCTTCAGCATTCGTCACCAAGTCCATCTTCAGAACTGAAGACAATGGTTACATCACCGACACTAAGGACGACGATGACGACGACTCTGCTCCTACCTACTGCTTCATGGCAAGAGGCGCTAAGGTAACATCTCGCGCTGCCTACTTGAAACCTCAAGTGAAGATGACTCTGAATGTTGGACGAGGAAATGAATCGAAGTCAATCCTTAATCGAAGACTTACAAAATCTTCAAGTTAAGTATGACGAGCTCCTAAGTCGTCATGATACCCTCTCACCTGACCATGAGAAGCTCTCCTATGAATATCTTCAAAGGAAGCAAGAGCTTGAGAAGCTAAGAGTGTCTCATGATGATCTTCGAACTGAAAACGATTCACTACTCGCTCAACAGATCAGTACCGCTCAGGATGAATTTGTGCCACCTTACTTGAAATGCCTTGAGCATGATAACACTAATTCTTCTGCTGAATGTTCCACTGTTTCTGAATCTACAATATCTTCAACTGTTGATGTAGCCACTAACCCCTCATCTGAGGAAGCCACTGCTCTTACTGATGAGAATGCCAGGTTGAAGACATTGCCTGAGACAGGCATGTATAAGAGTCTCAAAGGGCATCAGATTCTTTGTGATGTCCTCAAGAAACAGATCCTGAACAGGAACCCTAGGAAAGAGGGCATTGGCTTAGAAAGAAACATGAATGTTGATGGTACATATTGGAAGCCTGAGCAGTACCCCAAAACCACATGGGTTGCTGCAACAGGACCCCCAATAGACCCATCCACATTATCTGGCTATACCTGTGCTAACCCCATCATCATTGATGAGTCTTTTGACTCAAACTATAAACTGTTCAAAAACCAGAATGGTGAAGTGTTTGCCAGGTTTATTGGAACTAACTGCAAGAATGGTTCTCCCGTGAAGAAGATCTGGGTTCCCAAGAGTCTTCTGGAAAGGCTTCCCATGAATGTCATCATGACACCACCTGGGAAGAAGACAAACCCCAGAGCAAAAGCTTCATATAGACCAAAGTCTTCATACAGACCGAGGTCTTCATATGATCGTACTAACTCTCATGTTTCGCAGGGCTACAATGATCAGACTCATGAATATGAGCGTTATTCTTCAAACCATTATGTTCACAAATCAAAGAATTTTTCTGCATATTCGTTTGAGTACTCTAACCCCCTTGTGAAGCTATTTGCTAGGGCTTCAAAGCCAAAATTCTCAGATGCTGCACTTAGACTCATTGCTTCTAAGCCACCCCTTCAGATGTGGGTGGTTAAGAAGAACTGATCTCTCTTGCAGGGCTGGGTCTCCAGCCGAAATGCATTGGATTCCGAAGACAATGCTGGGGACCTGAAAAATCTTGTCGGACGCAAGATAAAATGTCCAAATGGTCTTACCATTTATTTCGTCCATGGATTTCTTGATAACCATCCTACTATATCCTCCAAGAAACTTACATTCTCTGAAAGTCTTCATCGTCAAATGTTTGCACTTCACAATTGTCTTGGTGAAGCCTATCCTACTAACTGCTCTATAGGGTACACTTCCGAAAGCTACTGAATGGATCCTGGACAGTGACTGCACCAACCATATGACTAGTGACTGAAGCTTGCTCATGGACTCGACACTTCGTCCATCTACACAAAGTCACATTACATTTGCTGACACTGGGAAAAGCAAGGTATTGGGTCTAGGTAGGGTTGCAATCTCAAAGGATCGGCACATGGATAAAGTGATGCTTGTCGAATCCCTTGGATTCAACCTCATGTCAGTCTCAATGCTTTGTGATCTTGATATGATTGTCATCTTTGGCAAATTTTGTTGTCTTGTGCTAATGGCTTCTGACAAAACTCAAGTTTTCGAAGGTTATCGAAGCGGTGACTTGTACATGGTAGATTTCTCCACAGGACCACAACTTGCCACATGTCTTCTAGCAAAAGCTTCAGAATGCTGACTTTGGCATCGATGGCTAGGACATGCTGGCATGAGGAACTTGCACACCCTTGTGAAGAAGGAGCACATCATTGGGATCGTGGGTGTCAAGTTCAAGAAGGATCATCTATGTGGAGCCTGTGAAGCTGGGAAGATGACTAGGGCGAAACACCCCTCGAAGACAATCATGACGACCACTCGTCCCTTCGAGCTGCTACACATGGACTTATTTGGCCCTACTCATTACTCCACTCTTACTACTTCTGCACATCTATATGGCTTCGTGATTGTTGATGATTATTCTCGATATACCTGGGTGCACATAATCCTGTATAAGAATG
Organism: Elymus sibiricus; assembly: GCA_039707655.1. Lineage (NCBI taxonomy): Eukaryota > Viridiplantae > Streptophyta > Magnoliopsida > Poales > Poaceae > Elymus > Elymus sibiricus. The sequence continues at coordinate 270,820,192 of CM077666.1, read as the reverse complement.
AAGTGCAGGATGTCTTCAGGCGGTTCGCCAACCGAGCCATGACCAACTATGGCGTCAAGATCAAGTACATTAGGAGTGACAATGGCACCGAGTTCAAGAACACTGGGCTCGACACCTATCTTGACGTTCTTGGCATCACTCATGAGTTATCAGCTCCATCACTCCACAGCAGAATGGCATCGTGGAGCGCAATAACAGGACTCTCATTGAGATGGCTCGCACTATGCTCGACGAATACAAGACACCACACAAGTGGTGGCCTGAAGCCATTGATACTGCATGCCACATCATCAACAGAGTATATCTTCACAAGTTCTTCAAGAAGACATCTTATGAACTGATCACTGGTAAGAAGCCAAATGTAAATTATTTCAAAGTATTCGGTGCTAGGTGCTGGATACGGGATCCACATCACACTTCCAAATTTGCACCAAAAGCACATGAGGGTTTTATGCTTGGCTATGGAAAGGATTCGCACACCTACAGAGTCTTCAACCTCTTTCACCATAAAGTGGTTGAAACTGTAGATGTGCGATTCGATGAAACTAACGGCTCGCAAAGAGAGCACCTGCCACATGTGCTAGATGAACTTCCTCCAAGTGAATCCATCAAGCTAATGGGTACTGGAGATATAATACTCGCTGAGGAACCTGGAGATGAAGAGGTGGTGATACCTGCTCCTGTCTAGCGTGAAGACAATGATCAGCCTGAAGATAATGCTGAGCCTAAAGACAATGCTCAGCAACAGCAAAGTCTTCACCCTGTTCATCCTCGAGTGGCCAAGTGAGTTCAGATCGAGAAGATACTTGACAGCATAAATGCACCTGGTCCTCTCACTCGCTCCAGAGCCACACAGCTAGCAAACTTTTATGGACACTTTGCTTTCGTCTCCATCATAGAACCCACCAAAGTCACTGAAGCTTTCATGGAACCAGAATGGATTCAAGCTATGCAAGAAGAGCTTCAGCAATTTGAGCTCAACAATGTGTGGGAACTCGTCAAGCGTCCTGACCCTCGCAAGCACAACATTATTGGAACCAAATGGATCTACCGCAACAAGCAAGATGAACATGGTCAAGTTGTCAAAAACAAAGCCCGTCTCGTTGCTCAAGGTTACACACAAGTGGAAGGAATTAACTTCGATGAAACCTTTGCTCCTGTGGCTAGACTTGAAGCCATCCGCATACTTCTTGCTTACGCCAATCATCATGATATTCTCTTATATCAAATGGATGTGAAGAGTGCCTTTCTCAACGGCAAAATTGAAGAAGAAGTCTATGTTGCTCAACCACCTGGGTTTGAAGATCCAAAGCACCCTGACAAGGTCTATAAGCTCAACAAGGCTCTGTATGGCCTCAAACAAGCTCCACGAGCCTGGTATGACACACTCAAAGAATTCCTGAAAAGCAAAGGCTTCAAACCTGGTTCACTTGATCCCACTCTCTTCACCAAATCATATGATGGTGAACTGTTTGTATGCCAAATCTATGTGGATGACATTATCTTCGGCTGCACTGACAAACGATATAGTGATGAGTTCAGTCATATGATGCAAGAGAAATATCAAATGTCCACGATGGGAGAGCTGAAATTCTTTCTTTGTAACATCCCAATTTTATTAATTTGGATGTTAATAGAATCATCAATGCATCTCATATTTTATTGCATTTTGGAGTTTTTCTGAATATTCAAATATTATTTTCCACTCAAGAAAAATAAAGGAGAGGGGATAAAATGACTTCCTCAAATATAGAAGAGTTGGAGAATTTATTAGAATATTATTTGGATTTTTTGAGATTTATTTGGTATTTATTTTATTTTCCAAAAGTGCATTAATTGCATTAGGAAAATATTTTCAAAATTGTATGTGCTTAAATTAATGTTCACTGTGCTCTACATATTCAGAAATGAATTTAGGAATTTGTGTGGTATTTTTATAAATTCATTTGAATTTTATTTTGGGCCTTGAAGTGTTTTCTATTTAAAAAACACACACCGCCTGGACCGAAACTGAGTTCGGCCCAGGAGCACACCAACCGGCCCAGCCGCACTTGCAGCCCACGGCCAGCCCCGCGCCCGAAGGCGTTTCGCGCCGGTCGCCCGCCCTCACTCGTTTCCCGCCACCGCCACTGACCAGTGGGACCCGCCCCTTCTTCCCCAACGCTCCCGCGCCTCCCGCACGAGATAAACATCGCGCCGCGCCCTCCCGAAACCGCCGGCCGCCTTCTGCTCGGATAAGCTTATCCACCACGACCCCGCAGCCCCGACCTCGCCTATATAAACCCCGTGACCCCCTCGTTCGATCTCACCGTCCCGCTGACCAACACGCCGCTTCTAGCCGCCGCCATCGCCGTTCGCATCTCGCCGGAGCCGAGACCTTCGACGGTCCATTCCGACGCCAGTAAGCCATCCCGGCCTCCAATTCCTTGTCAGTGTACTGCCCGTGTCCGTGCGCATCTCTTTGACACCTTTTTGCCGCCTAGGTCACGCCGGAGACGCCGCCCCGACGACCACGAGCCCCGCCGGAGCACCGAGCCCCGCCGTCTCCCTCCGCTCCGTTCCGGCCACCTCGACGCACACTGCCACCACCGTCGTGACGCCCTTGATGCACCGCATCTCCCAGTCTACTTCATGGACACCGGAGACCGCCGGAACCGCCGCCCCGTTCGACGCCGAGCCGTCCTCGCCGTCGTTTCGTCGCCGTCGCCACTGTAAGCTGCTGCCCCGTTCCCGTCCGATAGATCGTAGATCGACGCCTTAGATTAGAAGTCATTTTTATTTATTTATGGTCAGCGAACCGGTACGCGGTTAAACCGTGGGTTTTAAAAAAAACGATCGGTTTTTCTTTTTATTTAGCCGTTGCGTAGCGTTTTAGTTAATTGCCGGTCGTCCGCTAGTTAATCCGCAGTGCACAAGCCGCAGCAAACCAGAGCCGGCCACGTGTCGCCACAGCCGCGGTCGGCCGAATTCTAGCGTTTTCAGAAACGCTGTCATGGCAGCCTTTTTTCAGATTTTGTTTCAAACTTCGATTAGCCCTAACTTTTTAACCGTAGATCCAAATTAGATGAAACCAGCGGCAAATTCTTCGTCATGATTAGATCTATCCAGTGATATCATCTTTGCAAACTCTTGCTATAGTTGAAATTTGAATTTATTCAGATTTGAATTCAAACTTCAATTGGCCATATCTCATAAACCGTAGCTCCGTTTAAAGTAATTCTTTTTGCACTTTGTCACCGTAGCCAAATCCTATGACCTGAACTTTATCATGGCACTTTTCACACAACTAGGATCTGTCCATGCATATTTTGCTCCTATGCCATGTATGCACTATAGTTCACATCACAAAATTTTGAACCCTATGTCACATGTTGCTTTGCACTTAGAATATTTTTGGTGCTAGTTAAGTGTGTTGTGTTTTCATTTGGATTTTGTCCGAGTCTTTTGTTTTGCATGTTATGTTGGTTCTTTGAATGATTGCTTATGTGAGTTTATTTACTTTGGTGATAGATTGTCCGGAGTGCGAGGCAGAATATTATCAGTCTCTAGAGTTGAACCAGCAGTACCAAGGCAAGTTCACATTTGACCATACTTTTATTACCTATGTTTTTATTATGCACTTAGTCCTTTGTGGTAGGATTGCATGGTAGGAATTTATGCTGGATGGCTATGCTTATACCTAGTAGTTCATTTGAGGTAGGTCTGAACTATACAACCTTTGTCACCACTGTGTAAGATTTATTGCCTCACCAAAGTAGACGGGGATTGGGAAATGTTTCCATGGTGAGACATGAGTGACAAAGTAGTAATCAAGACCAAGACTTTTAAATGAACTACCTGGGCGGAATTGGTTTGAATGGTGGCGAAGTACAGTGGGAGCATGCATGGGAAATCCATAGAGGTGCACCACTAGTGGTCTGCCGCCCAGGCTCAAAGGGATCAAACGTGTTTTCATGTCTAGAAGCTTACGTGTGCAGCCACAAGCCAATATGGGCTCTGGCTTAGTTGAGTAGTTAGTGTGACCTCTTCCGGGATAGGCTAGCAGATGTAGAATGAGTAGGTGTCCTTTCGAAAGACTATGTCTCGATCTTTCTATCAAGGAGGTGGTCGAGTCTTGTGGGGAAAAGTGCGCAAACCTCTGCAGAGTGTCAAACCTAATCGATTAGTCGTGTCCTCGGTTATGGACAATTTGAGCTTTTAGTAGTGGAAATGCTGGGAGATCTCATCACCCTTCATTTAATCAGTGGGTTTAAATAAACTTTGGGAATGGATTGAGTTGGGGTGCCCACTCATTCATATGCTATTTTTGTAGTGGTAGAGTAATTTCTTTACAATAGGGAAAAATCAGCTTTATGCAAAGTTAAACTTAGAGCTTCCACCAGCCGAATTGCATGTACAAATTGGTTCATTATACTTGTGATGTGACTTGCCAGTACATTCCATGTACTGACCTACATGGCCGCAACCTATCATGTTGCAGATATATCCGACGAGGATTAAGGTGCGATAGGTCGATGTTCTGCACTCAGCTTTGCTCGTGGAGTTGATGGACTCATTTACTTCTTTGCTTCCGCAGTATTTGTTTAATGGCCTTATGCCATATTCTTGTAATAATTGTATTACTCCTAGACTATCGATGTAATAAAGATGTGTGTTATTTCTGTTATTTCATTGAGTACTGTGTGTGCTAGCAAGTCGGTCCAGGGACTAGCACGGTAAGCACAGAGACTTCGATCCTTTTGGGTCGGGTCGCTACATTCTTGGTCTTCAAATTCGTCAACAACGCAATGGCATCTTCATATCACAAGAGATGTATCTCAAGGACTGCTTGAAGAAGTTTGGTATGCAAGATTGCAAGGGCAACAAGACACCAATGCCAACAAATGGTCATATGAGCTCCGACGACAATGGTAAAGAGTTCGATCAAAAGGTATACCACTCCATGATTGGTTCTTTATTGTACTTATGTGCATCTAGGCCAGATATAATGCTTAGAGTTTGCATGTGTGCCCGATTCCAAGCGGCACCAAAGGAATCGCATCACCTCACGGTGAAGCGAATACTTTGATATTTGGCTCACACCCCAATGCTAGGATTATGGTATCCAAAGGGCTCAGAGTTTGATTTGGTTGGATTCTCCAATTCTGACTATGCTGGAGATAGGGTGGATCGCAAATTCACATCAGGCACTTGTCACTTTCTTGGCCGTTCACTTGTATGTTGGTCTTCAAAGAAGAAGAACTTTGTTTCACTCTCCACTGCTGAAGCTGAATACATTGCTGCTGGATCTTGCTGTGCTCAGCTTCTCTGGATAAAGCAAACCCTGAAGGACTACGACATCAACAAGAAGAAAGTACCTCTGTTCTGTGACAATGAGAGCGCCATCAAGATTTCTCACAATCCAGTCCAGCACTCCAAGACGAAGCATATTGAGATCAGGCATCATTTCCTTCGTGACCATGTGCTCAAAGAAGACATTGATATCATTCACGTCAACATTGAAGATCAGCTGGCAGATATCTTCACAAAGCCTTTGGATGAGAAGAGGTTTTGCAAGTTGCGGTGTGAGCTAAATATCTTAGAATCCTCAAATGTCCAGTGAATGGACACGCATCCTAACGCTTATGCATTGTTGATGACTATGATGTACAACACACGAAGTAACGTATGTCTTCAATTCATGAAGATTTACACTCTAAGTGTGAAGATATTAACGCGGAATTTTACTTCAGAGCGCCACGATAATTGTGCATCGTGTCTGGGTCTAATACTTCCTATACGGTGGGTAACGCCACCACCAAACTTTCTTGAAGATTTTAATTTGGCGTCACATCTATTGCACTATCTTCTTGATTTTGGTAGTCTTCTTTACTGGTTTCACCTTTGCACTTTATTTGATCTCATTGCCTATACTATATATATATATATATATGAGTTTGTCCTCAACGGCATTCACTTATAGCTATGTCTTCAAATTGTGTTTTCTGAACTAAGTGAATGTGATCGGACCCTTTCCCCCTTTCTGTGCTTATCTCTTCCAATCTCTCTAAATCTTCATATGCATTCGACTTGACACATGCCGATTGTCTTCATTGTGTCCTTGTCAGTCGAAGATTTTGACACCAAAATTTCAAACGTTTTTATATCCTTATCCATTTTGTCGGCCGCCGCAGAAGCCGGAACGACCTCCCGCCAAAACTGCTAAGTAGTGGGGTCAGTGCGTGGCTGTCAAAACTGCACCTGCATGCCACGCGTCGAGCAAATACGTATCGCCAGGGGCAACACAGTAAATTCACCGTGACGAACTCCTCCTTATAAATACTTCGCCCCTGCGGTCATTAAATTCTTTCACACATGTCGCTCTTGCCTTCGCAAACCCTAGTGCCGTCGCTAGCTTCCATCGATGCCGGAGAAGAAGCACTTCACTGCCGCGACCTCTTCGACGCCGTACTCACGCCGTCTGCGGAAATCGTCTCACCACCGCCGTCGTAGCTGTCTTCCACAGCCAAGTTAGGGCGTGGGAGATCGAACTGCTCAGCCTCCTTCGTGCTTCGTTGAGCTATTCATAGTGTGGTAAATAAAAATCACTTTTCTACCATTCGTTTGATCCGAAATTTTTCCATGTATCTTCAGAAGTTGTTCTTTCACCTTCAAATCTTTATCTTCAGTCATACACATCTCATATCTCACAAAGTTACTTCACTTATGCTACATGATTCGTATGATTCCTCACTTGTACCCATTTTCAGATTCATACAAATCTGGAACCAACATCTCTCTATAAGTGAATGTCTTCGCACTATGAGGTCATTGTCTTCAAACTGATTTATCTTCAAAATCCTCTGAGAATGCATATGACCTTGATACGTCTCCAACGTATCGATAATTTTTTATTGTTCCATGTTGTTATATTATCAATATTGGATGTTTTTATATGCATTTACAACAATTATATATCATTTTTGGAGACTAACCTATTAACTTAGTGTCCAGTGCCAGTTGTTGTTTTCTGCCCTGTTTTTGTTTTATAGAAAATCAATACCAAACGAAGTCCAAATGCTACGAAACATTTTGGAGATTTTTTATTGGACAAGATAAACACTAGAAGCTTCCGAAGAGGACCAGACGCCAGAAGGGGTGCCCACGAGCCACCAGGGCGCGCCTGGGGGGGCATGCGTGCCCTGGTGCCTCGTGGGCCCACCCCAGCTCCGTTTGACCTAATTCTTCCACTATAAATTCAGAAAAAATCAGAAACCCTTAGGGAAGTCCACGAAATACTTTTTCCGCCGCCGCAAGTTTCTGTTCTTGAGAGATCCCATCTGGAGGCCTTCTCCGGTACTCCGCCGGAGGGGGAATCGATCGCGGAGGGGCTCTACATCAACCTTGTTGCCCTTCCGATGATGCGTGAGTAGTTTACCACAGACCTTCGGGTCCATAGGCAGTAGCTAGATGGCTTATTCTCTCTTTTTGATCGTCAATACAATGTTCTCCTCGATGTTCTTGGAGTTCTATCCGATGTAATCACTTTTTGCGGTGTGTTTGTTGGGATCCGATGAATTGTGAGTTTATGATCAGATTATCCATGAATATTATTTGAGTCTTCTCTAATCTCTTTTATGCATGATTATTATAGCTTCGTATTTCTTCTCCGATCTATTGATTTGGTTTGGCCAACTAGATTGATTTATCTTGCCATGGGAAGAGGTGCTTTGTAATGGGTTCGATCTTGCGGTGCTCAATCCCAGTGACAGAAAGGGACATGACACATATGTATCGTTGCTATTAAGGATAAAAAGATGGGGTTTATTCATGCGTGAGTTTATCTTGTCTACATCATGTCATCGTTTTTAAGGCGTTACTCCGTTCTTTATGGACTTAATACACTAGATGCATGCTGGATAGCGGTTGATGTGTGGAGTAATAGTAGTAGATGCAGGCAGGAGTCGGTCTACTTGTATTGGACGTGATGCCTATATACATTATCATTGCCTTGGATATCGCCATGATTATTTGCTTTTCTATCAATTGCCCAACAGTAATTTGTCTACCCACCGTATGCTATTTTCTCGAGAGAAGCCTCTAGTGAAAACTATGGCCCCTGGGTCTATCTAAATCATATTACTAAAACCCTAAAAATATTGCTGCCATTTTCTTTAATTTATTTTATTTTGTATTTTTGTTTCAATCTATCTATCTATCACATACAATTTAATCTTGCAATTTACCGCCGAGGGATTGACAACCCCTCGTTTGCGTTGGGTGCAAGGATTTGTTGTTTGTGTGCAGGTGCTGCTAACGAGGTGTTGTGTGATTCTCCTACTGGTTCGATAAGCTTGGTTTCATAACTGAGGGAAATACTTATCTCTACTGGGCTGCATCATCCCTTCCTCTTCGGGGAAAATACCAACGCAAGCTACAAGTAGCAGACCTCTCCTTCTTTCCTCCCATCTCTAATTCTTTCATAGGTACATGTCCGTGGGCGAGTCTCTTGGTTCTCATAGTCTGAATTCATTTGCAGACTTCTTACAGCTTCATCTTGACTCTCCTGAAGCCAGCTCCTGTCGAATCAGCAGGTCGAAGCCTGTCAGTCCTTTGAAGCCAATGGCAGGTGACAAATCTTCAAAGAAGGGTGGAAGACAACGGCGTGCAAACACAACCCTAGATCTTCCTCCAGATCTATATGAGAAGTACAAATGAGATCCTAAGGAAACTTATGGAGAGCGCAAGTCTTGGGTGCAATGGATTCGCAGATACTGGGCTGAAGAATGGTTCTACTATCATTTTGTTACTCCTGAATATGCTGACAAGAATGCAATCAGGCCACCATGGGCAGATATTGTCTACAGAAAACTGATTCCAAAGACAAGGGCTGATGCCATTGCAAGAGGTTTCTATCCGTGCATGGTCAGAGGAGTTCAGCCTCAGGATGCTCACCCATCTAGCATCAGATGGTGTCGTGAAGACGATCTGTTTGAAGCCAACTATAAGTTTGCAAAAGGTTCAGTAAAGCAGAACAAGAAGGACTATGGTGTTGAGTTCAACCCTGGTCCGGCTGAACCAAGGCCAGATGGCACTCGTGAAGCCAATCCAAATCTGACTGGGCCATGGGACAGTCTTCAAGCTTACATAGAACATATTGATGCTCTTCATACTGCCGTAGCTACCACTCGCGGAGAAACTCAAGCTGAAGACATTGCTCCAGCCTCCCCCAAGCCCTAACTAAAGACTAAAGCAAAAGGGGAGAAAACTTCAAAGTCTACTGCTGCACCAAAAGCTTCAAGAGTGAAGCCTATGAAATCTGCACCTCCTGAATCAAGTGTGCAATCTAAAGATGTGTCCCCTACTTATATGGAAGCTATTCATGACACGTGTGTCCAACTGGGGGGAACCACCTTGGGTCATTGGGGAACAGACATGTGTCCAACGGTCGGAATTTGAACACACGCGGCAACTTTACTTGGGCTCCAAGCAAAGCTGACTCAACCAACTCTAGAAGAGGTTTTCTCTCATTTGTCTTCGCTCGAAGACATAGGATTTAGGTTGATCATCACATCAGTTTTTGACTTTGTTTACCTCGACCCCACTTAACAGTACGGTGGTTCCTATGACTCAAGAAAGAAGAAAACGAAACTACCAAAAGACTAAGTCTTCGCGTTCCATTGGCTTCAAGTGAATGTCTTCGTCAGTCATTAACTTCAACATGAATGTCTTCGTGAACCACCATTGTCTTCAATGTCTTCATACATTTTTAGGGGTCATCTTTGATGGGTAAACCGAATCAATAGGGACTTCTACCTGTGTTACCCTGTGAATCTCACAAACACATTAGTCCCTTCAACCAAGTTTGTCTTCAATACTCCAAAACCAACAAGGGGTGGCACTAGATGCACTTACAATCTCCCCCTTTTTGGTGATTGATGACAAACTGGTTGAAGTTTCAACAGGGATAAAAGTATGTGAAAGTTTAAGGAACAAGGTGTTTGGCTTCATGAATTTTGAGGAGCTCCCCCTGAAGATGTGCATATAAGTAATTTGCTTTTGAATGCAAATGCACATGGCAGGTTTTACTTTGTGGAGATCTGCCTCTTTTCATGAAGTCAAAAACATAGTGCATAGAGATATTCTGAAGATAATGAAATGCACAATGAAAAATGGGCGTCTGCAGAATGACTTCAAGCGCATAAGATCAGACATAACAGTCGCGCATAAATGATAAGTAGCAAATGTAGCAGACGTCCATCAGGACTTAAGTTTACAATCCAAATAACCAAATGTTCCAAAATGAGAGTTGCAAACTTAACAAAATATATCAAGCCCGACCCAAAATGCCCGCTTGAAGACTATCAACCCATATGCTTCTCCCCCTTTTGTCATCGAATGGCCAAAAAGGTGTGAAGACATAGGGTGTCTAAACGTCCCGAGAAGGCAACGAAGATGTTGGGGCAGCCGGGTCGATGGTGGAGTTTGGCGGTGCAGACAGGCCTGATGCAGCATTGTGGTGTAGTGAAGTCATCGTAGGAGAAGTGGCATCATCTTCTTCATCAACCACCCTGGCATGAACTGTGAGCGCTGAAGAAGAGTAGTCTGAATCTTCAAGTGATGGCGTAGCACGCCACTTCTCAGTTGCCGGGGGCTTGGAGTCAAATTTGAAGCCTTCCTTGAAGCCATCGGAAGCAAGGTCATCTTCAGCGCATAGAAGTGTAAGGCTCTTCCAAGCACGGTGACTAGCTTCATGAGCGACAAAAGCATTCTTCGTGGAGAGGTTGCGAACTCTGTTGATATCAGATATGATGCTCTTCATTTGCCTCTTGAGCCAGTCATGATGCTTATCTTGCTTCTGATGAAGAGAAATAATAAGTTCCCTGTCTATCATCACCTTGGCCCAATTCTGAGGCCTTTGTGGAACTGTACTGGTAGTGGCTTCAGTGTTGGCTTGACGTGGTTGGCGAAACTGACCAACAAGTTTAGAAGTAGGGGCCACATTGGGAAGACTATCAACACATATAAGCAATTCATCTTCCCAATGTGGCCCCCTACTTCTGAACTTGCTGGTCAGTTTCAGTAACCATGTCAAGCCAACACTGAAGCCACTACCAGTACAGTTCCACAAAGGCCTCAGAAGCGGGCCAAGGTGATGATAGACAGGGAACTTATTGTTTCTCTTCATCAGAAGCAAGATAAGCATCATGACTGGCTCAAGAGGCAAATGAAGAGCATCATATCTGATATCAACAGAGTTCGCAACCTCTCCACGAAGAATGCTTTTGTCGCTCATGAAGTTAGTCGCCGTGCTTGGAAGAGCCTTACACTTCTATGCTCAGAAGATGACCTTGCTTCCGATGGCTTCAAGGAAGGCTTCAAATTTGACTCCAAGCCCCCGGCAACTGAGAAGTGGCGTGCTACGCCATCACTTGAAGATTCAGACTACTCTTCTTCAGCGCCCACAGTTCATGCCAGGGTGGTTGATGAAGAACATGATGCCACTTCTCATGCGATGACTTCACTGCACCACGATGCTGCATCAGGCCCGTCTGCACCACCAAACTCCACCATCGACCCGGCTGCCCCAACATCTTCGTCGCCTTCTCGGAACGTTTAGACACCCTATGTCTTCACACCTTTTTGGTCATTCGATGACAAAAGGGGGAGAAGCATATGGGTTGATAGTCTTTAAGCGGGCATTTTGGGTCGAGTCCTGATGGACGTCTGCTACATTTGCTACTTATCATTTCTGTGCTACTGTTATATCTGATCTTATGCGCTTGAAGTCATTCTGCAGACGCCCATTTTTCATTATGCATTTCATTATCTTCATAATATCTCTATGCACTATGTTTTTGACTTCATGAAAAGAGGCAGATCTCCACAAAGTAAAACCTGCCATGTGCATTTGCATTCAAAAGCAAATTACTTATATGCACATCTTCAGGGGGAGCTCCTCAAAATTCATGAAGCCAAACACCTTGTTCCTTAAACTTTCACATATTTTTATCCCCGTTGAAACTTCAACCAGTTTGTCATCAATCACCAAAAAGGGGGAGATTGTAAGTGCATCTAGTGCCACCCCTTGTTGGTTTTGGAGTATTGAAGACAAACTTTGATGTAGGGTGGAACCCTAGTTCGTCGATCTTTTCACAATTGGAGGGGGAAAAGGCAAGAACACAAGAACACAAGAACACAAATCACTCAATTGACACAATCACAAATCACACATGCACTAGATCCACATACACATACGAGAATTCACGATACAAAGTCAACACTAGAGGATACACGGTAGCTAGTTCATCCCGATCCGGAGAGGAGTCGAGGTCTTGATATCCGGAGTGGATCTTCTCCTCAAGGAGGTATTGATCTCCGTAGGAGAGGTATGGATGAGCAAAGCTCTAATCTCAAGAGCCAACACTTTGCTAACCCTAAAACATAGAGGGGGAAGGGGTATTTATAGTCTAGTGGACGGAATAGCTACATGGGACTCGGGCCGCACACACACATACAAGTTGCGGGGTGCCCGGATGATCCGAGTGGCCGTCCGGATGATCTGGCCTTCGGGAGCCCGGATGATCCGGGCGGTCGCCCGGACGTCTGGGCAGGTCAGAAGCGGGCGCGGAAGGGCTGGACATCCGGGCCACCATTTGGACATCTGGGCTGGTCCGGATGATCCGGGTCGGGGTCCGGATGATCCGGCCTTGAGTTTGTGGCTGCTGTACATTTGGCGACGTTCGGCTGGATCATCTGGGCCGGGGTCCGGATCGTCCGGGCGCCGGTCCGGATCATCTGGGCTGATGCTGTCTTGCCCGCATCCTTCTCCGTCTTCGCGTCCATCTCTCTCCTTTGCTCGGCCTTGCTCCTTAGCTTCTCCATGATGATCTCCTCGGTACCTGAGTATGCATAGGGTCTCCGCTTGAGGTAGCATCCAATTCTCATGTGCATCGAAGGGGAATTGCGAGAGTTGTGATGTCACCTCGTTCTCGATGGCTCTTTCTCGTGCTCATGTCATAGGTCCTCGTGGCACTTGAGGTGACGTAGGTGAGTCCAGGGGATGACCTCGGGATGCTCCGCATCATCTCCCCCCCCCTTGGGAAAGATCCGTCCTCGGACCGAGATCCACATCACCATGGAAGGGAGATAAGTCCTTGACGTTGAAGATGTCGCTCACGTTGTACTTGTCGGGTGGTATGTCAATCTTTTAGGCGTAGTCATTGTAGCGTGCTAGCACCTTGAATGGTCCATCGGCTCGAGGAAGTAGCTTTGACTTGCGTTCGTTGGGGAAGCGTTCTTTGCGAAGGTGTAGCCACACAAGATCTCCGGGGTTGAACACCATGGGGTGCTTGTTGATGTTGACCTTGGACGCTAGTCGTTGTACTTGGCGCTCAATTGCTTGCCTTGTATCTTCATGCATCTTCTTGAGGTATGTAGCTCGTGCACTTGCGTCGATGTCGATGTGCTCTTGTAGTGGTAGCGGTAGGATGTCCAATGGAGACAATGGGTTGAAGCCGTAGACGACCTCGAAGGGGGACTTGCCGGTAGTCAAATGTCGTGCTCGATTGTAGGCGTACTCAGCGATGGGTAAGCATTCCTCCCACTCCCTTATGTTCTTCTTGATCAACACGCGAAGGAGTGTGGATAGCGTCCGGTTCGTGACCTCCGTTTGGCCGTTGGTTTGTGGATGGTATGCCGAAGAGAATAGTAGCTTGATTCCGAGCTTGGCGCACAGTGTCTTCCAAAAGTAGCTTAGGAACTTGACGTCGCGGTCCGATACAATCGTCTTGGGCACTCCATGCAATCTCAAGATTTCCCTACAAAAGAGATTTGCAACATGTGAAGCATCGTCTATCTTGGTGCAAGGAATAAAATGTGCCATCTTAGAGAATCGGTCCACAACAACAAATACCGAATCTTTGCCATTTTGAGTACGAGGCAAACCAAGCACAAAATCCATACTAATATCTTCCCATGGTTGATATGGAATAGGAAGTGGCATATATAGACCATGAGATTGAGCTTTTGACTTAGCTTTGTGGCATGTAGAACACCGGTTGGTGTAGCGTGAAACGTCTCGAAACATCTTTGGCCAAAACTAGTTCTTGGAGAGCATAGCGAAGGTCTTGTCACGTCCAAAATGTCCCATGAGTCCTCCACCATGAGCTTCTTGCAAAAGTAGCAAACGAAGAGAAGACTCGGGGATACAAAGTTTGTTAGCTCGCATAAGATAACCATCTTTCAAGTAATATTGCTCCCAAGTTTTATGCGGTAAACATTTTGCATAAGGAATTACAAATGATGAATCATGCTCATACAAGTCTTTAATGTGCTCAAATCCTATGACATTCAACTCAAGTTGAGTAACCAACATGCACTTGCGGAAAAGAGCGTCCGCCACAACATTTTCCTTACCTTTGATATAATTGATAACATAAGGAAAAGACTCAATGAACTCACTCCATTTAGCATGGCACTTATTAATTTAGTTTGACCTTTTAGGTACTTAAGCGTTTCATGATCCGTATGGACGACAAATTCACGTGGACGAAGATAATGTTCCCACACATGCAAGACTCTCACTAAGGCATATAACTCTTTGTCATAGATAGGATAGTTAAGTTGTGCGTCGGAGAGTTTTTCACTAAAATATGCAATGGGTCGCTTCTCTTGCATTAACACACCACCTATGCCATTACCACTAGCGTCACAATGCACTTCAAAAGTTTTCTCAAAGTTGGGTAATGCAAGTAATGGAACATGTGTAAGCAAGTTCTTAAGCTCATGAAATGTGGCATCTTGGGATGGCCCCCAAACAAATGATGCATTCTTCTTACTCAATGCATGCAATGGTGATGCAATAGTGCTAAAATCCTTTACAAAGCGTCTATAAAATCCGGCTAAACCAAGGAAGCTACGCACTTGAAGCAAATTGGTTGGTTGTGGCCAATTTTTAATAGCATCAATTTTAGTTTCATCAACATGAACACCCTTAGATGAGACAACAAAGCCCAAGAAAACAAGCTTAACAACACCAAAGGTGCATTTTTCCATGTTAGCATAAAGTCGCTCGTCTCTAAGAACTTGCAATACGTCTCTAAGGCGTTTGGCATGATCTTCAAGAGTTTCACTAAACACAAGGATGTCATCAAAGTAAACCACAACACAAATGCCAATTAATGTGCGAAGAACATAATGCACCACACGCATAAAAGTGCTAGGTGCTTGCGATAAACCCATAGGCATGACTAACCATTCATACAAGCCAAATTTAGTTTTGAAAGCGGTTTTCCATTCATCACCTTCTTGCATGCGAATTTGATAATAGCCACTTTTAAGGTCAATTTTAGAGAAAATAGTGACTCCACTAAGTTCATCAAGCATGTCATCTAGGAGTGGAATGGGATGGCGATATCTAACGGTGATAGCATTTATCGGACGGCAATCGGAACACATGCGATAGGAACCATCTTTCTTAGGCACAAGAATTACCGGAACGGCACATGGACTCAAGCTCTCGCGTACATATCCATTCTCCATGAGATGTTGCACTTGCCTTTGGATCTCTTTAGTCTCTTCGCGGTTGACGCGGTAAGGTGCCTTGTTCGGTAGAGGTGCATCAGGGATGAGATCTATGCGGTGTTCGATTCCGCGTAGAGGAAGAAGTCTGGGAGGTTGCTCATCGGGAAACACGTCCTTGTATTCCTGCAAGAGATGAGACAACGCTAGAGGAAGATGTTGTGAAGTATTAGTCCGCTCAACTTCACCTTTGCATAAAAGCACAAAGTGAAGAACACTTGATGGGCTCTCACTCACATCCCTCAAATCTCTTTTGGTGGCTAAAATAACTAGATATCTTTTGTCGCTCATCGTGGAGTCGCTCAATTTTAGCTTGTGACGCTCACTCTCTTTTTGGTGGTTCACTCGCTCACTAGTCTCTCCACGATGTGTAGATGCTTGCTTGTCGGTGATGATTTGACTTGGCGTCATTGGTCGAAGTATGAATTCCTTGCCCTTCATCTTGAAGTTATAGTGATTGGTCCATCCGTTGTGGATGACGCCGCGGTCGAATTGCCAAGGTCTTCCAGCGAGGAGATGGCATACGGACATAGGAACCACATCACACTCTAAGGTGTCTTCATATGCTCCAATCTTGAAGGAGACTTGAACGGTGTGCTCCACTTGAATGGTGCCGGAGTTGCTTAGCCATTGGACCTTGTAGGGGCGAGGGTGCTTCTTCTTGACCAATTGTAGCTTGGAACATAACTCTTCACTTGCCAAGTTATGGCAACTTCCGCCGTCGATGATGACCTTGACGGAACGTCCTTGAATACCCACTTTGGTATGGAAGATGTGGCAACGTTGGTCTTCATCTTGATGTTGTTGAAGTGTCAAGACCTTGGAGACAACAAGAGCGGGGCTTGAATCATTATCGCAAAAGACTTGATTGTCTTCATCTGTAACGCCCCTATAATTAAGCTACAGTAATCCCAACCTAATGATGCCATGTCACCATGTTTTTGAAGCTAAATTGCCACTCAATAAAAATAAAAGTCAAATTCAAATTCGAATTGCAAGTCAAATTATTATTTCTTCAAACTGTAAAAACTAAATTGTTCGCATTATTATATCAATTCCCCTGATCATTTGTCATGTTGGAACTAACATCATCCGACTCACCAATTAATCCCTAGTAAAATATAAAGTGGTCTGATAGCATTTAAATAGGTTATTTTAAATAAAACAAATAATTATATGTTTCCAAACCACATGAAACTTTGTGTGCCAATTAAACTTGTAGCCTAGTAATTATGTAACAAGTTTCAAGTTCAAAAAAATTTGTTTGATATAAAAATTAAATGCAAAACAACAGAGAAAATGCAAAGTAGAAAAGGAAAAGAAAAAAAAGACTAAACTCCTACTGTGTCACTGGGCCATAAGTGACCACAGTGCACATGGCCCAGCCCACCAGGCCTTTCCCCTACCTGTATGTACAGAGGGGAGGCACGGGCATGGCATGGCGGCCATCCACCCCGCCGAGGCCACCGATGCTGCCGTGTCAGCCATCCCACGGGTCCCCGGGTGGATAAGAGCATCCCCAGAGCCCCCTCGACCGAACCCTAGCCCCACTCGCTCTCCCCATCCCCTGTCTCTCAACTTGGAGCTTGCCTGAGCTCGTGGTCGCCATGGCCGTCATCGATCCGCGGCCACCGTGTGCCTCGTCGCCTGGGAAGACGTCCTGGAGAACCGCCACGGTCCACTTCGTCCATCCCGAGCACCAAATCAAGTCGGGGCGGCCCGTACACTCGTCATCGACCTCGTCTTCATCGCGTACGTCATCATCGTCCGTCGTCAATTGCCACCGCTCCGGTCCACCTCCGGCCTCCCCGACCATGCCCCCGAGTTCGCAGTGAGCTTCTCCTCCATCTCCCCCTATTTCCCCCTTCGATTTGGACACCATAGGCCGCCGTCTCCGTCATGCCCGAACCCCCGCGTACGCGTACGTGCATGCGGTTGCTGCTGCCTGTGCTGCTGCCGATGTTGCCGCTGCTCACTGTCGCTGTGCTGCCGCCGCTAGCTGCTGCTCTTGCTGCTGCCTGCCGCTGCTGCTATGCTGCTCTGCTCGTTGTCGCTGCTTTGTTGAAGTTGCTGTAGCTGCTGCTGATTGCTACTGTAGGGGTAGCTAGCTTCTACTACTGCTGCTACTTTGATCACTAATTTTAACACCAACAAAACAACACCCTAACAAGCTTTAACATAGGAAAAACTTATATGAGTAGGAAGTAGACATGACAAAGTTCAACTTATCCCATTGGATCAAATTCATAGAATGCCAGGATTAAATACTATGAAATTGGCAAAATGCTACTTTCTGTTAACAGCAAATAGAAATATCACCATAGCTTGTTTAGAGCAAGAAATCAACATGTTACAAGAACCTTTCCTAACATCAGAGGACATGGCATGAAAGTACTCTTGATATATTGCAAAACATATATAGGATGCATCTCCATAGGAGATATAGATCAGTGGCAATCATCAAGCAAAGTTGGCAAATTTTAACAGTTTCTGCAGTTAACATCAGGGGGCATCTTACAAACAAAGTTTTCATCAAGAAAATTAATTCTAATATGGATGCAAGTGCTACTATCTTGTAGATCACAGAAAAATGCTCAAAATTGATATAAGGCACAAAATCATAGGATGTACAGAACAATAGTTGTAGCCTTTTGAAAACAGCTAAGTGATGTTTAAAACTGAGGAATTCTCAAACAGCAGAATTTCAGAATATAGTTGAAACTTTGGAAAATCATATAAAATAAACCGTAGCTTGGATGAAAATGTTTTCTATATGAAAAATGATCAGAAAAATAAGACGAATCCGAATATGCCATCCACATACCTGTCACGTGCCTCCAACACTGCGAACATGGAACCTTCCCCTCCGGATCGTCTGTCCGATAATTGCCTAAAGCCGGGAAAATATTCCCAGATATTTTCCCGCTCCGCCTATAACACTTAGCACTGCATTAGGTCACCCCCATCACAGCATATTGTCATGTCATGCATTGTGCTGCATTTGTTTGCTTTGTATTTATTGTTTCTTCCCCCTCTTCTCTCCGGTAGACTCTGAGACTGACGCTGCTCCCGAGTACGACTACGCTCCAGGCGTCCAGCCCTTTTCAGCAGAGCTTCCAGGCAAGCAAAACCTCCTTGATCATTCCTATATAGCCCATTCTTTCTCTCCCATGCTTGCATTAGATTTTGCTACTGTAATTGATTGCTCCTATTCTGATGCATAGCCTGATTTTGTAACCTGCTGTTGATACTTTACCTGTTGACCTAAATGCTTAGTATAGGCTGGTTAAAGATCCATCAATGGCCCCACACCCTTGTCCTTGTTGGCATGCTTTACCACCGATGACTCGATCAATGTGATCAATGTACAGAGACCGAAAACAGCACCGCACACCCCCTTAGTTGTACGACTCTGCAGGGATACTATCGATTGCCGAGGGAGATACCTCCTACCTCACTCCTGATGATATCTCTATAGCGTAGCTAGTCGGTTGTGGGTTACCGAGGGTGATTCCTTTTTCACCACCTCCGACGATGCCTCTGTCGTGCAGCCCCTCAAGTGTGAACCCATCGAGGGTGATTCCTCCAAGTTCACCTTGACGGTTACATCGAGTGGGAATCCATCGAGGGTGATTCCTCAGATTCTCCATGATGTTATGGACACTCGGGTACTTTGACCTTCACCTCAGACCATTGTTAAAGACGGGTCGACTCCAAGAGCACCCGCGAGATAATGTTGAAGACGGGTCGACCCCAAGGGTACCCGCGAGAGAGTCCTGTGGCGGCTGGCTGTTAGCGGTACCACCCAGGATATGGTGGTAGCTCGGGACTTGTACCGACAGCCGACACGGAACTTACACTGTAGTCAGAGCGACAGGACAGGCGGAGACTGCCTAGGAGAGAGGTGGGCCTAGTCCCTGGTCATGGTCCGCGAGATACCTAGTCGGAATGGCCGAAGCACTGGTCGTCTCCGTGAGCTACTAATAATTCACTAACGGATTTGGGTATTTGATCTGAGTTGGCCACTGGCCTATACGCACTACCACCACACGGGATAATGGTTTAATGGGGCCCTCGGCGCTGTATGTATCAGCCGAAAGCTCTGTCAGATGTCCAGTTCAGCATTGTGGCACGGTCGGATTGTGCCATCCAGGAGAGAGGTGGTGCTGGTATCCACCCTGCGCACAACGACCCGGAGTACGAAGGGCGATGGGCCCAAGACCCCTGAGCACTTAGGAAGTAGACCGGCGGGGACCTCTCTGCGGAGCCTAGGTAGGACTACGTCTTGTCGATCAGCCGAGGCCGGGCATGACTAGGAAAGTGAGTCCGGCCAGAGTTAATCAAGCGTGTTGGGTAACAGTAATGCACCCCTGCAGGGAAGTTATCTATTCGAATAGCCGTGTCCACGGTAACAGGACGCTCAGTGTGGTATCCCGATCCACTACAACTAGAACTGGATACTTGTGATGTTTAACTAATATGATAGCTCCGGGATTGCTTTCTCGCGGGGAGTCGAGGAAGGATCTCCGGGCATTGCTACTATTACTTATTACTTTATGTTATACTGCTAATCTGCACTCTTCTAATGCTGCAAGATGCTAGTCTTCGATAGGCTAGGCCTTCCCCTCTATTCTGGCAATTCTGCAGTCCAGTCCACAAATACAACCCCTTCCCTTTGATACCGATGCATGATTAGCATAGTTCTGATGTAAGTCTTGCGAGTACTTTGGATGAGTACTCACGGTTGCTTTGCTACCTCTTTTTCCCCATACCCGATTGCTGCGATCAGATGACGGAGCCCCGGAGCCAGCTAATCCCGTCGACGACTACTACTACCCTGACGGAGCCTACTACTACATGGAGACCGACGACCAGGAGTAGATAGGAGGCTCCCAGGCAGGAGGCCTGCGCCTTTTCGATCTAGATGTCGTTGTTTTGCTCAGCCTTCTTAAGGCAAACTTGTTTAGCTATGTCTGTACTCAGATACTGATGCTTTCGCTGTCTCTTGTGTAACTCGAGCTTATGTATTCGAGCCCTCGAGGCCCCTGGCTTGTAATATAAAGCTTGTATTATTTTATTTTGTGTCTAGAGTTGTGTTGTGATATCTTCCCGTGAGTCCGTAGGCTTGATCGTGCGCATTTGCGTGTATGATTAGTGCACGGTCGAGTCGAGGGTATCACATCATCTTCATTCACTTGGCGGTGCATGGACACTTGCTCGAGGGCTTCCATTTCATCTTCACTCATGGAATCGTAGGTGCCGTCGGCGTTGAGGATCATAGTGCGTTGTGTTGGGCACTCGAATGACTTGTGGCCTCGTCCCTTGCAAGTGAAACACTTGATGTCACTCATCTTGGTGTCGTCCGTAGGAGTTGTTGATGACGAAGGCTTTTGCTTGGATGTACTTGTATGACGACTCGAAGATGCCGTAAGTTGCTTGGAGCTTGGTTTGTCGCTGGTACTTGGTGTAGATCGAGTCATGGAAGGAGTTGTAGAAGTCGTTGAAGCTTGAGTGTATGAACCGTAGATCTTGGAAGAGTACTTGGAGTACTTGTAGTCCTCTTGTACTTGTCGCTCCGCTTTGGTTGCTTGGTGCACTAGCTCGAGGAGGTTGGAGTACGGTTGGAAATCCGCAATTTTCTTGATGGGATGGTTGAGGCCATTCAAGAATCTCGCCATAGTTTGTTCATCATCTTCCTTGACATTGGCTCGTATCATTGCAATTTCCATTTCTTGGTAGTATTCTTCAACGGACTTGGTGCCTTGCTTGAGGAGTTGTGGCTTCTTGAAGAGGTCACGGCTATAATGTGTAGGCACAAAGCGAGATCGCATGACATCCTTCATTTGAGTCCAAGTGGTGATGGGTGGCTCGCCCTTCTCTTGGCGTCATTGTATCACTTGCTCCCACCAAATGAGAACATAGTTTTGGAACTCAAGAGATGCCATGGCAATCTTCTTTTCCTCTTCATAGTTGTGAAGACGGAATATCTTGTCGACCTTCAATGCCCATGAGAGGTATTCTTCGGGATCATTTCCACCGGAGAATTTAGGCATGGTGAACTTGAGCTTGCCGTAGCGCTCTTCATTGTGTTGTTGGCGATGGCGATGACGCTCGTGTCTTGGAGGAGGATCTTCTAGCTCTTGCTCATCGTGCTCATCTTGATTGACTTGACGTCGAGGTCGTGGAATTCTTGCACGGTTCCTCATCTCTTGGCGCTCCTCATTTCTTGCGGCCTCTTCTTGTTGCTCGCGTTGGGGGGCCTCTTCTTGTTCTCGCACACGGCGGTTGGCGACGTTGCGAGTGGCTTCTCGTAGGGCACGTTGAGCTTCAAGTGCTTGCTCCTCACGATGTTTTCGTTCTTGTAGGAGAGCGTCGTCGTCTTGGTTTACTTGACGTTGGCGTTGCGGAACTTGATCTTGTTCCATGTTGGCGTTTGCTTGTCGGTTTTGTCGTTCGCGCTCTCGAAGACGGTCTTGCAAACCATTGTGGAATGGGTTCCTTGGAGCTTGCCGGTCTTCATGTACTTTAGGGCGATGAGAGCGTGCTCATGGAAGACTTGCACCCGAAGAAGTGTCCGAAGAGTCGCGTCTTGAGTGGCGCCGTCTTGATCTTGAACTTGACGAAGTGGAAGAAGCGCGGTTGACCATCATGGAACGGAACTCTTCCATTTGATATGATAGCTTGTCGTCAAGAGTTTGTCGAAAGTCGGAGGCGAGTTGTTCGATGCGTTCACCCAAAGCTTCACTTTCTTGATGTAAGGCTCGTTGGACGCCAAAGAGGTGTGCCTTGGTGACGTAGTCGTTCGGTGCATCGTCTTGATCATCGAAGAGAGGATTTGAAGTAGTGCCCGACCTATCCATGATTCTCAAACAAGTGTTAGTGGAAGAAGGGAACGAACTAGACCAATGTACCTTATCCAATGTTGAAGATGGATCAATGATCACTCGATATGGTATTATGGAAATAGTGCAATTGGTACCGGATCGTGTCAATTCTCACACCTACACAAGTAAAGCTTTTGGAGGAGTTTGGTTAGGATGGTGGCACAAAATATTTGCAATTGTAAGCAAGATATCAATAATGTTGAGAAAGATTCGAAAATTCGCAAGTGAAACAAGTATACCAATAGCAAAGTTACACGGAACACACGCACGGAATATAAGTGAGGTCGTGCAACCAAGGAATGAGCACAAAATGTGGAACACCCGGAAACGCTCGTGTTGCACAACTCTAGAGAGACGCTAGCACGATTGCTTACTAGGCGGATACGACACTTGTGCACAACCTATGGAGACAAAACGATCAACTTCTGTCTCAAGTATGCTTTGTATGTATGAGTCCCGGAGAACTTGTCACGATGATCCAAGATGATCAAATATGATATGTAATGTGGCGATGCTATGGCTATTGCTTACAAGCTTGTTGTTGCTCTTTTCTCTTTGCTTAAAGCTTTCCTTTCTTTTGATATTTTTCTTTGGCCACTTATGCGAAATGCTCTCATGATGGTAGCAATGATGTATATGCGGGAACAAAATTTTGGCACAAGAGATGATATGATGATATGATGGTAACACTAGAGTGCACAAGTTATCGTTACCCGGCAATACTCAAATGGCTAGTCTCGTAGGAAAGCGACGCAAAAGAGGGCCTTTGGGTTAACAATGCAATGGCAAGGGAATAAACGAGTTGTCGTCGAGGTTACCATCCTTGCTTACGGTGGTGGTGTCACGATGGTGAGACAGTCGTTGTCGATGTCGAGTCTGTGGCGATGATGAGTGGCGGTGAAGTCGATGTCGAACCGTGCCTAGTCAGCCGAAACACGCTAGGAAACGGAAATCCGCACTCAAAATCTCAAGGCATATGTCAAATTGTGGTGGTGGTGGTGGTCTATGGGTAGTGGTGAAGGTGGAGGAGCTATGGTGGGGTTCGGGGAAATGAAGTGGAAGCGGTGGCGGTGGTGCAAAAGTCTGTAAAAAAATTGCAGAAAATTCAGACGAGGCCGGCTGATCCGGACCCCGGTCCAGCTGATCCGGGTGCGGCCGGATGATCCGGCTGCCTGTCCAGATGATCCGGGCAGGTCAACTCGACGTGGGTGAGGCTCGGGTAGGGCTCAAAAAATCCGAAAAATTTCGAGGATTTCGAGGGGGGTTCGAGGTGGGTATGAAGGAGGGGTGTAGATCCACTTGCAACACACGGAATCCACGGATCAAAATCAACAAAACATCATCAACTCACAAATCACAAAAAAAAATTGGTGGGGCTATTTTTGTGGAAATTTTCGAAATTGAGGAAAAACAACAAAATTGAGGGTAGCAAATGGAGGGGAAGGACTCCAAATTGTGAATCAACGTGGCTCTGATCCAAGATGATGTAGGGTGGAACCCTACTTTGTCGATCTTTTCACAATTGAAGGGGGAAAAGTCAAGAACACAAGAACACAAATCACTCAATTGACACAATCACAAATCATACATGCACTAGATCCACATACAGATACAAGAATTCATGATACAAAGTCAACACTAGAGGATACACGGTAGCTAGTTCATCCCGATCCGGAGAGGAGTCGAGTTCTTGATATCCGGAGTGGATCTTCTCCTCAAGGAGGTCTTGATCTCCGTAGGAGAGGTATGGATGAGCAAAGCTCTAATCTCAAGAGCCAACACTTTGCTAACCCTAAAACATAGAGGGGGAAGGGGTATTTATAGTCTAGTGGACGGAATAGCTACATGGGCCTCGGGCCGCACACACACATACAAGTTGCGGGGTGCCCGGATGATCCGGGTGGCCGTCCGGATGATCCGGCCTTCGGGAGCCCGGATGATCCGGGTGGTCGCCCGGACGTCCGGGCAGGTCAGAAGCGGGCGCGGAAGGGCCGGACATCCGGGCTGCCGTCCGGACATCCGGGCTGGTCCGGATGATCTGGGTCGGGGTCCGGATGATCCGGCTTCGAGTTTCTGGCTGCTGTACATTTGGCGCCGTTCGGCCGGATCATCCGGGCCGGGGTCCGGATCGTCCGGGCATTGGCTGGATCGTCCGGGCGCCGGTCCGGATCATCCGGGCTGATGCTGTCTTGCCCGAATCCTTCTCCGTCTTCGCGTCCGTCTTTCTCCTTTGCTCGGCCTTGCTCCTTAGCTTCTCCATGACGATCTCCTTGGTACCTGAGTATGCATAGGGTCTCCGCTTTAGGTAGCATCCAATTCTCATGTGCATCAAAGGGGAATTGCGAGAGGAGTGATGTCACCTCGTTCTCGATGGCTCTTGCTCGTGCTCGTGTCATAGGTCCTCGTGGCACTTGAGGTGACGTAGGTGAGTCCATGGGGATAACCTCGGGATGCTCCGCATCAAACTTGGTTGAAGGGACTAATGTGTTTGTGAGATTCACAGGGTAACACAGGTAGAACTCCCTATTGATTCGGTTTACCCATCAAAGATGACCCCTAAAAATGTATGAAGACATTGAAGACAATGGTGGTACACGAAGACATTCGTGTTGAAGTTAATGACTCACGAAGACATTCAGTTGAAGCCAATGGAACGTGAAGACTTAGTCTTTTGGTAGTTTCATTTTCTTCTTTCTTGAGTCATAGGAACCACCGTACTGTTAAGTGGGGTCGAGGTAAACGAAGTCAGAAACTGACGTGATACTCAACCTAAATCCTACGTCTTCGAGCGAACACAAATGAGAGAAAACCTCTTCCAGAGTTGGTTGTGTCAGCTTTGCTTGGAGCCCAAGTAAAGTTGCCGCGTGTGTTCAAATTCCGACCGTTGGACACGTGTCTGTTCCCCAATGACCCAAGGTCATTTCAGACAAATCATGTCGGGTTGCCTCCTGGCTATAAATAGCCACCCCCTTCCACCATAAATTGGTGGCTACTCCGAGTTAGTGCACGGCTTTTGTCGTTTGAGAGCAACCCACCTCGAAGCCTTTGAGAGAGAATCCTTGCAAGGACAAAACCCAAAACACCCAGAGCCCAAAGTGATTGAGCATCACTGAAGACATTCTGTTCCGAGTGAACCAAAGACTTATTACACTTGAAGATTGTGATCTTCCAGCCGGTTAGGCGTCACGTTATGAGCATCCAAGAGTCATTGTGGATTGCCGGTGAACGAAGTCTGTGAAGGTTTGGAAGTCTACTTTGAAGACTTACCAGAGTGATTGGGCGAGATCCGTGGGTCTTAGCTCAAGGGGAATAAGGTGAAGACGTGGTCTTCTAAGTTCAATCTCAGCCTCCCTAACCAGACGTACAACTATCACAGCAGTTGGAACTGGTCAAACAAATCATTGTCTTCCCCGAGCTTCTGGTTCTATCCCTTCACTTCCCTTACTTACTGTTTTGTACTGTGAAGCCTTTGCATGCTTGTCTGTGTTTGAAGATATTCCCTGAAGCCATTCATCTGTTTGTTCATTTGTCATCATGCTTCTTGTGTTTATGTTCAACACATGCTTGTCTGTATGATGCCTATGCCTGTCATATCTGTTCATCTTAGTTACAACTGTTATTAGTTTTCATTGTGCTTCCGCTTGCTTCGAAGACATTGCCTGTTTTCGAAGCCTTTCATAAAAATCGCCTATTCACCCCCCCCCTCTAGTCGATAACTAGCACTTTCATAGGCTTCTAGAAGCTTCCCAGCCGGTTTTAGGAAGCAACCGGTCGTTTTTTTCCTTTGTTTTGGGTTCTTGGACCGGTTTTTTGTTCAGTTTCGAGGTTTTTTTTGGTTCAAAAGCGCGAACTTTTTCCAAATTCGTGAACTTTTTCTCAATTTTTGTGAACCTTTTTTCAAATTAGCAAACTTTTTAAATTTCACGGACTTTTATTTCATGATTTTTTAAAAATCCTGAACATTTTTTCAAATTTATGTTTTTTTAAAGATCTAGTCTTAAATGAATGAACAAGATGAAGATGAAGCTGAAGATGACTTGGCATTGTTGACCTTTTGAAGGGTGTGATTTGGCATTGCTAGAATCAGAAATGGCATCAACATGTCCATTACACAGTATTACTTAACCAAAAGGAGAGCATGACGTACCACATGGCATTAACACATGTCCATTACACAACATGCACATAACAACACATAATGCCATTTAGGTGTTTCCACTAGCAGTAAAGTAACCCATCCACCCCTCCTTCCTCTTTCTCTGTCTCACTGCTACAAGGTTATCAGAAGTACAAGCTCTAGCTTGTCTTCGTGCAGAGAATGGTCTTGCAGGTGGAGGAGGAGCACCGACAGCTCTTGTAGGTGGAGGAGCTCTTGCACGTGCAGCAGCACTAGCAGCTGCAGCAGGAGCTCTTGCAGGAGGTGTAGGAGCACTAGCAGCTCTTGCAGATGGTTCATTCCTTGCATGAGGGTTGCATACATAGTTTTATTTAGTTAACAGGAAAAAATGGTATTAGTTAGCATACAAAAAATGAAGTACTTACCACATGTTTGTTTTTTCTCAATGCCAAGTCAGGTTTCAACAGTTTAATGCAGCTGGTGTATCTATTGCCCTGGAGGCCACAATTGCTACATGTTATAGTCCCCATTCTGGAAGTGTTCTTTGGCTTTGGAACTCCAAATTGACCCTTTCTCCTCTTCTCTTTCTTTCTACCCTTCTTCACTTTAAATCCAGGTGGCTCTATGTCCGGATAAGGGGTCTTTGTTCACTCATGTTGACCAGGAACATGATAAATCATAGGATCATATGCTGCCAGATAAAAAGGCTTTTGGAAGAATTTGCTCACATAGTCCTCTTCTTCCACAACCTCTTTTAGCTTGTCTTTCTTAACAGTCATGCTCTCGTGTGTGCAAACATAAGGACCTTGAACTGCACTTGAGTTGCACTGACTTTCAAAAACATTTCTTTGCTGATCAATAGCATACACAGGAGGCTCAGTGAGATCATACACAACTGGTTCTTCATACACAATTGGTTGTAATTGTGTGTTGTGCTCTTCCCCTCATAACTGACAAGTTCGGCATCATACTCTCCTCATTTTGCTCCTTGATTTGTTGTACTTTAGCATTGGTATCTATCAATTCGAGACCTTGCACTTCTATGCCTGGAGTCTTGATATAGTACATTGAATCACATATACTATAGCCTTGTGTCTCAATTAGCACAACAAGATTCAGATACGTAACATCCGAACTGCATAACTTCCTCTCTAAATTGTCCCGAGCATCAAAATGGATCCTAACGTCCCAAATTTCATCATCCAAACTACAAATACGAGCGAATTTTACCAATCAGTAAACCTCTAACCCTAATCCCCAATTCATAAACTAAATTAAGAGAGGATTGAGTAACTTACTCAACGCCGCCGATTCCATGCGTCCAGTGATGGCTCATAGTAGGATTGGCTATCGAAATTTGCGCCAGCCTCGCCCGTTGCGCCTTGGACAACGCCGACTCCAAGAAGTCATTGTCATCCATGTCACCAGAGCTGGCGAACTAGAGTAGCCGCCGCCGCCTATTCCTCCTGCTCTCCCATAGTCGTGAGGGTTTCCACCGCCGCCGCCGTTACCATAGCCATCGGCAATGCCGCCCGAAGTCATTGTCGCCGCCGTTACTATAGCCATAACCACCAGCAACGCCGCTCGGAGTCGCCGCCGTCATCGACTGCTAGTCGCACGGGAAACAGAGGAGATGGAGTTAGGGTTCGAGAGAAAGAGAGTAGCGGTGCGATCGAGCTAAAATGGAGCGACCGAGCCCGACTTGTCCTAGTTGGCAGTCGGCGCGCGCTTCCTCGCCACGTCGACGCCTGCGAGAGGGCCCTGCTCGTTAGTTTCCCTGTCAAAAACGGTTCAAACCCGAATCAGCGCGATTTGTTGCGGCCTGCCCCAGACTCGGTACCGATCTGCAAAAAAAACGAAAACCAATGCCAATTCGTTATCCTAGCCACAAATGTGATACCAACATGCAATTAACTCGTGCAATTTGTGGTGGGGTCGTCCTGTCTGGTTCGACGTGGCGGACGCACCCGGGCCTCCCCATATCCGCCCCAGATTTGGGCTGGATATGAGGGGTGCCGGTCAGCCCGGATGTATAGAGCATGTATGAGGCGTCCGTCTGGGTCGGTTTTTCTTTTTGGCCGGTCAGTGACCGGGCCATCCTCCCGGGCTTATAGGAGGGTTTTGGGGAGCCTGGATGTAGATGCTCTAAGAGCATCTACAACTAGGATTACCTAATCCGAGCCCCAATACGCCCGCGGACGCGCCCGCGGATAGCGTCAGGCAGGTCTCCATTCGGCCCTCTCCACAACCACAATCTTCAAATCTTACTAACCAAATCTATGCAAATTCATGCACGGCGATCATACAACGCAAATTCAATGATACAGAGCTAGTGTAGGCCAAAATAAAATTCGATGAACAATTTAAAAATCCCTTTCATTGTAGTAGGACTATCAACGTATATGAACGAGATGAACTTGACACTCAATGAACAATCATCAGTTGATGAAATGCAATCTAGTGTCAAGCTACCTCATTCACACAACGAGAATGGATCGACCTAATGCAACAAGAGAGAAGCTTACCGCCATCCGCCGGCGCGGCTATTTAAGCCGGTCGGCGTCCGCCTCGCGCGGCCAGGTGGGACTAAAATTTGGGTGCGTCCGCCTTGACAGAGCCTACTTGTCCCACCTCGCCGCGCGAGGAGCGACACGAGCAGCTCGGGCGAGCTCGTCTCCACACAGATGCAAGCTCCTTTCCGACGCGCGCGCCCAAGCAGCAGCACGCTGGCCACGCCGTTGCATCCTTCACGCGGTGCAGAGATGAGAGAGGAAGGAGCTTCGAGTGGCTGCAGGTGGGACCGCTATGACCTGGAGCGGGGTGCCCGGTCGCCCTCATCTCGTCCCTACATTTGGTCCCGATCTGAGGGGTGCCGGTCAGTCCGGACGTTTAGGGACAAAGTAAGGGATCCTGTTGGGTTACCTTTTTTTGATCGGACACTGATCGGGCGGACGATTCACACGTTTAGGGAGGAAATAGGGGTCTAGCTGTACATATGCTCTAAGTGCATGCTCACACGCATGTTTGGTTGTAGCCACGCTTTGCCACGTTTTCTGATGAGCAATTTCTTGCCTTTGCTTTCACATGGCTTGCCACAGTTTGGTGGCTTATCACAAAGTCTGGCTATGAGCGAAACGTGCCTCATTGCCCAAGCCTCCAAACTCAAGAAGAAAACCCAAGCTGTAAGATCAAACGGTACACCGGTACAATCTTAGAAACTTTCTGCTTTAAGAGATTTATTATACCATCAACACTGTTCAAAAGGATATGCAAATACAAGGAATGATAAGACTTACGTGATGAAAATACAACGAGCAACACCAGAGACAAAATATCGTGAAATTAAGTCAAGCGCCAAGGCTCTGATCCAAGTACAATTTGAATGGAGTTTCATTTCACAACACAAGATTATGCGAAGTGCTTGGATGAACAGCATTGTTATAGTTACACATCGATTGGATGGTTATTCAACAAAAATCACTAGCTAGATTACAGGCTAACATGTTCTTTGGCTGGAATTGTTACCCCTTGTAGCCGTACAATTTTAAACTTATTTGAGAATACGCACGAGAGTACGTATCATGTATCATGCATTAAAGAGGAAGAGGGGGTGAAAAGAGCTCCATCCACGAGTGTCTTACATGAGGTTACATGAGGACACACACATTCTACCTATGGAATACACCACGGGCTAACTCCTCGAGGCAGCCCACCTAGCTGAGGACCCAAAAAAAAACCGTAGGTCGTTCTTTAGTAATCCCGCAAGCTTCCACGCTCTACTCTCGTTCTTTAGTAATCCCGCAAGCTTCCACGCTCTACTCTCGCTCTCGACTCTGGTGATGACAGAGTTAGCCGAGGGTGTCACGCCGTCGAAGACCACCGCGTTCCTATGCTTCCAAATCTCCCACAAAACTAGTGAAATGATGGTCCAGACGTCTTTTGCCATATGGTTCGTTGCGCAACACGAGCTGCACCATTCCACCAACTTGTGCTTCGATGTGGGCGTCCATTCAGGCTTTCCTAGCGCTGTGAGTACGTTGTGCCACACCGTTCGTGCCAGCACGCACCCAAGGAGGATATGGTTGAGCCGTACAATTTTAAACTTGCTCATGCCAAAAACTAATGCTGAAGAAATATGTATAATGTTTCTATGTGTGCCTTGGGGGTTCTTACTCATAAAGTACGAGTCCTTAATTTGCCTTTAAAAGGGACGTTAACCCTGTCGTGGACGCCATACGAGCCACCTGCATCTGACTACCCCATTGTCACCCATTGAAAGGGGTACCACCACCCAGGCTTTGATCCCGGGTGGGTGGTTTGCACCTATGCAAGTGCTCGGTTGCAATCTTCAATTTACTTGGGTGCTGCTATGGAGGCCACTGCTGATTTGTGAAGGCCTTGATACACTCCATCGTTGATCGGAAGCTGCTGGACATTCCTTTCCCCAGCTTGGGCAGATCAACTCCTCCTGAAACTTGAGGGTTCTCCTGACATCTTAAAAGCTTCTGTCGAGATTCTTTCCTCATAGTTGCGACGCTGCTCGCATAACTGACGGCATCCCATACCATACCTCTTAGCATGGTCAAGAGGTAAAACCTTGCAGATTCGAATGGGACATTGTTTGCAAAACCTATCAAATGGGAAACAAGCATGTTATTCAAAGTGTCATATTCTAGTGTTAACTAGCAACAAGGTGCATAAGGCTGCGGCAGACAAGCATTCAAGATGAATAGAATCCTATACACCAACACGGAAAAAGGCATCATTAAATTATAAGTATATCCATTTCTCAACAAAAAAATTATATCCAATGCTGTAGTTGCAATCACATGTGCAGAGCTATTGAAACTACAGGTTGGTTATGTTCTTCATTAATTCATCTCTACACCAATTGAAATGCAGATTTTAAGAAACCAAACACCGCAAAATTGTTTGACTACTTGATAAGATATCCCCAACCATCTAAGAATAAGAATAGGACTAGTCAGTGACACTTGTTGTGCGAGCAGAAGAGCATACCGCCGCCGTGGTAGTAGTTCTTGATGATGCCGTGCTGTGGCAGCCCGACGCCGACACCGGCGAGCGTGACGCCGACGCTGAAGCCGACGCCGCATCCGGCGCCGACGTAGCCGATGACCTCCGGCCCAAACCCTGGGCCCCACCCGACGCCGCAGCCGAACCCCAGCCCGACGCCCCAGAAGGCGCCGGCCGTCGGGTGCACGGGGTTCCACCGCTCGTACCGGCCCAGCATCCCCTTTATGATCATCTTCGGCTGCACCGGCGGCACCGCGATCTCCGGCAACGGCAACGGGGCCTCAACAACAAGGAAGAAGACAAGCAAGAAATCAGAGGAAGAATTTCTCTCGTTCCTTCCGCACGGAGAATGAGAAGAAATAATACCGGATTGCGCCGGGCATCTGCAGCCGTGGAGGCAACGGGGTTTGGATCGGTTGGAGGCGGAGGCGGGAGCGGGATTTGGTGGATTTGGTGGGGCTCGGGCATCAGCAGCGTCGGCTGCTGTGGAGAAACAAGACTCTGGTTTGGTCTCAAATTCTGGATGCCTCAAGCCTTGAGCCACTTGACAATTCCTACTGATCTTATCCTCAGACCTGATCTTAATATCCAAGATTCAACCCATCCCTATCGTATTCGAGTTTGGGCCCAGCATTGCATCTCTGTTCACAGTCTGTTTGGGCCGGGCTACCCCTACAGTAGTAGGGGTCAAAGAAGTACTCCCTCCGTAAATAAATATAAGAGCGTTTAGATCATTAAAGTAATAGTGAGGGAGTACTACAAAAGAAATCTGTCAGTAAACCCCATAAAACCCCTCAAAAAGAAAGTAAACCCCATAAAATATAGACTTACCCCATTATCTAAACAATAGACTTACCGAAAGAGAAAATCAAATATAGAGTAAAAATGTTAAAATCATTCAAATATTCAACTGAGAGCTCCACCCCGAAAAATGTTGACCATGAAACTAACAAAATGGTCGCGCAGGTGGCATGCCGCATGTCTCGGGAGCATACAATGTATCAACCATAGAAAAGGGACACTAAGGCTGGTCATAGTGGAAGTAACGTGTCCCACTTAGCATGGGAAGAGTGTGTATAGCATCCATTGATCCATGTACACATAATGTTCAGTTCCTCACACACACCAATGGGAGAACTACGAACCAAAACATACGCAAAGAATAGCATCAAAAGCTTCTCACAATTTTTCTCTTACTCCTGGTGTTATGCACCGCCTCTCGACAACTTTTCTATTTTGCTAGCGGAGCCTTGAATATCCTTATGACATAACTTGTGTTGTGCTAGGCCAGATACGAATGGTTTTCGCATTTGTCTCTTCCCAAGTGGTATTGAGGCGAGTGGTTCATGTTCCTACTCCGCTGTAGCCGCCGGCTCCCCTTTCCTCCGCTCATTGCTCCGGCGGTGGCGGCTGGGCGGGGGAGCCCCGGTTCTTTCTGTCTAGTGTCTAGGTATAGGATTAGTTTCTCGGGTGAGGACACTTGGCCGGTGCCGATGTCGTCATCACGAATAAAAGTTTTGGGTCACTGCCTTGTGTCAAGGCTAGGCCTTCAAGACGGCAGTGGAGGTCTTGTCGGGGGTACTGTTTCTTCACCTCTGTCCACGTCGTGTCGGCGGTTCCTCCAGCGCCATGACAGGGCCGGAAGTGTTTGTGTTGGAGGTGGCTGGCGCTGCGGCGCTGACATCATCCAAGAGATGGTGCACAAAGAGTTTCTTCATCGACGGAAGATGGTTGACAGTTCTGGAGCCTCTCAGCGGCGTCACTGTTCGAGACCTTCAGGGTCGCGATCCAAGAGGGGTGGAGGTTTGCTTCGGTCCACAAACCACACCGACAAGTGCAGCACAGTTCGCGGCGGCACCTGTTCGGAGGCTCACAACGCAGCTTTGCTGATATGGCTCTCTTGGATCTTGGCTTAGTGGAGACCGTTTCTTCTCCTCTCAAGCGGACACTTCGGCGACGACAGTGGTTGAAGTTTTTGGTCAATGTGTTGGTGGTTGCAGGGATGAAGAAGGATTTTTCTGCAATTTGTTTTCGTTGGGAGTGCTTTATGTACCTTCTCTTGGTGTGCTATCTCTTTGGATTTCTCCAGGGAGATGCTACATTTGCTGTAATTTGCTGATATTAT
Organism: Elymus sibiricus; assembly: GCA_039707655.1. Classification (NCBI taxonomy): domain Eukaryota; kingdom Viridiplantae; phylum Streptophyta; class Magnoliopsida; order Poales; family Poaceae; genus Elymus; species Elymus sibiricus. The sequence goes on along the minus strand of CM077666.1, from coordinate 270,786,471 downwards.
TAATATAAAAGTGGCATTTCTCCTAAAAGAAACTTGTGTTGCATCATCCAACCACCTACATTCAACTCTAGATGATTGGGATGTTGATCTTTGTGTTGTGCTGTAACAATGCACGTGGTGTTTTGTGTTTTCTATCTTCTTGTTTTCAGCAAGATGTATTGTACCTCGGCACTTAAGATTCTCGATCAGATTTTTCTTGTAAATTGGATCAATCTCTTTTTGAAATGAGCCGCAATTTTTTTTTCTCTTTTTGAAATGAAATCATATCCAAATGGAAATTTCTCCTCTGCCCAAACAGTTCCAATGTAGAAAAAAAATGCCCCCTCCATTCACAGATATAAGATGTTTTGGATATTTTAATATGAACTACGTACGAACTGAAATGAGTGAACAAACACACTAAAACATGTCCATATATATCCGATCGACAAAGGTGTTAAGATCATCTTATAGGAGTATTTGTGAACGAAGGGAGTAAAAGATAAATAAACATATGGCTAGGGATGAAAATGGAGTGGAAACTTTCCGCTTTTCCGGAGGAAGAATGAAAACGGAGAGGAAATATGAAAATGAAAACGAAAATTTTGCAAAACGGAAGTGGAAATGGAATTTTTTATGCGGAAACGGAAACAAAAACGGAACGGTGTTTTCCATGGAACAGACGTGGAAATGGAACTTTCCGTTTCCGGAATATGGAATTTCCGTTTTAACTATAGGCCTATGGCTGCTTTGTAGCCCAACCACCAAACAACACACAATGACACAATGAGAAGAATGAGCAGAATGGATCATTTGAGGCCCAACTTCTACTACCATACATGTACTTAACTAGACCCTATACGCAAGTGTCCAGTACTACTACAATACTACGGTAAGTTGCTAACATAATCATATTATTTTGTAGCCATGTTAACAATTCATTAAATTTGTTTGTTTTTGTGTGTATTTCTCTATGATTAAGGGGTTTTTATGTTCCGGTCAACGCCCACTTCTGTTTCCGTGTCCGCTCTGTATTCGCTCCGTGTCCGTTTCTGGTATTATCTATTTTCATATTCATTTCCGGAATTTCTGTATTCGTTTCCGCTTCTGCAGAAAAATATGAAAACAAATGCGGTAGCACTCAGTTCCGTCGTTTCCGCTCCGTTTTCATCCCTACATATGGCCAAACAAATTTGGATTCTCATGGCCCTCAAATCAAGCTGTACAAACTGCAAAGATCAGATAAGATGACAGCGTTTCTTACAAAGAATGTGCATCTAGCTTTGTGCTCACTGATAGCAGAACTCAAACATAAACCAACTTTAAGAGAGAGACCTGCCTGACCAAACATTTCTGTCATATCCTTGCCATAGGCGAACCTAGGATTTGGGATTTTGGTACAAGATCTCAAGTTCCAGAGAAAGAGAGTCGTGGGGAGGAAGAAGATACAGCTGGATACAGAGGAGGACGAAAGGGGATCAACTCCACGATACCTACGACTCTCTACTGGGCACGTTATATAGCCGTGCTTACAAGCCCACTGGGCTCACACTCGCACACGGCCCAGTGCCTGGTTTGAGTCTTCAGTCGCCGTTCCGCCACCCGATTGCGCCTCCTTCCCTCGAAGACGTACTTCCGTCAGTGCTGGTGCGATCTTCAGCGTAGCAGTACTGACATGAGCTCCCCCTGAAGTTCCAGCTTGTCCCCAAGCTGGTGCCAATGGAAAACGTTGGTGGACTGTGTCATAGTCCTCCCAGGTAGCACTTCCTGCTGGCAACCCAGACCATTTGATAAGAACCTGAAGCAAGGAAGCATTCCCCTTCTTGACCAGGCGTCTGTCCAAAATTTCTTCAGGAACCACATTCATCCTGTTAAGCAGCGGTGGTTCTGGCAATGTCGTGTAGACTGGTGTGTGATCTGGCACGTGAGGTTTCAACTGAGACACATGAAACACAGGATGTACCTGACTAGTGGATGGAAGTTCCAGCTTGTAAGCCACTGTTCCCACTCTCTCCAGAATTTTATACGGCCCAAAGAACTTCATTGCCAGCTTTGGGTAAGGTCTGTTGACCACAGAAGCTTGAGCATAAGGTTGCAACTTCAAGAACACTGTATCTCTGACCATGAATTCCCTGAAAGTCCTGTTCTTATCTGCATCAGACTTCATCTTAGTTTGAGCTCTGTTCAAGTGTTGGTGCAAAAATTCAGAGTACTGTTGCCTTTCATTAAGCCAGTCCTGCAATTCCAACTGTCGTGATTGCAAGGGTTGAGGTAGATTTCCCAAGTTTGGCTCATGTCCATAGAGTGCTCTGAATGGAGTACATCCCAGGGAAGAGTGATAAGTAGAGTTATACCAGAATTCTGCTAAAGGAAGCCAAGCTGCCCATTGCTTTGGAGTATCATTGACAGCATATCTCAGGTACATTTCCAGGCATTGATTTACCCTCTCGGTCTGGCCATCCGTTTGTGGGTGATAAGCAGTTGACATCTACAGTTTAGTGCCCCACAGTTTGAACAACTCTTTCCAGAAATTACTTGTGAAGATCTTGTCTCTATCTGAAGTAATGGTGTAGGGCATCCCATGTAGTTTTACCACCTGCTGCAGAAAGATATGAGCAATCTGAGCTGCCGTGTATGGGTGTTTAAGGGGTATAAAGTGATTGTACTTAGTGTATCTGTCCACAACTACCAGAATGCAAGAGGATCCATTGGACTTGGGAAGGCCCTCAATAAAATCCATGGAGATATCCTCCCAAGGGCCCCTAGGTATTGGTAAAGGTGCCAACAACCCAGGATATTTGCAGTTTTCATGTTTTGCTTGCTGACATATCTGACATTGTTGCACAAATTCCTTAACTGCAGTTTTGATTCCTGCCCAATGAAATAGCTTCTTGATTTTCTGATAAGTAGCCAAGCTTCCCGAATGCCCTCTTACAGGAGAAGAGTGCAGTGCCTCAATGATCTTAGTCTGTAACCCTGCATTGGCTCCCACCCAAATTCTTGATGTTTTAATAGACCATTGTCCAAAGAATATTCAGGTTCTTCCTCCGGGTTAACAGCTAGCTTCTGCAAAAGTTGTTGAGCTTGTGTATCAATGTCATAGGAATTGAGGATTTCCTGAATCCAAACAGGTTGAGAAGTAGTTACAGCAGGCAACGCAAATACATGGCCTATTCTGGAAAGTGCATCTGCAGCTTTGTTCTCCGGACCTTTCTTGTACTGGAAAGAAAACTGCAATCCCACCAGTTTAGTCATTGCTTTTCTCTGAAGATCTGAAGTAAGTTCTTGTGTTCCTAACTGACAGAGGCTCTTGTGGTCTGTTTTGATGACAAAAGGACCTCTGGAAATATATTGTCGCCATCTTTCAATGGCCATAATAATTGCCATGAACTCTTTCTCATATATACTCAGTTTCTGGTTAGCTGGCCCTAAAGCTTTGCTGTAATAAGCTACAGGATGCCCTCCCTGTGTTAATACAGCTCCAATACCACTATCACAAGCATCTGTTTCTATGCAAAAGGGCTTTGCAAAATCTGGCAATACTAGGACTGGAGTAGTGGACATAGCATGTTTTAACTGATCGAATGCATTTTGAGCTTGCTCGGTCCACTCAAAGCTTTTCTTCTTCAGTAAGCTGGTCAGTGGTTGTGCCAAGATGCCATAGTTCTGCACAAACTTCCTATAGTAGCCAGTGAGACCCAAAAACCCTCTGAGTTCAGTAACTGTAGTTGGTCTTGGCCATTGTACCATAGCAGTAATTTTGACAGGATCAGTGGCCACCCCCTTATCAGAAATGATGTGGCCCAAATATTCCAACTCCTGTTGGGCAAAAGAGCATTTACTGAGTTTAGCAAATAGCTGGTGCTCCCTTAAAACTGAGAGGACTTCTTGAAGATGTTGTTGATGTTGTTCCAAATCTTCACTAAATATCAGAATATCATCCATGAATACTAGCACAAATTTTCTGATAAATCTTGCAAAAATTGCATTCATTAAACATTGGAAGGTAGCTGGAGCATTTGTCAACCCAAAAGGCATAACTCTGAATTGATATTGCCCTTGATGTGTTTTGAAGGCAGTTTTTTCCTCGTCACTTTCCACCATTCGTATCTGGTGATAACCAGACCTGAGATCTAATTTAGAAAACCACTTTGCACCTGCCAGTTCATCCAGCAACTCATCTACAACAGGCAAAGGACACTTGCTTTTTCTTGTCACTGAATTCAGTCTTCTGTAATCCACACAAAATCTCCACATTCCATCTTTTTTCTTGACCAACAGGACAGGTGATGCATAGGGTGACATGCTAGGTTTCACAATTCCTGCTTGGATCATCTCAGCTACTTGCCTCTCAATCTCATCTTTCTGTAAGGGTGAGTATCTGTAGGGCCTGGAATTCACAGGTGCACTGTTGGGAAGAAGAGAAATAGCATGATCAAATTCTCTGTGAGGGGGTAATCCTTTAGGTTCTTGAAAAACATCTTCAAAAGTTTTAATAGTATTCTGAATGCATTCAGGAACAACTGATGTTTCCACCACAGCCATTCTGGACAATACAGCTGTGGCCCAGATATCATTGCCCTTCTGACACTTCACCACTTGCTCCATGGATAGCTCTTGCAATTCTGTAACTGGAGGAGTCTGCAGCCCTTGTAGTGTGATTGTGTTATCTCCTCTCTGAAACTGAATCCATTGATCTTGCCAATGACAGACCATAGGGCCCCACTGAGACTGCCAGTCCATACCTAAGATTGCATCATATCCTCCCATAGCAAGTACTTTCATGTCAGTGGTAAATGTGTGGCCCTGTATCCACCATTCTAATCCCTGAATGTGTTGTGTGCACTGTAGCTTTTCACCATTTGCCACTTTGACAGTTAGTGGTGTTGGTAGATCCTGAGCTTTGTACTTGAGTTTGTCTGCCAACTGTTGGTCAATGAATGTGTGAGAACTGCCCGAATCCAACAAGAGGAGCATGACTTGATTGCCAACCAATGCTCTCAATCTGATGGACTTAGTATTGGTTGTGCCAGCAAGTGCATTCACAGATAAATAAGCAGCTGCTTCCTCTGCAGCCTCTTCCACTGCAATGGAATTAAGAACAAGGTCAGATAATTGCAGTTGTTGTTCTGCAGCTTCAATTGCTTTGGCTTGGGCATTTTGCTTGCTAGTGCAAACATGGCCAGGGCTGAATTTCTCTCCACAACTGTAACAGAGACCATTCTGTTTTCTGTAGTCCTTGAGCTGCCTTGCTTTCCACATATCTCCTGCAGAGAGCTGGGATTTTCCAATATAATCTCCTTTGGTAGTACTTCCCTTGTGAAAGCTGAATTTGCTAGTTTTAGTGGCTTGCTGTTTAGCTTTTTCTAACAGTGCTTCTTGCACCAAGGCATACTCCACTGCAATACTAACAGTGGCTGGTAACTGAATTTCCACTGCAGCTCTGATTTCTTCCTTAAGACCCAACATGAATTGAGTGACCAACATTGTTTCACTCACTCCTCCCTCATACATCCGGACCTGGTACACAAGCTGATGGAACGCAGATCTGTATTGTTGCACAGTACCTTCCTGTTTCAATACAAGCAACTCTCTCATGCAGTTCCTATGCACATTCACATCAAATTCCTGTATGACAGCAGCACAAAAATTTTCCCAGGTGCCATAATGATCTGTCAGTTTATAAGCCTGAAACCAGTGTGCTGCATTACCAATCAGATGCAGAGATGCAGACATCAACTTAAAGGACTCAGGGATCTGATATAACTGGAAATATGCTTCACAATTATCCAACCAAATACGGACTCCCTCTCCCTCGAATTTTGGAAACTCCATTTTCGGCATCCATGGCCGCTTGTTTTGCTGTTCATCCAAGGGACGTGCTGATGAGATGCGCGGTCCCGCGGAGGAAGTAATGGCGGAGGTGGTGGTGGTGGTGGTGGTTGCGCATGCGTCGAAGACGGTCGCCCACCACTCTGACTCGTAGTCGGAGATGCGGCCAAACATCCCGGCTCCGCCAACCTGTTCAAATCAGCCTCCCGTGCAGTGCTTGACTGCTCCACTTGTACTTGTTCCTGATGAATCTCCCCGATCGAACTCACCGACAGATTCACCTTGCTTTGCACTTGATCTAGGCGCTGCACTTGTTCCTCGAATTTCGCATCCAATCCATCAAGCCTGGCCTGAATCGCCTCGATCCCATCCACCTTGGCCTGCAGGAGCCGCAGCGCCTCGAACTCCTTCATCACGCGCTCCTCGAACGTTCCCATCTCGTCTCGCAGGTACCTCGTCTGAGCACTCGGCTTGAACGGCGCCGTTGCCGCCTGCTCTGAATCGATCCGAACGCTGATCTCGGATTTACAGCCGATCGCCGCAGCAATCAGCCCACCAACCAGTCGATGTTACCGGATCGATCTCGAGGATTTAGGCGCAGCGGGGACCGACGAAGCTCTGAGTACCAATTGTCATATCCTTGCCATAGGCGAACCTAGGATTTGGGATTTTGGTACAAGATCTCAAGTTCCAGAGAAAGAGAGTCGTGGGGAGGAAGAAGATACAGCTGGATACAGAGGAGGACGAAAGGGGATCAACTCCACGATACCTACGACTCTCTACTGGGCACGTTATATAGCCGTGCTTACAAGCCCACTAGGCTCACACTCGCACACGGCCCAGTGCCTGGTTTGAGTCTTCAGTCGCCGTTCCGCCACCCGATTGCGCCTCCTTCCCTCGAAGACGTACTTCCGTCAGTGCTGGTGCGATCTTCAGCGTAGCAGTACTGACAATTTCAGGGACGTGGCGCCCAGCCCAAACTTTCATGAGGGGCAGAAGATGAGTTTTCTTCCCCTGAAATACAACGAGCACCAGACACATGCATCGCAATTATTCTGCCCTAAAAAACATCACAGATATTCACAGAGCAGACATGTTTGTCACAGTGAGTCACACAACCCGAGATACAAACGAACCACACAGAAAGAGAGAGAGATTGTTGAACTCATTCATGCAAGAAAAACACTAGTGGTCGAAAGGCTCATCAGAGCTGTACACAGTTAAATCCTCTGATCCGATGGTTAATCCTTACTGCTGCCTGGTCTGCCGAAATCAGAGGTTCCAAAACCATTAGAGCTTCTGCCATACCGTGAAGGGTCTGAATCATCGGATCTCCTGGGGAACTGACCACTTCTGCTGTTGCCTTCTCCAAAATCGCCAAATCCACTCGAGCGATTGAAGCTAGACCTGCCAAAGCCATCAGAATGTTGAGGACCTTGCCGAGAATCTCCAAACCTGCTGGACCTGCCAAATCCATTGGAAGGTTGAGAAGGTCGTCGAGAATCCCCGAACCCGCCACGGTATCTTGAACCCGCATCCCCGGACCACCCAGCACGATTAGGGGTACCGCCAAAGCTGTCAAAATCACCAAAGCCACGGGAGTGGCGTTCGCCAAAGCCACCGTCATGGCCGAAAGAGGAACCACCACTTCTTCTAGTTCCAACTGATCTAGAACGAGTGTCTCTCATAACATTAAATAGCTCTGCAGCTTCGTCGGTAGCTGCAACCTTGGGAAGCTACACATCGCACAAAGAAATCAGCCAATGAGTTCTAATATTTCACATCAGTACTAACATTAAACCATGGTTTACCTCTGTGAACCTGCATCCTATATCCTGCTCGATGACCTTTACAGTTCTACTTTGTTCATATGTGTACATTAGAATGGCAATGCCTTTCTTCCCTGCTCGTGCAGTTCGCCCAGATCTGTGAACAAACAACTCTGACGAGTTTGGGATTTCGTAATGTACCACCTGAAAGATAGTAACATGATATTCCAAGTTATGCTAATGTGCACATCAAACAGCCAGAGGAATCATATTTTTATGGTGCCGAAGAGGTTCTTGTGCTATTCATATCCATAGGGAATATCTCAAGCCACTTACTAGATCAACATTGGGTATGTCTAATCCACGGGCTGCAACATCAGTTGCTACAAGGATGTTAAAGCGGCCATCTCGAAATCCTGAGAGTGTCCTTTCTCTCTGATTTTGTGAGATATCTCCATGCAGCGCCTGACATGTATAACTCCTGCCCATGGCATATGCCAATCTATCTGCTTCTCGTTTAGTTTGAGTAAATACAATGCATTTCCCACCATCAGCATGCTCCTACAGAAAAGTGAAAAGGAAGCAGTATTATGTAGAGTTGCTGACAATGCCAACCATAAAACACACATACAGTCAGGAGAATGCTCACTTTAATCAATGGACCAAGAATCGAGGACTTCCCATAGTTCTCAGATACAATTGAATAAAGAGAGATTCCTTCAGGTAATTTCTGTTCTGAGTCACCAACCTGAGAAAAACGTAATCGCCAAATAATTCCTCTAAAATTCTAACCCAGATGCTGAACTGACAAAGAAAAGCAAACAAAGTACTCCCTCCGTAAAGAAATATAAGAGCGTTTAGATCACTGTGATCTAAACGCTCTTATATTTCTTTACGGAGGGAGTATAAACTATACTAATATACACATGCGCTGATGTGCATAATATATCTATATCTATACCAATATAAAAAGACCCAAAGAGGCAGATCCAACAAATCTTGGCCATCAAACCAGGTCAATCCAACGACTCACTTCAATGGTGAGCACTCAACACATTTAGCGTGCAGTTAATATCATACCAAATATCAATTACAGCACTAATCACATAATTACACAAATAATATCATACCTAACATATGCGTGCAATTAATATAATGCCTAATATCAACGTGCATTGCACGTACGGATTTACTAGTAAACTAGCAAGGGATTAGTGCAAAATGTAAGATGATTCCTAGCGCAAAGATTAAAGGTCTTAGGGCAAATAAGACAAAAAGTCACTCACAAGGTCAATTATGACTGGATCTTTTAAGTACTGGTTTGTAAGTTTTCTGATCCAACTAGGCATTGTTGCAGAGAACAGCATACTCTGTCGATTTTGTGGCAGCTTCTCCATGATCACCTCAACAGCTTCATCAAAACCCACAGCCAGCATCTGATCAGCTTCATCCAGAACCACAAATTGGATCTCTGATAAGTTTAGAACACCTCTTCTCAAAAGATCAATAACACGCCCCGGAGTTCCAACCACAACGTCAACACCATAATTAAGAGTTCTCATTTGCTGACTGATGGGAACACCTCCATAGACAGAAAGAGTGTCTAATGGAGCAGATTCTCTAAATTCCTTCTCAACTTGTCGAGCGAGTTCTCGAGTAGGTGCCAAGATGATGGCTAAAGGATTTCTACCACTTCTGCATGCACCAGACTATACAATTATTACCATAAATCATATATGTGCAGTAGCTAGACAAGAACAGTTCTGAAGTAGAAAGAGAACCCAACCCATTCTTCTCATTGTGACGAAGAATCCTGTCCATGATAGGAATGCCAAAAGCCAAGGTTTTCCCAGTTCCAGTTCGAGCACGGCCAATCATGTCTTTCCCTTGCATTGCTGGTTCAAGAACAGCTCTCTGCACAGAAGCACAGGGTAAAACCATCACTGTAGCAACAAAAATACTAGGCTAGCATAGCAAAACAAAGTAAATCACATCGCAAATTTAACAGATTTGAAGAAAATAGAATCTTGCCAATTGACATGACACAGATAAATAGGTATACAAATTAACCTCATCGAAATCCTAATCTTGCACATTACCTAGTAATGTCAATATGTCATGAGAGATCATTCAGATTTATTGTTCATTTGTTCACAGGAAATAACATTAATTTTCCTTGTAAAGATGGCGCATTTGTTCTTCTGAGAAATAACAAGGATGATCCTGTACCGTTTCCTGCAGTAACTGGTCAACCACCAGATGCAATATAAGGCCACATTGCAGATGGATCCAGAAATAGAGGACATCAAGGCAAACTAGCGAGCTTGCTCTACATGGTCATATTAGTCATATCAAATTCGGTATGTAGTTTTCTTTTCCTTCTTTGAAGCAACTTTTTCCTCTTCAATAATAATCATATGGATGTTTTTGGGGGGTAAAACTGAAGGAACTTAGTATTCAGTAAGTCATCAGGTAGCCATATAAAACTGCTGCTGCATTAGCTATACACCAAATGGTTCTGACCAGATTCCACGGGTACTTGCAAAATTCAGCGATTTGGGATTTCCTTTCTTATTTGTCAATATTGTGAAGCTACATGTCTAAGAGAAAAAACATGGTTGGAATCAATAGACCTCTTACTAAATTATCACAACAGCACTGTTCAAGTAAATTTTAACCCGTCAGTCCGAAGCAACATGAAGCTAAACCTCCTCTTGTGTCCATGTTTGCAAACAATTGAGTACGACGCAAAGTAAACCAGCGCACATCATACAAATGGCGAACCAGCTTGCTAAATGGAATTCAACTGAAGATAACACGAACAACTGGGTGTATCATGACTCGTATTGCTACAATGATTCCACGAGCTGCAGAACAGACACCATTAAGCAAAACACTGGGACTGCAGCTTCGAATTCTAATGTGCAAAAGGCGCTACCTGGATGGGGAAGAGCCTGGTGATGCCCCGCGCGGCGAGTCTCTCCACGATCCGCGGCGAGATCCCCAGCCTCGCGACCTCCAGCCCGTCCTCCCCCGCTGCCGCGCCGGCCTCCGAGACCGTCCCGGGCCACGGAGCGGGGGTAGTGGACCTGAACCCCAGGGGTCCCGGAGAGGCGTGGAACGCTCGCTGCCTCGGTGGCTCCAGCGGCTGCGGCGCGGGGGGGCGACATGGCTGGGGAGAGCCGGCCGGCGGAGGAGAGAGAAGCGCAGAGAGGAGCGCTCTCTGCGGACGCGCCGGCGAAGAGGAGGCAGAGAGCGCGCGGCGGAGCAGCGAGTTCATGGCGACGGTTGAGATGAGACGTCCTCGTGCTGGTGTTGGAAGGTCCAGCTGAGAACTCGGAACACCTTTTTTTTTGCGACGGACGGAAGAAGACGACGGTATCTTTTTTTTTTTCCGCACATGTTCGATAGTAAATGGGCCGGCCCAGTTAGCTCTTTTTTACGTGGGATCATTTTCCGGTTTTGGGAACCTTCTGGATGGTTCCTGGCAGGTTTTGGGAACCTTCCAGAAGGTTTTTGAACCGGGTTTTCTGGTTTCCTTTTTTTTTTCTTCCTTTTGTTTTTAGTTATTTCTGTTTCTTTTTTCTTTTTTTCTTTTTTCGTTTCTTCTGTTTGTTTTCTTTCTTTGGTTTTTTATATCTTTTTCTTTTCTTCTCTTTTTTCAAAAAAAATCAAAAAATTCAAATTTTGTTCGTGTTTCCATAAACTATTCAGTTTTCGAAAAAAAAAATCTCAAAATTCAAAAATTGTTCTCGTTACACAAAAAAGTTCAAAACTGTCAAAATTCAGAAAATGTACCGGATTTCAATTTTTTGTTCATGTTTTCAAAAAATGTTCTCAAGATTCAAAAAATATTCGTGCTTTAAAAAATTGTTCGGGATTTTTCAAAATTTGTTCTCAAGATTCAAAAAATATTCGTGCTTTAAAAAATTGTTCGCGCTTCCAAATTTGTTCTCCGTTTCAAAATTTGTTCTCAAGATTCAAAAAATGTTCATGCTTTAAAAAATTGTTCACAAATTCCAAAAATGTTCATGTTTTCGAAAAATGTTTTGGAAATTCAAAATTTGTTCGTTTTCATAAAATTTGTTTGCTTTTGTGAAAAAAAATCGTACGTTCAAAAAATTACTCAAAATTTGGAAAAAAAATTGGGATTTTGTCAAACAGTCTTATGTCCGGAACTGTACTTAGTTTCTTATAGAGTTCCGCTGTATTTCGGTCGGCAGGTATGTTCTATCGCAGTGGCTAGCACCGAGCTCGCGCAAGCAGGCAGTCTCGTGTTTGATTCATAGCCACTGCACGCTACCCTTTTTGCGATTTTTCACACTCGTATTCGCAGTGCACTGAATGGGCCAGCCCAGTCGGCACCCCCTGTGCGACGGGGCGTGTATTTGCCGCAGAACGCGGCAAATAGGAGCTCCCATATCTCAAGCCGAAGAGTATGTAGATTATGTAGTAGTCTATCCCTTCCACAATGTAGTGCATATAGATTTTTTGAAAAGTCAAAATTTTCAAACTTTGACCAAGTTTGGAAAGAAAAACATATACATCTAGAATATCAAATACATATCATTAGATACATCACAAGACGTACTTTCATATTATATATATTTGATATGGTAGATATAAATAGTTTTCTATATAAACTTGGTCAAAATTTGTAAAGTTTGACTTCTCAGAAAATCTATATGCACTACATTATAGAACAGAGGGAGTATGTAATATCTAAGAATATTTTAAGGGGCGTGCTACGCGTCGGCCGGCGGATCTTTTAAAGATCCGCCGCCTCGCGAGCCGTCCGATTCGATGAGCGAGCTGTCCGTATCACTCCTCTTCTTTATTTATTCAACAAGACCCTTGTTGCAAAATCTTCTCTTCTCTAATTTCCCGCAACAAGATCATTGTTGTAAAATCTCCTCTTCTCTAATTACCACAACAAGACCCATGTTGCGAAACCTCCTTTCTCTAATTTTCCGCAACAAGATCCTTGTCGCAAAAAATGCAACATCATCTCCCCCGCATGTAATTTTGTGTACAAAGACGTGCTGTAACTTTTGCAATAGAGGTATTATTGCAGAGTTTTTTTGCAACAGTGGTGATGTTGCAGATTTTTTTTCCTCCTGCAACGTAGGTAATGTTATGGAAGAAAGTTTTGCAACATGGATGTTGTTGCAGAAATCTTTCTTGCAACAGGGAGGATGTTGCAAAAAAAAGTGAGTCATTAGGCGCTGCTTCTGAACCTTGTCCCTGAGTCGTCATGGTGCTTTAAGCTGTCGCGCGCTCGCTACAGTTGACTCGTCGTTGGTGCTTGCCGCCACGGTGGCAGAAAAGCTGTCGTCCCGACTAGCAACAAGTAGCAGCAGGCAGCTAGCTTGCCTAGCTCGTCGTTCCGCGGCCACCGCAACACCCGGATGGCCTCGCCCCCTGCATCACTCAGCTGCAGCCCTCAAACCTGCAGCGTGGGCAGTCCGTCCAACGGCACATCGCCATGGCTGGGTCGAGAAAGAAACAGAGATGGAGAGCAGTGGAGGATTGGGGAAGGAGAACCAAGGTCAGTCTGCGTAAAGATAACGCGAGGAGGTTTCCAGACGTGGCCTAGCCCCACGGGACGCGTGGCATGCGTGGAAGGCGGCAGACACGCCGCTGTTTTTTAGCCTGCTGATTCACAGCGTTTCCCATATTTTAATAGTAGATATACCATTTTTAGGTAGTATGTACCCCCTCCGATCCAAAATAAGTGTTGTAGTTTTGAACTAAGGTTTGTTCAAGACTGCGAAACTTATTATGGATCATAGGGAGTACTATTTTATAGTATATTTGTTTTATACTACAAATATGAAGATATTTTTAAAATATACTAAAATATTGTGTACTCACATGCAATGTTTTCATATAGCTCACTTAAAAAAATCTTAAATATAGTATATGAACATAGTTAGGATGATAAAGTAGTATATATATACTACCACATCATTGTATATGAGACATGAGGGTAACTATCACCAGATGATATGATGTATTTTCTCATTAGATTAAATTAAATGTCAAAATAATCACGTAGAAAATGTTGGTGTGGAACACCGAGAAGAAGGTAGCAAAGTTTTGTTGAATAATGAAGACTACTGAAAGTGCAATCATGCCCTTAATCATATTTTGATGTTGATGACAAACTACATATAGGGGACTAATTATGTTTGGTGTGTATATACACAGGAGATTAGTTCCCTTGGCATCTTTGTGTGAGATCACGGACACATCAAACAAGATATGACTCAAGAAGATGACAACGAGAACAGAAGCATTGCTCCTTTTGTATATTTCTTGAGTTATAGGGATCCCGCACTATTAAGAGGGGATCCAAGTGGCATGTTCAAGTTTTGCTCAAGTCTCATCAGTTGGTCACTATCACTTGTCTCACACACACACTGCTCACAAGTGTTTTTAGGAAGACCAAATCATCATAGGAAAATCACTTAGTCAAATCCTATAGCCTATTTGCTCTCCACTCATGGTCTCAGCCGGATCATCCGGATCCGATCCTGGATCGTCCGGACCTCGCCCGGATCGACCGGACCTAGTCCCGGATCATCCGGCTAGACTCACCGAACCATACCCATAGCTCGTCGCTGGAGCCGGATCATCCGGACGACGTCCGGACCGTCTGGGTCATGCCCGGATCATCCGGGTTTCCTCCCGGATCATTCGGCTGCCCAGTGTGCCTGCACTCACAATTTTCCATCTGGTGCTCCTCTCGGACATCCGGACAGACCCACTGTTTGTAGCCACAGAGACCTAGCCGGATCATCCGGGTGTGCTTCCGAATAATCCGGGCAGGTCCACAACAGCACCAAACGGCTCTATATTTTGGGAGGTATAAATACCCCTCTCCCACTTCGGGAGAGGGTTGGCCACTACACTCAAACACTCCCGAAGAACACTAGTGCTCCCTGATACGTCTCCGACGTATCTATAATTTTTGATTGTTTCATACTATTATTATATCAATCCTACATACTTTATATGCAATTTTATATCATTTTTTGGGAACTAACCTATTAACCCAGTGCCCAGTGCCAGTTCCTGTTTTTGCCTATTTTATTGTTTCAGGGAAAAACTATATCAAACGAAGTCCAAACGTGATAAAATTTTACGGTGATTTTTTCTGGACCAGAAGACACCCAAGAAGCTTCGGGAGGAGACCAGAAGACGTACGAGAGAGCCACAAGCTCACACAGCGCGCCCCTGGGGGGGCACCTGAGCTTGTGGGCCCCTCGTAAACTCCCCTGACCTAATTCAACTTCTATAAATTCCCTAAAATCCCAAAAACAACAGAGAGCCACCCGAAACAATTTTTCCGCCGCTGCAAGCCTCTGTTCTTCCGCGATCCCAATCTGGAGGCCTTTTCCGGTACTCTGCCGGAGGGGGAATCGATCACGGAGGTCTTCTACATCAACCTTGCTGCACCTCCGATGATGTGTGAGTAGTCCACCACAGACCTACGGGTCCATAGTGATTAGCTAGATGGCTTTCTCTCTCTCTCTCTCTCTCTCTCTCTCTCTTTGATCTTCAATACAATGTTCTCCTCGGAGATCGATCCGATGTAATCTTCTTTTGCGGTGTGTTTGTTGGGATCCGATGAATTGTGGGTTTATGATCATATTATTCATTGAAAGTAATTGAGTTATATTCTGAACTTTATTATGTATGATTGTTATAGCTATGCAATGCTTTTCGATCTATGAGTTTTCTTTGGCCAAGTTGACGATTAGGTCTTTGGTGGAAGTGGTGCATAGTAGTAGGTTCAATCTTGCGGTGTCCTCACCTAGTGACAGAAGGGGTAGCGAGGCACGTATTTGTATTGTTGCTACTAAGGGGGAAATGACGGGGTTTAATCATATTGCTTGGTTTTATTCTATCTACATTATGTCATCTTGCTTAAAGTGTTACTCTGTTCATCATGAACTTAATACCATAGATGCAGGCAGGAGTCGGTCGATTGGTGGAGTAATAGTAGTAGATGCAGGCATGAGTCGGTTTACTTGTCACAAACATAATGCCTATATACATGATCATGCCATGAATAATGTCATAACTATGCGCTTTTCTATCAATTGCCGAATAGTAATTTGTCTACCCATCGTATGTTATTTTTATGATAGAGATGCCTCTAGTGAAAACTATGGCCCCCGAGTCTATTTTAATCATATTACAAAAACCAAAAATACCTTGCTGCAATTTATTTACTTTGCAATTTATCTATCTACCATTACCAGATTTAATCCTTGCAATTAACGAGTACAAGGGGGTTGACAACCCTCTTGGCCGCGTTGGGTGCAAGTATTTGCTCTTGTGTGTGCAGGTACTGTTGACGGGTGTTTGCATGGTTCTTCTATTTGTTCGATAACCTTGGTTCTCTACTGAGGGAAATACTTATCCGCTACTATATTGCTTCACCCTTCCTCTTCGGGGAAAATCCCAACGCAGCTCACAAGTAGCACCCCCTCTATCTTACTCTTCCACTAAATCCTAAATCCCGAGTCGATCTTTGTGAGTTTTAGAGAGTTGTTCCAATCAAAAGAATGATCCACACCCTCCCCCTCTTGTGACCGAAGCAAATCGTGATTTGAGCAAGTCTTGAGCTTTTCTCCTTGGATCTTGTTACTCTTGGAGGTTGGAGACTCCTAGGCGGTAGGAGTTCTTCGGTGAGGAATCAAACATTGTGATTACCCCCGAAAAGTTTTCGAGGGTTTGGAGACCACCCCAAGGTCTACCACTAGTGGTTGGGAAACGCCTTCGTGGTGTTGTCCCAAGGAGAGAATAGGGTGAGACTTCGTGGCGTTGGTGTGCCTTCATGGTAACATCCACCTCTCTAAACGGTGACCAGCTTCCCGCCAAGGAAGTGAACATCGGCATACATCCTCGTCTCTCGGTGTTACGGTTATCCCTAACCCTAACTCCTTACTTGTGGTTATTTGTATCTTAGCCTTTACATTCACATTGTTGTACTTGCCTACCTTACTACTTGTTGTAGTTGCACACCTTGCTTAGTATTAGAACCACCATAGCAATTGTTAGGCTCACTTTCAAATTCCGCAATATAGCCTAAAAATTCTAAGTAATCATAAAAATCCGCAAGTGTACCTATTCACCCCCCTCTAGGTCCATCTCGATCCTTTCAATTGGTATCAGAGCATCGTGCTCTATTCTTATGGCTTAACCGCCCTAGAGCGAGATGAACCCTGATGGGACCCCCTTGGTTGCAAATCCTGAAAGGAAGGATGCTTCTTCTTCGGAAAAGCACAAGTACTTCACTTCCGAGGATTTGGAACGGGTCCTTGCTAAGCAGAAGGAGGAGCATGATGCCTCTATTGAGGCCTTGGAACAATTGAGGTTGACCGCATTAACCTCAAATCCTACACCACTTCTTAATTCAAGTAGTGTGGCTCCGGGGCCAAATATGAATCTTCCTCCCTTGGGCCAACAACCTCCTGCTAGTGATACCTGATACGTCTCCGATGTATGTATAATTTTTGATTGTTTCATGCTATCATTATATCAATTCTACATACTTTATATGCAATTTTATATCATTTTTGGAAACTAACCTATTAACCTAGAGCCCAGTGCCAGTTTCTGTTTTTGCCTATTTTATTGTTTTAGGGAAAAACTATACCAAACGAAGTCCAAACACTATAAAATTTTACGGTGATTTTTTCTGTACCAGAAGACACCCAGGAAGTTTCGGGAGGAGGCCAGAAGACCTATGAGTGGGCCACAAGCTCACACGGCGCGCCCCCAGGGGGGGCGCCACCTGAGCTCGTGGGCCCTTCGTAACCCCTCCTGGCCTAATTCCACTTCTATAAACTCCCTAAAATCCCAAAAACATCAGAGGGAGCCCCGAAACAATTCTTTCGCCGCCGCAAGCCTATGTTCTTCCGCGATCTCATCTGGAGGCCTCCGCCGGTACTCTGCCGGAGGGGGAATCGACCACGGAGGGCTTCTACATCAACCTTGTTGCCCCTCCAATGATGTGTGAGTAGTTCCTACAGGACCTATGGGTCCAATGTAATAGTTTTGTGCTGTGTGTTTGTTGGGATCCGATGAATTGTGGGTTTATGATCAGATTATTCATTGAAAGTAATTGAGTTATGTTCTGAACTTTATTATGTATGATTGTTATAGATATGTAATGCTTTTCGATCTATGAGTTCTCTTTGGCCAAGTTGACAATTAGGTCTTCGGTGAAAGTGGTGCATAGTAGTAGGTTCAATCTTGCGGTGTCCTCACCCAGTGACAAAAAGGGTAGCGAGGCACGTATTTGTATTGTTGCTACTAAGGGTAAAAAGAAGGGACTCAATCATATTGCTTGGTTTTATTCTATCTACATTATGTCATCTTGCTTAAAGCGTTACTCTGTTTGTCATGAACTTAATACCATAGATGCAGGTAGGAGTCGGTCGATTGGTGGAGTAATAGTAGTAGATGCAGGCAGGAGTCGGTCTACTTTTCACGGACGTAATGCCTATATACATGATCATGCCATGAATAATGTCATAACTATGCGCTTTTCTATCAATTGCCCAACAGTAATTTGTTTACCCATCGTATGCTTTGCTTATGAGAGAGATGCCTCTAGTGAAAACTATGGCCCCCGGGTCTACCTTATCCATATTATAAAATCCAAAAATACCTTGTTGCAATTTATTTCATTTTATTTTACTTTGCATTTTATCTATCTACAACTATCATATTTAATCCTTGCAATTAACGAGTACAAGGAGATTGACAACCCTCTTGCCCGCGTTGGGTGCAAGTATTTGTTCTCTTGTGTGTAGGTGTTGTTTGAGGGTTGTTCAAGTAAAGCTCCTACTGGTTCGATAAACCTTGGTTCTCAACTGAGGGAAATACTTATCCGCTACTATTGCATCTCCCTTCCCCTTCAGGGAAAAACCAAACGCAACTCACAAGTAGCAGAAAGAATTTCTGGCGCCGTTGCCGGGGAGGTTTAATCAAACAACTCAAAGTACCATCATACAATTTATCATTTACTTGTTCTACTTTTTATTTGCCTTTACTTGGTTTATTAGTATCGTTAAAAAAACACAAAAAAAATTATTTTGCTTGCTTGCTTGAATTGCCATTATGTCTCAAGAAAACACTGCTACTTGCAGACTGCATTGGTATTTCCCCGAAGAGGAGAGGATGATGCAGTATAGTACAGATAAGTATTTCCCTCAGTTAAAAACCAAGGTTATCAATCCAGTAGGAGAACCAAGCAAAATTCCGTTAAGCGCACCTGCACACACGAGAGCAAACACTTGCACCCAATGCAAATAAGAGGGTTGTCAATCCTCTTAGCGGTTATTTGCAAGGATTAAATCTTATAGAGGTAAATAGATAAACTAAAATACTAATTAAAATAAAAGTAAATAAATTGCAACAAGGATTTTATATATATGATAAAGTAGACCCGGGGGCCATAGTTTTCACTAGAGGCTTCTCTCTCGAACACATAACATACGGTGGGTAAACAAATTACTATTGGACAATTGATAGAAAACCAAAAAATTATGACGGATTCATGGCAATGATCATGTATATAGGCATCACGTCCAAGACAAGTAGACCGACTCCTGCCTGCATCTACTACTATTACTCCACCCATCGACCGCTATCCAGTATGCATCTAGGGCATTAAGTATGAAACAGAGTAACGCCTTAAGCAAGATGACATGATGTAGACAAAGTAAACTCAATCAATATGATTAAACTCCATCTTTTTATCCTTAATGGCAACAATACAAATACGTGTGATGTCTCTTTCTGTCACTGGGATTGAGCACCACAAGATTGAACCCATCACAAAGCACCTCTCCCATTGCAAGACAAATCAATCTAGTAGGCCAAACCAAATCGATAGATCAGAGAGAAATACAAAGCTATAATAATCATGCATAAAAGAGTTCAGAGAAGACTCAAATATTTCTCATGAATAATCTGATCATAAACTCACAATTCATCGGATCCCAACAAACACACCGCAAAAGAAGATTACATCGGATAGAACTCCAAGAATATCGAGGAGAACATGGTATTGAAGATCAAAGAGAGAGAAGAAGCCATCTAGCTACTAGCTATGGACCCGTAGGTCTGTGGTAAACTACTCACACATCATCGGAAGGGCAGCAAGGTTGATGAAGAAGCCCTCCGTGATCGATTACCCCTCCGGCAGAGTACCGGAAAAGGACTCCAGATGGGATCGCGGAAGAACAGAGGCTTACGGCGGCGGAAAGGTTTTCTCTTCTATATTTCTGGTATATTGGGAATATTTTAGAATTTATAGCGCTAGAATTATGTCAGGAGGGGCAACGAGGGACCCACAAGCCTGGGGGGCGCGCCCTACCCCCCTGGGCGTGCCCTCCAGGCTTGTCGCCTCCTCGTGGCTCTTCTGGTCTTCTCCTGAAGCTTCATGGGACTCTTTTGGTCCAGAAAAAATTAATCCAAAGTTTTTTTCTCGTTTGGACACTTTTTGATAATGATTTTCTGAAAAGGCAAAAACAAGCAGAAAACAGCAACTGGCACTGGGCACTGGGTTAATAGGTTAGTCCCAAGAAATGATATATAATGGCATATAATTGCATATAAAACATCCAAGATTGATACTATAATAGCATGGAACAATCAAAAATTATAGATACGTTGGAGATGTATCAAGCATCCCCAAGCTTAATTCCTGCTCGTCCTCTAGTAGGTAAATGATAAAAATAGAATTTTTGATGTGGAATGCTACCTATCATGTTTCATCATGTAATCTCTCTCTTACGGTATTAATAATAAGATCCGAATGATTCAAAGCAATAGTCTATAATTTGATATAAAGACATCAATACTCAGGCATACTAATAAACAATCATGTCTTTCAAAATAAAAATGCTAAAGAACGTTATCCCTACAAAATCATATAATCCTGTCATGCTCCATCTTCTTAACACAAAATATTTATCATGCACAACCCCGGTTTTAGCCAAGCAATTGGTTCATACTTTTTAACGCGCTTCAGCTTTTGCAACCCCCACGCAATACATGAGCGCAAGCCATGGATATAGCACTATGGGTGGAATAGAGTGTGGTGGTAGAGATAAATAAGGAGAAGTTAAAAATAAGAAGATAGTCTCACATCAACGAGGCTAATCAACGGGCTATGGAGATGCCCATCAATTGATGTCAATGCGAGGAGTAGGGATTGCCATGCAACGGATGCACTAAGAGCTATAAGTGTATAAAAGCTCAACATGAAAACTAAGTGGGTGTGCATCCAACTTGCTTGCTCATGAAGACCTCGGGCATTTGAGGAAGCCCATCATCGGAATATACAAGCCAAGTTCTATAATGAAAAATTCCCACTAGTATATGAAAGTGACAAAATAGGAGACTCTCTATATGAACAACATGGTGCTACTCTGAAGCACAAGTGTGGAAAAAGGATAGTAACATTGCCCCTTCTCTCTTTTTCTCTCATTTTTTTTCATGGCTCTTTTTGGCCTCTTTTTTCCTTTTTCTTTTTTTTCATCCGGAGTCTCATCCCGACTTGTGGGGGAATCATGGTCTCCATCATCCTTTCCTCACCGGGACAATGCTCTAATAATGATGATCATCACACTTTTATTTACTTACAACTCAATATTACAACTCGATACTAGAACAAAAATATGACTCTATATGAATGCCTCTGGCAGTGTACCAGGATGTGCAATGATGCTAGCGTAACATGTATAAAAATGATGAACGGTGGCTGAGCCACAAATACTATGTCAGCTATATGATCATGCAAAGCAATATGACAATGACGATGTGTGTCATAAAAACGGAACGGTAGAAATTGCATGGCAATATATCTCGGAATGGCTATGGAAATGCCATGATAGGTAGGTATGGTGGCTGTTTTGAGGAAGATATAAAGAGGCTTATGTGTGATAGAGCGTATCATATCACGGGGTTTGGATGCACCAGCAAAGTTTGCACCAACTCTCGATGTGAGAAAGGGCAATGCACGGTACCGAAGAGGCTAGCAAATTGCGGAAGGGTGAGAGTGCGTATAATCCATGAACCCACATTAGTCATAAAGAACTCACATACTTATTGCGAAAGTTTATTAGACCTCGAAGCAAAGTACTACTACGCATGCCCCTAGGGGGGAGGTTGGTAGGAGTTAACCATCGCGCGCCCCCGACCACCACACAAACGAAGACAATCAAGAATAAATCATGCTACAACTTCTGAGCATAACGACAGATCATACGTGCATGCTTCGGGAATCACAAACCTTAACACCAATATTCTTACTAAACCACAATTATCTACTAATACCTCCCACATATTACCATCTTAATATCGCAAAACTATTGCAAGGAATGAAACTTATCATATTCAGTGATCTACATGAAAGTTTTTATTATATCCCTCTTGAATACCTATCATATCAGGACCAAATTCATAACCCGTGCATATTACCATTGCTATTCATTAGACTCTCAAAAAGATATAAGTGAAGCATGAGAGTGCAACTATTTCTTTAAAATATAACCACCGCAGTGCTCTAAAAGATATAAGTGAAGCACTAGAGCAACTGCCTAGCTCAAAAGATATAAGTGAAGCACATAGAGTATTCTAACAAATCACGAATAATGTGTGTCCCTCTCAAAAAGGTATGTTCAAAAAAGATGATTGTGACAAACTAAAAAGCAAGCAAAAGAAAAAAAACTATATCACAAGACGCTCCAAGTAAAACACATATCGTGTGATGAATAAAAATATAGCTCCAAGTGAGTTACCGCTAGATTGTAGACGAAAGAGGGGATGCCTTCCGGGGCATCCCCAAGCTTAGACGTTTGAGTCTTCCTTGAATATTACCTTGGGGTGCCTTGGGCATCCCCAAGCTTAGGCTCTTTGAAAGCACATTTGCTCCCTTGGTGGTTTAGGTAATTCATAACAACATATATGTCATTGAACTAATGTCCATTCAAGTTAAAGATTTCAGGATGTTCAATGATTGGCATGGCATGGACTAGAGACGTGGACCCCTCAAAATGCTAAGGACAAGGATTGGCACAAGATCAAGACTCTACATTTTTGGTTTAGTGATCCAAGATCACATTGAGTCCATAGGAAAGCCAATACTATTAAAAGGGGATGAGGTGTTGCTTAATGGTCTTTTTGCTCAAGTGCTTAGTGACAGTACTCCTAAACCCTCAACCACTCTCTCTACACAAATATGTCCAAAACCCACATTCCAACTCGGCCCCACCAAAACTCTCTATCCGGAGCCACCGAGTTCACCAAGACTTAGCCACTGCCAAAACCATAACAAATCGGATCCACCGAAATGGATCTCGGTCTCACAGAGATGGCCTTGCCAACTCTCTGTAATCGTTTGCACTCACTTCGGTCTCACCGGGTTTTGCAAATCGGTCTCACCGAGATGGCTTGCCAACTCTCTGTTTTATTGCTTCACTTCGGTTCTACCGAGTTGATGCAATCGGTGCCACCGAGATGAGGTTTGCCCTAGCCATTGCACTTCGGTCCATCCGAGTTGTTCGTATCAGTCCCACCGAGATTCCTAAAGTTCATATCTTTTACACAGTTCGGTGCTACCGAGATTATTGTTTCGGTGCCACCGAGTTGGGTCAAAAGTGTGTAACGGTTGGATTTTGTGTGGAGGCTATATATACCCCTCCACCACCTCCTTCTCAGTAAGGAGAGCCATCAGAACGTGCCTACACTTCCACCATACATTTTCTGAGAGAGAACCACCTACTCATGTGTTGAGATCAAGCTATTCCATTCCTACCATTTGAACCTTGATCTCTAGCCTTTCCCAAGTTGCTTTCCACTCAAATCCTTCTTCCACCATAGCCAAATCTGTGAGGAGTCGTTTGAGTGCTGGGAAGACTATCATTTGAAGCACAAGAGCAAGGAGTTCATCAACAACACACCGTCTATTACCTTTTGGAGAGTGGTGTCACTTGGGAGCCTCCGACATGATGTGGAGTTGAACCAAGAAGTTTGTAAGGGCAAGGAGATCGACTACTTCGTGAAGATCTACCCCGAGTGAGGCTAGTCCTTCGTGGACGTAAGCCATGGTGGAATAGACAAGGTTGCTTCTTCATGGACCCTTCGTGGGTGGAGCCCTCCGTGGACTCGCGCAGCCGTTACCCTTCGTGGGTTGAAGTCTCCATCAACGTGGACGTACGATAGCACCACCTATTGGAACCACGCCAAAAAACACTGTGTCTTCATTGCGTTTGAAATATCCGATCCCCTACTTTACTTACATATGCAATTGTTTACTTTCCGCTGCTATACTCTTAGAATTGCATGTGTAGGGTGATGCTTGACATGTACTATTGCTAAAATCTGCCCACAACTAAAAATTGGGAAAAGGTTAGGTTTTATTTGGTCAAGTAGTCTAATCACCCCCCCTCTAGACATACTTTCGATCCTACAAGTGGTATCAGAGCTTTGGTCTCCGTAAGCCTTGATTTCCATTGCTTTGGTGATCATAGCCTTAGTTTCACAACCTAGGAGAGTATGGCGTCTAGTGAGGGTAACTATCACCGTAGAGGTCCATATTTTGATGGTACAAACTTTGTTAGTTGGAAACATAAGATGAAAATGCATATTCTTGGTCATAACCCTGCCGTTTGGGCTGTTGTTCGTGTTAGCTTGCAAGGTGACTTCTTTGAGGATGGCAAGGAACCGGATCGTGAAGCAACCCCGGAAGAATTGAAGATGTTGCAATACAATGCTCAAGCTTGTGACATTCTATTCAACGGTTTATGTCCCGAAGAATTCAACAAAATCAGCCGCCTCGAGAATGCAAAGGAAATTTGGGATACTTTGGTTGATATGCATGAGGGTACCGAGTCCGTCAAGGAATCTAAGTTGGATGTGCTTCAAAGTCAACTTGACAAGTTCAAGATGAAGGATGGTGAAGGAGTCGCTGAGATGTACTCTAGGATTGCTCTCATCACAAATGAGATTGCCGGCTTAGGAAGTGAAGAGATGACCGACAAATTCATCATCAAGAAGATACTTAGAGCTTTGGATGGAAAATATGATACCGTTTGCACATTGATTCAAATGATGCCAAATTACAAAGATCTCAAGCCCACGGAAGTCATTGGAAGGATTGTTGCTCATGAAATGTCACTCAAGGACAAAGAGGAGCTGCACAACAAATCAAGTGGTGCTTACAAAGCCTCAACCGATGCTCCAACTACTTCAAGTGACAAGCTAGTATCCAATGAAGATATTAGCCTAATGGTGAAAATGTTCAACAAGTTCTACAAGAACAAAGGGAAAGAAAGAAGCTCTAGCTCAAGACACTATGAGAGAAGATCATCAAGTCATGAGAGTAATTTCTACAATTGTGGGAAGCCCGGACACTACTCCAATGAGTGTACGGCTCCCTACAAGAAAAGAGACGAATCACCAAGAGGAAGACATGGAAGAGATGAATCACCTCATAAGGAGAGAAGGAGTAGAGATGATCGTTATGAACGAAGACACTCTCGAAGAAGCAAGGATTCAGAGAGGAAGGACAGGTCATCCAAGAGCTACACAAGAAGAAGACATCAAGCTCATGTTGGTGAATGGGTTTCCGGCTCCGACTCTGACAACCACTCCGAGAGAAGTTATCACTCCAACTCCGACTATAGTCAAGATGAAGGTGTTGCCGGACTTGCTCTTGTGTCATCCAACTCCTATGATCTATTTGACTCACCAAATGAAGGAATTGGAAGATGCTTCATGGCAAAAGGCCCCAAGGTATCACACCTCGAGTATCTTGATTTCAATAGTGATGAAGATGATTTGCTTGGTGATGATGATTTACTTGTTGATAGGGCAAGTGATGTGAGCTATAATGAAAATGCTAGTAATCATGATAGTCAAGAGGAAACGAGTGACAATGCTATGAAGGAGATTGAGCGTCTAACTAAAGAACTAAATGCTCTTAAGTTAGCTCATGAAACAACTCAAGAGGATCATAGAGAACTTCTAAGAACTCATGAGAAGCTACGCTTCGAGAAGCTAAATTTAGAGCAAGAGCATGAGTTTCTTAAAGCTATCAATGACGATCTTCGAAAGAAGAGTTCTTCATATCTTGCCAAACGTTTACTCTTGTCTACCTTTATGCCACAAGTTAAACCTAAGCAAACTAGCAACAAGGGTAAAAAGGGTTCTACCTCTAGTAGTAACAATAAAAATGCTAAATCCAATGTTGTTACTTCTAGTAGTTCTATTGATTCCACTAATGATTCTCTTAGCCAAGTTACACTTGAGCAAGAAAATATGCTATTGAAAGGAATTATAGAAAAAGGTGTCTACAAGAGTCTTGCCGGGAGTAAGCAATTTGAGGAAATTGTACGCAAGCAAGGGAGGCACCAGAAGAACCAAGGTGTTGGTTTTGAACAAAAGTTCAATGCCAATGGAGTTGAGTGGGAAGAAGATCAATACCCCAAGACGAAGTTTGTTCCTCAACAAGAGAAGTATGATCCCACTTCCTTCAAGGGAACACAAGCTCAAGAAGATCTTCCGCCACAAGACCACAAGCTAAAAGGCAAGGACAAGCTTCAAGAAGAGATTGATTCATTTGAAGAAGCTCCTCAAGCCATGGTCAAGTGGGTGCCCAAGACTTCATCAAGTGCTACTACAACTCCAAGGATTCCCATCAAGTTGATGTGGGTCCAAAAGAAGAAGAACTAGAGAGTTCTTGAGGGTGACTTCGCCGACAAACTTCACTCATATACTTTATGGCAAGAACTTGTGCAACCAACTTCCACATTCTGCACTAGTTCATGGAGTCACAAACCCTCTTGTTGGTAAGGCAAGGGACAAGGTATTCAATGCATTCATGGACATCATATATGTGTATTTCACTCTATGTCTATGGATATCCTTGTATGTTCCTTGTGTAGGACTAACCCATGTAGGTATTGAAAGCACAAAACTCCAAAGGATTGCTCCCAACTCTTGATGGTCTACATCAACATTGAGCATCCACATCTTCAACATCTACATGAAGTCATCATCGACAAAACCCAAGGTTAGTTCATCCCTCTTAGGGGGGATATCACATCTAGGGGGAGCTTTTCTCTAAACAATTGAGCTAAAGCAACTTTAATGGTGTGAACACATCAATGCTTTATGTAAAAGTGGCAACCCCACTTGTGCTTAAACGATGAGTATGACCTATGATCAAATGTTCTCATTTGGCTCCTAAGTCAATATACTCATATATAGATGACCTAGTCATCGCCATTGCTTGATAGATGCTAGAATTGGTTGTGCATGTTTGACACATATTTCATTTGCTATCTTATTGTGTGAGCATGTTGGTTTGCATGTTTTCATCATTCGAGGACATCCATTTGTTGTTTTAATTGTCTTGGTTTTTCTGGCCAAGTGGATGTACAAGAATGCCTAAGTACCTTCTCTAGCTATCTATGCTTTCTGGTCTCAAATTCTATTCTTGCTACATCACAAAAATTGAACAAGTCATTTTCGGACCCTCCGGGTGAGGAGCACTCGGAGCCACCGATCTGAAAGGGCTGAACCTCCAAAACCTTCTAAATGATTTCGGCCGAACCAATTCACTCAAACTCGGTCCAACCGAAATCACTTAGATTGATCTAGGTTTTCCATCTCGGTGCTACCGAGCTGAACCATTTCGGAGCCACCGATGTGCTGACCTGCGTGCAGTTACACATATCGGTGCCACTGAGTTGTTCAACTCGGCGCCACCGATAGTGTACGGGTATATATATCGCGCGGACCGAACGGTTGAAATTTCTCGACCCCACTCGTTCCCGCACCCCGTTGCTGTCGTCGCCCTTCGTCTTCGGACTTCGCCGTCGTCTCCAGCGCGCCCTCGCCGCCGGATTCCGTCGCCGTCAACTGCAATCTTCACCGCCGTTGCCGCCGTAGAGAGTCTCCACCGAGTTAGAGTGAGATTCGATCCCTCTCGTGCTCCCATTTCCGATTCAATGCACGATTAGTTTGCCATGATTCTTGCCACGGATTGAGAACTCCTGTTACACTACAAACTCCGTAGATTAGATGCGAGTAAAATTTTTAGGTTTAAGTTTCCGCCGAATGCATCTCGGACCGACCGATTCGAAATTTTCGGTCCTACCGATTTGGCCTCTGGCCATAGCACTAGTACGTCTCGGTGCCACCGAGTTGTACGAATCGGTGAGACCGAAAGTAAAATCTCAGTGAAACCCTAGCATCTCGGAGCCACCGAACCCCATCTCGGTCAGACCGAAATGGCGTGTAAGGTTTCTGTAGAGTGCTTCGGTGTCACCGAGATGATCAACTTGGTCCATCCGAAATGCATCCTGTGAAAACTTGAAACTAAAAGTTGAACTCAAATTTTATGAAAAACTTCTGCTTTTTGTGATGACTCATCTACTCTGCCCATACCCATCTATTCACAGGGTCAGCTCAGCAAGATGTCAAGTGGCAGTGACAGTCAGAATAGGGCTGAACAACTTGCAGAGCTAAGTGAAGGGTCAAGCCTTGCAGAATGTTTCTATGAGGGAGAGAGGAGCTCTCCAGATCTTCCTAAGGCAGCTACTAGAACAAGGAAGAAGAAAACCTCAGACAGTGAGGATGAAGATTTTTTTGCTAGCGAAGCAGCAACCAAGAAAAAGAGAGTCGTGCTTGCTAAGGAGTATAGCACCAAACCATCTTCTGCCAAAGAGAAAATTGCTGTGAAGAAATTTCCAAAGCAGACTATGCAATTCACTCTTGAAGAGCCTAGTGACACAGAACCAGCTGCAAGTACAAAGAAGAAGAGAGTAAGGAAAACTACTGCCCGTGTGATTGGCAGACCCTCCATGATGATTGATGAGGAGGAAGAGGGGGAACCTACTGCTGATGCACCTCCAGCCAAGTCTCAAAAGCTTATGTCTGATGCAATCAAGACTGCTGCCCCCAAGTCCAAGCCTAAGGTGTCAGCACCAAAGAGATCCACCAGGAACATATTAGTTGCTGAGAAGAACAAGGCCCCAGTGCCTGAGTCAAATGTTGATGAAGAGCCACTAGTGCTCAGGAAATTGAAGTCAAAGATACCAGACCATGATGATGCACACCCAGTTGCGGAGAACATGATGCTAAGGAAGGATAAAGGTCTGCGTCAGTGGAGACTGACAGATCCTTATGCTACAAGGAGGAAGACAGCATGTGACTATCGCTTTCACACACGAGAACAACAAGATTTCTATGAGACAGTATTGCTTGACAAGAAGCCCATCGTTAGTGACATGAAATGGGTGGATTGGGAATACATTGATGAGAATGAGGATTATTTCCCCCATGTTCATGAGAGCTTTAGGATTGCAGGTGTTGATGACTTTGTCGGACAGAAGTTGACCAAGTGG
Organism: Elymus sibiricus; assembly: GCA_039707655.1. NCBI lineage: Eukaryota > Viridiplantae > Streptophyta > Magnoliopsida > Poales > Poaceae > Elymus > Elymus sibiricus. Next base: position 270,757,451 of record CM077666.1, on the reverse strand, counting down.
AATGACGAAATGGCCATGCAATTCTACTCTACTACACACTTCTATCCAGATGGCCGGATTGTGTGGATGACTGAAGGTATCAGATACCAGTCAACCATTTCTGAGTGGGCAAGTCTTCTTGGTGCCCCCAAGGAAGAGGACGGTGACATTGATATCTATGCTAAGCTCAAGATGGATCACAACACCATAAAGAACATGTACACTGCTATTCCCCAGAAGGACATTGAGACTCATAAGCTTGGATCAGTGAAGCATCTGCTACCAGGACTGGCCACCACGAACACCATCTTGCGGTACACCTTGTTACCCAAGTCAGGAGATGACAAAATGATTCGTGTCCACTCCATCAATTTGCTGCATTTGTTTGATACACCTCAGAAATTCAAGGTGACGAGCCTGATAGTTGAAACTATCAAGAGGACTGCAGCTGATCAGAAGAGATCGTGCGGATATGCTCCACATATTCAGATATTGATTAATTCCAAGGTTGGAACCAGCACATACCTTCTTGATCGAGAGCATTTTCCATTGCGTCCAGATTTTGAAGATAATGTGATAGTGATGGATCCCTCGCATCCCACTTCAGCACAAGCTCAAGAGAAGATCCGCAAAGCCAAAGAAGCAAAAGCAGCCGAGGAGGCATCATCTCCCAATGCTCCAATTGCAAATCTTAAGTCTAAGTCTGACCAAATGACTTATCTGCTTGAAGCCACCCTGAGGATTGAGCGAAGTCTGGCCAACCTCACCCAGCACTAGGCTAGCTTAGAGCGGATAATTGAGACAAAATTCCATGATTTAGATGTCAAGGTCACAGAGATACAGACTACAGTGGAGCAGCTGCAGAATGATGTTGATGCTGTCAAGACAGCCCCATCAGATGACAATGGAGATGATAGACCAACCACAGAGCGATTTCAGACAGTGCCTAGGGCAGCTAGGTCTGTTGCAGTGCCAGTTGTGGATCCACGGATCACAGTCTCTGCACCTGCTACTGCTGCCACAGTGCCACCGCCGATATCCACTCCACCAGCCCAACAAACTTCTGCAGAAGCCTTCGTGGACGCTCTTCTTTCAACGCCATCTACGCACACCGGAGCTGCCAGCAGGAGATCACCTTCAGGAGCTTCGGAGGACCGTGCTTAGAGTGCCGATTAGTCCTATACCTATTTGATCTTTTTGGTACTTGTTGCCAAAGGGGGAGAATTTGTATAGATCATAGGCTTCGAGAGAGAGTGTTTCTGTTTTGTTTCTCTCGAGTTCATTTGCTTGTTGGTACTTTGTTGTTTGTTGGTACTTTGTTTGATGTGTGTGCTTGCTACAGTGTCTGTGAGATATTCTGTCGTTTATGCTTGTGATTGATCATACTATGCTTATTGTGATGATCTATGTTTATCTCTATCATTATGTTGTATGATCACTCACTCACTTATGTTGGTGATGCGTGCTTGCTATTCCAATCATATCATTTTGTGCGCTCCACCAAGATGTATGTGACATGGAAGAGTGACCCATGAGCCTAATCGATTGTGCATTTGCATTCAAACACAAATTTTCAATAATGCACAAATTTAGGGGGAGCTCTTGCTTATCACATACTTCTCAAAGCGACGATGTATTTCATTCATTTAATCATTTGTCGAAGCTTTGATCTATATGTTGTCATCAATTACCAAAAAGGGGGAGATTGAAAGCACATTTGCTCCCTTGGTGGTTTTGGTAATTCATAACAACATATATCTCATTGAACTAATGTCCATTCAAGTTAAAGATTTCAGGATGTTCAATGATTGGCATGGCATGGACTAGAGACGTGGACCCCTCAAAATGCTAAGGACAAGGATTGGCACAAGATCAAGACTCTACATTTTTGGTTTAGTGATCCAAGATCACATTGAGTCCATAGGAAAGCCAATACTATTAAAAGGGGATGAGGTGTTGCTTAATGGTCTTTTTGCTCAAGTGCTTAGTGACAGTACTCCTAAACCCTCAACCACTCTCTCTACACAAATATGTCCAAAACCCACATTCCAACTCGGCCCCACCAAAACTCTCTATCCGGAGCCACCGAGTTCACCAAGACTTAGCCACTGCCAAAACCATAACAAATCGGATCCACCAAAATGGATCTCGGTCTCACCGAGATGGCCTTGCCAACTCTCTGTAATCGTTTGCACTCACTTCGGTCTCACCGGGTTTTGCAAATCGGTCTCACCGAGATGGCTTGCCAACTCTCTGTTGCCTTATTGCTTCACTTCGGTTCTACCGAGTTGATGCAATCGGTGCCACCGAGATGAGGTTTGCCCTAGCCATTGCACTTCGGTCCATTCGAGTTGTTCGTATCGGTCCCACCGAGATTCCTAAAGTTCATATCTTTTACACAGTTCGGTGCTACCGAGATTATTGTTTCGATGCCACCGAGTTGGGTCAAAAGTGTGTAACGGTTGGATTTTGTGTGGAGGCTATATATACCCCTCCACCACCTCCTTCTTAGTAAGGAGAGCCATCAGAACGTGCCTACACTTCCACCATACATTTTCTGAGAGAGAACCACCTACTCATGTGTTGAGATCAAGCTATTCCATTCCTACCATTTGAACCTTGATCTCTAGCCTTTCCCAAGTTGCTTTCCACTCAAATCCTTCTTCCACCATAGCCAAATCTGTGAGGAGTCGTTTGAGTGCTGGGAAGACTATCATTTGAAGCACAAGAGCAAGGAGTTCATCAACAACACACCGTCTATTACCTTTTGGAGAGTGGTGTCACTTGGGAGCCTCCGACATGATGTGGAGTTGAACCAAGGAGTTTGTAAGGGCAAGGAGATCGACTACTTCGTGAAGATCTACCCCGAGTGAGGCTAGTCCTTCGTGGACGTAAGCCATGGTGGAATAGACAAGGTTGCTTCTTCATGGACCCTTCGTGGGTGGAGCCCTCCGTGGACTCGCGCAGCCGTTACCCTTCGTGGGTTGAAGTCTCCATCAACGTGGACGTACGATAGCACCACCTATCGGAACCACGCCAAAAACCACCGTGTCTTCATTGCGTTTGAAATATCCGATCCCCTACTTTACTTACATATGCAATTGTTTACTTTCCGCTGCTATACTCTTAGAATTGCATGTGTAGGGTGATGCTTGACATGTACTATTGCTAAAATCTGCCCACAACTAAAAATTGGGAAAAGGTTAGGTTTTATTTGGTCAAGTAGTCTAATCACCCCCCCTCTAGACATACTTTCGATCCTACAAGTGGTATCAGAGCTTTGGTCTCCGTAAGCCTTGATTTCCATTGCTTTGGTGATCATAGCCTTGGTTTCACAACCTAGGAGAGTATGGCGTCTAGTGAGGGTAACTATCACCGTAGAGGTCCATATTTTGATGGTACAAACTTTGTTAGTTGGAAACATAAGATGAAAATGCATATTCTTGGTCATAACCCTGCCGTTTGGGCTGTTGTTCGTGTTGGCTTGCAAGGTGACTTCTTTGAGGATGGCAAGGAACCGGATCGTGAAGCAACCCCGGAAGAATTGAAGATGTTGCAATACAATGCTCAAGCTTGTGACATTCTATTCAACGGTTTATGTCCCGAAGAATTCAACAAAATCAGCCGCCTCGAGAATGCAAAGGAAATTTGGGATACTTTGGTTGATATGCATGAGGGTACCGAGTCCGTCAAGGAATCTAAGTTGGATGTGCTTCAAAGTCAACTTGACAAGTTCAAGATGAAGGATGGTGAAGGAGTCGCTGAGATGTACTCTAGGATTGCTCTCATCACAAATGAGATTGCCGGCTTAGGAAGTGAAGAGATGACCGACAAATTCATCATCAAGAAGATACTTAGAGCTTTGGATGGAAAATATGATACCGTTTGCACATTGATTCAAATGATGCCAAATTACAAAGATCTCAAGCCCACGGAAGTCATTGGAAAGATTGTTGCTCATGAAATGTCACTCAAGGACAAAGAGGAGCTGCACAACAAATCAAGTGGTGCTTACAAAGCCTCAACCGATGCTCCAACTACTTCAAGTGACAAGCTAGTATCCAATGAAGAGATTAGCCTAATGGTGAAAATGTTCAACAAGTTCTACAAGAACAAAGGGAAAGAAAGAAGCTCTAGCTCAAGACACTATGAGAGAAGATCATCAAGTCATGAGCATAATTGCTACAATTGTGGGAAGCCCGGACACTACTCCAATGAGTGTATGGCTCCCTACAAGAAAAGAGACGAATCACCAAGAGGAAGACATAGAAGAGATGAATCACCTCATAAGGAGAGAAGGAGTAGAGATGATCGTTATGAACGAAGAAACTCTCGAAGAAGCAAGGATTCAGAGAGGAAGGACAGGTCATCCAAGAGCTACACAAGAAGAAGACATCAAGCTCATGTTGGTGAATGGGTTTCCGGCTCCGACTCCGACAACCACTCCGAGAGAAGTTATCACTCCAACTCCGACTATAGTCAAGATGAAGGTGTTGCCGGACTTGCTCTTGTGTCATCCAACTCCTATGATCTATTTGACTCACCAAATGAAGGAATTGGAAGATGCTTCATGGCAAAAGGCCCCAAGGTATCACACCTCGAGTATCTTGATTTCAATAGTGATGAAGATGATTTGCTTGGTGATGATGATTTACTTGTTGATAGGGCAAGTGATGTGAGCTATAATGAAAATGCTAGTAATCATGATAGTCAAGAGGAAACGAGTGACAATGCTATGAAGGAGATTGAGCGTCTAACTAAAGAACTAAATGCTCTTAAGTTAGCTCATGAAACAACTCAAGAGGATCATAGAGAACTTCTAAGAACTCATGAGAAGCTACGCTTCGAGAAGCTAAATTTAGAGCAAGAGCATGAGTTTCTTAAAGCTATCAATGACGATCTTCGAAAGAAGAGTTCTTCATATCTTGCCAAACGTTTACTCTTGTCTACCTTTATGCCACAAGTTAAACCTAAGCAAACTAGCAACAAGGGTAAAAAGGGTTCTACCTCTAGTAGTAACAATAAAAATGCTAAATCCAATGTTGTTACTTCTAGTAGTTCTATTGATTCCACTAATGATTCTCTTAGCCAAGTTACACTTGAGCAAGAAAATATGCTATTGAAAGGAATTATAGAAAAAGGTGTCTACAAGAGTCTTGCCGGGAGTAAGCAATTTGAGGAAATTGTACGCAAGCAAGGGAGGCACCAGAAGAACCAAGGTGTTGGTTTTGAACAAAAGTTCAATGCCAATGGAGTTGAGTGGGAAGAAGATCAATACCCCAAGACGAAGTTTGTTCCTCAACAAGAGAAGTATGATCCCACTTCCTTCAAGGGAACACAAGCTCAAGAAGATCTTCCGCCACAAGACCACAAGCTAAAAGGCAAGGACAAGCTTCAAGAAGAGATTGATTCATTTGAAGAAGCTCCTCAAGCCATGGTCAAGTGGGTTCCCAAGACTTCATCAAGTGCTACTACAACTCCAAGGATTCCCATCAAGTTGATGTGGGTCCAAAAGAAGAAGAACTAGAGAGTTCTTGAGGGTGACTTCGCCGACAAACTTCACTCATATACTTTATGGCAAGAACTTGTGCAACAAACTTCCACATTATGCACTAGTTCATGGAGTCACAAACCCTCTTGTTGGTAAGGCAAGGGACAAGGTATTCAATGCATTCATGGACATCATATATGTGTAAAAGATCATACATATTTTAGGAGCAATTTTTATTGCTTTTTGCACCGATGACAACTTACTTGAAGGATCTTATTCAATCCATAGGTAGATATAGTGGACTCTCATGGCAAGAAACTGGGTTTAAGGGTTTTTGGATGCACAAGTAGTATCTCTACTTAGTACGAATTTTTGGCTAGCAAAAGATCCTAAGCAAGCACCACATGTTAGAGGATCCATAACAATATAACTTCTATGCAAATATACCCAAACATAACTCATTACGTTGTCTTCCTTGTCCAACTTCAACTAATTTGCTCAAGTTTGAAAATAATGGTATTCACAATCATAAAAGATGTCCAAGATAATATATTTATATGTGAAAGTTCTCTTCCTTATACTAATCATTCATGAATTGCTTGTATGACCAATATTGTGGTTGTCAAACTTCAATAGATTTTACCTTCTAAACCCAATGCGAAACTACTACTAGGCATGATACAATAATATGAAGCTCATATTATTTCAACTTCATGATATCCAATTTATTCAACAATTTTACTCATAGGATATAAGTGAAGAACAGGAGTAAATGACAAACTACTCCAAAAAGATATAAGTGAAGACCAAATGAGTAGTTAAGTAAATATGTAGCTATGTGAGGACTCTCTCTCATTTAAAAATTTCAGATCTTAAGTATTTTATTCAAACAGCAAAGAAAACAAAATAAAATGACATTCCAAGAATAGCACATCTCATGTGAAGAAGCAAAAACTTAGGCTCAACCAAGACTAACCGATAATTGTCGATGAAGAAAGGTGGGATGCCTAACGGGGCATCCCCAAGCTTAGATGCTTGAGACTTCTTGAAATATTAACTTGGGATGCCTTGGGCATCCCCAAGCTTGAGCTCTTGTGTCTCCTTAATTCCTCTCATTTCACGGCTTCTCCTAAATCTTAAAAACTTCATCCACACAAAACTCAACAAGAACTCGTGAGATAAGTTAGTATAAATCAACTCAAAACCTTAACATTCTCTATTGTAACAAATCACTAAAATTATAATTAAACATTGAATACTAAATGCCTCTGCATATTTAATACTCCTATCCACAAATAGAAACATTAAACAAGCAACATATGCAAACAATGCAACTATAACCTAAATCTGTCTAAACAGAACAGTCTGTAAAGGGTGAATAAGAATTCATACTTCCCTAACTCCAAAAATTCTGAAAAATTACCACGTGACAGAGAACTCATGCATGCTTACTATGTAAACATTTCAGATTTTTATCATGTTCTGACTGTTCAGGAATATTCTGAACATAACAAAAAACTTTCTGTTTTAAAACAGCAACACATAAACTTGCAAACTGAGCATAGTAAAGGCTATAATTGGCATTTTATTGAACTAAAAGATACAAAACATGATTATTTATAACACCAAGCAAATAACAACAGAATAAAATGATGCTCCAAGCAAAACTCATATTATGTGAAGAATAAAAATATAGCTCCAAATGAGGTTACCGATAGTGTTGAAGACGAAAGAGGGGATACCTTCCGGGGCATCCCCAAGCTTAGACGCTTGAGTATTCCTTGAGTATTACCATGGGGTGCCTTGGGAATCCCCAAGATTAGGGTCTTGCTGCTCCTTATTCTCCTCATATCGATATCTCACCCAAAACTTGAAAACTTCAATCACACAAAACTTAACGGAACTTGTGAGATAGGTTAGTATGATAAAAATAAATCATCCACTTAGGTACTGTCAAGACAAGATTAGTAATTGTTCTCACATAATTCCTAATGTATTCTATCATTTCCACAATTTAGATTACTCAATATAAGCTATGGAAACACTAAAACAAGCAAACTATGCACCGAAAACAGAATCTGTCAAAAACAGAACAGCGTGTAGTGAGCGATTTAAAAACCATACTTCTGTACCTCCAAAAATTCTGAAAATTTTGGAAAACGTAAAAACTTTATAAAACAATACTGTGTAAAAATTTCAGAAATTTCTCACGCTCCAGTACAGAATAGAAATTCCAGCACTGGACGCAAAAGTTTCTATTTTTGCATAGAATCAAATCAACAAGCATCCACACTATTCCAAAGGCTTTACTTGGCACATTATTGAAAGAAAACATATAAAACATGATTACTACAGTATCTTAATCATGTGAACACACAAAAACAGTAGGGTTAAATGTTGGGTTGTCTCCCAACAAGCGCTTTTCTTTAATGCCTTTTAGCTAGGCATGATGATTTTAATGATGCTCACATAAAATGTGAAAAATTGAAACACAATGGGAGCATCATGAAGCATATCACTAGCACATTTAAGCCTAACCCACTTCCTATGCATAGGGATTTTGTGAGCAAATAATTTATGGGAGCAAGAATTAACTAGTATAGGAAGGCAAAACAAATATATCTTCAAAACTTTCAACATAAAGAGAGGAAACTTGATATTATTGCAATTCCTAAAGGCATATGTTCCTCTCTCATAATAATTTTCAGTAGCATCATGAATGAATTCAACAATATAGCTATCACATAAAGCATTCTTTTCATGATCCACAAGCATAGAAATTTTATTACTCTCCACATAAGCAAATTTCTTCTCATTCATAATAGTGGGAGCAAACTAAACAAAATAACTATCATGAGATACTTGATTGACATAATCAAATGAAAATTAAAATCATGATGACAAGTTTCATGGTTATCATTATTCTTTATAGCATACATGTCATCACAATAATCATCATGGATAACAACTTTGTTGTCATAATCAATTGAAACCTCTTTCAAAATAGTGGAATCATCATTAAATAAAGTTGTGACCTCTCCAAATCCACTTTCATCATTGTAATCATCATAAATAGGAGGCATGCAATCATCATAAAAGATCATATTCATCAAACATAGTATCCCCAAGCTTATGGCTTTGCATATCATTAGCATCATGGATATTCAAAGAATTCATACTAGCAACATTGCAATCATGCTCATCATTCAAAGGACTCACATTAAACATTTTATTAAATTCTTCCTCTAACAATTGAGCACAATTATCGGAATCCTTATTTTCAAGAAAGACATCATATAGATGAAGCATGTGAGGCAACCTCAATTCCATTTTTTTGTAGTTTTCTTTTTATAAACCAAACTAGTGATAAAACAAGAAACTAAAAGATTCAATTGCAAGATCTAAAGATATACCTTCAAGCACTCACCTCCCCGGCAATGGCGCCAGAAAAGAGCTTGATGTCTACTACACAACTTATTCTTGTAGACTCGTGTTGGGCCTCCAAGCGCAGAGTTTTGTAGGACAGTAGCAATTTTCCCTCAAGTGGATGACCTAAGGTTTATCAATCCGTGGGAGGCGTAGGATGAAGATGGCCTCTCTCAAACAACCCTGCAACCAAATACAAGAAATCTCTTGTGTCCCCAACACACCCAATACAATGGTAAATTGTATAGGTGCACTAGTTCGGCGAAGAGATGGTGATACAAGTGTAGTATTGATAGTAGATATAGGTTTTTGTAATCTGAAAATAAAAAAAACAGCAAGGTAGCAAGTGATAAAACGGAGCACAAACGGTATTGCAATTCTTAGAAACAAGGTCTAGGGTTCATACTTTCACTAGTGCAATCTCTCAACAGTGCTAACATAATTGAATCATATAACAATCCCTCAACGTGCGACAAAGAATCACTCCAAAGTTCTTATCTAGCAGAGAACATAAGATGAAATTGTTGTAGGGTACGAAACCACCTCAAAGTTTTCTTTTCCGATCAATCTATTGAGCCATCCCTATAAGTGTCACAAACAGCCCTAGAGTTCGTACTAGAATAACACCATATGATACACATCAACCAACCCTAATGTCACCTAGATACTCCAATGTCACCACAAGTATCCGTGAGTTGATTATACGATATGCATCAAACAACTTCAGATTCATAATATTCAATCCAACACAAAGAACTTCAAAGAGTGCCCCAAGATTTCTACAGGAGAAAGTAGGACGAAAACGTGCATCAACCCCTATGCATAGATTACCCCAATGTCACCTCGGGAATCCGTGAGTTGAGTGCCAAAACATACATCAAGTGAATCAATATAATACCCCATTGTCACCACGGGTATTCATATGCAAGACATACATCAAGTGTTCTCAAATCCATAAAAGTATTCAATCCGATAATAGTGAAACCTCAAAGGTAAAAACTCAATTCATCACAACAAGATAGAGAGGGAGAAACACCATATGATCCAACTATATTAACAAAGCTCGCGGTACATCAAGATCGTGCCAAATCAAGAACATGAGAGAGAGAGATCAAACACATAGCTACTAGTACATACTCTCAGCCCCGAGGGTGAACTACTCCCTCCTCATCATGGAGACCACCGGGATGATGAAGATGGCCTCCGGTGATGATTTCCCCCTCCGGCAGGGTGCCGGAAAAGGGTTGTAGATGAGATCATGGAGGTACAGAGGCTTGCGGCGGCGGAGTCGAAGTTCTAGGGTTATTTCTGGGGGTTTTGGTATTTATAAGAATTTTTGGTGTTGGAATCACGCGAAGAGGGGCCACAGGGGGCCCACGAGGCACCAGGGCGCGCCCAGGGGGGTGGGCATGCCCAGGTGGCTTATGGGGCCCCTGTGGGTCTTCTGCTGCTCCCCCGAAGCTTCTTGGGTCTGTTTCCTTCCAGAAAAAATTGTTAAAAAGTTTCGCTGCATTTGGACTTCATTTGATATGGATTTTCTGGAAAACCAAAAACAAGCAGAAAACAACAACTAGCACTGGGCACTAGGTCAATATGTTAGTCCATAAAAATCATATAAAAGCCATATAAAAGTGCACCAAAATCATACAAAACTATAATAAACATGGCATGAATACTTCATAAATTATAGATACGTTGGAGACGTATCAGGGAACGTGGGCACAAACGATCCCACTTCCCCCATGCCCCCGCGGGGTTTAAATGAGGGGGGGAGGGGGGCGGGAGGAGCCGAGGCACAAATGCCCCTCGCCCCGCCCTGCTGCTGCTTCTTCTTCCTCCTCTTCCTCTGCGCGCCCGCGTCCGCACGCTCGCCGCTGCCGCTACTCCGCACGACAGGTCGGCCGCAGCACGCAGCTTCGTCACAACTCCGTTGCCGCTCCCATTCCTTCGTTGAGCCCGTCAATGGCGCGCCCCGCTGAATCCTGGGAGGGATCTGATGTCACCAAAAATGACATCGAGTACCTCCGCCGCACGCGAAGGCTGCCACCGACGGACGTGGTGGAGGCGCGCGCGCCCGGACCGGAGGAGGTCCCGGCGCCGCGCGACGGTGAGGTCATCGTCTTCCTCAAGCACTTCGCCCACGGATTCGGCCACCTGGCGAGTGCGTTCTTCCGCCGCTTCCTTGACTTCTTCGGCCTGCAACCGCACCACCTCGGCGCCAACGCCGTCCTCCAGCTTGCCGTGTTCGCGACCTGCTGCGAGGGCTACATCGGTGTTTGGCCGGGTGTCGACCTGTGGGGTTGGATGTTCTTCTTCAAGGCGCAGATGGCGGAGAAAGGCGTCATGTCCACCTGTGGAGCGGCGGTGATCTGTCGCCGCCCGTCCGGCGTGTGGCCCAAGCCGCCGGTCGTCGAATCGGCCAAGAAATGGTAAATGTCGTTCTTCTATGTGAAGAACGCCAACCCGGCGGTCGACCGCGTCAATCTGCCGCCCTTCGTCAACAACCCGCCGACCGAGCAGCTGAACTGGAAGCACTACCCCCGCTAGCCGCCCGCGGAGATCTTGACCATCTGCTGCCGGCTGGCGGAGATGCTGGGCGGTGAGGGGCTCCGAGCCTCTGACTTCATCGCGGCCTTCATCTGCCGTCGGTTGCTGCCCCTGCAGGAGCGGCCGCACCGGATCTGCGACATGAGCGGCCGTCACGATCCTTGCCGGATGTCGTCGAAGGAGCTGACGCCGGCCGAGGTCGCTCGCCGTGTCAACAATATCTCCGTGGTCGGACTCGCTGAGAAAGGGTGGAACTTTGGCATGGAGCCGTACAGCCAGGATGCCCCCCCGCCGGAGGTAAGCCCTTGGACCCTATTTTTTGCGTGTTCCGCTCTCCTTCTCTGGCCTGATGTGCGAGGCCGGCTGCAGCGCTCCTCGGGTCGGCAGGATATCGCGGAACCGGATTCTCGGGCCGCCTTGGCGCCAGACCACGAGGCCTCCGACGAGGAGGAGGAGGCGGATCTCGAGGCCGTCGACGGGGGCGGCACCGTCGTGAGCCTGTCCGGCAGGGAGCCGTCGGAGGGGGACGCAGAGGAAACCGCCATCGAGGACGATGCCGAGAAGCCGCACATGCCGACCTCCCTCGCCTCCCTACCCCGAAAACGGCTTTGCCGGGTGGGCGAACAGTCGGAGGGGGCACGGCCGCATGGGAAGCGGGAGGCTACCGGGTCGGGGCCCGCGGCGCGGACGAGAGAGAAAAGACCCGCGGATCCGGCAGCGGCTGGGAGCCGGAGGGTGGTGAAGAAGGTCCGGTCGGCCGCCCGGACGTTCAAGGGGCGGCAGAGCCGCCAGCCCAGCGCGCCAAGCTGACCATCCCTATGAGCTCGGGGTAAGTTGGGATCCTGAATCCGATTTTTGGTTCTTCCGTTATCTTCGTGCGCTCTCTGACCGACGTTTGCTGTGCAGGGCCCCAAGGGATGTCGCCAGAGCCGCCAGCCCGTCCATGCTGAGAAGCGGGACCGGAACTGGCGAGGGCCGATCGGCCGACCCAGCCTCGGCCGCTCGGGACGCCGGAGCGGGCGAACCTTGCGAGCGGGCCGGAGCCGCCAGCCGGGTGGAAGCGGACCCCGCCGCCAAGGAACGGGAAGATGCCACCGCCGGAGAGCCGGAAGATGCCGCGGGGAGGGCGCAGGCGGACGCCCACGATGAGGCGCGAAGGGGCGCCGTGACCGAGGCTCCGACGGGGGCGGACGAAACGGCCGACGCGGCGTTGAAGGCGCCCGCCGGGAGCGTCATGGTCGCGGACGACCGGCCGGCGCCGAGTGGAGGGAAATCGCCGCTCAGCCCGGAGGCCGCGCCGGGGAGCTCCCATGCCTTGGTGCTCCAAGGACCGGAAGCGTGGACCCCTGATCGTGACCCCGAGCTGCGTGGGGGGGGGGGAGATGACTCGACCCTCCAGCCGCAGCAGGACCGGTCGGATGCCGGAGGGGTCGCCAGCGATGCGCCCTTGGAGGACGCGGGACCTCTGGCGGGCTCGAAGGCGTCGGAGCTTGCCGAGTGCTGCAGGCGGGCGGAGGAACTCATGGGCCAGCTTCGTCAGGCGGAACGGTCCATCGCGGTGAGTTTTTTGTTTTCGTCGGCTCGTGCTTTGAACAGTGGGGGCGCGCCAGCGGACCCACTGGGTGTAGCCCCCGAGACTCGGGCCAGCTGCCGTGCAGCCGGGCCGAGTCTATCCGAAGTTCTTTGGTTGAATTCTTGTCACTTTTCTGTAGGCCGAGAACGGCCAACAAGCAGAGACGTGGAGCCGGCTGTAGGCCCGTAATGACGCGCTCCAAGACCACCTCCGAACTTGGGAAGCGGAGCTGAACCAAGCACGAGGTATGAGCCGGGCCAAATCTTTTTGAACCTTAAATTCGCCTTTTTGCTGGTTTCTGAAAGCTGCTTCTGGGCCGCCGTAGCTCGCGCCGCATCCCTGCAGAACCAGCTGGACAAGGCCGAGTGGCAGTTCCATGAGAGCGAGCTCCAGCGTCGCCGTGTTGCGGACGCGTTCGTGCGGCTGGAAGCCGAGAAGGAGAAGTGGGAGGCCGAGCATCTCGTGGAGCTCCAGAAGCAGGCGGACACGTGCCGTGACCTGGAGGCTGCGGCGGAGGTGCAAGCGGCGGAATGGGTGGCTAAAGAAGAGCAGCTGCAGCGGGAGATGCGACGCCTGGAGGGGCTCTTTGCTGGTAGGCTTTGCCGTCGTCACGACCGTTTCACCGCCTTTGGCGCTTGGGACGGATGCCTGATCCCTACTTCTGCTATCTTCAGAGAACTTCCTGGACCTGCAGGGCGCAGCCGAGGCGGCCGTGGAGGAGCATCGCCGGTACCGGAGACGCCAAGGGCACGTCATCGAGGAAGGTGCCGCCTGGGACGCGCGGGAGATCATTCTCGCCGCCGACGTCCGGGTACCGCAGCTCGGGCGCTACATCAGTCGACTCCGAGGAGCCGGTCTAAGGTTGGCGGCGGCGCTTTGGCCCAGAGCCGTCATGCCTGAGACCACCCTTCGGATTCTCCGGTGGCTGGAGGCGGCGCCCGAACGCCTGGAGGCATGGAAAGCCTCCGCCGCCCGGGCTGGCGCCCAGATGGCGCTGGGCTTCGTCAAAGCGTAGTATCCTGGCGTGGAGATGGCGCAACTGGCCACCCGACGAGCTAAGGCGGACCTGACGCCGGCTACGGAGGTCATTGCTTATCGTGCCAGCGCCCTTGCTTCCTACGTCGACCTTGACGAATTCGTCAGGGATCGCGCGGAGGATGAGACGGAGCTGCCGGAGGACACCCTTGGGCTGGCCCTTAACGGCGAGGAGGATGTGGAAGAGGAGACCGGCTCCAGCGACGGTGGCGATGACTCGGGGCACAATACTTAGGTTCTTAGGATGTGAGCGCAAGCGAACCACCCACTGAGCCGGCTGGCTACGGGCGGCGAAGCCGGCTAAAACGCGGCCGACCGGTGCGGCGTCAAGTGTAAGTGGGGGACGGGTTAACCGAGCCGGACGCCCGTACTTAGCCATTTTCTTCATGTGAAAACACTTTCGGCCCCTGGCTCCTGCCGGCCGGACAGCCGGGTGCCGGACTGGGGGGAGCAGCGAGGAGGGGGTTTTAGGCATTGCTAGCATAGGTTTGGTGGCTATGAGGGACAAGGCGCGGGCTAGCTGGTGAGCCCCCGAGCCGGACATGCCGACCCGGCGGGGCGGGGGCAAGAAATGCGGTAATATGCGCAAGGGGTGGAAGATTTGACAGAAACAAGAGGTAGCCCCCGAGTGTCATTCGGGGGACCTGCTGATTTCATTAACTCCAAAAGGTAGCGGTACATACATGTACATGCTTAACTGTAAAATGGGCGGAGGAGCTCCGCGTTCCAGGGGCATTCCGTCTCTTCGTCGATGAGGTAGTACGCGTTGTTGTGCCGGGCCTTGCTGACGATGAAGGGGCCCTCCCATGGGGAGGATAGTTTGTGCTGACCGGCTATCCTCTGGATCAGCCGGAGCACCAAGTCGCCTTTGCGGAACGCGATGGGCTTTATCTTCCTGCTGTGGTAGCGGCGTAGGCCCTGCTGGTAGATTGCCGAACAGCTCAAGGCCAACAGGCGCGCCTCTTCGAGTAAATCGACGGCGTCCTCGCGCGCCTCCTTAGCGTCCGCCTCCATGAACAGGGTGACCCGAGGCGAATCGAACTCGATGTCCGTTGGGATGATCACCTTTGCCCCGTAAACAAGGAAGAAAGGTGTGAAGCCGGTTGACCGGTTTGGCGTGGTGCGTAGGCTCCATAGGACCGCCGGCAGCTCATCAATCCAGCTGTCGGGTGAGCGCACGAGTGGCTCGATGAGCCGGGGCTTGATGCCGGCCAGGATGAGGCCGTTCGCCCACTCCGCCTGGCCATTTGACTGGGGGTGCGCAACTGAGGCCAAATCTAGCCGGATGCCAGAGACGGAGCAGTAGCGCGCCAGTGCGCCCTTGGCGAAGTTGGTGCCATTATCGATGATGATGTTGTTGGGGACGCCGTAGCGGACCGCGATGTCTTTGACGAATTTGACGGCTGTGGGGCCGTCGAGCTTCCTGATCGGCCTCGCCTCGATCCACTTAGTGAACTTGTCGACCGCCACCAGCAGATGCATCATGCCGCCTCGGGCGGTCTTGAATGGCCCCACCATGTCGAGACCCCAGACAGCAAAGGGCCACGTGATGGGAATGGTCCGGAGAGCCGCGGCCGGTTGCTGGCTCCCGCTGCTGAAGTGTTGGCAGCCCTTGCACTCGAGGATCAGCTGCTCCACATCCTTCAGAGCTGTGGGACAATAAAAACCATGGCGGAAAGCCTTGACCACCAGGGACCTCGAGGCGGCGTGGTGCCTGCATTCGCCCTGATGAATATCCCGCAGGATCTCGAGGCCTTTGGCCGGCTCGACGCAGCGCTGGAAGATGCCGGTCGTGCTGCGCTTGATGAGCTGGTTGTTGACGATCGAATAGGCGGAGGCCCGGCGTTGCACCTGCCGGGCCGAGACCTCATCGCTGGGAAGCACGCCGTTCATCAGGAAGGCGAGAACCGGCTGCGCCCAGGATGGTGCCTCCACCACTGCGACAGCGTCCTGCCCGGGGGCGGCCGGATGAGGAGGCGGCGAACTAGAGCCAGTAGCTTCTGGAGCCGAAGCGGCGGCCTCCGCACTAGGGCCGGCGGCCCCCGGGTCTAGGCTGAACATGGCAGCCCCCGAGCCTGGAACAGCAGTCCCCGAGTCTGAAGCTGGAGCTGCTGTAGGAACGAAGTATGTCTACCAGAGGGGGGGGGGTGAATGGGAGTTTTAAATTTTATTTCGAAATATCAAAACTCTCGGAACCCGGCAGTGGAACGAATGAAAACAATAAGCAGTGAGCGAATATGAACTACCGAATGGAAACAAACATCATGCATCGAGGTAAATCACATGTTTGAAATATGTCATATGTCACAGTTCGAATGAAAAAGGGGGTAGCAGAGGTGACCAGTGATGCTCGATGGCGACAGGGTGTTTGGTAGACTTCGCCCTTCTGCAAAAGGACTACGTCTGGTTGGAGGGGTTGTGATTTAACACAGAAGATAAACTCTCTTCGCCCTATTCTCCTCGACAATTGGTTTGTCAACCAATGCCGATTACTCATGGTAGATGCTTGAGGCGATCTCCGAACCTTTGCTGACCTCTTCTTTGAGAACCACAATTACTCTTGGTCTCTGAAGGAATTGACACCTAACCGTCTAGAGAGTTCGCAGCTCTCAAGAGTAATAGGCGGAGCGTACTAGACTTAGATTCAAGTGATGCTGAACCACTATCTAATTTTTCGGCTCTAGGGTTTTCTCTCGGTGGATTTTAAACTCAAATCTCTCGGAGAGGGGGTTGCTCAACAATCTTCTCAGAATCAAACGGAGCAGCCACCGGACAAAGCCGGTGCGGGGTGGCTATTTATAGCTGCAGCCTTCCCTGATGGGAAATGACCATTTTGGACACGCGGTCCAGCCAATGGCCAACCGACACGTTCACAACGGTCGGATTTTCAGAGCAACGGTAACATTACTTGTGGAGCAAGTAATGCTAACTCCTCGGTCAGAGACAAATCTCTCGCAGCGAAGAAGATCATAGTCTCTTGCTAGCAAGTATTTGCTCGGAACACAAAGAGATTTCTCTCACAGCTTTCATAGGATTTGGGTTTAGCATCAATGAATCAAAGCTTCGAACGCTACACCCCTCTTAATAGTACGGTGGTCCTTATGACTCAATAAAGAGAAAAGAAACAACGAAATGAATGCTACGTCTTCACTTCGTCTTCAATTTCCTCGGCCGCAGTCATTATCTTCGGATGGACACCGAATGAATTGCTTTGCATCAACAATTTTTGAGGGGTCACTCTTCTCATCATAATATTCGGTGATAACCTTCACTACCACGTAGGGGAAATCTTTCAGAGTTTGAATCCAAACTCCTCTTTACTCCAGGGACCTGTTACTCTGTGTGCACTAGCAAACACATTAGTCCCTCACTGTTTGTCAACAATCTCCAAAACATAAGGAGGCAAATTATTGCACCAACAATCTCCCCCTTTTTGAACGATTGATGACAAAACAGATAATCATCGAATTGAAGATAGATTAGTGAAAAAATAATTCCAACAAGAGTGAGTGAGGGTTACTGTGCTCGAAGATGAAATAGACTCCCCCTAAATGTATGCAGGGAAGAAAGTTATGAGATAAATTCTCCTGCAAGATCTGAATAATATGGAGGGAATTTCAATCATTCGAGACATTTGGATTCGCACTGATGAGATTTAATCCATCCAGATCGTAGTGCAATCAATTATAACTTCTGATGATAATTCCACCTGCAAGACAAATGCTTCGAGAGAAATGGTGCAGCAGCAGGGGTTATAAACATTAAGGCACAAAAGTTATCGAGTTTTACAACATAGTACAGATAAGCTTAAACCAGAAGTTGCAAACTCGCACGAAACCAAAATCAACCGAAACACCGAAAGCAAATCTATCGAGACTCGATGTAATTCTCCCCCTTTTTGTCAACAAGTGTCAAAAAGGTGACGAATAACATGAGTGAAGAACAGAGCTTGGCTCAATCGGTGGCATCTCCAGACGAGCTGTCCGAGGTGAGTTCTTCTTCGGAAGTGATAGGATTGTCTTCGTCTTCAGCAGCAACAGATTTTCCTTCAGGAATAATAGCTTGAGGCTGAGCAGACAAGGGAATAGCTGGGGTGGCCACAGGATGAACATGGGAATGCATATTGCCTTCGGGAGGTTTCTCTGTCGGTGAGGTGGCTTCAGATTCGTCAAGCAGTTTGCGAAGCTTGAGTTGAAGAAGATCTGTTGTAGGCTCACGAGTAGGCAGAGGAGGGGTACTCCGATCTTGAAAATCTTCGATAGTGAAGCCTTTATCAATATAATCATAGAACTCTTGGAGATTGACAGTTAGGAGTTGTTTCTCGGTGAAGAACTTGCGAAGCAATTTCCAAAGCCTCTTCTTGTTTTCATCAGCTATCAGATGCATTATCCTCGTGCGATTGTTGAGAGCATTTAGCTCGGAGGCGAGATGTTCTTTCTCGCGTCGATCCTCAGCGATATGCTGCAGCAGCAGTTGTTGAGTACGCAAACTTACTTCGAGTTGCGATGGAGGTTGAGGCAAAATCTTTCGGTCGCGCTGAGGCAGACGTGGCCCGTCGAATTTCTTGTGATAGTCTTGAGAACTTGATGCGGGTGATTTTCCCGAAGAGATATCATCCATGAATTTCAAGGTATCGCGAACAGGAGGAATGAAGCTTTTATGGCTTTCCTTCGCAAGATACACTGTGCGCATTGCATGATCAACAACTTTCTGGATCCATGGCGCAGATACTTTGATGCAGAAGGGATATTGAGCAGAATCCTTCAGAATGCGTAGGAACATGTCTTCCACATCAAAAATGTATCGCTCAGAGATTGCATATATAGCATTGCGAAGAACATCTGAGATGGACTTGTCCGGATTCATACCCGCCAGAGGGCAAATCGTGTAAGAGAGCATGTGGAATAGCGTTTGATTCTCGAACGTTAAGTGCTCAGGACGATGAGGACCGGAGTAGTCACTAATCTTTTTGCGATCCATAGTGCACCGAAAAATTTCATCTGATATAACATCAATGTTATGAACCCGAATTTCAGTATCACCATGCTCAAAGCGAGGGAAATGGAAGTGCGAGACAAAATCCGTGGAGGTGCATTTGATGCGTTTCCCTTCGGTCATCCATTCCATGACCCATTTGGAGCTATCAGATTCATCGCCAGAGATATATAGGGTTGCATAGAATTGAATAATTATTTCTCTGTTCCAAGGGTGCTCGAACTCAAAGACCTTGGTGAGGCAGAAATCATCCAGATCCTGAAGCAATTGATTGAAACAGCCAATGTTGCGCATAGCAGGAATGTCGAGATATTCGTGAGGAAATATCTTTCTACTCTCATAGAGAACCTGAGAGTAATAGATGGCCTGTTCCTTAGTCCAGAAGCGAGGTGATTCCGAAGTGCGCAGCCCATCATAAGGACTAGCTTGAAAGAATTTAGGATGCGCATTCCGATTGAAAAGAGGACCTTTTGCGCCTGCGCCTGACGAGAACAAAGGCAGTTCTTCACGAGGGTATGGATACTTGAGTTCTTCTTCAGGAGAAAGATATTCATCACCATAGACAACCGAGTCCTTTCGGCGAGCAGAGACAGATTTCTGTTCGGAGGGACCAACATCTGGCATTTGGGTAGCTGTGTCGATGGATAACTTGAGTGGAGACAGAGAGGTGTTGCAACTTTGGGAGGTGCTGAGGTAGAAAGCGGCAGAGCGGGTTCAATCACAGTAGGCACTGAGGCTGATTCATGCACTGGAGGTTGCTGCTCGACTGGAATCTGTTGTTGCTCGACTATAAGAGAAGCCGAGACTTTTGTCGTTTCATGAGCCGGAGACGCTTGGGGCTCGGACCGAGGGATTTCACCTTCCTCAGAGACAAATGGTTGTGAGGGAATATGGGGACAGGGTTACGAATGCACACAGCGAAAATTTTGAAAAAGAAATCATTTTTGATGAAGAAATAGATGCAGACTTTGAGAAATGTTTCGGGCGAGAGAAATGTGTAGAACGAACTAGCAGGTTCGAAGACAATACTAGTAAACGTGCTAAGCATTCCGTTCATACGAGACATAACACAAACCCTAGATCTGAAAATTTTTCGGATGCGAGGGACAACTACAAACCACATCCGCATAAGTTGCCTATCAGTAAGGATCTGGGAAATGCAGTAAAAATAAGCAATTTCTACTGCGGACGAACTCGAACAGGACGAATGGAAGAACGAGTTTGCACTGCACATACCCTAACTCGGTGATGTGCAGCAACCACGGCGGCGCGGAGAGGAAGATGATCCGCGGCGGCGAGGAATGACTCCGGCGACCTCTTTCCGGCAGCGAAGCGGCGAAGATGGTCGACGTCGTCGAGCTCGAGGAGGAGCAGTGTGGTAGGGCTTCGGAGGGTGGCGATGGTGGAGATGCGAAGTGAAACGAGGAGGGTGGCGGCACAGTATTTATATGCGAGGAGGAACTAGCCGCACCCGGTAAATCTGATCGGACAGCCACAGTCAGTAGACTATTGCGATTCAACGGGCCAGATAACCTGGCAGTTGATGAGGAGCACGTGGCAACCATCACCAAAGAACGTGGTCCAGGCTTGAGCGGGAAACCCCAAATTTTGGACGGCTTTCGCCAAAACAGATTAAGTTCGGACTGAAACTTTGACGTGGTCAAGGATACCCGATAAAGTTTCGTTTCCAGATGAATTTGTGCATTCATAACGGAACAACATAGACTGGATGAGATAGAATAGAGGGAAAAATAGGGTCCTAGGTATTTCATTCAGACGAAGAAACACAAGCACACGAGAGAAAAGCTATGAGTGAAATACATTCGGACTAACACAAAAAATTCAAATCCAACTTCAACGAAGAGAAATTGTGGTGGCGTTACCCACCGTATAAGAACTGTATGACCCCGAGCATCGCACAATTATCGTGGCACCCGGTTAGTCTAGTTCTTCGTTAATGTATTCACTCTCAGAAAGAAAATTTCACTTTGTCGAATTTTTCACACTCTTCGAGTGTTATGCACCCATTCCTTCTAAGATGTGGAAGTGATGGTACGAGTGCCGAGTCCAGCTTACTGCATGTTTGCGGAATCTAGGATATTTAGCTCACACCGTAACGCACAGAATCTTTTCTCATCGAGAGGCTTGGTGAAGATGTCGGCGAGATTCTCTTCGGTAATGACGTGACTGATAACAATATCCTCTCTAGCAACATGATCGCGTAGGAAATGATGTCTGATCTCAATATGCTTGGTGCATGAGTGCTGCACATGATTGTGTGCAATTTTGATTGCACTTTCATTGTCGCACAATAGAGGGATCTTCTTGACCTTGATGCCATAATCCTTCAGAGTCTGCTTCATCCATAATAACTGAGTGCAACAAGCGCCAGCATCAATATATTCGGCCTCAGCCGTAGAGAGCGAGACACAATTCTGCTTCCTTGACGACCAACATACCAATGATCTACCGAGGAAATGGCATGGCCCCGAGGTAGATTTCCTGTCAACCCGGTCACCTGCATAGTCTGAGTCTGAATATCCAACGAGGTCAAACTGTGCTCCCTTAGGATACCATAAACCTAAGGTGGGGGTGTGAGTCAAATATCTCAGAATACGCTTGACCGCTTGGTGATGCGAATATTTCGGTGCAGCTTGAAAACGAGCACACATACAAACACTCAACATAATATCAGGTCTGGATGCACATAAGTAAAGCAAAGAACCAATCATCAAACGATAAGCTTTCTGAACGTAATCTTTACCGTACACATCTGCGTCCAACTGGCCATTTGTGGGCATGGGAGTTTTGTAGCCCTTCTGTTTGCAGTCTTGCATTTTGAACTTCTTCAGACAATCTCTCAGATATTTCTCCAGAGATATGAAAGTTCCATTGTCCTCTTGACGAATTTGGAGTCCGAGAAAGAACTTGAGTTCACCCATCATAGACATTTGATATTTCTCGGACATCATTCGCCCGAATTCCATGCTGCAGGCATTGTTAGTATAGCCGAAAATAATATCATCCACATAGATTTGACATACGAATAAATTGCCATCAATAGCACGAGTGAAAAGAGTGGAATCAGTGGATCCTGGCTTAAACCCTTTGTCGAGTAGAAACCTCATCAGCGTGTCATACCAGGCCCGAGGGGCTTGCTTCAGCCCATACAGAGCCTTTTTCAACCTGAAAACTTTGTTAGGATACTGAGGGTTTTCAAAGCCATGTGGCTGCCTAACATATACTTCCTCTTCAATTTCACCATTGAGGAAAGCACTTTTCACATCCATTTGATAAAGCAGAATATCATTGTAATTTGCATAAGCGAGAAGAATACAAATTGCCTCAAGGCGAGCAACAGGAGCATATGTTTCACCGAAATCAATACCTTCTACCTGTGTATACCCTTGAGTGACAAGACGTGCTTTGTTTCTCACAACAATGCCATTTTCATCTTGCTTGTTTCGAAAAATCCATTTTGTGCCGATGATATTGTGCTTCTTAGGATTCGGTTTGTCAACCAATTCCCACACATCATTCAATTCGAATTGCACCAACTCTTCTTGCATAGCATTCATCCAATCGGGATCATTCATAGCTTCTTCATACTTGGTGGGTTCTATCAATGAGACGAAAGAGAAACTGCCACAGTAGTTAGCCAAACGAGTGCGAGAGCGAGTTGTGGGTCGGTAACCTGGATTCTCGAGATCTTCGAGGATTAATGCAGGGTCAACTCGATTTGGCACTCGTGGGAGAGGATTCCCTTCTTGATGATTATTTTCATTTTCCTCAGTATCAGCATCAGGATTGGCATTGGTATCGCCTTTTTCATCATGATTGCCATTTTGATCGGCATGTGCATTTGCATTTGGGTTGCCATTTGTGTTCGGTGAGGCATTTTCTTCGGCAGTAGATTGGCGTGTTCGTCGAGCTATGGGAGCATCCTCATCGGAAGAGTCGGGTGTATTTCCTTCGACTGGCCTGACGTCCCCAATAGCCATTTGCCGAATAGCATCCAAAATCGGAGGTTCATCTATCACATTAGGCAGGTGCTCCTTTTGGGAGCCGTTAGATTCATCAAACCGCACATTTACCGTTTCAATAACTTTCCCGTGATGAGAGTTATAGACACGATAGGTATGCGAGTTCGAGCCATAACCAAGAAGAAAACCTTCATGTGCCTTAGGTGCAAACTTAGAATTATGATTCATGTCACGAATATAGCAAGGTGCACCAAAAACACGTAAATAAGAAACATTCGGTTTCTTGCCAGTGATAAGCTCATGTGAAGTTTTCTTAAGGAATTTGTGAAGATAAACACGATTAACAACATGGCAAGCAGTGTTAATAGCATCAGCCCAGAAACGAATGGGAGTTTTATACTCACTGAGCATTGTTCTCGCCATTTCAGTGAGAGTTCTATTCTTTCGCTCAACAACTCCATTCTGTTGGGGAGTGTATGCGGCAGAGAATTCATGAGTGATACCATTTTCATCAAGAAAATCTTCGATATGAGTATTTTTGAACTCAGTACCATTGTCGCTTCTAACATGCTTAATTCGCACATCATATTCATTTTGAGCCTTCTTGGCGAATCTTTTGAAGATGTCTTGGGTGCAGGTTTTGTCTTCGAGGAAGAATACCCAAGTGTATCGAGAGAAATCATCAACAATAACCAGACCATAGTGACTGCCTCCGAAACTTGCATAGTTTTGAGGCCCGAATAAATCCATATGAAGAATTTCCAGTGGTCTTGTTGTGGTCATGACAGTTTTTGATGAATGGTGCTTCTTGGCCAATTTACCGGCTTCGCACGTAGCCCAAAGACGATCCTTGTCGAATTTCACATCAGGAATACCACGAAGATGATTTTTCTTCACGAGAGTCTGCAAATTTCTCATACCTGCATGACCAAGTCTTCGGTGCCACAGCCATCCTTCGGTTGCTTTTGCAAGCAAACAAGTTCGGACTGAGGGACCCTTAGAGAAATCCACAATATATAAATCACCTTTTCTATTTCCCTCGAATACGAAGGAATTGTCAGTGGCCATAAAGACGATGCATTTGGATTTGGAAAATAGAACTAGCATGCCTAGATCACAAAGCTTGCCAACTGACATGAGATTGAATCCAAGAGATTGAACAAGTAGGACATCATCAATGTTCTTGTCCTTGGATATAGCAATTTTACCTAACCCAATTACCTTTCCTTTGTTGTTGTCACCGAAAGTAATATACTTCTCAGATGAAGCAGTTAAGTTGGGGTCGACAAACAACGACTTGTCTCCGGTCAGATGACTAGTGCATCCACTATCCATTATCCATTCGGTACACCCGGAGACATAGTCCTGCCGAAAAATCAGGCTTTCTTAACCACCCACATCATTGTAGGTGGCTTCGAAACATATGAGCGAGCAGGATATGATTTCTTTCGATAATTATATGAATTGTGACCTGAATGAGTACGAGTATAATCGAAAGAATATGCATTGAAATTTCTTCCAGACGAATGAGTATAACGGTTGGGTGAGGCAAGTATGTACTCATTCTGTCGAATCTTTTCAAGGATATATCGAGCATTTTCTTCCTGCATGGTTAGTAGCCTAGTAACAGGTAATACTTCGATAGTTTTCCTGGGCACCCAGATAGATTCCTTTAGAGGGCCATTCCTGCTGTTTGGTCCAACATAGCGAGCAACAGCCTCACCATGTTGGTTTTTGAACAACTTATAGTTGTCCAGGGAATCGTCATATGAATATTCAGGGATAGGAGAGTTATATCCCGAAAGTAAGGCTGGATCGAGCGTTTTGCTCTTAGCAGGTACCCACACAGTGCGAGGATATTAATCAGGTTCCCAGTAGGAGCCATTCTCATTCAGTTTCCTTTCGAAACCAATACCTTCCTTCCTGGGATTTTTGTGAAGAATGGATTTCTTCAGAACATCACACAGGGTTTGATGCCCTTTGAGAGACTTGAACATTCCTGTCTGAAGAAGATCCTTCAACCTAGCATTTTCATCAGAAACAGAACCATTTTCCTCGGCCAAGGGGTTAGCACTCACAGACGATTCATCATTTGATTCAGCGTTACTACGTTCAAGGCATTTTAAGCAAGGGGGTACAAACACTTTAGGTTTCTCTTTGAGTTGTTGGGTGAGAAGAGAATTTTCTCTGATCAAATCATCATGAGCCTCTCTCAGCGACTTGAGTTCCTGTTTCCGTTTCAGGTAATCATAAGTCAATCTCTCGCGGTCAGCTGAGAGGTAGTAGACCGGGCGCTGGACCGGCAGTGGTTTGTCGGTCTCCGGCCGCTCCACCACCATGACCACGCTCACCACCCGGGTAGTGGCCGCGATGTATAACAGGAGCGGCTCCTTCTCAGCCGACGCGGCCAAAATGGGCGCGGTGGAGAGCTTGCGCTTGAGGTCGCGGAAAGCCTCGTCCGCCTGGTCATTCCACTCGAACGGGGATGTCGTCTTCATCAGCTGGTACAGGGGCAAGGCCCTTTCCCCTAGCTGGCTGAGGAAATGGCTGAGGGATGCCAAGCAGCCGGTGAACTTTTGTACGTCGCGCAGCCGAGCTGGCTTGCGTATGCGCTCGATGGCCTTGATCTTCTCCGGGTTGGCCTCGATTCCATACTTGGAAACGAGGAAACCAAGGAGCTGCCCGGCTGGGACGCCGAAGACGCACTTCTCTGGGTTGAGCTTGATCTGATACGTGCGCAAGTTGGCGAACGTCTCCGTGAGGTCGGCTAGCAGGGTGAGGCGCCTCTTGGTCTTGACCACGATATCGTCCACGTATACGTGGACATTCCTGCCGATCTGGGGTAGGAGACACTTCTGCATGCAGCGCTGAAAAGTCGCGCCGGCGTTCTTCAGGCCGAATGACATGGTGACGTAGCAGTAAGCTCCAAAGGGTGTGATGAAGGAAGTCTTGAGCTGATCAGCCGGGTCCAGCTTGATCTGGTGGTAGCCGGAGTAGGCATCCAGGAATGACAGCAGCTCGCAGCCAGCCGTGGAATCGATCACCTGATCGATCCGGGGCAAGGCGAAGGGGTCCTTGGGGCATGCCTTGTTCAAGCTGGTGTAGTCAATGCACATGCGCCACTTGCCATTTTTCTTCAGGACGAGGACCGGGTTTGCCAGCCACTCCGGATGGAAAACCTCCATGATGAAGCTGGCCGCCAGCAGCTCGGCGATCTCCTCCCCGATAGTCCTCCGCTTCTCCTCAGAAAAACGGTGGAGCGGCTGTTTGCTCGGCTTGGCATCTGACCGGACGTGCAGCTTGTGCTCGGCGAACTTCCTCGGGACTCCGGGCATGTCCTTGGGAGACCACGCGAAGATGTCCCGGTTTTCGTGGAGGAAATCGATGAGCTCGCCCTCCTGCTCGCTGCCGAGCCGGGTGCTGATGGTGATGCACTGGGATGGATTGGCCGGGTCCAGAGGGATCTGCTTGGTGTCCTTGGATGGCTGGAAGGATGCCTCAACATCCGGCTTCATGGATGGAGGGAGGGCCGGCACGGACGGCTGCTCATTGGTCAGGGCCACGAGCCGGTCGAGCCGGCGCTTTGCCTCTGCCATGATCTGGGACTCGGCCAACCGAGAGGCGGCCTGTGCACACTCGATGGATTTTTCATAGTCGCCGGTTACGGTGATGGCGCCTCCCGGGCCCGGCATCTTGAGCTTGAGGTTAGCGTGATGGGGAGTCACCATGAACTTGGCCAACGCGGGCCGGCCCAGGAGCGCGTGGTAAGGACCGCTCAGATCGACCACCTCAAATAAGACCGGCTCGCGGCGGAAGTTGCGCGGGTCACCGAAGAGCACGTCTAGCCAGATCTTGCCGATGGGAGAGCAGGAGAGCCCCGGCACGACGCCGTGGAAGGTTGTCCGGCTGGGCTGCAGATGTTTCTTCTTTAGGCCCAACCTAGCCATGGTGCTGTGGTAGAGGATGTTGATGCTGCTGCCGCCGTCGAAGAGCACCCGCGAGAAGCGGCAGGCACACCTCTCGGTTGCAAAGGTGGAGTCGATGATGAGGGCATGATCTCCCTGCGGGGGCATCGATGCCGGGTGATCCTCCCGACCCCAACTGACCAGCTGCTCGGACCAGTGCATGAACTGGGGAACGGGAGGAGCGGTGGCATTTACTTCACGGGACCGCCTAACCTGGCTGCGCCTGTCGGACGCCTCGCTGGTGAAACGACGTAGGACGCGTCCGAGCGGAGGGAGTCGCTGTAAAGCTGAGGACCCGCTTGACCCGATGCCGGTGCCGAAGCACGGACGGCGTCGGATTCTCGCCATGCAATCCTGAGCCGGCGCCGGGCGACCGCGAGTTCGGTGGCCTCGGCAAGCAACAATTTTCGCGACGCGTCGAGCTCGGCCGTGGTGAAGGCCGGGCCGGTGCTGGGGGTGGAGAGGGCGCGCGCGTCCTCACGGGCACTCGCAGACGACCGAAAGCGACGACAAGCGGCTCCATCCGGGGACGGGATGCGTCGTCGCTGCCGGGCAGCAGTGGGTCAGGAACGACGAGCACCTCGCCGGGGGACTCGGCCAGGACGAGCGCAACAACAACGCGCAACTCGCCGAAGGGGACGACCAAGCCACCAGCGAGGAGGGCGGCGCCAAGCGCCGCGTCAGGGCCGGCGCGCTCGATCACGCCAAGCGGGCCGATCAAACCGTGCGCGATGCGCTCACCGGTGGGAGTGAAGGGTCTCGTCCGGAACGAAACTCCGGCCGACGCCGCGGACGGCCCCACGGTGGGCGCCAACTGTTGTGGTTTTCTCACGGCAGATGCCATGGGTAGGCTAATCGAACGTGGTTGGGGCCGGAGGACGTCGGAGGGTTCCAGAGTCGAGAATGGGGACAAGCGATGGATGACACATGATGTACCCAGGTTCGGGGCCCTCCGGGGGAGGTAACACCCCTAGTCCCGCAAACTGAACTAGATGGATCACTAGACGAGCTGCAATGTCGCTCCTTGAGCTAGTTTGGGTGGAGGAGAAAGAGGTCTTGCTCTCCTCTCCTAGTCGAACGGTGGAATGCTTCGCGTGGGGGTCAAGAACTCAGGGTTTCGGCCCCCTTTCATGGAGGGCTCCCTGGGGGTCTTATAGGCCGGCTCCCCAGGGTTACAATGGTAATCTACCAGGGCGCGGGACCCTGCTGTCATCGCCTCATGCCGGGCAGTCGGACCCGCCGGCTGCTGGGGCCCGCCGGCTGTGGGCCTCGCCGGCCATCCGGCACTGCAGCGTGTCTTCGCTGGCGTCATGGAGCGGCGGGCACTGTTCAGCTACAGCGCCTCGCTGGGTCGCCGCCGCCGACCCCGGGCCGTGGTTTCTGGGCATCATGTAGCCATGCTCGCCTGGTCTACGGGGCGGCGCGTACTGTTGCCACGCCCGCCCGATTTTCGGGACGGCGCACGATGTAGCCATGCTGGCTCCATCATGGGGGGTCGTCTTGTCACCTGGCCGGCTAGAGCTGATGCCGGCTCAGACATCCACCGCCTTCGGTGTCGCCGGATCGGGCTTCATCATCACGCCTGGCCGGGTCAAGGGTCTTCGGGACGGCTGGTGAGTGGGCCGGGTTGAGCTTCATCGCCATGCCTGACCGGGTCAAGGGTTTTCAGGCCGGTTGGCGAGAGGGCCGGGTCAAGGGGTGCTGACCACCCCGTTGTTTCGAAAATGGTAAGTGTTGATGAGCCTACCCGGGGGTTATACCCCCGATAATTTGTTTAGTGAAAGCTTTATTTTGTTCATATGCATTTGGTGGATTAATCATGGATTGCAACAAGGAAATACACTCAATTAAAGAACAACTATCATAATTAAAGTCCTTGTAATCCAAAGTAGTGGGTGCATTACTATTTAAAGTTTTGACCTCTCCAAACCCACTTTTTTCAATTTTTTCATCAAGATTATCACCCTCCAAGCAATTGGGACTCCTTCTATCTAAAGTTGACTCTTCTTCAGTACCTTTTTCATCAAGTTTTATGTTACTAAATAATGATTCAATAGGGGTGACACCAATCATTTTAATATCTTCATCACTACTAGATTGTGACTCTGGTTTGCCAGCCATCCTATTCACTAGAGTTGTTTGTTTATCCGAGATTTTTCCTAGTAAATTTTCAGTATTAGCAAGTTGATCCTGAAGGTTGGATACTTCTAGATTAACATCTTCAAGTTGTTTATTGCTAGCATCCAACAAGCTAGAATGTTCCTTAAGTTCCTCGAAAAAGAATTTATTTTGCTCAAATTGTGAAGACATAAAACTCTTAGTAACATTTTCAATTTCAGACAATCTTTTGTCATAAAAACTACCGCTAAACCCTTCTAATGACATAATGGCAAGACAGGCAAACTAGCAAACAAGCAAATAAATATATTTTTGAGCTTTTGTAAAAAAAAATTAGAAGTGGGGGAGATGAAAACTAGAGGCAAATGCAAATAAAAGGCAAATAAAATAAATGCAAGTGGATGATAGTTTGTGCGAAGGTACTTGGTAATTTTGATGATGTCTCCCCGGCAACGGCGCCAGAAATTCTTCCTGCTACTTGTAGACTGCGTTGGTATTTCCCCGAAGAGTAGAGGATGATGCAGTATAGTAGAGATAAGTATTTCCCTCAGTTAAGAACCAAGGTTATCAATCCAGTAGGAGAACCAAGCAAAATTCCGTTAAGCGCACCTGCACACACAAAAGCAAACACTTGCACCCAACGCAAATCAAAGGGTTGTCAATCCTCTTAGCGGTTATTTGCAAGGATTAAATCTTATAGAGGTAAATAGATAATCTAAAATACTAATTAAAATAAAAGTAAATAAATTACAGCAAGGTATTTTTAGGGTTTTTTATATATGATAAAGTAGACCCGGGGGCCATAGTTTTCACTAGAGGCTTCTCTCTCGAACACATAACATACGGTGGGTAAACAAATTATTGTTGGGCAATTGATAGAAAAGCAAATAATTATGAAGGATTCATGGCAATGATCATGTATATAGGCATAACGTCCGAGACAAGTAGACCGACTCCTGCCTTCATCTACTACTATTACTACACCCATCGATCGCTATCCAGCATGCATCTAGGGTATTAAGTATGAAACAGAGTAACACCTTAAGCAAGATGACATGATGTAGACAAAGTAAACTCAAGCAATATGATTAAGCCCCATCTTTTTATCCTTAATGGCAACAATACAAATACGTGTCATGTCCCTTTCTGTCACTGGGATTGAGCACCGCAAGATTGAACCCATCACAAAGCACCTCTCCCATTGCAAGATAAATCAATCTAGTAGGCCAAACCAAATCGATAGATCAGAGAGAAATACAAAGCTATAATAATCATGCATAAAAGAGTTCAGAGAAGACTCAAATATTTCTCATGAATAATCTGATCATAAACTCACAATTCATCGGATCCCAACAAACACACCGCAAAAGAAGATTACATCGGATAGAACTCCAAGAACATCGAGGAGAACATGGTATTGAAGATCAAAGAGAGAGAAGAAGCCATCTAGCTACTAGCTATGGACCCGTAGGTCTGTGGTAAACTACTCACACATCATCGGAAGGGCAGCAAGGTTGATGAAGAAGCCCTCCGTGATCGATTCCCCCTCCGGCAGAGTACCGAAAAAGGCCTCCAGATGGGATCGTAGAAGAACAGAGGCTTGCGGCGGTGGAAAGGTTTTCTCTTCTGTCTTTCTGGTATATTGGGAATATTTTAGAATTTATAGCGCTGGAATTAGGTTAGGAGGGGCAACAAGGGGCCCACAAGCCTGGGGGGCGCGCCCTACCCCCTGGGCGCGCCCTCCAGGCTTGTCACCTCCTCGTGGCTCTTCTGGTCTTCTGGTCCAGAAAAAATTAATCCAAAGTTTTTTTCTCGTTTGGACACTTTTTGATAATGACTTTCTGAAAAGGCAAAAACAAGCAGAAAACAGCAACTGGCACTGGGCACTGGGTTAATAGGTTAGTCCCAAAAAATGATATATAATGGCATATAATTGCATATAAAACATCCAAGATTGATACTATAATAGCATGGAACCATCAAAAATTATAGATACGTTGGAGACGTATCAAACACTAAGTTGTGTGACTTCTCGAATACTAATAACAATGATTTTATTAGTACTCCAATTGCTCCTCCCACCACTAGTGCGGAGTCATATGATATTAATGCTGCATTGCTAAATCTCATCATGAAAGAACAATTTGCTGGAAAATCTAATGAAGATGCTGCATCCCATCTTAATACCTTCGTAGAATTATGTGATATGCAAAAGAAAAAAGATGTGGATAATGATATTGTTAAGTTGAAATTATTTCCTTTCTCGCTAAGAGATCGTGCTAAAACTTGGTTTTCATCCTTACCTCGCAATAGTATTGATTCATGGGATAAATGTTAGGATGCTTTTATTGCCAAGTACTTTCCTCCCACCAAGATTATATCTCTTAGAAATCAAATCGTGAACTTTAAGCAACTTGAGCAAGAACATGTTGCACAATCTTGGGAGAAAATGAAATTAATGATTAAAAATTGTCCCACTCATGGATTAAGCTTATGGATGATAATACAAAAAATTTATGCGGGACTAAACTTTGTGTCGAGAAATCTTCTATACTCTGCTGCAGGTGGTACCTTTATGGGAATTACATTGGGAGAGGCCACGAAGCTTCTCGATAATATGATGACAAATTATTCTCAATGGCACACCAAACGAGCTACAACTGGTAAGAAGGTAAACTCTATCGAAGAAGTTTCTACTTTGAGTGATAAAATGGATGCTCTTATGAATATGATTGCTAGTAAAAGTGCTCATGTTGATCCTAATGATGTTCCATTATCTACTTTGATTGAGCAAAATAATGATGCTATTGATGTTTATTTTGTCGCTAGAAATAATTTCAACAACAATGCTTATAGAGGGAATTTCAATCCTAGACCGTATCCCGTTAATCCCTCCAATAATTATGGTAATTCCTATGGTAATTCATATAATAATAATAATAATAGGATACCTACTGAACTTGAGAATAACATTAAATAATTTATTAGTTCTCAAAAGATTTTCAATACTATGGTAGATGAAAAACTAAACAAATAGTTGATGACATGTCTAGAAATATGGATAGAATTGCTCATGATGTGGAAACTCTTATAATTAAAAAATTTCTACATAAAAATGATGCAATAGCTGAATCTTTAAAGTCTATCCAAGTCACCATGGATGAGAGTAGAAAAAGAATTTAGAGGTTGAGAGCTAGACGTGAATTTCTAGAAAAAGGCTTTCGCTTTCGGTTTTCATGATAGTAATGATGAAGATATTAAAATGATTGGTGTGACACCTATTGAAACTTTGTTTAGTAATATGAAACTTGATGATAAAAAGACTGGAGATGAGTCAACTTTATGTAGAAGGCGTCCTAATTGTTCGGAGGGTGATGATCTTTATGATAAAAACAATAAATGTGGGTTTGAAGAGGTCAACACTTTAAATAGCGATGTGCCCACTACTTTGGATTACAAGGACTTTAATTATGATAATTGCTCTTTGATTGAATGTATTTCCTTGTTGCAATCCATGCTGAATTCACCTAATGCTTACGAACAGAATAAAGCTTTTACTAAACACATTGTAGAAGCGATGATTAAAGCTCATGAAGAAAAGTTAGAATTGGAAGTGTCAATACCAAGAAAATTACATGATGAATGGGAACCTACTATTAAGGTTAAGATTAAATATTATGAATTTAATGCCATGTGTGATCTAGGTGCTAGCGTCTCTACTATACTAAAATCTTTATGTGACGTTCTAGGTCTCACC
Source organism: Elymus sibiricus (assembly GCA_039707655.1). Classification (NCBI taxonomy): domain Eukaryota; kingdom Viridiplantae; phylum Streptophyta; class Magnoliopsida; order Poales; family Poaceae; genus Elymus; species Elymus sibiricus. The sequence goes on along the minus strand of CM077666.1, from coordinate 270,724,582 downwards.
GATATGGATGAATGTTCCCTCAACTTGGATTTAGCGGATTCAACTATTAAGAAACCATTGGGTAGAATTAATGATGTCCTTATAATTTAAAATATAAATTATGTGCCCGTGGATTTCATTGTGCTTGATATTGAATGCAATCCGTCTTGTCCTATAATACTTGGTAGGCCTTTCCTACGGACCATAGGTGCAATTATTGATATGAAAGAAGGAAATATAAGGTTCCAATTTCCATTAAAGAAAGGGATGGAACACTTCCCAAGGAAGAGAATTAAACCACCATATGAATCTATTATGAGAGCCACCTATGGAGTCACTTTGAAGGATGACAATACTTGAAACTATGCATTATGCCTAGCTAGGGGCATAAAACAATAGCGCTTGTTGGGAGGCAACCCAATAGTTATCTTAAAATTTTGCTTTTTATTTCTGTTTGAGTGTGATGACATGATTATTGCTACTGTAATGATTGTGTTTTTATCTTTTAATTAGTGTTTGTGCCAAGTAATTCCTTTGGGATGATTTAGATGATAGTATAATTTATGCTGTTTGAAAACAGAAAGTTTTGTGCCCAATATTTGATTTTACATTTTTTACTAGAATGTTAGAAAAATCTGAAATTTTTATAAATTATTGGGATACAATTTTTTTACGTTTTCCTAATTTTTCTGAATTTTTGGAGTTATAGAAGTATGGATAAATATTCTCTCATTACGTACTCTTCTGTTTTAGACATATTCTGTTTTTATTTTTGCATAGTGTGCTTGTTTTAATGATACTATGGATTATATCGGGGGTTATAAGTCATGGAGAAGTTAGAATACATTAGGTATTATGCAAGGACAATTATGAATGAGTTTATAATAGTACCTAAAGTGGATGATTGATTTATTATACTAACGGATCTCACGAAGTTTCTGTTGAGTTTTGTGTGCTGAAGTTTTCAAGTTTTGGGTGAGATTACAATGGATAGAGGAATAAGGAGCAGCAACACCCTAAGCTTGGGGATGCCCAAGGCACCCCAAGGTAATATCCAAGGAAGACACAAGCGTCTAAGCTTGGGGATGCCCTGGGATGGCATCCCCTCTTTCGTCCACAATTCATTGGTATGTTTACTCGGAGCTATATTTTTATTCATCACATGATATGAGTTTTACTTTGAGCACCTTGTGCTATAGTTTTATTTTGTTTGTTAGTTTATCACAATCATTTGCTTGTTGGACACACCATTTGAGAGAGACTCACACATGTTATAATTTGTTAGAATACTCTATGTGCTTCACTTATATCTTTTGAGCTAGGCAGTTGCTCATGTGCTTCACTTAAATCTTTAGAGCACGGTGGTAGATTTATTTTATAGAAATTATTGGTACTCGCGTGCTTCACTTAAATCTTTTAGGGAGTCCCTTAAATAGGAAGTGGTAATGTGCACGAGTTATGAGACTAGTCTGGAAATGATAGGTATGTAAGAGTGATATGATAAAATCTTTCATGTAGATCACTGAATATGAAACGATTGTTTTAATTGCATTGATGTCGTAATATGAAAGGGTATCGATTCATGATCATTAGTTAGTAAAGATATTGATATTAAAGCTTGTTATGTATTACTCATTTAAGTGTCCGACTGTGACGCCCCCGACTTAATCGTGCACTAATCATACATGCAAATGCACACGATCAAGCCTAAGGACTCAATGGAAGATATCACAACACAACTCTAAACACAACTGAAAGTCATACAAGCTTTATATTACAAGCCAGGGGCCTCGAGGGCTCGAATACATAAGCTCGAGTACAAGCGTTAGCGGAAGCAACAATAATATCTGAGTACAGACATAAGGAGGAAACAAGTTGCCTTAAGAAGGCTGAGCAAAACAACGACACTAGATCGAAAAGGCGCAGGCCTCCTGCCTGGAAGCCTCCAAATCTACTCCTGGTCGTCGGTCTCCACGTAGTAGTAGGCTCCACCGGTAGGGTAGTAGTAGTCGTCGGTGGGAGCAGCTGGCTCCTGGGATCCGTCATCTGATCGCAGTAATCGGGTATGGGGAAAAAGAGAAGCAAAGCAACCGTGAGTACTCATCCAAAGTACTCACAAGACTTACTTCAAAACTATTCTATTTATGCATTGGTTTCAAGTGAAGGGGCTGTATCTGTGGACTAGACTGTAGAAATGCCAGAATAGGGGGAAGGCCTAGCCTATCGAAGACTAGCAACTTGCAGCATCTTGCAGCATTAGAAGAGTGTAGATTAGTACATAGTAAAGTAGTAAGCAAGTAGTAACAACGCCCAGAGATCCTCCCTCGACCCCTGCGAGGAAGCGATCCCGGAGCTAACATATTATTAAACATCACAAGTATCCACTTCTAGTTGTAGTAGATCGGGATACTTTCTGAGCGTCCGTTACCGTGGACACAGCTAATCGAATAGATATACTTCCCTGCAGGGGTGCACCAACTTACCCAACACGCTCGATTAACTCTGGCCGGACACACTTTTATCGGGTCATGCCCGACCTCGGCTGATCGACACACCGTAGTCCTACCTAGGCTCAACAGAGAGGCCAGCACGCCGGTCTAACTCCTAAATGCGAAGCGGTCATGGGCCAATCATCCTTTGCAATCCCGCGCATTGCGAACGCGGCCGGGAGCAGACCTAGCCCCCTTAATACAAGCGCAGGCTTTCCCAGTCCTACCCGGTGCGCACCACTCAATTGCTGACATTTGAGAGCTTTCGAAAGAATCGTACGACGCCAAGTGCCCATACTTATTCCCACATGGTGGTTAGTACGAAAAGGCCAGATGCCTACTCAGATCACATATCCAAACCCATTTGTGTGCTGGGAGCTTGCGGTGACAATCAGTGATCCACGATCTGTGGTCCCATCGCCCCGTCTCATGGACTTACGGCAAGGGCCAGGAATGCCCGGCCGTGCCACATAATTATCTCGCGGGTACCCTCACGGTCAACCCGACTCCACATTTCTTGCGGGTACCCCTCGGGGTAGACCCGCCTCCAACAAGGTACTGAAGTAAAAGTCAAGGTAACTGTGTGTCCATAACATCAAGGGGAACCCAAGGAATCACCCTCGATGGATTCCTACTTGATGTAATCCGTCAAGGAGAACCAGGAGGAATCACCCTCGATGGTCCACACTTGAGGGGTTGCATGACAGAGTCATCATCGGGAAGGGGAGAGCGAGGAATCACCCTCTGCAATCACCATCGATGTGCTATACTACAGAGTTATCATCAGGAGTGTAGTATGAGGTATCACCCTCGGCACTCGATAGTAGCCCTGCAGAGTCGTACATCTAAGGGGGTTGTGCGGTGATGTGTCGGTCTCTGCACATCGATCACAATGATCGAGGCACTGGTAACAAAGCGGGGCAACAGGGACAAGGGTGAGGGGTCTCTGATGGATCACTAACCAACCTATTCTAAGCAGTTTAGGATGACAGGTAAAATAACAACAGCAAGTTACAAAAACAGGCTATGCATCAGAATAGGAGCAATCAATTACAGTAGCAAATTCTAATGCAAGCATGGGAGAGAAAGAATAGGCGATATTGGAATGATCAAGGGGGGTTTGCTTGCCTGGAAGCTCTGCTGAAAAGGTCTGGTCGTCAGGGGCATAGTCGTACTCGGCAGTAGCATCGGTCTCAGGGTCTACCGGAGAGAAGAGGGGGAAGAAACAATAAATAAAAGCAAACAATGCAACACAGATGCATGGCATGGCAGTATGCTGTGCTAGGGGTGACCTAATGCAGCACTACACGTAACAGACGGCGCGGGAAAATATCTGGGAATATTTTCCTGGCTTTGGGCATCTGTCTGATAGATGAACCGGAGGGTAAGGTTCCATGTTTGCAGTGTTGTGGGCATGTGACAGCTACATGGAGGGCATATTCGGGTTCGTCTCATTTTTCTGATCAACTTTCATGTAGAAAACTTTTTCATCCGAGTTACGGTTTATTTTCTATGATTTTTCAAAGTTTTAATCATTTTCTGGAAATTACTGGAATTTAATTTTATTCAAAAATACACAGGGAAATGCTAGGTGCACCCGGTCCAGTGCACCCAGCTGTGCATCAGAGGCTGACAGTGGGTCCCGTTGACTGCTGAGTCAGCAGTCAACGGTTGACTGGTCAACAGGTGAATAGTGCCAGTGGGGCCCACTTGTCATAGTCACTGTGTTAATTAAATCGTTTTAATTTAGTTAATTAGGCAGGCGGGTCCACCAGTCAGTGTCTAGGGTTAAACCTAATTAGTCCTAATACTAATTAGGCCAGACCCACATAACAGTGAGCCGGCCAGCGGCTCAAACGCACGCGCGCGTGCAGTGCACGCCGGAGCACAACCGGTGCTTAGGGAGCACACGGAGAGGCGCGCGGGAGCGCGTAGGGGGACCGCAGGGGCACGCGCGGGTGCCACCGCGCCCAGGAGAGCTCACGGGCGAGGCAGATGGGTCCTAGCAGAGCTCGGCTCGAGCTCGCGGCCATGGTGGCCGTCGGCGGCGATGGGATCTGGCTACGGCACGAATCGACATGGAGGAAGAGGTGGGATGGGGCAGTTGCTCACATTGGGCTCGATGGCAAAGTCGAGAGAGTCGGGGTGGTCAAGAGGCGACGGCAATGACGATGAACGGCGGTGACCGAGCGGAGGGGAACGGGTCAATGGCGACGATTTGCGGCGTCCCGGCTTGATCTACTCGGGGGAGATGAAGCAGGCGTCGACGTCGGAGCTTCGGGACATGGCGAGGAGTCGAGAGGTGGCCACGGCTTCATGCACGAGCTCCGGATCGAGGAAAACGAGAGAGAGAGGGGGATAGCTGCAAGGGGAAAGGTGGGGGTCGATCCAGGGTTCACAAGGGGGGTCGAGGGGGACCTTGCAGGTTATCGGGGAGCACCGGATGGCCGGCACATGGCCATCCACGGCCACGGACGTCGCACGGGTGTCCACCATGCCTTTGATGAACAGAGGTAGGGGATGACCCGGCCGGTGGGCTAGGCCTCACTGTTGGGTCGACTGGGCCAAGTGCACTGTGAGGCTCTTCCCTTCTCCTTTTTCTTTTTCTTTTCTGTTTTATATTTTCCTCACTGTTCTGTACTTAGTTCCGGGACCAAAGGATTTTTGTTGCACATGAGACTTGGCACATAAATACTAGGCAATCTTGTGGTGCAGCACAAAAAAGTTTCAGGATTTTTGGAGTTGTTTAACTATTTTCAGAAATTGAAAAGGCCAAAATAAATGCTGCTGGCTCACTTAATTAATTTCCAGGGGCATTTTTGGAATCCAAATGAGGTTGGGTTTCAACATGACAGATACTTAGGGATTATTTGCCATAATGTGAACTATTTTGCTTGCATGACAGAAGAAGTAAATATTTGGCATGCAATTTGAATTTGAATTGGACTTGATTTTGGGACAAGAGGCAATTTGACTTAGTAAAGCATGATGACATGGCATCATTAGCATGAGGTCACTATAGCTTGACACTGGGGGTGTTACAAATATGCTCCACTACAAGAAATCTCGTCCCAAGATTTTAGGAGGTGGGGTAAAGGGGAAGGGATTGGTTACGAAATTCTAACGAGTCTTCATGATCTTGGTTGCTCTTTCCGAAGAGGTCGATCCACGGTATGGATGTCTTCATTTCCCTGCTTCAGGTCATCATGATGAAGTCATCATCCTTCCTTCAGGACCTTCATCGTACTTACGAAAAGGATAAGGGGGTAACTTCGGGAGAACGGATCTTTGCAAGGTCGATTATCTGGTAGATAACTTAGGGGATACAACAGAAGGTATCTCTCAAATTGAAACTTAGGAAAAACATCGAGATCAAGGTAAGAAGGTACAATAAGGAGTTTCAAGCGGATAGACAATCGTTCGATGCTTGGAATAGAGTGTGAAAGGGGGTTCAGAGTAACGGAGAATAATGTTGCATCTGATACAAGAATAGATCATCCCTAGGAAGGTGGCTCGTGAATTACATTTGGAGCCAAGCACGAGGAATAACTTTGGAAACAATGATGTAGAGGAGAGTCAGGTTTGGATCTTGTGGAACTGTGGTGAGGGTGGATTAAGAGTAGGGAGGATGGTGACATCTTGCACGGTCAAGATAGCAAGACATGTCAGAGGATAGCTTGTCAGCTATGTCGGCAACAACGTCAGTACCAAGGGCGGGGGACGATGAGAACCATTTTCCTGCTCGCAAGGCGAGGCGGACCAATAGGCAAAGTTCTCGTCCACCGGTGTTACCGGAATGTCATCAACAATAGTAACAGGGTCTTACTGATAGAGTGGTACACCGGAGTGGTTACATAAGCAGGGAATTATTACTGCTTAGATCATATAGATCACAAGAAAGGTTAAACAAACCAATGGAAAGGAAAACATGTTTATCAGATTAAACAGACCAATGGAAAGGGAAATGTGATCACTCACGAGTGTTAGGTGCATATCCTAGGCAAGGACAAGCAGAGCATGATATCCATGATAGGGTAGCAGGTAGATAACTGTTTAGGTAAGGGGCGAGGAAATTCATGATGTTATCCATACAACGGTGTTTAGATAATTGATCAAGAAACATTTAGCATTGCGCTTCCAATGTTCTTGTTGATATTCGGAATACCACCATCATGCTTCGGGGTAGCAATGATATAGTGTTTCAAGTAAGGCTGGTTATGAAGATCACAAGAAATCGACAAGGAACAATTCGAGGAATAGCCAGGAACTCAAGGTATAACCAAGACATGATCAAGCCTGTGCTGGAAGGAAGGCAAGGATGTTGTCAATGGCAACACAAATTATCGAGGGACAAGGATGGTATTACTCATCATGAATTCAATTCACAACTTTAAAGAAATCAAAAGGTTGACGATGATCACGACACACTTTGCCGAGAGGTTTCATGAAGATGTAATCGATCAGCGACGACATCAAGCAAAGGAGTGGTGAAGCTAAAGGTTTACGGAATCACGGTTATGACACAAACTGGGAATCAATCTTGCTATTCAAGACAAAATGGTATGACAAAGAAGCTCGACGTAAGCCTAGCTCATCATGGAAAATGGTGCTCCGGGAAGAAGGACCAGGTAGCACAGTTAAAATTAGGATGATAATGATGTAGCCGATTAGGCTAGGAATGTCATGATTGAGTTTAAATTTCCCAGCAACAAATTACTAGGAGTAACGAGCCATAGGGTGGCTTCGATTCACTTATCAGTGTTCTCGGTTGACAAACAACCCAGAACCCGTGGAATGGCTAAAACAGTGAGAAGTATTACTCCAACAAGAATTCATAAGAGGTAGGGCAATGGCACGATATCCTTGAGATACCAGAGTTAATACTCGAAGGTAGAATGGAATAGAAGCTGAGCTGGATCGTTGATTTGTAGAAGACAAGTGCTCTATCTTGTTTGAGAAATGGAATCAAAGGAGAATATCATGGTCAGAACCATGATCGCAAGGGACCAAATCATAGATGCAAGATGAATTTATACCAAGGGGATAATTATTTTTACGGGAAGCTTTCATGATAAGTTCTACATCGGATCCATGGGCATGAACACAAAGGTTCAGGGTCGACTCCCACTTCTTCAACGCATAACCTTTCATTCACTTCTCGCTCTCGGAGAGGTTGTAGTATTGAAAATTTATCTGATGGAAGGCCAGTAGAATATAACACCCGCATAAATTTCGGGTTCAGACTGATTAGGGAAAGCATAGGGTCAACCCATCGGGATATTTTGGAAACCTATATAACACAGTTATAGGAGCAACGGATACAAGATCGACAGCAGAGGGCTGACGACACAGAGCAAATGTTACAATCCGCCAAAGGCATTTTGTATCAGGGGAAATTCGTCAATGATTTAAAGTACGAAGGAACTGTCGATTAGCAATCCACCAAAAGATCAGGTGGTCCGCAAAGGATCTGATGTGAGTATCGGTACTCAACCAGAAGAGGAAAGAATGCAAGCGCATGAATTATGATTTTCCAAATCAGGGAATCAGAAGCAGACGCTCTGATCAAAGATAAGTAAGTTGAATATAATTAGATGGACAATCAATCAAGGTTTGACTTACCGAGAACCAGCCCATGTCCGGAATGACGTCTGAGCCGGAAGAATGAATTCATAGGGATCAACTGATGATTGCGTGCATCCGCATCATATTGAATCAATAGGCTTAGAATGACAATGACAACGTATGTTAATGAATATTGCTAGACATATGGAATTAGCCATAATGCAGACAGGCAAGACTTTCCAAAGCAATAGGTTGCAGAGGATTTCAGAAGATTGAATAGCATTTCGAAGAATTTTGTGAAACACATGAACAACTGGGGATGAACGGATCCCTGGTAATTGTGAGGACTTATCCGTAGGTGTATTCATGCAGGAAAGGAACTGCAAGGCGGTAGGCACAAAGGATTCCCGAAACAACGGAGAGTATTTGGGGGTATCTTGTAATAACAAGAGCAACTAGGAATGAATGTATGAAGGGCAAAGAGGTGTAGTTATCCATGGTGATCTATCGGTGGTAGGGAACTACAAAAGCAGTGGACTCAAGGGTCCCGGGAAACATTGAGGAGTATCTTCGAAATCTTCTGGTGAATCAAGCCATCATCTGAAATGAGGGTGCTCTTCGGGAGGAAGTAGTTACGAGAACCTAGTGTCAGAGTTAGCAGAATCTTTAACCCGAATAGAAGAGAGATCAGAGTCCTAGAGTAAAGGAGAGGAATAAAAGATCCTAAACCCATCCATTGGCGATGTGGGCCCATAAGCCACACATCAATGTTAGTAAAACAGTTTTGCAAAGACTAGACTCAACTTCGGCCAAGGAGTTGGAAAGGGGGGTTCCTACAGGCAGTCGGCTCTGATACCAACTTGTGACGCCCCCGGCTTAATCATGCACTAATCATACACGCAAACGCACACGATCAAGCCTAAGGACTCACGGGAAGATATCACAACACAACTCTAAACACAACTGAAAGTCATACAAGCTTTATATTACAAGCCAGGGGCCTCGAGGGCTCGAATACATAAGCTCGAGTACAAGCATTAGCGGAAGCAACAATAATATCGAGGTTGCCTTAAGAAGGCTGAGCAAAACAATGACACTAGATCAAAAAGGCGCATGCCTCCTGCCTGGGAGCCTCCGAATCTACTCCTGGTCGTCGGTCTCCACGTAGTAGTAGGCTCCACCGGTAGGGTAGTAGTAGTCGTCGGCGGGAGTAGCTGGCTCCTGGGTTCCGTCATCTGATCGCAGTAATCGGGTATGGGGAAAAAGGGAAGCAAAGCAACCGTGAGTACTCATACAAAGTACTCGCAAGACTTACTTCAGAACTATTCTATTTATGCATTGGTTTCAAGTGAAGGGGCTGTATCTGTGGACTAGACTACAGAAATGCCAGAATAGGGGGAAGGCCTAGCCTATCGAAGACTAGCAACTTGCAGCATCTTGCAGCATTAGAAGAGTGTAGATTAGTACATAGTAAAGTAGTAAGCAAGTAGTAACAATGCCTAGAGATCCTCCCTCGACCCCTGCGAGGAAGCGATCCCGGAGTTAACATATTATTAAACATCACAAGTATCCAGTTCTAGTTGTAGTAGATCGGGACACTTTCTGAGCGTCCGTTACCGTGGACACGGCTATTCGAATAGATATACTTCCCTGCAGGGGTACACCAACTTACCCAACACGCTCGATTAACTCTGGCCGGACACACTTTTATCGGGTCATGCCCGACCTCGGCTGATCACCACACCGTAGTCCTACCTAGGCTCAACAGAGAGGCCAGCATGCTGGTCTAACTCCTAAATGTGAAGGGGTCATGGGCCAATCATCCTTTGCAATCCCGCGCGTTGCGAACGCGGCCGGGAGCAGACCTAGCCCCCTTAATACAAGCACAGGCTTTCCCAGTCCAACCCGGCGTGCGCCACTCAATTGCTGACGTCTGAGAGCTTTCGGAAGAATCGTACGACGCCGAGTGCCCATACTTATTCCCGCGTGGTGGTTAGTACGAAAAGGCCAGAGGCCTACTCAGATCACATATCCAAACCCATTTGTGTGCTGGGAGCTCGCGGTGACAATCAGTGATCCACGATCTGTGGTCCCGTCGCCCCGTCTCGTGGACTTACGGCAAGGGCCAGGAATGTTGGAAATATGCCCTAGAGGCAATAATAATTTAGTTATTATCATATTTCCTTGTTCGTGATAATCGTTTATTATCCATGCTATAATTGTATTGATTGGAAACTCAAATACATGTGTGGGTACATAGACAACACTGTGTCCCTAGTATGCCTCTAGTTAACTAGCTCGTTGATCAAAAGATGGTGAAGGTTTCCTAGCCATGGACATGAGATGTCATTTGATAACGGGATCACATCATTAGGAGAATGATGTGATGGACAAGACCCAAACTGTAAACGTAGCATATGATCGTGTCAGTTTATTGCTATTGTTTTCTGCATGTCAAGTATCTGTTCCTATGACCATGAGATCATGCAACTCCCTGACATCGGAGGAGTACCTTGTGTGTATCAAACGTCGCAACGTAACTGGGTGACTATAAAGGTGCTCTACAGGTATCTCCGAGGATGTCTGTTGGGTTGGCATGGATCAAGACTGGGATTTGTTACTCCGTGTGACGAAGAGGTATCTCAGGGCCCACTCGGTAATACAACATCACAACGAGCCTTGCAAGCAATGTGACTAAAGTGTTAGCCACGAGATCTTGTATTACGGAACGAGTAAAGAGACTTGCCGGTAACGAGATTGAACTAGGTATAGAGATACCGACGATCGAATCTCGGGCAAGTAACATACCGAAGAACAAAGGGAACATCATACGGGATTAACTGAATCCTTGACATAGAGGTTCGACCGATAAAGATCTTCGTAGAATATGTAGGAGCCAATATGGGCATCCAGGTCCCGCTATTGGTTATTGACCGTAGAGGTGTCTCGGTCATGTCTACATAGTTCTCGAACCCGCAGGGTCTACACACTTAACGTTTGGTGACGATATAAGTATAGTTGAGTTGTTATGTTGGTGACTGAAAGTTGTTCGGAGTCCCGGATGAGATCCCGGACATGACGAGGAGCTCTGGAATAGTCCGGAGGTAAAGATTGATATATGGGATAATAGTGTTTGGTCTCCGGAAGGGTTTCGGAATTCACCGGAAGGGGTTCCGGATGTTTCCCGAAATGTTCGGGTACGAGAACACTTTATTTGGGCCAAGGGGTAAAGCCCACGAGGCTTTAGGAAGGTGCAAAAGGAAGTTTTGCGGAGGCCAGGGGCCAGACGCCAGGGACCCTGGTGTCTGGGGCCAGACGCCGAGGACCCTGGCGTCTGATCCTGGAGTCCGAGCAGGACTCTTGCCTTGCGGGCCAAACCGACTTTGAGGAGGCTCTTTCTCCAAGTTTCGACCCCAGGGCTCAACATATAAATAGAGGGGCAGGGCTAGCACCCGGAACACATCAAGATTTCCCCAAGCCGTGTGCGGCAACCCTAACCCTCTAGTTCCTCTGTCATAATCTCCGTAGTGCTTGGCGAAGCCCTGCAGAGATTGTTCCTCACCACCATCACCACGCCGTCGTGCTGCCGGAACTCATCTACTACTTCACCATCGCTCGCTGGATTGAGGAGGTGAAGGCGTCATCAAGCCGTACGTGTGTTGAACGCGGAGGTGCCGTCCGTTCGGCACTAGTTCGTGATCGGATCGAGGGACGACTTGCGATTTGGATCGCGGAGACGTTCGACTACATCAACCGCGTTTCTTAACGCTTCCGCTTAGCGATCTACAAGGGTATGTAGATTCACTCTCCCTCTCGTAGATGCTCATTACCATGGATAGATCTTGTGTGTGCGTAGGAAATTTTTTGTTTCCCATGCAACGTTCCCCAACAGTGGCATCATGAGCTAGGTCTATGCGTAGATGAGATCTCGAGTAGAACACAAACGAGTTGTGGGCGTGGGTGTATACATATTGCTTGCCGTTACTAGTTGATACTTGATTCGGCGGTATTGTGAGATGAAGCGGCCCGGACCGACATTACGCGTACGCTTACGCGAGACAGGTTCCTTCAATTGACATGTAACTTCGTTGCATAAAGATGGCTAGCGGGTGTCTGTCTCTCTCACTTTAGTTGAATCAATTTCAATGAAGAGGGTTCTTTTAGAAGATCAAAAAGCAATCACTACACCACGTTGTGGTTTTGCGTAGGTAAGAACGGTTCTTGCAAACCCGTAGCAGCCACGTAAAATTTGCAACAACAATTAGAGGACGTCTAACTTGTTTTTGCAGGGTATGTTGTGATGTGATATGGCCAATTACATGATGAGATATATGTGATGTATGAGATGATCATGTGTTGTATAGAATATCACGACTTGCATGTCGATGAGTACGGCAATTGGCAGGAGCCATAGAGTTGTCTTTAATTATTGTATGACCTGCGTTTCAATCATTAAGCGCTATGTAATGCTTTACTTTATCGCTAAACGTTAGCAATAGTCGTGGAAGCAACAGTCGGCGCGACAACCTCATGGCGACACGTTGATGGAGATCAAGATGATGGAGATCATGGTGTCATGCCGGTGACGATGGAGATCATGCCGGTGCTTTGGAGATGGAGATCAAAAGCACGAGTTCATGGCCATATCATGTCACTTATGATTTGCATGTGATGTTAATCCTTTTATGCATCTTATTTTGCTTAGGACGACGGTAGCATTATAAGGTGATCCCTCACTTAAATTTCAAGATAAATTGTGTTCTCCCCGAGTGTGCACCGTTGCGAAAGTTCGTCGTTTCGAGACACGCCGTGATGATCGGGTGTGATAGACTCTACGTTCACATACAACGGGTGTAAGCCATGTTGCACGTGCGGAACACTCGGGTTAAACTTGACGAGCCTAGCATGTACAGACATGGCCTCGGAACACAAGAGACCAAAAGGTCGAACATGAGTCATATAGTAGATATGATCAACATGAAGATGTTCACCATTGAAACCACCTCAACTCACGTGATGATCGGACTTGAGTTGGTGGATTTGGATCATGTGACACTCGAATGACCGGAGGGATGTCAATTGGAGTGGGAGTTTTTAAGTAATATGATTAACTAAACTCATTATCATGAACATAGTCAAAATGTCTTTGCAAATTATGTTGTAGATTACTAGCTCGTGCTGTAGCTCCCTTGAATTTTTATATGTTCCTAGAGAAATAGAGTTGAAAGATGATGGTAGCAATAATGCGGACTGGGTCCGTGATCTGAGGATTGTCCTCAATGCTGCACAGAAGGCTTATGTCCTTAATGCACCACTCGGTGCGCCACCCCCTCAAGCGTCATCTGTAGATGTTGTGAACATCTGACAGGCACGTTCTGATAACTACTTAATAGTTCAGTGCGTCATGCATTACGGCTTAGAATTGAGGCTCCAAAACGTTTTGAACGTCACGGAACATATGAGATGTTCTAAGAGCTGAAATTGGGATCTCAGGCTCATGCCCATGTTGAGAGGTATGAGACCTCCAACAAGATTCTTTGCCTGCAAGATGATGGAGAATAGCTCAATCGTTGAGCATGTGCTCAGATTGTCTGGGTACTACAATCGCTTGAATCGAGTGGAAGTTGATCTTCCAGATAAGATAGTGATTGGTATAGTTCTCCAAGTCACTGTCACTAAGCTACTAGAACTTCGTGATGAACTATAAAAGGCCAGAGATGGAAATAATGATCCCTGAGCTATTCACGATGTTTGACCCCGCAAAGGTAGAAATCAAGAAGGAGTATCAAGTGTTGATGGTTAGTAAAACCACTAGTTTCAAGAAGGGCAAGGGCAAGGAGGGATACTTCATGGATGGCAAGCCAGTTGCTGCTCCAGTAAAGAAACCCAAGGTTGAACCCAAACCCGAGACTGAGTGCTTCTATTATGAGGAGAACGGTTGCTGAAGTGGAACAACCCTAGATGCTTGGTAGATAAGAAGGTTGGCAACGTCGACAGAAGTATATTTGATATACGTGTTATTGATGTGTACCTTACTAGTACTCCTAGTAGCACCTGGGTATTAGATACCGGTTCGGTTGCTAAGTGTTGGTAACTCGAAATAAAAGCTACGGTATAAACAGAGGCTAAGGGTGAGGTGACGATGAGTGTTGGAAGTGTTTCCAAGGTTGATGTGATCACCATCGCGCGCTCTCTCTACCTTTGGGATTAGTGATGAACCTAAATAAATGTTATTTGGTGTTTGCGTTAAGCATGAACGTGATTAGATCAAGTTTATTGCAATACGGTTATTCATTGCAGTTAGAGAATAATGGTTATTCTGTTTACATGAATAATACCTTCAATGGTCGTGCACCCAATAAGAGTGGTTTATTGAATCTTGATCGTAGTGATACACATGTTCATAATATTGATGCCAAAAGATACAAAGTTAATAATGATAGTACCACATACTTGTGGCACTGCCGCTAAATGTCATATTGGTGTAAAACGCATGAAGAAACTCCATGCTGATGGATCTTTGGACTCATTCGATTTCGAATCGGTTGAGACATGCGGACCATGCCTCATAGGCAAGATGACTAAAACCCTGTTTTCCGGTATGATGGAGCGGGCAATTGACTTATTGGAAATGATACATGTTGATGTATGCGGTCCAGTGAGTTTTGTAGTGGGCGGTGGATATCGTTATTTTCTTACCTTCACTGATGATTTGAGTAGATATAGTGTATATTTACTTAATGAAACACAAGTCTGAATCGTTTGAAAAGTTCAGAGTGAAGTTTGAGATCATCGTGACAAGAAGATAAAATGTCTACGATATAATCGTGGAGGTAAATATCCGAGTTACGAGTTTGGTATATAACTTAAGACAATGTGGAAGTTGTTTCACAACTCACGCCACCTGGAACACCATAGTGTGATGGTGTGTCCGAACGTCGTAGTTGTGCTCTATTAGATATGGTGCGAACTATGATGTCTCTTATCGATTTACCACTATCATTTTAGGGTTATGCATTAGAGACAACCACATTCACTTTAAAAGGGGCACCATAAGTCCGTTGAGATGACACCGTATGAATTTTGGTTTGGCGGAAACCTAAGCTGTCATTTTTTTTAATGTTTGGGGCTGCGACGCTTATGTGAAAAAGGGTTTTCACCTAATGAGCTCGAACCCAAAGCGGACAAATGCATCTTCATAGAATACCCTAACGTAATAGTTGGGTGAACCTTCTATCTCAGATCCAAGCACAAAGTGTTTGTTGCTAAAACGGGTCCTTTCTCGAGAAAAAGTTTCTTTCGAAAGATTGAGTGGGAGGAAGATAGAACTTGATGAGGTTGTTGAACCTTTGTTTCAACCAAAGAGTAGCGCAGCACAGAAAGTTGTTTCTGTGGAGCCTACGTTAGTTGAAGAGGAAGTTAATGATGATGATCATGAAACTTCGGATCAAGTTACTATCGAACCTCGTGGGTCGACAAGGACGCGTACTGCTCCTGAGTGGTACGGCAACCCTGTCTTAGAGGTCATGTTGTTGAACAACGATGAACCTACGAGCTATGGAGAAGCGATGATGGGCCCGGATTCCGAGAAATGGTTAGAGGCCATGAAATCCGAGATGGGATCCATGTAAGAAAACAAAGTATGGGCTTTGGAAGTATTACCTGAAGGGCGAAACGCCATTCAGAACAAATGGATCTTTAAAAGGAAGACGGACGCGGACGGTAATGTCACCGTCTATAAAGCTCGACTTGTGGCAAAGGGTTGTTCACAAGTTCAAGGAGTTGACTACGATGAGACTTTCTCACCCGTAGCGATGCTAAAGTCTGTTGGAATTATGTTAGCAGTTGCTGCATTTTTCAATTATGAAATCTGGCAGATGGATGTCAAAACATCGTTTCCTTAACGGTATCCGTGGGGAAAGGTTGTATATGATACAACCGGAAGGTTTTGTCAGTCCTAAGGATGCTAAAATGTATGCAAACTCCAGCGATCCTTCTATGGACTGGAGCAAGCATCTCGGAGTTGGAATATACACTTTGATGAGGTGATCAAAGTTTTTATGTCTATACAAAGTTTATGAGAAACTTGTATTTACAATAGAGTGAGTGGGAGCACTATAGAATTTCTGATAAGTATATGTGGTTGACATATTGTTGATCGGAAATAATGTAGAATTTCTGGAAAGCATAAAGGGTTGTTTGAAAAGGAGTTTTTCAAAGGAAAACCTGGAATGAAGCTACTTAAATATTGGGCATCTTGATCTATAGAGGTAGATCAAGACGTCTGATAGAACTTTCAATGAGTACATACCTTCACAAGATTTTGAAAGAGTTCAAAATGGATCAGTCAAAGAAAGAGTTCTTGCCTGATTTGTAAGGTGTGGAATTGAGTGAGACTCAAAGCTCGACCACGGCAGAAGAAAGAGAAAGGACGAAGGTCGTCCCCTATGCCTTATCCATAGGCTCTGCATAGTATGCCAAGCTGTGTACCGCACCTAGTGTGTGCCTTGCCATGAGTCTGTCAAGGGGTACAAGAATGGTCCAGGAGTGGATCACTGGACAGCGGTCAAGATTATCCTTAGTAACTAGAGGACTAAGGAAATATTTCTCGATTATGGAGGTGATGAAGAGTTCGTCGTAAAGGGTTACGTCGATGCAAGCTTTGACACCTATCCGGACGACTCTGAGTAGCAGTCAGGATACATATAGTGGAACAGCCATTTGGAATAGCTCCAAGTGGAGTGTGGTAGCAGTGTCTACAGTATGACATAGAGATTTGTAAAGTACACACGGATCTGAATGTCGCAGACCCGTTGACTAAAGACCTCTCTCACATGCAAAGCATGATCGAACCCCGAAACTCATTGGGTGTTAGAACAATGTAAATCACATAGTGATGTGAACTAGATTATTGACTCTAGTGCAAGTGGGAGACTGTTGGAAATATGCCCTAGAGGCAATAATAATTTAGTTATTATCATATTTCCTTGTTCGTGATAATCGTTTTTTATCCATGCTATAATTGTATTGATTGGAAACTCAAATACATGTGTGGGTACATAGACAACACTGTGTCCCTAGTATGCCTCTAGTTAACTAGCTCGTTGATCAAAAGATGGTGAAGGTTTCCTAGCCATGGACATGAGATGTCATTTGATAACGGGATCACATCATTAGGAGAATGATGTGATGGACAAGACCCAAACTGTAAACGTAGCATATGATCGTGTCAGTTTATTGCTATTGTTTTCTGCATGTCAAGTATCTGTTCCTATGACCATGAGATCATGCAACTCCCTGACATCGGAGGAGTACCTTGTGTGTATCAAACGTCGCAACGTAACTGGGTGACTATAAAGGTGCTCTACAGGTATCTCCGAGGATGTCTGTGGGTTGGCATGGATCAAGACTGGGATTTGTTACTCCGTGTGACGGAGAGGTATCTCAGGGCCCACTCGGTAATACAACATCACAACGAGCCTTGCAAGCAATGTGACTAAAGTGTTAGCCACGAGATCTTGTATTACGGAACGAGTAAAGAGACTTGCCGGTAACGAGATTGAACTAGGTATAGAGATACCGACGATCGAATCTCGGGCAAGTAACATACCGAAGAACAAAGGGAACATCATACGGGATTAACTGAATCCTTGACATAGAGGTTCGACCGATAAAGATCTTCGTAGAATATGTAGGAGCCAATATGGGCATCCAGGTCCCGCTATTGGTTATTGACCGTAGAGGTGTCTCGGTCATGTCTACATAGTTCTCGAACCCGCAGGGTCTACACACTTAACGTTTGGTGACGATATAAGTATAGTTGAGTTGTTATGTTGGTGACTGAAAGTTGTTCGGAGTCCCGGATGAGATCCCGGACATGACGAGGAGCTCTGGAATAGTCCGGAGGTAAAGATTGATATATGGGATAATAGTGTTTGGTCTCCGGAAGGGTTCCAGAATTCACCGGAAGGGGTTCCGGATGTTTCCCGAAATGTTCGGGTACGAGAACACTTTATTTGGGCCAAGGGGTAAAGCCCACGAGGCATTAGGAAGGTGCAAAAGGAAGTTTTGCGGAGGCCAGGGGCCAGACGCCAGGGACCCTGGCGTCTGGGGCCAGACGCCGAGGACCCTGGCGTCTGGTCCTGGAGTCCGAGCAGGACTCTTGCCTTGCGGGCCAAACCGACTTTGAGGAGGCTCTTTCTCCAAGTTTCGACCCCAGGGCTCAACATATAAATAGAGGGGCAGGGCTAGCACCCGGAACACATCAAGATTTCCCCAAGCCGTGTGCGGCAACCCTAACCCTCTAGTTCCTCCGTCATAATCTCCGTAGTGCTTGGCGAAGCCCTGCAGAGATTGTTCCTCACCACCATCACCACGCCGTCGTGCTGCCGGAACTCATCTACTACTTCACCATCGCTCGCTGGATCGAGGAGGTGAAGGTGTCATCAAGCCGTACGTGTGTTGAACGCGGAGGTGCCGTCCGTTCGGCACTAGTTCGTGATCGGATCGAGGGACGACTTGCGATTTGGATCGCGGAGACGTTCGACTACATCAACCGCGTTTCTTAACGCTTCCGCTTAGCGATCTACAAGGGTATGTAGATTCACTCTCCCTCTCGTAGATGCTCATCACCATGGATAGATCTTGTGTGTGCATAGGAAAATTTTTGTTTCCCATGCAACGTTCCCCAACAAGGAATGCCCGGCCGTGCCACGTAATTATCTCGCGGGTACCCTCACGGTCAACCCGACTCCACATTTGTCGCGGGTACCCCTCGGGGTCGACCCGCATCCAACAAGGTACTGAAGTAAAAGTCAAGGGAACCGTGTGTCCATAACATCAAGGGGAACCCGAGAAATCATCCTCGATGGATTCCTACTCGATGTAATCCGTCAAGGAGAACCAGGAGGAATCACCGTCGATGGTCCACACTTGAGGGGTTGCATGACAGAGTCATCATCGGGAAGGGGAGAGCGAGGAATCACCCTCTGTAATCACCACCGATGTGCTATACTACAGAGATATCATCAGGAGTGCAGTACAAGGTATCACCCTCGGCACTCGATAGTAGCCCTGCAGAGTCGTACAACTAAGGGGTTGTGCGGTGATGTGTCGGTCTCTGCACATCGATCACAATGATCGAGGCACTAGTAACAAAGCAGGGCAACAGGGACAAGGGTGAGGGGTCTCTGATGGATCACTAACCAACCTATTCTAAGCAGTTCAGGATGACAGGTAAAGTAACAACAGCAGGTTACAAAAACAGGCTATGCATCAGAATAGGAGCAATCAATTACAGTAGCAAATTCTAATGCAAGCATGGGAGAGAAAGAATAGGCGATATTGGAATGATCAAGGGGGGTTTGCTTGCCTGGAAGCTCTGCTGAAAAGGTCTGGTCATCAGGGGCGTAGTCGTACTCGGCAGTAGCGTCAGTCTCGGGGTCTACCGGAGAGAAGAGGGGGAAGAAACAATAAATAAAAGCAAACAATGCAACACAGATGCATGGCATGGCAGTATGCTGTGCTAGGGGTGACCTAATGCAGCACTACACGTTACAGACGGTGCGGGAAAATATCTAGGAATATTTTCCCGGCTTTGGGCATCTGTCAGATAGATGAACCGGAGGGTATGGTTCCATGTTTGTAGTGTTGTGGGCATGTGACAGCTACATGGAGGGCATATTCGGGTTCGTCTCATTTTTCTGATCAACTTTCATGTAGAAAACTTTTTCATCCGAGTTACGGTTTATTTTCTATGATTTTTCAAAGTTTTAATCATTTTCTGGAAATTACTGGAATTTAATTTTATTCGAAAATACACAGGGAAATGCTAGGTGCACCCGGTCCAGTGCACCCAGCTGTGCATCAGAGGCTGACAGTGGGTCCCGTTGACTGGTCAACAAGTGAATAGTGCCAGTGGGGCCACTTGTCATTGTCACTATGTTAATTAAATCATTTTAATTTAGTTAATTAGCCAGGCGGGTCCACCAGTCAGTGTCTAGGGTTAAACCTAGTTAGTCCTAATACTAATTAGGCCGGACCCACATAACAGTGAGCCGGCCGGCGGCTCAAACGCACGCGCGCGCGCAGTGCACGCCGGAGCACAGCTGATGCTCAGGGAGCACACGGAGAGGCGCGCGGGAGCGCGCAGGGTGGCCGCGGGGGCACGCGCGGGTGCGACCGTGCCCAGGAGAGCTCACGAGCGAGGCGGACGGGTCCTAGCAGAGCTCGGCTCGAGCTCGCGGCCATGGTGGCCGTCGGCGGCGACGGGATCTGGCTACGGCACGAATCGACAGGGAGGAAGAGGTGGGATGGGGTAGTTGCTCACATTGGGCTCGATGGCAAAGTCGAGAGAGTCGGGGTGGTCAAGAGGCGACGACAATGACAATGAACGACGGTGACTGAGCGGAGGGGAACGGGTCAATGGCGATGATTTGCGGCGTCCCGGCTTGATCTACTCAGGGGAGATGAAGCAGGCATCGACGTCGGAGCTTCGGGACATGGCGAGGAGTCGAGAGGTGGCCAGTGGCCCCGGCAATGGTGAGCGGCGGCGACCACGGCTTCATGCACGAGCTCCGGATTGAGGAAAATGGGAGAGAGAGAGGGAGAGCTGCGAGGGAAAAGGTGGGGGTCGATCCAGGGTTCACAAGGGGGTCGAGGGGGACCTTGCAGGTCGTCGGGGAGCACCGGATGGCCGGCACGTGGCCATCCACGGCCACGGACGTCGCACGGGCGTCCACCATGCCTCTGATGAACAGAGGTAGGGGATGACCTGGCCGGTGGGCTAGGCCTCACTGTTGGGTCGACTGGGCCAAGTGCACTGTGAGGCTCTTCCCTTCTCCTTTTTATTTTTCTTTTCTGTTTTATATTTTCCTCACTGTTCTGTACTTAGTTTCGGTACCAAAGGATTTTTGTTGTACATCAGAACTTGGCACATAAATACTAGGCAATCTTGTGGTGTAGCACAAAAAGTTTCAGGATTTTTGGAGTTGTTTAACTATTTTCAGAAATTGAAAAGGCCAAGATAAATGCTGCTGGCTCACTTAAATAATTTCCAGGGGCATTTTTGGAATCCAAATGAGGTTGGGTTTCAACATGACAAATACTTAGGGATTATTTGCCATAATGTGAACTATTTTGCTTGCATGACAGAAGAAGTAAATATTTGACATGCAATTTGAATTTGAATTGGACTTGATTTTGGGACAGAGGCAATTTGACTTAGTAAAGCATGATGACATGGCATCATTAGCATGAGGTCACTGTAGCTTGACACTGGGGGTGTTACACCGACATGGCATGGTGGGGAGGTTTGAGCATTTTTATGTCTAATTGAATTCCTTGAGTGCTGTCTAAATCGGGGTGCGCGATGGTTAACTCCTACCAACCTCCTCCCTAGGGGCATGCAAGTAGTACTTTGCTTTGAGGATTTTTCAACTTTCACAATAAATATATGAGTTCTTTATGACTAATGTGAGTTCATGGACTTAAGCACTCCCACCTATCCATATTTTGCTAGCCTCTCCGGTACCATGCATTGCCCTTTCTCACCTCAAGAGTCGGTGCAAACTTCGCCGGTGCATCCAAACCTCGTGATATGATGTGCTCTATCACACATAAGCCTCCTTATATCTTCCTCAAAACAGCCACCATACCTACCTATCATGGCATTTCCATAGCCATTCCGAGATATATTGTCGTGCAACTTCCACCGTTACCATACCTACCTATCATGGCATGATCATATAGAGCTGACATGATATTCATGGCAAAGCCACCATTCATCATTGTAATACATGTTACGCTAGATCATTGCCCATCCTGGTACACTGCCAGAGGCATTCATATAGAGTCGTATTGTTTCAGTCTTATCGAGTTGTAAGTAAATAAAAGTCTGATGATCATCATTATTAGAGCATTGTCCCAGTGAGGTAAAGAATGATGGAGACTGATGAGTCCTCCAAAAAGTGGGGATGAGGTTCATGATATTGTTCTAAAAAAAGAGAAAAAAAGAAAAAAGGGAAAAAAATAAGAGAAAAAGAGAGAAGGGGCAATGCTACTATCCTTTTACCACACTTGTGCTTCAGAGTAGCACCATGTTCTTCATATAGAGAGTCTCCTGAGTTGTAACTTTCATATACTAGTGGGAATTTTTCATTATAGAACTTGGCTTGTATATTCCGATGACGGGCTTCCTCAAATACCCGAGGTCTTCATGAGCAAGCAAGTTGGATGCACACCCACTTAGTTTCAGCAGAGCTTTCATACACTTATAGCTCTAGCACATCCGTTGCATGGCAATCCATACTCCTCGCATTGATATCGATTGATAGGCCTCTCCATTGCCTATTGATCCACCGAGTTGATGCGAGACTTTCTTCCTTTTTGACTTCCCTTATTGATCTCTACCACCTCATTCTATTCTACCCGTAGTGCTATGTCCATGGCTCACGCTCATGTATTGAGTGGAGTTGAAAATGCTGAAGCGCGCGAAAAAGTATGATCCAATTGCCTGGTTTGACACTGGGGTGCTCATGATTTATATTTATGTGGTGAAGGATGAGTCATGCCATGCTTACATAATTTAGTGAGTAGGGATAACATTCGTTAAGCATCATATATCTTGAAAAGTAATGATTATGTTCTGATATTCATGGATATTATTATGTTGATGTCAATTACTTCACTGTTTCTCAATATTCATACCGCAAAAGATTACATGATAGATGCTACTAGTAGTCTGCGTTGGTATTTCCCCGAAGAGGAGAGGATGATGCAATACAGTAGAGATAAGTATTTCCCTCAGTTAAGAACCAAGGTTATCTATTGATACGTCTCCAACATATCTATTATTTTTTATTGTTCCATGCTATTATAGTATCAATCTTGGATGTTTTATATACACTTACAAGCAATTATATATCATTTTTTGGGACTAACCTATTAACTTAGTGCCCAGTGCCAGTTGCTGTTTTTTGCCTGTTTTTGGTTTTTCAGAATATCAGTACCAAATGAAGTCCAAATGCTACGAAACTTTTTGGAGATTTTTTTCTGGACATAAGAGACACTAGAAGCTTCAGGAGAGGGCCAGAAGACAGAGGAGGTGGCCATGAGCCACCAGAGCGCGCCCCAGGGGGGTGGCGCGCCCTGGTGCCTCGTGGGCCCACCTCTTCTCCGTTTGACCTAATTCCACCTCTATAAATACTCTAAATCGGGAAACCAACAGAGGAGTCCATGAAATACTTTTTCCGCCGCCGCAAGTTCCTGTTCTCGAGAGATCCCATCTGGAGGCCTTTTCCGGCACTCTACCGGAGGGGGATTCGATCACGGAGGGGCTCTCCATCAACCTTGCTGCCCTTCCGATGATGCGTGAGTAGTTTACCACAGACCTTTGGGTCCATAGTTAGTAGCTAGATGGCTTCTTCTCTCTTTTTGATCTTCAATACAATGTTCTCCTCGATGTTCTTGGAGTTCTATCCGATGTAATCACTTTTTGCGGTGTGTTTGTTGGGATCCGATGAATTGTGAGTTTATGATCAGATTATCCATGAATATTATTTGAGTTTTCTCTGAATTCTTTTATGCATGATTGTTATAGCTTCGTATTTCTCTCCGATCTATTGATTTGGTTTGGCCAACTAGATTGATTTATCTTGCAATGGGAGAGGTGTTTTGTAATGGGTTCGATCTTGCGGTGCTCAATCCCAGTGACAGAAAGGGACATGACACGTATGTATCATTTCTATTAAGGGTAAAAAGATGGGGTTTATTCATGCGTGAGTTTACTTTGTCTACATCATGTCATCTTGCTTAAGGTGTTACTCCGTTCTTTATGAACTTAATACTCTAGATGCATGCTGGATAGCGATCGATGTGTGGAGTAATAGTAGTAGATGCAGAATCATTTCGGTCTACTTGTCTCGGACGTGATGCCTATATACATGATCATTGCCTTGGATATCAACATGATTATTTGCTTTTCTATAAATTGCCCAACAGTAATTTGTTCACCCACCGTATGCTATTTTCAAGAGAGAAGCCTCTAGTGAAAACTATGCCCCCCGGGCCTACCTTTATCATTAATTGAAAATCCTAAAAATATCTTGCTGCAATTTTACTTTATTTATTTTATTTTTTATTTTTGTTTGATCTATCTATCTATCACCATACAATTTAATTTTGCAATTAACCGCCAAGGGATTGACAACCCCTTGTTCGCGTTGGGTGCGAGGATTTGTTGTTTTGTGTGCAGGTGCTGTTAATGAGTTGTTGCGTGATTCTCCTACTGGATTGATAACCTTGGTTTCATAACTGAGGGAAATACTTATCTCTACTATACTGCATCATCCCCTCCTCTTCGGGGAAATCCCAACGCAGCTCACAAGTAGCAGGAAGAATTTCTGGCGCCGTTGCTAGGGAGACATCATCAACATCTATCAAGTACCTACGCATAAAACTTTCATCTCCTTGCATTTATTTTATTTGCCTTTGCCTCTCGTTTTCATCGCCCCCACTTCTAAAAAGTTTTTACAAAAATACAAAAATATTTTCTGTTTGCCTTTTTCTTGTTTGCTTCTTTGCTTGCTTGTTATCTTGTTTGCGTAGCCACGATGTCTCAAGAAAATACAAAATTGTGTGATTTTTCCAATACTAATAATAATGATTTTATTAGTACTCCGATTGCTCCTCTGGCCGCTAGTGCGGAGACTTGTGATATCAATGCCGCTTTGTCAAATCTTGTCATGAAAGAACAATTTTCTCGTAGTCCTAATGAAGATGTTGCATCCCATCTTAACACTTTCGTAGAATTGTGTGATATGCAAAAGAAAAAAGGTGTGGATAATGATATTGTGAAATTAAAATTATTCCCGTTCTCATTGCGGGATCGTGCAAAAATTTGGTTTTCATCTTTACCACGAAATAGTATTGATTCTTGGGATAGGTGTAAAGATGCTTTTATTACCAAGTATTTTCCTCCCACGAAAATTATTTCCCTTAGAAATCAAATTATGAATTTCAAGCAACTTGATCATGAACATGTTGCCCAATCTTGGTAAAGATGAAATTAATGATAAGAAATTGCCCTACTCATGGTTTAAATTTGTGGATGATCATACACATTATTTATGTGGGATTAAATTTTGTTTCTAAAAATCTTTTAGATTCCGCCGCGGGTGGTACTTTTATGGAGATTACATTGGGAGAATCTACTAAATTGCTTGATAATATTATGGCAAATTATTCACAATGGCATACTGAAAGAGTTCCTACTAGTAAAAAGGTGAATTCTGTTGAAGAAATTAGTACTTTGAGTGATAAAGTTGACACGCTTATGAAATTGGTTGCTAGCAAAAACACTCCTCTTGATCCTAATGATGTGCCTTTATCCACCTTGATTGAGCAAAATAATGATCCCGTAGATGTGAATTTTGTCTCGCGAAACAATTTTAATAGTAATGCTTATAGAGGTAATTTTAATCCTAGGCCGTTTCCTGGAAATTCCTCTAATAATTATCGCAATTCCTATGGTAATCCTTATAATAATAATAATAGGATGCCCTCTGATCTTGAAAGTAATATTAAATAATTTATTAATGCTCAAAAACTTTTCAACACTTCGATAGAAGAAAAATTAAGTAAACTTGATGATATGTCTAGGAGCATTGATAGAATCATTCATGATGTGGAAAATCTTAAGACTAAAATTTTGCCACCCAAAATTGATATTAATGAATCAATTAAAGCTTTATATGTCTCCATGGATGAGAGTAAGAAAAGAACCGCTATGCTAAAAGCTAAACGAGAATTTTTAGAAAAAGTGATTCCTCCCGGTTTCTATCGTAGTAATGATGAGGATATTATAATGATTGGTGTTTCATCTATTGATTCCTTGTTTAGCAATATAAAACTTGATGAAAATGGGACTGAAGAAGAGTCAACTTTAGCTAGAAGGCGTCCCCATAATTCGGAGGGTGAAAATCTTGATGAAAAAATTGATAAAAGTGGGTTTGGAGAGGTAAAAACTTTAACTAGTGATGTGCCCACTCTCTTGGATTACAAAGACTTTAAATATGTTAGTTGTTCTTTGGTTGAGTGTATTTATTTGTTACAATCCATGCTAAATTCACCCAACGTTTATGAACAAAATAAGGCTTTTACTAAACACATCGCAGAAGCGATGATGAAAGCGTTAGAAGAAAAGCTAGAACTAGAAATTTCATTTCCTAGAAAATTATATGATGAGTGGGAACCCACCATTAAAGGTAAAATTAAAAATTATGAGTGCAATGCTTTATGTGATTTGGGTGCTAGCGTTTCCACAATTCCAAAATCTCTATGTGATGTGCTAGGTTTTACCAATATAGATGAATGTTCTCTTAATTTGCATCTTGCGGATTCCACTATTAAAAAGCCATTGGGAAGAATAAATGATGTGCTTATTCTTGCAAATATAAATTATGTGCCCGTGGACTTTATTGTATTTGACATTGATTGCAATCCGTCTTGCCCCATAATATGTGGTAGGCCTTTTCTTCGAACTATTGGTGCTATTATTGATATGAAAGAAGGTAATATAAGATTTCAATTTCCATTAAATAAATGGATGGAACACTTCCCTAGGAAAATAATTAAAGCACCCTATGAATCCATTATGAGGGCCACTTATGGAATCAACTTGAAGGATGACAACACTTGAAACTATGCATTATGCCTAGCTAGGGGCATAAAACAATAGCGCGTGTTGGGAGGCAACCCAATGAATAAAATAAATTTTTGCTTTTTATTTCTGTTATTGTGTGTTTACACAATTATTCTACTATTATGATTGTGTTTTTATGTTTTAATTAGTGTTTGTGCCAAGTAATGCCTTTGGGATGATTTGGAAGATAGTATAATTGATACTGTTTGGAAAACAGAAAGTTTTGCGTCCAGTGCTGCAATTTTAATTCTGTACTGGGCGTCAGAAAAATCTGAAATTTTTACACAGTATTGGTATATTAATTTCCCAAATTGTACTAATTTTTCAGAATTTTTGGAGTTACAGAAGTATAGCTTTTAAATAGATCTTTACAGACTGTTCTGTTTTAGACAGATTCTGTTTTTGTTGCATAGTTTGCTTATTTTGATGAATCTATGGATCGTATCGGGGGGTATGAGTCATGGAGAAGTTGGAGTATAGTAGCATTATGCCAATATTAAATATGAATCAATTTACTACAACACTTAAATTTAAAGATTTATTTGTTATACTAACGGATCTCACGAAGGTTTTGTTGAGTTTTGTGTGATTGAAGTTTTCAAGTTTTGGGTGAGATCATGATAGATGAAGGAATAAGGAGTGGCAAGAGCCTAAGATTGGGGATTCCCAAGGCACCCCAAGGTAATATTCAAGGAAGACTCAAGCGTCTAAGCTTGGGGATGCCCCGGAAGGCATCCCCTCTTTCTTCTACCAACTATCGGTAATTTTACTTGGAGCTATATTTTTATTCATCACATGATATGTGTTTTACTTGGAGCGTCGTGTATTATATGAGTCTTTCCTTTGTTTGCTTTTTAGTTTGTCACAATTATCTTTGCTGGACACACCTATTTGAGAGAGCCACGCTTTTATCATGATTTGTTAGAATACTCTATGTGCTTCACTTAAATCTTTTGAGCTAGGCAGTTGCTCTAGTGCTTCACTTAAATCTTTTTGAGCATGGCGGTGGCTATATTTTGAAGAAATATTTGAACTCTCATGCTTCACTTATATTATTTTGAGAGTTGATAAGATTAAATTTTGAATAAATATTTGCACTCTCATGCTTCACTTATATCTTTTTGAGAGTTGATAATAGTAATGGTAATTTGCACAGGATATGAATTTGGTCCCAAAGTGATGAATATTCAAGAGGGATATAATAAAAACTTTCATGAAAGATCATTGGAAATGATAAGTTTGATTCCTTACAATAGTTTTCCGATATGGAGATGATAATATGTGAGTCATGTTAGTGAGTAATTGTGATTTAGTAAGAATATTGGTGTTAAGGTTTGTGATTCCCTATGCATGCACATAAAGTCAATAGTTATGCAACGAAATTATATCCTACTTATGATGCATTATTCAGTGTTAGTTATGTTCAATGCATGTTTATGACCGTTTTCGCTTTTTGGTTGGTCGCTTCTCAATCTATTTGCTAGCCTTCATTTGTACTAAGCAGGAATACTGCTTGTGCATCCAACTCCTTAAACCCAAAGTTGTGCCAAATGAGTCCACCATACCTACCTACATGTGGTATTTCCTTGCCGTTCCAAGTAAATTTGCATGTGCCAACTCTAAATTTTCAAAATAATTTTCCGTTTTGTGTGCCCGTACCGCTCATGAAGCGGCAGGGGGTGGCCAATATTTTCCATGCTAGGTGTGTTATTATCATGATGAGTGTTTATTCACTTGTCATTGCACGAGAGAGTGGCAAGTAATAGGGATGCCCAGTCCCGAAATGAAAAAAAAAATTAATATGATGATAATAATAAATTCCTTGGAAAGTGTTGGTATGGAAGGCACCCATGGATACGACTAGCCATGGATTGTGAAAGAATGGTGGAAAGGAAATAAACTTTATTTTCTATTTGGGAACCACCTATAATGTGTCTAGCATGGAAGATATTGGGAATTCTCGGTCGTTCAAGCATGCCTCTCAAAATAATTTTATCTCTCTAATTTAAGCCTTGAGCTCTGGCACCTCTGCAAATCTCCGCTTCCCTCTGCGAAGGGCCTATCTATTTACTTTTATGCAATTTTTTTTATTTTGAGTCTCCATCTTCTCTTACAAAGCACCAACTAGAGAGCACTATTGTCATACTTGTGCATTGGGTGTAGCTAATATTGAGTGTCTTTCATGAATGGATCAATGATTGAGCTTAATGGGCTAGGGATAACTCTCTTTAGCGTTAATATTTTGAAAGACATGGTTGTTTGTTAGTATGCTTGAGTATTTATGTCTTCATATCAAATTATAGACTATTGCTTTGAATCATTCAAGTCCAAATGTCCATGCTACAAAGAAAAGAGTATACGATGAATATGATAGGTAGCATTCCACATCAAAAATTCTGTTTTTATCATTTACCTACTCGAGGACGAGCAGGAATTAAGCTTGGGGATGCTTGATACGTCTCCAACCTATCTATAATTTTTGATTGTTCCATGCTATTATAGTATCAATCTTGGATGTTATATGTACACTTACAAGCAATTATATATCATTTTTTGGGACTAACCTATTAACTTAGTGCCCAGTGCCAGTTACTGTTTTTTGCCTGTTTTTGGTTTTTCAGAATATCAGTACCAAACGAAGTCCAAATGCCACGAAACTTTTTGGAGATTTTTTTCTAGACATAAGAGACACTACAAGCTTCGGGAGAGGGCCAGAAGACAGAGGAGGTGGCCACGAGCCACCAGGGTGCGCCCCAGGGGGGGTGGCGCGCCCTGGTGCCTCGTGGGCCCACCTCTGCTCCGTTTGACCTAATTCCACCTCTATAAATACTCTAAAATCGGGAAACCAATAGAGGAGTCCACAAAATACTTCTTCCGCCGCCGCAAGTTCCTGTTCTCGAGAGATCCCATCTGGAGGCCTTTTCCGGCACTCTGCCGGAGGGCGATTCGATCATAGAGGGGCTCTCCATCAACCTTGCTGCCCTTCCGATGATGCGTGATTCATTTACCATAGACCTTTGGGTCCATAGTTACTAGCTAGATGGCTTCTTCTCTCTTTTTGATCTTCAATACAATGTTCTCCTCGATGTTCTTGGAGTTCTATCTGATGTAATCACTTTTTGCGGTGTGTTTGTTGGGATCCGATGAATTGTGAGTTTATGATCAGATTATCCATGAATATTATTTGAGTTTTCTCTGAACTCTTTTATGCATGATTGTTATAACTTCGTATTCCTCTCCAATCTATTGATTTGGTTTGGCCAACTAGATTGATTTATCTTGCAATGGGAGAGGTGCTTTGTAATGGGTTCGATCTTGCGGTGCTCAATCCCAGTGACAGAAAGGGACATGACACGTATGTATCGTTGCTATTAAGGGTAAAAAGATGGGGTTTATTCATGCGTGAGTTTACTTTGTCTACATCATGTCATCTTGCTTAAGGCATTACTCCGTTCTTTACGAACTTAATACTCTAGATGCATGCTGGATAGCGGTCGATGTGTGGAGTAATAGTAGTAGATGCAGAATCATTTCGGTCTACTTGTCTCGGACGTGATGGCTATATACATGATCATTGCCTTGGATATCATCAGGATTATTTGCTTTTCTATCAATTGCCCAACAGTAATTTGTTCACCCACCGTATGCTATTTTCAAGAGAGGAGCCTCTAGTGAAAACTATGGCCCCCGGGTCTACCTTTATCATATATTGAAAATCCTAAAAATACCTTGCTGCAATTTTACTTTATTTATTTTATTTTGTATTTTTGTTCAATCTATCTATCTATCACCATACAATTTAATCTTGCAATTAACCGCCAAGGGATTGACAACCCCTTATTCGCGTTGGGTGCGAGGATTTGTTGTTTTGTGTGCAGGTGCTGTTAACGAGATGTTGCATGATTCTCCTACTGGATTGATAACCTTGGTTTCATAACTGAGGGAAATACTTATCTCTACTGTACTGCATCATCCCCTCCTCTTCGGGGAAATCCCAACGCAGCTCACAAGTAGCATCAATCCAGTCGAAGAACCAAGCAAAATTCCATTAAGCGCACCTGCACACACACGAGCAAACACTTGCACCCAACGCAAATAAGAGGGTTGTCAATCCTCTTAGCGGTTATTTGCAAGGATTAAGTCTTATCGAGGTAAATAGATAAACTAAAATACTAATTAAAATAAAAGTAAATAAATTGCAGCAAGGTATTTTTAGGTTTTTTATATGATAAAAATAGACCCGGGGACCATAGTTTTCACTAGAGGCTTCTCTCTTGAGCACATAAACATACGGTGGGTAAACAAATTACTGTTGGGCAATTGATAGAAAAACAAATAATTATGATGGATTCATGGCAATGATCATGTATATAGGCATCATGTCCGAGACAAGTAGACCGACTCCTGCCTGCATCTACTACTATTACTCCACCCATCGACCGCTATCCAGCATGCATCTAGGGTATTAAGTATGAAACTGAGTAACACCTTAAGCAAGATGACATGATGTAGAGAAGCAAATTCAAGCAATATGAATAAACCCCATCTTTTTATCCTTAATGGCAACAATACAAATACGTGTCATGTCCCCTTCTGTCACTGGTATTGAACACCGCATGATTGAACCCATCACAAAGCACCTCTCCCATTGCAAGATAAATCAATCTAGTAGGCCAAACTAAACCGATAGATCGGAGAGAAATACAAAGCTATAACAATCATGCATAAAATAGTTCAGAGAAGACTCAAATATTTCTCATGAATAATCTGATCATAAACTCACAATTCATCGGATCCCAACAAACACACCGCAAAAGATGTTTACATCGGATAGAACTCCAAGAACATCGAGGAGAACATTGTATTGAAGATCAAAGAGAGAGAACAAGCCATCTAGCTACTAGCTATGGACCCATAGGTATGTGGTAAACTACTCACACATCATCGGAAGGGCAGCTAGGTTGATGTAGAAGCCCTCCGTGATCGATTCCCCCTCCGGCAGAGTACCGAAAAAGGCCTCCAGATGGGATCGCGGAAGAACAGAGGCTTGCGGCGGCGGGATGGCTTTCTCTTCTGGCTCTCTGGGGGTTTCCCAATATTTGTGAATTTATTGAAGTGGAATTAGGTCAAACGGAGTCACGTGGGCCCCACAAGGTAGCACGGCGCCCCCCTGGGGCGCGCCCAGGTGCCTTGTGAAGCCTCCATGAGGCTTCTGGCCTCCTCCCGAAGCTTCCAGGGTTCTTTCGTCCAGAAACAAATCTCCAAAAAGTTTCGTGGCATCTGGACTTCATTTGGTATTGTTTCTCTGAAAAGCCAAAAACAAGCAGAAAAGAGCAACCGGCACTGGGCACTAGGTTAATAGTTTAGTCCCAAAAAATGATATATAATTGCATATCAAAACATCCAAGATTGATACTATAATAGCATGGAACAATCAAAAATTATAGATACGTTGGAGGTGTATTAATAGACATGCTAGGTAGCATTCAACATCAAAAATTATTTTGTTTATCATTTACCTACTCGAGGACAAGTAGGAATTAAGCTTGGGGATGCTGATACGTCTCCGATGTATCTATAATTTTTTATTGTTTCATGCTATTATTATATCAATTCTACATACTTTATATGCAATTTTATATCATTTTTGGGAACTAATCAATTAACCAAGAGCCTAGTGCCCATTTATGTTTTTGCGTATTTTATTGTTTCAGGGAAAAACTATACCAAACGAAGTCCAAACGCTATAAAATTTTACGGTGATTTTTTCTGGACCAAAAGACACCCGGGAAGCTTCGGGAGGAGGCCAGAAGACCGATGAGTGGGCCACAAGCTCACACGGCGCGCCCCCAGGGGGCGCGCCGCCTGAGCTTGTGGGCCCCTCATAACCCCTCCTGACCTAATTCCACTTCTATAAATTCCCTAAAATCCCAAAAACACCAAAGGGAGCCCCGAAACAATTCTTCTGCCTCCGCAAGCCTCTGTTCTTCCGCGATCTAATTAGGAGGCCTCCGCCGGTACTCTGCTGGAGGGGGAATCGACCATGGAGGGCGTCTACATCAACCTTGCTGCCCCTCCAATGATGTGTGAGTAGTTCCTATAGGACCTATGGGTCCATAGTGATTAACTAGATGGCTCTCTCTCTCTATCTCTCTCTCTCTCTCGATATGATCTTCAATACCATCTTCTCCTCGGAGTTCTATCCGATGTAATACTTTTGTGCGGTGTGTTTGTTGGGATTCGATGAATTGTGGGTTTATGATCAGATTATTCATTGAAAGTAATTGATTTATATTTTGAACTTTATTATGTATGATTGTTATAGCTATGTACTGCTTTCCGATCTATGAGTTCTCTTTGGCCAAGTTGACGATTAGGTCTTCGGTGAAAGTGGTGCATAGTAGTAGGTTCAATCTTGCGGTGTCCTCACCCAGTGATAGAAAGGGTAGCGAGGTACGTATTCGTATTGTTGCTACTAAGGGTAAAAAGAAGGGATTCGGTCATATTGCTTGGTTTTATTCTATCTACATTATATCATCTTGCTTAAAGCGTTACTCTGTTTGTCATGAACTTAATACCATAGATGCAGGCAGGAGTCGGTCGATTGGTGGAGTAATAGTAGTAGATGCAGGCAGGAGTCGGTCTACTTGTCACGGACATAATGCCTATATACATGGTCATGCGATGAATAACATCATAACTATGTGCTTTTCTATCAATTGCCCAACAGTAATTTGTCTACCCACCGTATGCTTTGCTTATGAGAGAGATGCCTCTAGTGAAAACTATGGCCCCCGGGTCTACCTTAGCCATATTATAAAATCCAAAAATACCTTGCTGCAATTTATTTACTTTTATTTTACTTTGCATTTTATCTATCTACAACTATCATATTTAATCCTTGCAATTAACGAGTACAAGGGGATTAACAACCCTCTTGCCCGCGTTGGGTGCAAGTATTTGCTCTCTTGTGTGTAGGTGCTGTTTGAGGGTTGTTCGAGTAAAGCTCCTACTGGTTCGATAAACCTTGGTTCTCAACTGAGGGAAATACTTATCCGCTACTATTCCATCTCCCTTCCTCTTCGGGGAAAAACCCAACGCAGCTCACAAGTAGCAATACCTCTGGTGTGTCATGGCTTTATGCAAAATCTAAAGTGGAGAAACCAAAGTATAACCCTGGGGGTAAGCCTCCTTTGCTTGATGACACTGCCGATTTATCTTTGTAGAGAGTTGGAATGCAGGATCATCTTAGGTTCGCCAATGATGAGATGTTGGAGATTATGGAGAATGGCTACAACCCGGTCGACCTGAAGAATCTCACACCGGGTGAAGCATATGACTAGCATCTCGACGACACCGCAATTATGCTCATAAGAAAGGGCATGACAGACAAGCAGAAAAGGCCTTACATCCACATCATAAATGCCAAGGAATTATGGGATAGCTTTGTGATGACCAAGAGCGGTACCTCCACTCTCCGGCTTGCTCAATACGAGATTGCCAAAGGGACATTGCAATATTTTTGTATGGAGAAGGGTGAATCCCCCAAGCACCTTCTTGAGCGGCTCATGACTCTCGCCGCCGACATTGAGTCCTATGATTGTGACAAGACCCAAGATGGATTCAACTTGACCAAGCGATTCCTTGTGGACAAATTGCTAAATTCCCTTGCTCCTTATCATCACCAAATGGTGTGTGTGGGACATAAGGCACCAATATGGGTTTAAGGAAATGTCTCCCGATGATATCATCTCCACATTCCAATTGTTTGAGGAATCCAAGGCTAATGCTACAAAACATCTTGCCATGCATGGTAGCTCATCACCAAAGACCAATCTTGCTTTGAAGGCCAAACACGTGTGTGAGGAAGAGCAAAGTGATGAAGAAGATGAGGATGAAGAAGGTGATGAGATTGACTCAGATGAGAGCCCATCATATGAAGATATTGCTCTCTTTGTCAAGAAATTTAGCGCGGGAAAATTCATGGGAAGATTCCCAAAGAAGAAAGTGAGAAGTTGTTACAACTGTGAAGAGACCAACCACTTCTCTAATGAGTGCCCCTATGAGAAGAGAGAAGAAAGACCAAGGTTTTCCATGACCTTTGTAAAGAAGAAGTTGCCAAATCCTTTGAACTCCAAGCTCAAGAAGAGAGATGAAAAGGAAATGGTTGCTCAAGAAGAGTCCGACCCCGATGATGTTGGTGGTGTTGCAGGAGTAGCTCAAGATTCTCAAACCACTTTGAGGTTAGTCAACAAGAAATACATGAAGGACTACAAGGGCAATGCCCACAAGTGTCTAATGGCTAAGGCCATGGTTGAGGACGGTGAGCAACAAACTTCTTCGGACAAGATCAAGGTAACTCCTCGTTCAAATCCTCCTCTGTTCACTCCTCCCTCCTCTAGTGATAAATATCTTGATGCGGAGGATAATGATACGTCTCAAATGTATCTACTTTTCCAAACACTTTTGCTCTTGTTTTGGACTCTAATTTGCATGATTTGAATGAAACTAACTCATACTGGCGCTGTTTTCAGCAGAACTACCATGGTGTTGTTTTTGTGTAGAAATAAAAGTTCTCGGATTGGGCTGAAAATTTACGAAAAATATTTCTGGAATATATAAAAAAATATTGGCGAAGAGATCTGCTGGAGGGGGGCCACCCAGGAGCCACGAGCTTAGGGGGCGCGCCCTGTGTGCTCGTGGGCCCCACAGGCCTCTGTTTGCCCTAACTCCAACTCTATAAGTGCCGTCTTGCGGAGATAAAAATTAGAGAGAAAGTTTCATCACGTTTTGCGATACGGAGCCGCCGCCACCTCTTGTTCTATATTGGGAGGGCTGATCTGGAGTCCGTTCGGGGCTCCGGAGAGGGGGATTCGTCGCCGTCGTCATCATCAACCCTTCTACATCAACAATTTCATGATGCTCACCACGGGGAGTGAGTAATTCCTCCGTAGGCTTGCTGGACGGTGATTTAGTTGGATGAGATTTGTCATGTAATCGAGTCAATTTGTTAGGGCTTAATCCCTAGTATCCACTATGTTTTGAGATTGATGTTGCTATGACTTTGCTATGGTTAATGCTTGTCACTAGGGCATGAGTACCATGATTTCAGATCTGAACCCTCTATGTTTTCATGAATATATTTGAGTTCTTGATCCTATCTGCTAGTTATATGCACTTGTTATTGTTCTGATCCATAGACCCCAAAGTGACAATAGTTGGGATACTCTCCGGGGATGACTGTAATTCGAGGAGTTCATGTATTCACCATGTGCTAATGCTTTGTTCCGGTTCTCTATTAAAAGGAGGCCTTAATATCCCTTAGTTTCCTTATGGACCCCGCTGCCATGGGAGGGTAGGACAAAAGATGGCATACAAGTTCTTATTATAAGCACGTATGACTATATACAGAATACATGCCTACATTACATTGATGAATTGGAGCTATTGTCATAGGAGGTTGTGACTGTTACATGATGATTGTCATCCAACACGAATATCCATCGCTGATCCAATGCCTACGCTTTTCTCATATTGATCTTTGCTAAGTTACTACTGCTGTTGTTGTTACAATGCAGTAAAGGTGGACTCAAGCGAAAAGCTTGCCGGTTTTGAGTGCTTGCCGAAGACCCAAACAGAGGTAGGAGACGGCCCGGCAAGGAGGCGATCCGGCAAGGAGACGGCCCGGCAAGGAGGTGTTCCGGCAAGGAGACGGCCCGGCAAGGAGGCAATCTGGCAAGGAGACGGCCCGGCAAGGAGGCGTTCCGGCAAGGGGACGGCCCGACAAGGAGGCGTTCCGGCAAGGAGACGGCCCGGCAAGGAGACGACCCGGCAAGATACCCTGATGATACCCCCGGGAAGGCGGCGGCTCGTCGAAGACCGGAGATCAAGATGGACGTGAGGAGACGGAAGGCAGCCCATCAAGACGCCCTCTGGAGCGGTACTACCGCCCTCCACAGCGGTACTACCGCTTGAGCGGTACTACCGTGTTTTTCTACCGCATCGACTACCGCTTACGAAAATACTTCTGGAATCCCGAGGACCCCAAGCGGAAGTGGCGCGGCACTCCAGGGCGGTACTACCGCTGGGAGCGGTACTACGGCTTGCCTAGAGCGGTACTACCGCTTGTCGACGCACAGATTCAGGCAGGTTCGGTTTGAATCCGAGTTAGGCTAGAGCTAGGACTCTAGGACGTGAATTGATGTAATTCTCTTGTAAGGAAGGCCTAGATGAATCCATAACTTGTACGGGAAGTCCAACCCCCTCTTAAATAGAAGAGGTGATGGCCGATTGAAAGAACACACAATCGAACAAACACATCTATATCTTTTTACCCTACTTTTATCCCTCTCCCTTGTATCTTTCTTCTCGTTCTTCGTTCGTTCTTCGTATTGAAGTGCGGCGATCCTTGAGGCCCTAGGGGCGAGCGAATCAACCTAGGGCAGCCCATCGTCCATCCGTGACTCCTGATGGGTTCCATCCCGGAGAAGCGGTGCGTCGGGTCTCAAAAGCGTCCGCCGGTTTGCTTGCGTACCGCGCTGCCGGACGGACCTCCTTCGACGTGAGCTGCGGTGCATCACCCCCGGCGTCGAGGGTACGCGTGACACGTTCGTGTGCGAACACACTTTTTGGCGACTCCGCTGGGGAAGAAAGATCAAGAATCATCATCAACCATGTCAAATCTTCCCCAGCCCTCAGAAGTTAGCGCCGATAACATCATTAAGCCCGGTCTTGATGAGCTATCGGAGGAACATCGCCAGGCCTACGAAGCGCTCAAGAAAAAGCGTGAAGAGGCTTTTGAGGCGCTCAAGAAGAAGCGCGAGGAGGAGGATTTGGAGGCGTTTCTTTCAAGTTTCAAGAAGGACCGCCAAGGCAACATCACTCCGATTGGAGAAATCAGGTTACCTCCTCCCATTGATGAACAAGATGAAATCACTGTGAGCAAAGTTTTTTCTCCTGAGCAACTGGCTGTGATTGAAAGTCTTGTTAGTAAGGGTAATGTGATGGCGTACAATTCTTTCGTGGCAAATACCAATGCTCAGAAAAATATGCCGCCGTTATCTAGTGGTAATGTTGGTGTATCCAGTAGCCCAGAAAAACCTAATCCGACTTTACCTATTTCATCGGCACCTCCCATGCAACAACATTACAATTTGCCGATGAATTTTTATCCTAGCCAAACCAATCAACTTGTGACCGCACCTGCATACCCTAATCCTATTATGAGTGTGCCCAATCCGGCGTCTACGCCGAATTACTTTGTTACATCACCTATGAATACGAGCATGTTTGGTCTCCCGCCGAATTATGTTTCGGCGCCTACTCCACAAGTTGCATCACTAGCTAGTTCCCAAGTTGCTCCTATGTCATTGCCACAGGCATCTTCATCTACCTCGGATCCAATTTTAGCCAAATTAAGGGAGGATTTGCATAAGATGTTTCAAGAAACTTTCGGAGTTCGTTCTTCTCGTTCTTCGTTCGTTCTTCGTATTGAAGTGCGGCGATCCTCGAGGCCCTAGGGGCGAGCGAATCGACCTAGGGCAGCCCATCGTCCATCCGTGACTCCTGACGGGTTCCATCCCGGAGAAGCGGTGCGTCGGGTCTCAAAAGCGTCCACTGGTTTGCTTGCGTACCGCGCTGCCGGACGGACCTCCTTCGACGTGAGCTGCGGTGCATCACCCCCGGCGTCGAGGGTACGCGTGACGCGTTCGTGTGCGAACACATCACAAACTGCTTCTGTTATTGTTCCTGTTACTATTGCTATTGTTACTGAAACTATCAAAACTATCAAACTACTGTGCTACTAAACACTTTGCTGCAGAGATATTATATCCCAGGTGTGGTTGAATTGACAACTCAACTGCTAAGGCTCATAAATATTCTTTGGCTCCCCTTGTGTCGAATCAACAAATTTGGGTGAAATACTACACTCGAAGACTGTCGCGATCCCCTATACTTGTGGGTTATCAAGACCTTTTTCTAGCACCGTTGCCGGGGATCATAGCTCTATTTATTGAGTTCACGTGGGATTTTACACTATGAAGAGTCTGAAAGACGCTAAGACTAAGATCG
Source organism: Elymus sibiricus (assembly GCA_039707655.1). NCBI lineage: Eukaryota > Viridiplantae > Streptophyta > Magnoliopsida > Poales > Poaceae > Elymus > Elymus sibiricus. The sequence goes on along the minus strand of CM077666.1, from coordinate 270,685,777 downwards.
TACCCTCTAAGATGAGGGGAGGTAAGGAACTGCCATCTAGCTCCGCACTTGATTCACCATATGTTTTAAGTAGGCTTGTGATACCACCACCTGCTATTCATTCTGATATGTCGCAAGTAATTGATGATACTACTTCTGCTATAAATGAAACTTGTGATGATTCTAGTACTCTGCTTGATAATACTGTGCCACTAGGTGAATTTCTTGATGAACAAATTGCTAAAGCTAAAGAAATAGAGAATGCTGAAACTGCTGAAAATTAGGATTCACCTATTATGCCTAGCTCTCCTACTAGGGTTGAAATGCCTAAGATACCTGATGGTTATGTTATGGATGGGGAGATAGCTAGAGAATTTCTTGCTTGTAATGATAGAGATGATGTTAAGAAATTACTGAGTAAGCTGAAAGAAAAAGCTATGATAGAGAGAATGAAATATGATCCTAAGTTTGCTACTTCTCCTTTCTTTGTTACTGATGAGGATTATGAGTTCTCTGTTGATCCTGAGTTAATTACTTTGGTAGAATCTGATCCTTTTCATGGTTATGAAACTGAAACTGTTGTGGCACACCTTACCAAATTGAATAATATAGCCACCCTATTTGCTCATGAGGAGAAAATTCGCTACTACTATATTCTTAAGTTGTTTCCTTTCTCATTAAAGGGTGATGCTAAGAAATGGTTTAATACTCTTGCTCCTGGTTGTGTGCGTAGTCCCCAGGATATGATATATTACTTCACTGAAAAATATTTTCCTGCTCATAAGAAACAAGCTGCCTTACAGGAAATATTTAACTTTGTGCAATATGAAGAAGAGAATCTCCCTCAAGCTTGGGGGAGGCTTCTCCAATTACTTAGTGCTTTGCCTGATCATCCTCTTAAGAAAAATGAAATACTTGATATCTTTTATAATGGACTAACCGATGCTTGGAGGGACTACCTAGATAGTTGTGCTGGTTATGTTTTCAGGGAACGAACTATTGGACATGCTGAAGAACTATTGAATAATAAGTTAAAGAATGCCGATGATTGGACACTTCCTGAACCACCACCTAAACCAACTCCGAAGAAGAGAGGTATTCTATTCCTCAGTCCAGAAGATATGCGAGAAGCCCAGAAATCTATGAAAGAAAAGGGTATTAAATCTGAAGATGTTAAGAATTTACCACCTATTGAAGAAATACATGGACTCGATATCCCGACATAGGTAGTAAAGGTAAATTCTCTTTATAGATTCGATGAAGGTGATATTCCTTACAATAAATCTGCTAGTGAATGCCTGGATGAATTTCATAATTGCATTGTTAAGCAAGAGAATTCTAATATGTATGTTAGCAATCAATTGAAATGAAATGCTATTATGATTGATCGCTTGAGTGACTTGATGTTTAGGATTGCTAATGATGTTAAAGGTTTAAGTAAATATTCATCCATGGTTCATACTCAGTTAGAACAAGTTTCTAAGTCACAAAATGATTTGCTTAATGAAATGAATAATAGAATGAATGATCGTGTTGTTAGAATTGTGACTAGAGGAGGTAGAATGACTCAGGACCCTCTATATCTTGAAGGTCATCCTAAAATAATTGAGCAAGATTCTCAGAGAATTAATGTTGATGCACCTAGTTCATCTAAGAAGAAAAATAAAAATAAAAATTATAAAACTTTGCGTGCTTCTAGTGAACCTGTGATAGAAAAATCTTCTAAGAATCATAATGATGTTTCTATTTCTGATGCTGAGACACAATCTCATAATGAACATCCACCTAGTGCTAATGATAATGATGATGTTCATGATGATACTCAACCGGCCAATGATAAAGAACTTGATAATGATGTAGAAATAGAACCTGCTGTTGATCTTGATAACCCACCTCCTAAGAATAAAAGGTATGATAAAAGAGATTTCATTGCTAGAAAACATGGTAAAGAAAGAGAACCATGGGTTCAAAAACCCATGCCTTTTCCTAGTAAACCTCCAAAAAATAAGGATGAGGAGGATTTTGAACGATTTGTTGAAATGCTTAGGCCCGTCTTTTTGCAAACATGTTTGACTGATATTTTGAAAATGTCTCCATATGCTAAATACATGAAAGATATTGTCACTAATAAAAGGAACATACCTAAAGCTGAGATTTCCACTATGCTTGCAAATTATTCTTTTAAGGGTGGAGTACCTAAGAAGCTAGGAGATCCAGGAATACCTACTATACCATGCTCCATTAAAAGAAGTTATGTCAAAATTGCTTTATGTGATTTAGGAGCCGGTCTCAGTGTTATGCCTTTCTCTTTATATAAAAGACTTGATTTGAATAAGTTGACACCTACTGAAATATCTTTGCTAATGGCTAATAAATCAACTGCTATACCTATTGGAATTTGTGATGACGTTCCTGTTGTAGTTGCAAATGTTACTATCTTCACAGACTTTGTTATTCTTGATATGCCCGAGGACGACAGTATGTCGATTATCCTTGGTAGACCCTTTTTAAATGCTGCAGGGGCTGTTATTGATTGCAACAAAAGCAAGGTTACTTTTCATGTCAATGTTAATGAACATACGGTATACTTCCCGAAGAAACAAAGTTTAATGAATAGTATCAACTCCATTGAAAAAATTGCGACAATCACTATTGGAGTTTTTGGATTCCCTCTTCCGACCGTCAAAAAGAAATATAAAACTCTTATTGTTGGGGAAATGTATATCCCCGTTGAGGAAACTTAGTGTTATACGAAAATTCTTTGGTTTCATGTTACTCGGAAGTAGTTCGTTAATAAGACTTGATCAACCTTATTAATGGATTCTTTTTGAGGGGCATGTAGTCGATGAATTTAGTAAGCACGACCTACTGTACCTTCTATTTACTCTCTATTATTTAAAGTTTAATAAAGTAAAATGCCATGATTATCCTGTTTTCTAAATTATCCGTGCAATAAAAAAAATGTGCCGAAAATAAATCTTCTCGGAATGACCTGAAAATTTAGTATGATTTTTTCTACAATATTTAAGAATTTTTGGCACTGAACACACCCCAGGGGGGTGCACCTGTGAGCCACGAGATCACAGGGCGTGCGCACCCCCCTGGGCGCGCCTAGTGAGCTCGTGGGTCCCACATGGGCCCCCTCACTTAGTGCACCAGCCCACTACCTTCTTCCACCTCCAGAAAAAATCAAACTTGTCTCCTAGCCCGTGTTCTTGCTCATTTTCGTGCAATTTTCGATCTCCTTGCTCGGAGTTCCGTTTCCGAAACTGTTTTGAGGAATCACTCCTTGGTATGTGACTCCTCCGATGGTCCAGTTAGTTTTTGTTCTAGTGCTTTATGTTTTGCAAATTTAGCTACTAATGGTGACCATGTATATGAGCTTGCATGTTGAATTTGTATGGTTCAAAGTAGTTTTGATGCATGATATAGCCTCTGGACAGTCGTGGGAGTAGTTGTTATCAATTTTGTTAAGTTTTGTTCACTTTTATTTTGGGTACTAAAAATTTCAGAGAAAAGAAAATGCTTAGGAGGATGTTGAGGGGCTCTTCAAGTCGGAAGTCCGATGAAACTCCGAAGGAGAAGCCCAAGTACAACCTTCCTCGCGCGGTCAAGGTGCGGCCGTGTGAATGGCCAAGCAACACATTCTTGAGGGATGCGGGCATTCATGATGATTTCTATTATTTGGAAAACAATGCCGGCCTCATCCCATTCCTCGAAGATAAGTGTGATCAATACCTCCTTCTCACCAATACTTTTGTGCAAAATTTCCACTTTGATGCTCGGAGGGAGATACCCACCGTATCATTTCACCTCTATGATACCCCTCAAGAAATGACACTTGATGCATTTTGCCAAGTATGCAAAATTCCTAATGAGGGCAGCCCTCTAGAGCCATGTCCCAGAGATGTTAGAGATTTTATATTTGACGTGACTGTGGGGGAGATGAGAGGAGTATCTGATGCTAGAGTTGCTAGTTTACACTTTCCTATTTTGCGCTATTACTCATTATTTGTTGGGAGGTGTTTAACTGGTAGGTGGGAGAGTGGAACGCTTAGTTCACCTGATCTTGCTATTTTATGCCATGCCATGTATGGTGATAGAACTTTTAGTTTGGGAGCTATTGTTGCTCGACGGTTACATACTAACCGTTCGAAGGGTGTTATATATGGTGGTATTTATGCTTCCCGCCTCGCTAGACATTTTGAGATTCCTATTAGATACGAGGAGGAGGAGCTTTTACCTACCAAATATCTTGATTATGGCAGCATGGTTGAGCATAATTTTATTAACTCTGATGAGATTCGATTTCGATATAACTTGGTGTTTAGTCAGGGTACTCATGAGGTTATTACTTTGCCTGCGCCATCTTTGTTCGATCTTTCCAGGTGTAGGTACAGTATTATGCTGGAGGACATCTACGCTTATTGAGGTTTGACACCACCCCCAGTGTCTGAGCCAGCACCTGAGCCAGAGCCGGTACCGGGGCCGGTTTATTAGTGGGAGCCTCAGTATTATCCTGGAGTTGATTATTTCGAGGCATGGCCATAGAGCAAGTTAGGCCAAAAGCCTAAGCTTGGGGGAGTACGTATTTCTCACCGACATTACATTCATGTACCACACATTCATTCCAGTTGTCGGTGTTCATCCTCTTTCATTGTATATCCATGTTAGTTTTAGTTTTGCTTTCTTCTTGTGTGTTTGAAAAAACTTTGAAAATCCAAAAATATTTCTCGCTTCTTTGCGGTTTTTCTTTCTTGTTTAATTAGTTTGTAATATTAAAAGAAAACCCAAAAGATTTCTCATTTCCTCTTTTGTTTGTTGGGAGTTCTCCCGTGTAAATAATTTTTCTCGCTTTTCGTTTTTCCTTCGTTAGTTTCCTTTCTTCAGAAAAAACTAAAAACTCCAAAAACATTTCAGTGTGTTTCTCTAAAATTCTTTTCATTTAGTTGAGTTGTATGGAGAAGACTATGCTAGAATTGTTAAGTGGCTCTTGTATGCTTTATTGTTGATCTAATGAAGAGCCAATATTACCTTGTCTTCTCCTTTGAATAAAATGTTTGCAGATTCCAGCTTAGTCCACGACACACTTGCACTATTATTATTTTCACATCATTCGGTCATGCAAGTGAAAGGCAATAATGACGCTGATTTGATGAAGTGATTGCGGTGAAGGAAAGCTGGTATGAACTCTTCTTGTTTTTGTTTTTATAAATATGTTTAACTCAGTCAATCTCGATTCAGCATATTATGAGTAAACATGTTTGTGATGACAATTAGAGATTATAGTTGCTCATGCCATGCTTAAATAGCTAGGAGTGGATAATGATTTATTCTTGTGTGTCAACATGCACTACTGCAGGAATGCCTAGCAGTGGAGGGCGCAAAAAGGGCAGTAGTGGCGGGCCAGGCGCCCAGCCGACCTCCCTCCACTGCTATTATGGCATCAGTGGTGGGCGTATTATAGTGGCAGGCGGTAATACTGCCTGCCACAACTGTTCTCTCTGCCCGCCACTGTTGTTAGTAGAGTCAGTGGCGGGCAGTAAATAGCGCCCGCCACAACTATTTCTCCGCCCACCACTGGTAGTGGTCTAGGCCTATAGAAGAATTGCTTCCACGATAGCGTTTTTTGCTGCCGTGGCAGCATTTTAATGACGTGGTTACAATATTTCATACTTAATCATCACATTGCAATACAAATATAGAATGTTGTCTCAGCATTCAAACAATCATGCAGTACATTAATTATTACAACGTCGCCACAATAAATAAGAGTAATAGTGAACCAAAGGAGTTGAGTATAAAAAGTGCGGGGAAACAAACATGCGTGTGTCAACATATAATCAATAGTTTATGAAGCTGTTTCAAAAAATTGTCTCGATTTGGCTACTCGCTGGCAAGCGATGACTGAAATGTGTCTTCGACTTGGTGAAGTCGTTCTTCATCTGAATCTGGCGAGCAGTGGAACTTCCCATCCTCATTTACAACCTCCTTGTTGATGATTTTGGCCAACACCTTTTGGATGCGCTTAGGCTCACTTAATAATTCCCCTATGTCAACGTCCTTCTCCATCTCCTCAGACCCCTTGATGATCTGGCTATGATTTCGCAAACATTGACTTTTCTTCAAAAAATCATTCATGATGGCCATGGCAAAGTAGCAGACATATGGGAGGTTTTGACATTTGGTTCTTGATAGCAACAAGCGCTAGTGATGAACTTGAATTCTGAATACTGTGTTACCTTGTTGTTGAAGTTCTTACACTTGCGTAGAGCATCATTTAGAACCTCCTTCAATTTTGTCCATTCCTACAATCTAGAAAAGAATTCTCACCTAAAACGTGTCTCCTTGTTTCAATTCGATCGGATGAAATCAAGAAGAGAGAGATATGGTGGATGACCAATGGTGAGAGGAGTAGGAAGAAGAAGAGGGCGTTGTGGGAGAGGAAGAAGAAATTGGGGAGGGGAAGCTACTGAACCAGGAAGCAAACATTACACACGATATTATCACTGGCGGGCGCTAGCAAGGGCCCGCCACTGCTAAGTGACGTGGACAGCAACCCCGCACGGGAAAATATTTTGTGGCGAGCATAAAAGATAGCCCACCACTACTGTTTAACCTACCACTGGTGGGCAGTCAGCAGGACCCGCCACAGCTATGTTCTTCCAAAACTAGACATCCAGCAAAGATAGCTAGTGGCGGATGCTAGTCACCGCTCGCCACTGCTTGGTCATCTACCTGTGGCGGGCCCTAGATACAGCCCGCCACTGCTGAGTTACGCAAACAAGTTTGGTCCGGGAGATTGTACCTATGGCGGGTCATGAGTTCTGCCTGCCACAGTTATGCTATTAGCTGTGGCGGTCAGTGTTTGCTACCTGATATGTCTCCAACGTATCCATAATTTTTTATTGTTGCATGCTATTATAGTATCAATCTTGGATTATATGCAATTATATATCATTGTTTGGGACTAACCTATTAACCTAGTGCCCAATGCCAGTTGCTGTTTTTTGCCTGTTTTTGGCTTTTCAGAAAATCAATATCAAACGGAGAAAAAAGTTTGGATTAATTTTTCTGGACCAGAAGGGACCCTCGAAGGTTCGGAAGAAGACCAGAAGAGCCACGAGGGAGCGACAAGCTCGGAGGGCGCGCCCAGGGGGGTAGGCGCGCCCCCCAGGCTTGTGGGCCCCTCGTGGCACCTCTTGACCTAATTCCACCGCTATAAATTCTCAAATATTCCCCATATACCGAAGAGCAACCTAGAAAAACTTTTCCGCCACCGCAAGCCTCTGTTCTTCCGCGATCCCATCTGGAGGCCTTTTCCGGTAATCTGCCGGAGGGGGAATCGATCACGGAGGGCTTCTACATCAACCTTGCTGCCCTTCCGATGATGTGTGAGTAGTTTACCACAGACCTACGGGTCCATAGCTAGTAGCTAGATGGCTTCTTCTCTCTCTTTGATCTTCAATACAATGTTCTCCTCGATCTCCTTGGAGTTCAATTCAATGTAATCTTCTTTTGTGGTGTGTTTGTTGGGATCTGATGAATTGTGGGTTTATGATCAGGTTATTCATGAGAAATATTTGAGTCTTTTCTGAACTTATTTATGCATGATTGTTATAGCTTTGTATTTCTCTCCGATCTATCCGTTTGGTTTGGCCAACTAGATTGATTTATATTGCAATGGGAGAGGTGCTTTGTGATGGGTTCAATCTTGCGGTGTTCTATATCCCAGTGATAGAAAGGGACAGAACACGTATTTGTATTTTAGCCATTAAGGATAAAAAGATGGGGTTTAATAATATTGCTTGAGTTTATTTTGTATACATCATGTCATCTTACTTAAGGCATTACTCTGTTTTCATTAACTTAATACCCTAGATGCATGCTGGATAGCGGTCGATGGGTGGAGTAATAGTAGTAGATGCAGGCAGGAGTCGGTCTACTTGTCTCGGACGTGACGCTGATACGTCTCCAATGTATCTATCATTTTTGATTGTTCCATGCTATTATAGTATCAATCTTGGATGTTTTATATGCAATTATATATCATTTTTTGGGACTAACCTATTAACCTAGTGCCCAGTGCCAGTTGCTGTTTTCTGCTTCTTTTTGGTTTTTTAGGAAATCAGTACCAAACGAAGTCCAAATACCACAAAACTTTTTAACGATTTTTTTCTGGACAAAAGAGACCCTGTAAGCTTCGGGAGGATGCCAGAAGCCTCGCGAGGGCTTCACAAGGCAACAGGGCGCGGCCCCAGGGAGGCGCGCCCTGATGCCTTGTGGGCCCCTCATGGCTCCTTTTGACCTAATTCCACTTCTATCAATTCTCAAATATTCGGAAACCAACAGAGAGCCAGACGAGAAAACCCTACCACCGCTGCAAGCCTCTGTTCTTCCGTGATCCCATCTGGAGGCCTTTTCCGTACTCTGCCGGAGGGGGGATCGATCACAGAGGCCTTCTACATCAACCTTGCTCCTTCCGATGATGTGTGAGTAGTTTACCACAGACCTACGGGTCCATAGCTAGTAGCTAGATGGCTTCTTCTCTATCTTTGATCTTCAATACCATGTTCTCCTCGATGTTCTTGGAGTTCTATCCGATGTAATCTTCTTTTGCGGTGTGTTTGTTGGGATCCGATAAATTGTGGGTTTATGATCAGATTATTCATGAATATTATTTGAGTCTTCTCTGAACCCTTTTATGCATCATTGTTATAGCTTTGTATTTCTCTCCGATCTATCCATTTGGTTTGGCCAACTAGATTGATTTATCTTGCAATGGGAGAGGTGCTTTGTGATGGGTTCAATCTTGCGGTGTTCTATATCCCAGTGACAGAAAGGCACAAGACACGTATTTGTATTGTTGCCATTAAGAATAAAAAGATGGGGTTTAATCATATTTCTTGAGTTTACTTTGTCTACATCATGTCATTTTGCTTAAGGCGTTACTCTGTTTTATACTTAATACCCTAGATGCATGCTGGATAGCGGTCGATGTGTGGAGTAATAGTAGTCGATGCAGGCATGAGTCGGTCTACTTGTCTCGGACATGATGCCTATATACATGATCATTGCCTTGAATATCTTCATAACTGTGCGCTTTTCTATCAATTGCCCAAAAGTAATTTGTTTACCCACCGTATGTTCTGCGCTCGAGAGAGAAGCCTCTAGTGAAAACAATGGCCCCCAGGTCTACTTTTACCATATATTAAAATCCCAAAATACCTTGCTACAATTTATTTACTTTTATTTTCTTTTGCATTTTATCTTTTTATCTATTACTATCAGAATTAATCCTTGCAAATAACTGCTAAGGGGATTGACAACCCTCTTATTTGCGTTGTGTGCAAGTGTTTGCTTTTGTGTGTGTAGGTGCTGCTAACGAGGTTCTGTGTGGTTCTCCTACTGGATTGATAACCTTGGTTCTTAACTGAGGGAAATACTTATCTCTATTGTACTGCATCATCCTCTCCTCTTCGGGGAAATCCCATAGCAGTTCACAAGTAGCAGATGCCTATATACATGATCATTGCCTTGAATATCGTCATAACTATGCGCTTTTCTATCAGTTGCCCAACAGTAATTTGTTTACCCGCCGTATGCTATGCGTTTGAGAGCCATGCCTCTAGTGAAAACTATGGCCCCCGGGTCTACTTTTATCATATATTAAATCCAAAAATACCTTGCTGCAATTTTATTTCCTTTCTTTCTTTTGCAATTTACTTTTCTATCTATCACTATCAGAATTAATCCTTGCAAGTAACCGCCAAGGGGATTGACAACCCTCTTGTTTGCGTTGGGTGCAAGTATTTGCTTTTGTGTGTGTAGGTGCTGCTAACAAGGTTCTGTGTGGTTCTCCTACTGGATTGATAACCTTGGTTCTTAACTGAGGGAAATACTTATCTCTACTGTACTGCATCATCCTCTCCTCTTCGGGGAAATCCCAACGCAGTTCACAAGTAGCAGGAAGAATTTCTGGCGCCGTTGCCGGGGAGACATCACCAAAACCTATCAAGTACCTTCGCATAAACTATCATCTAGTTGCTCTTATTTTCATTTGCCTTTTTATTTGCATTTGCCTCTCGTTTTCATCTCCCCCACTTCTAAAACAATTTTACAAAAACGCAAATATTTTTTTTGCTTGTTTGCTAGTTTGCTTGCTTTGTCATTATGTCTCTAGTAGAATTTCGTGATAGTTTCTATAACAAAAGGTTGTCTGAGATCGAAAATGCCACTAAGAGTTTTATGTCTTCATAATATGAGCATAATAAATTCTTTTCTGAGGAGCTTAAGGAACATTCTACCTTATTAGATACCATTAATAAACAACTTGAAGATGTCAATCTAGAAGTAGCCAATCTTCAGTCCCAACTTGCTCGTACTAAAAATTTGTTAGGGAAGATTTCGGATAAACAAACCACGCTAGTAAATAAGATGGCTGCTAAACCCGAGTCATATTTGAGTAATGATGAAGATATTAAGATGATTGGTGTCTCACCTATTGAATCTTTATTTAGTAATAGAAAACTTGATGAAAAAGGGACTGGAGATGAGTCAACTTTAGCTAGAAGGCATCCCATTTATTTGGAGGGTGATGATCTTATTGATAAAAATGATAAAAGTGGGTTTGGAGAGGTCAAAACTTTAAATAGTGATGTGCCCACTACTTTGGATTACAAGGACTTTAATTATGATAATTTCTCTTTAGTTGAATGTATTTCCTTGTTGCAATCCATGATTAATTCACCTAATGCCTATGAACAAAATAAAGCTTTTACTAAACATATTGTAGAAGCTATGATAAAAGCTCATGAAGATAAGCTTGAGTTGGAAGTTTCAATACCTAGAAAATTACATGATGAATGGGAACCTACTATTAAAGTTAAAATTAAAGATTATGAATGTAATTCTTTGTGTGATCTAGGTGCTAGCATCTCTACTATACCAAAATCTTTATGTGACGTGCTAGGTCTCACCGATATGGATGCTTGTTCCCTTAATTTACATCTAGCGGATTCCACTATTAAAAAACCATTGGGTAGAATAAATGATGTGATTATTCTTGCAAATAGAAATTATGTACCCGTGGATTTTATTGTGCTTGATATTGAATGCAATCCGTCTTGTCCTATAATACTTGGTTGGCCTTTCCTACGAACCATAGGTGCTATCATTGATATGAAAGAAGGTAATATAAGATTTCAATTTCCATTAAAGAAAGGGATGGAACACTTCCCTAGAAAGAGAAATAAGCCACCATATGAATCTATTATGAGGGCCACCTATGGACTTAATTTTAAGGATGACAATACTTGAAACTATGCATTATGCCTAGCTAGGGGCACAAAACAGTAGCGCTTGTTGGGAGGCAACCCAATATGTATCTTAAATTTTTTCTTTTATTTATGTTTTGTGACTTTACACAATTTTAGCCTCTGTTATGATTGTTTTTTTATCTTTTAATTAGTGTTTGTGCCAAGTAATGCCTTTGGGATGATTTGGATGATAGTATGATTGATGCTGTTTGGAAAACAAAAAGTTTTGCGTCCAGTATTTGATTTTTGGTTCTGTACTGGAGCGTCAGAAAAATCTGAATTTTTTACACAGTATTGGTATATGAATTTTTTACGTTTTCCTAATTGTTCAGAATTTTTGGAGTTACAAAAGTATAGTTTTTAAATAGATCTTTACAGAATGTTCTGTTTTAGACAGATTCTGTTTTTGTTGCATAGTTTGCTTATTTTGATGAATCTATGGATCGTATCGGGGGGGGGGGGGGGGGGGGGGGAGGGGTATGGGGAAGTTGGAGTACAGTAGAATTATGCCAATATTAAATATGAATCAATTTACAACAGTACCTAAAGTTTAAGATTTATTTGTTATACCAACGGATCTCACGAGGTTTCTGTTGAGTTTTGTGTGCTGAAGTTTTCAAGTTTTGGGTGAGACCATGATGGATGAAGGAATAAGGAGTGGAAAGAGCCTAAGTTTGGGGATGCCCAAGGCACCCCAAGGTAATATTCAAGTAAGACTCAAGCGTCTAAGCTTGGGGATGCCCCGGATGGCATCCCCTCTTTCGTCTACAATCTATCGGTATATCACTTGGAGCTATATTTTTATTCATCACATGATATGTGTTTTACTTGGAGCGTCTTGTCTTATAGTTTGCTTTATTTTGTTTCCTTTTTAGTTTGCCACAATCATCTTTGCTGAACACACCTTTTTGAGAGGGACACACATTATTCGTGATTTGTTAGAATACTCTATGTGCTTCTATATGTTTTGAGCTAGGCAGTTGCTCTAGTGCTTCACTTATATCTTTTAGAGCATGGCGGTGGTTGTATTTTAAAGAAATAGTAGCACTCTCATGCTTCACTTATATCTTTTTGAGAGTCTAATAATTAGCAATGGTAATATGCACGGGTTATGAATTTGGTCCTAATATGATAGGTATTCAAGAGGGATATAATAAAAACATTCATGTAGATCACTAAATATGATAAGTTTGATTCCTTGCAATAGTTCTGTGATATTAAGATGGTAGTATGTGGGAGGTACTACTGAATGATTGCGGTTTAGTAAGAATATTGGTGTTAAGGTTTGTGATTCCCGAAGCATGCACATATAGTCCTTAGTGTGATGAAGTTGGAGCATGATTTATTATTGATTGTCTACCTTTGCGTGAAGGTTGGGGGCGCACGATGGTTAACTCCTACCAACCTCCCCCCTAGGGGCATGCGTAGTAGTACTTTGCTTCGAGGGCTAATAGACTTTTGCAATAAGTATGTGAGTTCTTTATGACTAATGTGAGTCCATGGATTATACACACTCTCACCCTTCCGCAATTTGCTAGTCTCTTCGGTACCGTGCATTGCCCTTTCTCACCTCGAGAGTCGGTGCAAACTTCGCTGGTGCATCCAAACCCCGCGATATGATACGCTCTGTCACACATAAGCCTCTTTATATCTTCCTCAAAATAGCCACCATACCTACCTATTATGGCATTTCCATAGCCATTCCGAGATATATTGCCATGCAACTTTCACCGTTCTTTTTATATGACACACATCATCATTGCCATATTGCTTTGCATGATCATATAACTGACATAGTATTCGTGGCTTAGCCACCGTTCATCATTTTCATACATGTTACGCTAGTATCATTGCACATCCTGGTACACTGCCAGAGGCATTCATATAGAGTCATATTTGTTCTAGTATCGAGTTGTAATATTGAGTTGTAAGTAAATAAAAGTGTGATGATCATCATTATTAGAGCATTGTCCCAGTGAGGAAAGGATGATGGAGACTGTGATTCCCCCACAAGTCGGGATGAGGCTCCGGACGAAAAAAAGAGAGGCCAAAAAGAGCCCAAGAAAAAAATGAGAGAAAAAGAGAGAAGGGGCAATGTTACTATCCTTTTCCACATTCGTGCTTCAGAGTAGCACCATGTTTTTCATATAGAGAGTCTCCCATGTTGTCACTTTCATATACTAGTGGGAATTTTTCATTATAGAACTTGGCTTGTATATTCCGATGATGGGCTTCATCAAATGCCCGAGGTCTTCATGAGCAAGCAAGTTGGATACACACCCACTTAGTTTTAGTTTGAGCTTTAATACACTTATAGCTTTTAGTGCATCCGTTGCATGGCAATCCCTACTCCTCGCATTGACATCAATTGATGGGCATCTCCATAGCCCGTTGATTAGCCGCATGGATGTGAGACTATCTTTGTTTTTGACTTCCCCTTATTAATCTCTATCATCATTCTATTCCACCCATAGTGCTATGTCCATGGCTCGCACTCATGTATTGCGTGAGGGTTGAAAAAGCTGAAGCGCGTTAAAAAGTTTGAAACAATTGCTTGGCTGACATCGGGGTAGTGCATGATTAATACTTTGTTTTAGGAAGACTAAGCATGACGGGCTATATGATTTTGTAGGGATAGCGTTCTTTAGCATTGTTATTTTGAAAGGCATGATTGTTTGTTGGTATGCCTGAGTATTGATGTATTTATATCAAATTATAGACTATTGCTCTGAATCACTCATTTCTTAATATTCATATCGTAAAAGAAAGATTACATGATGAAATGTTAGGTAGCATTCCACATCAAAAATTCTGTTTTTATCATTTACCTACTCGAGGACGAGCAGGAATTAAGCTTGGGGATGCTTGATACGTCTCCGACGTATCTATAATTTTTTATTGTTCCATGCTATTATAGTATCAATCTTGGATGTTTTATATGCAATTATATATCATTTTTTGGGACTAACCTATTAACCTAGTGCCCAGTGCCAGTTGCTGTTTTTTGCCTGTTTTTGGCTTTTCAGAAAATCAATATAAACGGAGTCCAAACGGAGAAAAAACTTTGGATTATTTTTTTTTGGACCAGAAGGGACCCTCGAAGGTTCGGGAGAAGACCAGAAGAGCCATGAGGGAGCGACATGCTCGTAGGGCGCGCCTAGGGGGGGTAGCCGCACCCCCAGTCTTGTGGGCCCCTTGTGGCACCTCTTGACCTAATTCTGCCGCTATAAATTCGCAAATATTCCCCATATACCGAAGAGCAACCTAGAAAAACTTTTCCACCGCCGCAAGCCTCTGTTCTTCCGCGATCCCATCTGGAGGCCTTTTCCGGTAATCTGCCGGAGGGGGAATCGATCACGGAGGGCTTCTACATCAACCATGCTGCCCTTCCGATGATGTGTGAGTAGTTTACCACAGACCTACGGGTCCATAGCTAGTAGCTAGATGGCTTCTTCTCTCTCTTTGATCTTCAATACAATGTTCTCCTCGATCTCCTTGGAGTTCTATTCGATGTAATCTTCTTTTGTGGTGTGTTTGTTGGGATCCGATGAATTGTGGGTTTATGATCAGATTATTCATGAGAAATATTTGAGTCTTTTCTGAACTTATTTATGCATGATTGTTATAGCTTTGTATTTCTCTCTGATCTATCCGTTTGGTTTGACCAACTAGATTGATTTATCTTGCAATGGGAGAGGTGCTTTGTGATGGGTTCAATCTTGCGGTGTTCTATATCCCAGTGACAGAAAGGGACAGGACACGTATTTGTATTGTTGCCATTAAGGATAAAAAGATGGGGTTTAATCATATTGCTTGAGTTTACTTTGTCTACATCATGTCATCTTGCTTAAGGCATTACTCTGTTTTCATTAACTTAATACCCTAGATGCATGCTGGATAGCGGTCGATGGGTGGAGTAATAGTAGTAGATGAAGGCAGGAGTCGGTCTACTTGTCTCGGACGTGATGCCTATATACATGATCATTGCCTTGAATATCGTCATAACTATGCACTTTTCTATCAATTGCCCAACAGTAATTTGTTTACCCACTGTATGCTATGCATTCGAGATAGAAGGCTCTAGTGAAAACTATGGCCCCTGGGTCTACTTTTATCATATATTAAATCCAAAAATACCTTGCTGCAATTTTATTTCCTTTCTTTTGTTTTGCAATTTACTTTTCTATCTATCACTATCAGAATTAATCCTTGCAAGTAATCGCCAAGGGGATTGACAACCCTCTTGTTTGCATTGGGTGCAAGTATTTGCTTTTGTGTGTGTAGGTGCTGCTAACGAGGTTCTGTGTGGTTCTCCTACTGGATTGATAACCTTGGTTCTTAGCTGAGGGAAATACTTATCTCTACTGTACTACATCATCCTCTCCTCTTCGGGGAAATCCCAACACAGTTCACAAGTAGCACTACCCGCCACTGCTTGTTTTCAAAAATAGCTGTGGCGGGTGCCATGCCTCGCTTGCCACTCATTTGGGTTCACCTATAAGCCCTTTCCCAGTAGTGATGCATTAAAATGGTTGTGATGTAGTATGTTAGTACGATATCGTCCTCTGAATAATTCAAGTGGTTTGACTTGGCACATGTTGACACATGTAGTTGAATGAAAACAAACGCAGCCTTCATGATATTTATGTTCAGAGTGTTTATATCCTACTCATACTCGTATCCAATGTTAATTATTCGCAATGCATGATTAAGACCATTGTCGCTCTCTAGTTGGTCGCTTCTCAGTCTATTTGCTAGCCTTCGCCTGTACTAAGCGGGAATAGTGCTTGTGCATCCAAAATCCTTGAACCCAAAGTTGTTCTAGATGAGTCTACCATATCTACCTATATGCGGTATTACTCTGCTGTTCCAAGTAAATTTGCATTTGCCACCTCTAATCATTCAAATAAACATCTGTTTTGTGTGCCCGTACTACTCATGGAGCGACGGGGCGATCAATATCTTCCATGCTAAGTTGGTTACTCTCATGATGGTGTTTATTCACTTGTCATTGCACGAGAGAGGCTGGTAATTGGGATGCCCAGTCCTGTAATTCGAAAATAAAGAAATATATAATAAAACAAACTCCCCCAGGAAGTTGATTGTTTGGAGGGCACCCATGAATTTGGCTAGCCATGGCTTGTGTTTGTATGGTTGAGGGGGGGGGGTAAACTTTACCTTTCCGCTTGGGAACCGCCTATAATGTGTTTAGCATGGAAGATATTGAAATCCTTTGTCGTGACGTTGACAGGAAAAGCACACCTCTCAAAATGTATTCATCTCTGTTTTAAGCTTCGAGCTCTGGCACCTCTACAAATCTCTGCTTCCCTCTGCGAGCGCTATTGTCATTTTTATGCATTGAGTCTAGTTAATGTTGGATGTGACTATGACTGGATCTCTTCTACCCTGAATTAAAATGTTTAGTCACTGCTTGAACTTCAGAGGTGCTCTGCATTTATGTTTTGTGGTCTCAGAAAGGGCTAGCGAGATACCATATTATCATATTGTATCATGATTGTTTTGACAAATTGTTGGCATCCGAGATATCTTATTATTGCTCGCTAGTTGGTTATGTTATTGTCATGAGTAAATGTGAGACCTAAGTGTTATCATTAATATGGTTAGTTCATAATCTTTGCTGAAAACTTGAACACTACTTAAGCATATATACAGCAACGAGAACAAAAGAGTTTGTAAAAGTTTTTCTTTGTCACTTTCAGTTTGTCAACCGAAATTGCTTGAGGACAAGCAATGAGTTAAGCTTGGGGGAGTTGATACGTCTCAAATGTATCTACTTTTCCAAACACTTTTGCTCTTGGTTTGGACTCTAATTTGCATGATTTGAATGAAACTAACCTGGACTGACGCTGTTTTCAGTAGAACTACCATGGTGTTGTTTTTGTGCAGAAATAAAAGTTCTCGGATTGGGCTGAAAATTTACGGAGAATATTTCTGGAATATATAAAAATTATTGGCGAAGAGATCTGCTGGAGGGGGGCCACCCAGGAGCCACGAGCTCAGGGGGCCCGCCCACCCCCCAGGGTGCGCCCTGTGCGCTCGTGGGCCCCACAGGCCTCTGTTTGCCCTAACTCCAACTCTATAAGTACCGTCTTGCGGAGAAAAAAAATCACAGAGAAAGTTTCATCACGTTTTATGATATGGAGCTGCTGCCACCTCCCGTTCTTCATCGAGAGGGCTGATCTGGAGTCCGTTCGGGGCTCCGGAGAGGGGGATTCGTCGCCGTCATCATCATCAACCCTTCTTCATCAACAATTTCATGATGCTCACCACTAGGAGTGAGTAATTCCTCCGTAGGCTTGCTGGAGGTGATGGAGTTGGATGAGATTTGTCATGTAATCGAGTCAATTTGTTAGGGCTTGATCCCTAGTATCCACTGTGTTCTGAGATTGATGTTGCTATGACTTTGCTATGCTTAATGCTTGTCACTAGGGCCCGAGTGCCATGATTTTAGATCTGAACCCTCTATGTTTTCATGAATATATTTGAGTTCTTGATCCTATTTGCTAGTTATATGCACTTGTTATTGTTCTGATCCGTAGACCCCAAAGTGACAATAGTTGGGATACTCTCCGGGGATGACTGTAATTCGAGGAGTTCATGTATTCACCATGTGCTAATGCTTTGTTCCGGTTCTCTATTAAAAGGAGGCCTTAATATCCCTTAGTTGCCTTATGGACCCCGCTACCACGGGAGGGTAGGACAAAAGATGTCATGCAAGTTCTTATTATAAGCACGTATGACTATATACGGAATACATGCCTACATTACATTGATGAATTGGAGCTATTGTCATGGGAGGTTGTGACTGTTACATGATGAATGTCATCCAACACTAATATCCATTGCTGATCCAATGCCTACGCTTTTCTCATATTGATCTTTGCTAAGTTACTATTGCTGCTGCTGTTACAATCATCACAAACTGCTTCTGTTATTGTTCCTGTTACTATTGCTATTGTTACTGAAACTATCAAAACTATCAAACTACTGTGCTACTAAACACTTTGCTGGAGAGATATTATATCCCAGGTGTGGTTGAATTGACAACTCAACTACTAAGGCTCATAAATATTCTTTGGCTCCCCTTGTGTTGAATCAACAAATTTGGGTGAAATACTACCCTCGAAGACTGCCGCGATCCCCTATACTTGTGGGTTATCAGATAACAATGATGATGATGATGATGATGATATGAATGATCCTATGTTTGCTAAAATAGATAAGTTCATGTGCTTCCTTAAAGGAAAGAAGCTCACTATGTTTCGTATGCTTATGAAGATAGTGAGTAAGCACACCGTCACCATTAAGGAACTCGAAACCCTCGTTACTGAGGAAAAGGAAAAATATGAAATCCTTGAGCGGAAAGTCCAATATGAGGAAGCACGAAATGATGAATTGTGCTTAAAATTGGTGCAAACATTGATGAACATGCTAAGAAACTTGCCTCCTTGAAAAAGGCTAAGAGCTCTTGCAAGGAGTTGATGAATGACAAGAGTAAGCTTGAAGAGTCTCATGCTACTCTCTCTAAGGATTGTGAGCTCCTAACCTTGTCTCTCAAGACTAAGGAAGAAGAGCTCACCCTTCTTACAAAGAGTTTTGAGAAACTCAAACTTACTTATCTTGAAACTCTAGCCAAGGCACCTATTATAAATGTTGATGCTTGTACTACTAACTGTAGTGGTGATCTAGCATCTATTCTTGAGGAGAACCGCTCTCTAAAAGCCCAACTTGAGAGGGGGCTCATGACATGTGCCCAAGGACAAAAAACATCAATGAGGTGTTGAGCCAACACAAAGAAGTGGTTGCCAAGGAAGGGCTTGGGTTTGACCCAAGCACAAGCAAGAAGAAGATGATTTCTCAAAGGTGCACCACACCTATCAAGGAAACATTTGTGCGTGAAGGGCACAAGGAGAAAGGAAAAGGCAAAGTCAACATGGTTGTGAGTGGGAAGGCCACTAGGGGCATGTCCACTTCCAACAAGCCTAAGGAGTTCATGCCTCTATCCTATGTGCTTCGTAAGACAAAGGATGGAGAGGTCTATGCTAAATTTGTTGGTCCTCGTAATGCTTTCCGCTTCTATGCTATTTGGGTTCCTAAGACCCTTGTTACTAACTTGAGAGGTCCCATTGCAAAATAGGTGCCGCTAACCAAGACTTAAATTGTGTGTAGGGTGCCGTCTCCGGTGGAGTCAACTGGGTGATTGATAGTGGATGCACCAACCACATGACTGGAATAGCAAGTTGCTCTTTGACTTCATGGAAGCTATTCAACCATTTGTGAGTAGTGTGTTTGGTGGAGGATCAAAAGGACATGTAATTGGGTTGGGCAAGGTGTCTATCACAAATGACATGTCTCTTGCAAATGTCATGCTTGTCCAATCCCTTAAATATCACTTTCTTTCTGTTCATCAATTGGCTTCCGTTGGTTATGATACACTATTTGGACTAACAGATGTGAAAGTCTTTAAGATAGATCCTCTCAAAGTGGCCTTTGTTGGAGAGTTGGATGTCAACCTTTACACGGTTGATTTCTCGAAAGAGAGCACATTCCATGCAACTTTTCTAATGACCAAGGCCGTCAAGGGGTGGCTATGGCATCGCCAGCTAGCACATGTCGGCATGAGAAATCTTCAAGATCTATTAAAGGGTGACCACATCCTTGGACTAACCAATGTTTCCTTTGAGAAAGATCGTGTGTGTAGTGCATGCATAGCCGGGAAGCAACATCAATCAAAGCACCCACCCAAGAATATCATATCAACCTCAAGGCCATTGGAGCTACTTCATGTGGATCTTTTCGGGCCTCCTTCATGGGATAGTCTTGGTGGGAAAAAGTATGGTCTTGTCATTGTTGATGATTATTCAAGATACACATGGGTGTTCTTCCTCAAGTCCAAAGACGAGACGAAGATCACCTTCATTGATTTTGCCAAGCAAGCTCAACGCAAGTTTGACAAAGAGATCTTGGCAATAAGAAGTGTCAATGGCTCCGAGTTCAAGAACTACACCTTGGAAGAATTCCTTAGTGATGAGGGGATTGAGCACCAATACTCTGCACCTTACACCCCTCAACAAAATGGTGTAGCCGAGAGGAAGAACCGTACACTTGTGGATATGGCAAGGTCCACGTTGGATGAGTACAAGTCACCACATAGCTTTTGGGCCGAGGCCGTCAGCACCGCATGCCATGCATCAAACTGGCTCTTCCTTCGCAAGATCCTGGAGAAGACCCAATATGAGCTCCTAACCGGGAACAAGACCAATGTCAAGTACTTCCGTGTATTCAGTTGCAAGTGCTTCATTCTCAACAAGAGAGAACGGTTAGGAAAATTTCAATCCAAAACAATTGAGGGTATATTTGTTGGTTATGGGTCAAACTCTCACGCCTATAGGGTCTACAAAAAATCCAATGGATGTGTTGTGGAAACTTGTGACGTGGTGTTTGAAGAATTTAATGGCTCCCATGGGAAGCAAGTTGATCTAAGTGATGTAGGTGATGAAGACCCTTTGCAAGATATCTTGACCATGGGTGTAGGTGCTCTTTTTCCAATGGAACAAGTACCTCATGAAGAAGAAGAAGAAGAAGAAGAAGAAGAAGAAGAAGAAGAAGATGCAAGCTTCACCCATTATCAAACTACTACAGCACTCACACCACCACAAGATCCCATCACTCAAGAGGAGCCCTTAACCCAAGAACAAGAACAAGACCCTCACCATGATCAACCTGAAGCACAAGATCATCGTCAAGAGCAAGAACAAGAACATGCAACTATTGATGATGATGAACCTTATGACGATGGTGAACCTCAACAAATGGAAAATGAAGAATAAGATCCACACATTAATGATCCATATGTTGAAGATGTTGATGATGGAAATGAAGTTGAACCTCGTGAAACCTTAACCTCCATAATGCCTCGAGTGGCTGGTCGCGTAGACTTTGACTGAATTCTCACCAGCATATCAGAAGGTAGAGTCACTCGTAAACAATTGACAAACTTTTGTGCTCACTTCTCGTTTGTCTCTAGTGTTGAGCCACTCAAGGTCCAAGATGCACTGACACACAACGATTGGCTCGTTGCTATGCAAGAAGAGTTGAACAGTTTCGAACGTAACAAAGTGTGGTCACTAGTTGAAAGACCAACCAAGGAACATAATGTCATTGGAACAAAATGGATCTTGAAGAACAAGCAAGATGAGAATGGTGTAATCATTACAAACAAGGCAAGGTTAGTGGCACAAGGGTACTCACAAGTTGAAGGTTTGGACTTTGATGAGACCTTTGCTCCCGTTACCCGTCTTGAGTCTATTCGCATCTTACTTGCTTATGCCGCTTTCAATGGTTTCACTTTACATCAAATGGATGTGAAGAGTGATTTTCTTAATGGTCCTCTACAAGAAGAGGTATATGTGTCACAACCACCCGGGTTCGTTGACCCCGATCACAAAGACTATGTGTATAAACTTCACAAGGCTTTGTATGGCCTCAAACAAGCACCACGTGCTTGGTATGATCATCTTAAGAAGTTTCTACTTGATGATGGTTTTGTGAGAGGGGTGATCGATCCCACTCTTTTTACTAAGAGGGAAAAGGGTGATTTGATCTTATGCTAAATCTATGTGGATGACATCATTTTTAGTTCTCCTAACATTCATTTGTGCAAGAAGTTTGCGGCCTCCATGACAAATACTTTTGAGATGTCACTCAATGCGGACTTGAAGTTCTTTCTCGGATTTCAAATTCAACAATTTCAAAAAGGAATTTTCTTGTCCCAAAGAAATACCTCAAGGACCTTCTTGAGAAGTTCGGAATGACCAACGCCAATCCATGCAAGACACCCATGCCAACCAAACTTGTTCTTAATGAAGACACAAACGGTATCCCCTTTGACCCATCTCTTTACCGCTCTATGATTGGTTTGTTGCTTTATCTTTGTGCATCTAGACCGTACATCATGTTAAGTGTAGGCATATGTGCAAGATTTCAAGCTTCCCCTTGGGAAAGTCATCATAAGGCGGTTAAGTATATTCTTAGATACCTTGTTCACACCCCAAAGTTGGGCCTATGGTACCCCAAGGATGCCAAGTTTGATCTCATTGGGTACACAGATGCGGATTGGGCCGGAGACAAAGTGGGTCGGAAGTCAACCTCCGGTGCATGCCAATTTCTTGGATGCTCTTTGGTAAGTTGGTCCTCGAAGAAGCAAAATTGTGTATCCCTCTCCACCGCCGAAGCCGAATATATTGCAACCGCAAGTTGTGCAACACAATTGCTATGGATGAGGCAAACCTTGAAGGACTATGGTATCACCTATAGACATGTGCCTCTTCTATGTGACAATGAAAGTGCCATCAAGATTGCCGAAAACCCCATTGATCACCCTCGCACCAAGCACATTGACATTAGCTATCACTTCTTGAGAGACCATGTGCAAAAGGGTGACATTGATATTGCTCATGTTGGTACCACTACAAAAAAAACACTTCCGTGATGATACGTCTTTGTCACAGTAGGTGAAGTTTTCTGTCATGCATGTACATTCGTGACAATTTTATGACAGAATCAAGATAGTCATACCTGTGCTGTCGTAGAAGTGTTCCATGACAATACTGAAATTATCATCACGAAAGTGTCCACTTCCATGACGATAAATGTCGCGTCATGGAAGTGTTTTCGTCAAGGGTGACCGACACGTGGCATCCACCGTCACGGGTCGCCGTTAAGCTATCGGGTTTCGGTTTGGATCCGATAACTCGTTAACAGCTCGGACCAATGGGGATTTTCCACGTGTAAAATTCTCATTTGCCCAAGGAACCACGTGTCAGCTCAGCGTGGCGACAGATGTCATTCCTCCAATGGACGAGACGGGCCTATGGAAATGTTACATGTGGCATGGCCCAACAGTGGCCCATTGAGGTTTAAAAGGTCGGCCCAGTCAAAATAAGCGGTCCGGCCCATTTATGGCCTACTTTAGTGTGGCCCATTTACAAAAACGGCCCATAAGAGATATTCCAATTCGGCCCGTCAATGGCCCGTTAAGGATTTGACACCATTGCGGCCCATCGTCGGTTCCAGCCCGTTAACAGCCCACTATGTCTTTGGGCTCATTTGCCGGCCGAGGTTCTTTCGGCCTGTTAGAGGCCCATTATAGAGATGTGCCAATTTCCAGGCTGTATGACTTTTGGCCCGTTATAGGCCCATTATAGGCATGGGCCAATTTCCTGGTGGTACGTATTTCGGCCATTTAGTGGCCCATTAGGTATTTGGGCCAACTTCCAGCCCGGTGTACCTTTTGCCCTGTTAACGGCCCACACCGTAGTTGGGCCATTTACATTCCGACCTGACTTTCGGCCTGTTAGTGGCCCATGTTCTCCATGGCCCAATTCTAGCCCGACATGACTTTCGGCCTGTTAAAGGTCCGTTTTGTATATGGGCCCACTTATGGCCCGAATGGCTTTCGGCCTGTTAACGGCCCGACTTCGAAATGGGCCAAGCAGTAATTTTGATCAATTTCGGCCTGCTAACGGCCCGTAGGCCCGTTTCCACTGTTGGAGCCCAATCGAGGTTTCGGCCTGCTAACGGCCCGTCACCTAATTGGGCGTACTTTAGTGTTGGGCCTGCTAAGGGCCCGTCAAATAATTAGGCCTACCTTTCATTTGGGCCTTCTAACGGCCGGTCAATTAATTGGGCCTGCTAAATTTCCTACATGGCTACAGGCCCATTGAATGACAGAGCCAAATACAGTCCATCAAAGGCCCACGACGATTTAGGCCCAGCTATTACTTTTAGCCCATTAAAAGGAACAATTATGGCCTGTGGCAAAGCCCATCTAGTAACTGCAGGCCCACTACGGGGCCATTACAGGCCCTGGGCCGTTCCCTTAGAAGAAGGGGCCACGTCGCTTTGTTCCAGTTATTAATTTCACTGCAAATTTTGGCTTGTTTGCCGCCAGTTGAGGTTTCGGCCCATAAAGCTCGGGTGCAACCCCGCGCTAAGCAAATATACGCATAAAAGGAAAAACGTAGCACATCGAAGCATATATTATAGGAAATTACATCCACTGGGCAATCAAAGATTGATGCCAGTGCAAATAAACGAACAGAGCTTAACGATCGACAACCTCACAATCTGCAACCTCAGCGCGGATGATGCCCATAAGCATGTGAGCAAGTTCTTTCTTCTTTGCTATACTGACACTGAAATCATCGATCAGTTATTGTTGCGCAAGAATGTGCACCTCTGATTCCTCCACGATTTCCATCATTGCTTCAGCCAGTAATTGGTTCATAAACATACATCTTTTCCGTTGGATTCGAGACAGAGGAAACTGAATAGATTCATATGGGGATTTTGGCAGGCTTGTATCAATGATAGTGGAAAGTGTCTCGACCACTGCATCATAACTTAAATTAGAGGGGAAACTGAACAGATTAATCAAGAGTTATTGCCATATTACCTTCGCTAGATTTATTGGAGAGAAACAATGGGTTGCCTTGCTGTCTTGAGACTTTGTCGTATTATCTTCAGCAGCCTGCACCAAATCATCAGCCAGGTCAGTTAATACTTAACAGGAAAGCAACATTGACACAATGAACGTTTGGGCAACCAGACCACACCAGCCTACACCGAATTAACACAACATGGCACTGCTATCATCAGCCAGGTAAGTTAATATGAAAGCAACATTGACATAATGAACGATTGGGCAAACAGACCACACCACTAGATTATTGTAATGTGCAATATATGAGATAGTACAATCATGCAGCTCAATATGCAAAACTACCAGGCAGTTTCCCTTACCAAATCTACATTAGCGCCTAAATTATACATTTTGCTACAAGTAAATTTAGATCAGATAATTGGTGTAGGGTACTGAAGGTTGGATTCACGCCCATGCTACTTAATAAACTACATACTGATGTAAAATTATAGTGATATACAACAGGTACTTACATCAGCATTGGAGCGCAGAGCATTGCTCGAAGATACTTTCCTCGACCACGATCCCAGTTTAGAACGTTTGTTGTCCTTTAAGCATATTTTCTACAACAAAGATGCGTAAGACAGATGTAGAATATATAAGATCAAATGTGATCTGAATGCTATAAAATTTCATGATGGGAGGATACGCACACGCTTCCTAGCAAGGAGTTGACATGTTTTTGTTGAACTGGAGCTGACTTGTTCTTTGGCCACTGGAATCTGGTTATTATCTAGAGAACTTGGGTTTCTCTGTGCTGGAGTAGTTCCGATGAACACTTGAGTTGGGTTACTATCTCCTGGAGTTTGGATCTTTTGCAAAGAACTTGTTTGTACCCCTTCAGATTCTAAAATAGCCCTCTTCCGCTTACATGCCTTGTACAGAAGAATGGTGCTTCAGTTATAAAACATGCTATGGCAGAGAGATGGAATAGGTATTGAAGAATAGAAAGGCATGACATATTGACATGTACTCCCTCCATCCGGAAATAAATGGATGTGTCAAGACGTATTGTAGTTCTAGATACTTCCATTTTTATGCATTTCTGCCACAAGTAATACAGACGGAGGGAGTATGATGTACTCCCTCCGTAAAGAAATATAAGAGTGCTTAGATCACTATTTCTTTACAGAGGGAGTATAAGCTAAGGATACGACAGGACAACAGAGTAAAAGAAACAGTAGTTGAATGTAAAAGTGTATGATAGCTGGAATAGGTACAGAAAAACAGGAAGGCAGCATATCCACATGTCTGATGGGCAAACTAAGATCACATTGCAACAGAATAGTAGAACATCACTTCAATGTATAAAACCATGATATGGTAGACGGATGGAGTAAATACTGACGAACAACAATGCATGAGATATTCAGATGGATGATGTCCAAACTAAGCAGATGGCATTGCAGCAGAGTAGAATGACAGTACTTGAATTTGAAAAGATGTTATCATGAATGGAATAGGTACAGACAAACTAGAAGGCATGACATACTCACATGTATGATCAGCGGGCTAAGCACATGGCATTGCAACAGAGTAGATGCATTGCAAGACAATATATGCATGATGCTACCCATATCACGGGTCAAGTTAGAGAAAAGACCTTATGGGGTGAATATGAATCATTATCTCTCTGCAACTCTTCTGAAGAACTACATTTAACTGTTCCATCATATTGAATATCATCGACGTCGAGTATGTTGGCCGTTGCATTGCTCCGCGAGTTTCTTTTAGTGGATTTGTTCTCATATTCAATATCACTGTGTGCAATAATATCTGACATGCATGGAAAACAACTAGTAGTGAGATTATGTGATGAGTGCCTGTAGGAGACGACATAAATAGTAGGAGTCAACTTAAATAGCAGCAACAGGTTGATACCTCAAAGGCTAAAGAGAGAGCACACATGATAGCTACAAAATATATACTGTTTGTACTTGAGATTAACTAAATGGCACACAAAAGTACTTCAGAACAACAGCATAGGTAATACTAGAAGGGGTATAATCACCAGCCTGTGGGATAGCTTTGGCTGAGGGATGATAACTATGGAACACTGTAACTACTGCACAAGTCTCTTATCTGAAGACTAAGAGATCAACATGAATGTACAGTGACAAATGATAATCTATTTTCCATGCTTAGATGAAGAACAAAAGCCATAAACGCTGCACACAAGTAAGATGAGGGTACAACCTATCTTGCCGCCCTCCGTAGGAGTGAGCAACATCTGCTGAATCGTCGATGACGCTGCGGTTGTTGTGGCTGTCCATGTCTGGCTGGCACATTCGAGGCAGGGAACTCTTAAGTGGGTAGTATAGCTCCCATCTGGTGCATGCTTCCCTTGTTGGAGCAGCTCCGGTGAGAAGGAAGACGGTGTGGCTGAAGATGCAGAAAACACACAATGTTAAGAATGACAGATATCTCTGATCTGAAGAAATACGATCAACACTCAGGTATGAGACTGGTCACACGTCAGTTCACTGAAAACTAAATTGGTCACACGCTTTTTTTTTCACTGTCCGATCTACGCCGGATGGCTGGATAGCCATCTTGTGCCTCCCGGCTGTCACTGTTCAGGATCTTCCTCGAACAACCAGAGAGCACCGGCAGAGTAGCCTGCCTCCGCCGTCCCTGGCCACAGCAGCTCCGACCTCGACCCCGCCCCCCGCCCCACCACACTGTCATGGTTGCGCCACCAAAGCTATACCTCAAAGACTCGCATTCATCCAGATCCTGCGCCAGCAGTACCTTGACCCCACGCAACCCTAAGATAGGCATCGAAGCGCTACTTCCATGGCGAACCTGCGACCTCTGCCCGCACCCCTATGATAGACACCGAGGAACTCATTCCCCGGCCAACCGGCAGCCTAGGAGCTCCGCGCGCCTCGAGGGGAGATGTTTCCTTCCATTTGGAACCGACTGACCCAGAATAAAAATCCAGGCAACTGACGCCTAGGTAAAGTGAATAAGATGAGTGTACGACCTATCTTGCAGCCCGGTAAAGTAGGCAGCTCCATCTGCCGAGTCGGTGAGGCCGGTGAGGTTGCGGTGACTGTCGGCGGCGGGAAACCAGATATGTGGCGGCGGTCGACGGCTACGGGGGACCAGCGCCGGTGCATTGGACGCGTCCGAAGTACGAGCCGCTCCGGCACCGTGCACGATGGAGCGATTGAATCGTCTCCTGGACGGTTCACGCGGTTGTCGTCGAGGCAGCTCTGGCAGCACGGAGTAAGAGGCACATAGCCCAGTGCCCGACGGCAAATGGACTGCAGCTCGGGATTGGGGAGGAGGGCAGCGGTGAATCTGGTGCGGTGGGGGGGGCATGGAGGAGGGGCTGAGGTTTCGTGGCAGGGGAGAAGGTGATTTGGCGCCCACGGTGTATGAATGGGGAATTCGGAGGGGGAACCATGTCTTACGGACGCATTTGTCTGAAATGCAGGGGAAGTTACAATTCTACCCCTGTCTTTTGGCTTGTGGGTTTGGGTCTGAGTCTTGAGGGTCGGGGATAGTAGGGTAACTTTGCTTCTCCCAAATAGTGGGCGCCAGCGATTTCGGGCGAGGAGGGCGTGCTTTGAAATAGTGGGCGCGAGCGATTTTGGCCGAGGAAAGGGTGTTTTGCCGTCCATGGTTTATGAATTATTCGGCGCCTGCGATTTCGGCCGAGGAGAGGATGTTTTGCCGCCCATGGTTTATGAATTATTTCGGCCGATGAGTTGGCGCGCTTGGATGAAGTTACAAACCTACCCTCGGTATACACCTGGCCAATTGATGTGGGTCCCAGATAGGCTGGTAATTTCACATCTCCCGTTTCTTTGCTCGGGCGAATTCCCCCGACCAGAGGGTGTTTTAGCAGTTCGTTCAAATTTTGGGAGAACAAGCATCCACGTCTACCGTACCAAGTCGATCCGAATCAAATTTAGAAATATTAGTTCTATAGTGTCGCATCTTGCCACTTCTTTTTTGGATGGTGAGATGATGCTCGGGACTAATGTGTTTTCACATGCTCGTTGCTACCGATTAATTTGACAAATAGTTGACCCACTCAAAAACGGGAATCAAACCAGAAATGAAATAGCTCAATTCAATGAAATAGCTCTTTGACCCAGTCAAAATTATGGACTAAATCCAAAATTGAACACATCAATTGAATAGCATGTTGTATTATAGTACTCCATGAACATGCTCAAAGTCAAATTAATGAACCTGTTTGATACGCAAATCTCCATTTGTATGTAAATTGCAAACACCATGTTCTCCAATTCAAACATTTGAATACAATTTTATACTGAATCATGGTTTATATCAGTCTTCGATGCAAAAACGCGACCTCTCCCCTCTCCCACACTCCCGTTCTCTCTCTAGCCGACACTCTTTGTTTCTATCGCGCGCGTATGAACACAAACCTTATCGCTCTCTCTCTCTCTCTCTAGATCTTTCAAGTTTGCATGAACACTACGTATAGGTCTTCCTCACACACAATGTATGACTCTCTGGTCTAAGCTAAATAGCTAGGGTACACTCATAGTACACACACCAAGTCTCTCGCTCGTTGTCCATAACTCTCTCGCGCACTACTCTGCCATCTCCCGGCTCTTCTCTCTCTCTCAAACATTCTATCTCCCTAGGTCACACATACACATATCTCACTCGCACTAGATAGACCCATCTAACACTCGCTCTTCCTCGTTCTCTCTCTATCTCACACGCGCGCACACACACACACAATCTCCCCCTAGCTAAGTACGAGTATCTCTCACTCCATCATAGGCACACGCACTCCCCCCTAGGCATGACTATCTCTCACTCTCCATCAGAAACACACGCATTGTCTCTTTCGCTCCCTAGGTCTATCTTGATCTCTCTCGGGGCATCTTTCTATCGCACACACACCCTTTTGTCTCTCGATCTCCCACCCATATAGTCCCCTCACGATCTCGAGGGGATCTCTCTATCGCAAACACACCCTCTCTCCCTCGCCGTGCCTCCATTTTTCTCCATACGTCCCTCTCGACCTCTGTCCCTTGTTTGCCGGACCACTCTTGGACACGTGCTATAGGGGTCTTTCTCTCTGTTGCAAACAACCACACAATATATCTCCGTGTATCTCCTCACCCCGCTTTCTCTCTCGGAGATGCATGCGTGATATTTTTTCATAAGACACACACACTTTCTCTCTAATTTATCATGCATTGTCCCTTTCTCTTTCACACACACTCTCTCTCTTTTTGCACACTCACTCTTTCTCCTTCACACACACTTGATCTCTCTCTAGTTATGTACTCTCTCCGGTCCATAGCATATTGATTTTTTGAAAAGTCAAAACCCACAAAGTTTGACCAGGAATGTGGAGAAAAACATTTACATCTAGAACGGGAAACATATATATATATATATATCATTAGATTCATCACAAGATGTAGTATCATATTATATATACATCATTGGTATTGTAGATATAAATTATTTCCTCTGTAAACTTGGTTAAAGTTTCCAAAGTTTGAGTTTTCAAAAATTTGTAGGCACTACATTATCGAACGGAGGGAGTATCTCTTTCTCTCTCTCAACTCTCTCACGCACCACTCCGCCGTCTTGGGGCTCTTCTCTCTCTATTTCAAACTTTCTATCTCCCTAGGTCACACATACACATATCTCGCTCGCACTAGATAGACCCGTCTAACACTTTCTCTCCCTCGTTCTCTCTCTATCTCACACGCACACACACGCCCCCCCCCCCGTAAGTACAATTATCTCTCACTCCATCACACGGATATGCACTTCCCCCTAGGTATGACCATCTCTCACTCTCCATCATAGACACACATTGTCTCCTTCCCTCCCTAGCTAAGTCTATCTCGATCTCTTTCGGGGTATCTTTCTATCGCACACACACCTTGTCTCTCGATCTCCCACCCATATAGTCCCCTCACGATCTTGAGGGGATCTCTCTATCACAAACACACCCTCTCCCCCCATGCCTCCATTTTATCCATACGTCTCTCTCGACCTCTCTACCTTGTTTCCCAAACCTCTGTTGGCCACGTGCTAGGGGTCTCTCTCTCTCCGTTGCAAACAACCACACAATATATCTCCGTGTATCTCCTCACCTTGCTTTCTCTCTCGGAGATGCATGCGTGATATTTTTTCATAAGACACACACACTTTCTCTCTAATTTATCGTGTGTTGTCCCTTTGTCTTTCACACACACACTCTCTATTTTTGCACACTCACTCTTTCTCCTTCACACACACTTGATCTCTCTCTAGTTATGTACTCTCTCCGGTCCATAGCATATATACATTTATTGAAAAGTCAAACCTCATAAAGTTTGACCAGGTATATGTGGAGAAAAACATTTACATCTGGAAGGACAAACATACATCATTAGATTCATCACAAGATGTAGTTTCATACCATTTATCTTTGGTATTGTAGATATAAGTAATTTTCTCTATAAACTTGGTCAAAGTTTCAAAAGTATGACTTTTCAAAAATTTATAGGCACTACATTATCGAACAGAGTGAGTATCTCTTTCTCTATCTCTACCTCTCACGGGCCTCCCCTCTCACTCGAT
Organism: Elymus sibiricus; assembly: GCA_039707655.1. NCBI lineage: Eukaryota > Viridiplantae > Streptophyta > Magnoliopsida > Poales > Poaceae > Elymus > Elymus sibiricus. Next base: position 270,654,400 of record CM077666.1, on the reverse strand, counting down.
CTCTATTTACCGAGGGATTATACGGTCACTGGCTCAGCATACAACTCCGTATACTGTCTAGATGACCAGTCAACCAGTCTACATGGTGCCTTGTCAGCTCGTGTTCTCTATGGGTGTGCGGGGCAATGTGGCAGTGGGTGAAATTAAATAAACTAGAGGCCCATCTGCCACGGGGTGAAATAAACAAACTAGAAACCACTTGCGGTAGAACCCCGCACGCTACTAAATTGAGTGCACGCTTCTTCCTCGTTAAAACAGTACTGTAGTACTCCCTCCGTTTCTTTTTAGTCTGCATATAAAATTTGGTCAAAGTCAAACTTCGTAAACTATGACTAACTTTATAGGAGAATATCAACATTCACGGTATGAAATCAATATATTTAGGTGCATCTTGAAATTAATTTTCATAGCATATAGCTTTAGTATTGTAAATGTTGATATCTTTTGATATATAGTTGGTCAAACTTTGCATAGTTAGACTTTGACCAAATTTTATATGTGGACTAAAAAGAAACGGAGGGAGTACTAGATTAACACCTTCTTAGACGCCACCACGGACACAAACTACGACAACGCACATACACCATTGCGCGGCATGCACGCAAGGACGCACTCGCGCACACCCAACACACAATACACACCAGCACACGTGTACACCGGCGTCGCCACCGGCTGAGATGGAGGACGAGGCGGCCAACAAGCGGAGGCGGCTCGAGCCAAAACCGCATCTGGCGAGCCTGGACTTCATCAGAAGCCTCCCCGATGACATGCTCGTCATCATCGCCCTCCTCCCCACCAAATCTGGAGTGCGGACCACCCTTCTCTCCCGGCAGTGGCGCCCCCTCTGGCACTGCGTCCCCCTCAACCTCACCGTCGACAGCTGCCTCTGCGATGGGGATTGCAAACACATGGCCGCAGTCTCGTAGATCCTTGCATTGCACCCTGGGCCAGCCAGACGCCTTGACATCTACATGTTCAGTACCAACTGCAATGTCCAAGCAAAGTTCGACGAGTGGTTCTTATCCCCCGTCGTAGATCAGCTCGAGGAGCTCAGGTTTGAAGGTGGACGATGTCGCTCTCTGCCGCTGTCCGTGCTCCGCCACGTACCAACATTGTGCCGCGCCAGGTTCAGCTCCTGCTATTTTCCCCAGATTGATGCCGCACTCGCTCTTCTTCTCCCTCAACTCAAGCAGCTCAGCCTCTTCGACATTGGTATCTCGAAGGAGGCTATGGAGCGGCTGCTCCATGGCTGTACATCGCTCGAGTACCTTTGTCTTCAACAGATCCACGGGTTCATTAGCCTCCACATCTCCTCGACAAATCTCTGATGGATTTATGTGTCTTGCTGGCCCCGCAACAGGACATTACTTGGGAAGAGATCAGTTGAGCTGTTTCATGATATGGTCATTGAGAATGCGCCTTTCCTTGAGAGATTGCTTGTATATGATCTAGAAGGTCCAACAAAAATCAGGGTCATTGACGCGCCGAAATTGACAGCGTTGGACTACTCGTCTGCCTAATTCTCCGAACTTGTTATTGGATCCATAACTGTTCAGGTACAACACTCTTCTTCTTTTCGTTCTTCTTCTTGAAATCCACATTTTAATTTTTTTCTTGATGTATGTTCGACTGTCATCCAGAAAATGATTCCCACAAGCTTGACCCAGTCTGTGTGCACAGTGAAGATTTTGGCAATAAAATCTATCGGCCCCAATCTGGATCAAGTTGTTGGATTCCTTATATGCTTTCCATGCACGGAGAAGCTACTCATCGAGGTGAAACTCCTTTCCTATTAAATGTGAACCACAACGGAGCTCAATTTTTTCGTAATTTTTCCCAAGTTACAATGACAAATGTAGTGTTCAAAACTGCATCTAGGCACTATACTGAAAGAAATGTTTTTAGTATTTTTTCTCACGTGATCACCTGCATCGTTTTTTTGTTGTTGTAGCCAAGGCTAGTCATAGTGGGAAGTAACTTTATCCTAGGAGCAAGTACTACCTCCGTCCTGGTTTACTAGTCCCCTTCGTATTTTGGAGTATGAAATTTTGACCATAGATTTAACTAACAAAATGTTAATGCATGTCACTAAAAATTATATCGTTGGATTCATATTTGAACATAATTTCCAATGGTATAATTTTTTGTGACATGCATTAACATTTTGTTAGGTAAATCTATGGTCAAAATTTTACACTAAATATGAAGGGGACCTATAAACCAAGACGGACGTAAAGTGAGTAAATGAGAGGAAAGAGAGAGAGAGAGTGAAAATTATCACTGGCCTTATAGCCAACCCTATTGTATGAGCGAATGATATTGGTAGCTCTTGATGACATGGCAATCTTATATATCCAGCTCCTCTAATATGTTCTCTTCTTTGCAGATAAAAAAAGACCCGAAAGTGAAAAATGTGCTGCAATATAATAACCTCATCGAATGCCTTGATCTCCATCTTACAGAAATTGATTTGATCGACTACCGAGGCACCACATCCGAGATTAAATTGGCCAGGTTCTTGTTTCTGAAGGCAAGTGTGCTCAAGGTAATGAGGTTTGGCGTTCTCTGGCGCAACAATGAATGGTGTGCTGATCACCGCAAGTGTCTAAAGTTGAATGACAAAGGCTCTGCAGAAGCTGAATTTGTTTTTGAAAGATCAAGTGCCGACAGACATGCAAGTTTATTTGCCGATTAGTGACTTGTCAGGGGCAGTGGATTTTAGTTTGTATGGTAATGCTGCATCCACCTAAAGTAACGAAACTTCTTACGTAAACTTCCTAATAATTCCCTCTTCGTAGGTGCAGCATTACTACTAGCATTTGTAATATCAGTTTGAACCTTGTAAAATGACGACTATCTAGCATGTGGTAGTACGTTACGATTATGTTCACGTGCATAGGTGCTGCAACGATGTAACCAATATACCCATTGCAATATATTATTCTAACTCGTGGCAACGCACGGGAAAATATCTAGAACACGGCTTGTTGTAAGCAGGGTAGCTCTACAGCCTTGATGATAGTGACTGCACACAGTGAGGCTAACTTTGGTAACCCGAACACGCCGCCTGCACTCTGGTGTCATCTCCGGCACAGGGTCTTGTCACTTCACTGTGAGGAGCAGCACGTAATAATTTGACCAACGGGTGGTACTTTGGTACTAGTACTACAACTCCCTCCATCTGGATTTAGTAGTACTACCACCTCCGTTTGGATTTAGCATTTGACTAACAATATATAGTAATGCATGTCACAAAAAATATACTACTACTCCCTCCGTAAATAATACTACATGGAGTATTGTTTTATTCGTATTTGAGTGTAGTTTTTTTTTCGATGTGGCGTATTTGAGTGTAGTTTCCGATGATATTATACACTCTCCCTTCCAGTTGAGGGCTCAAATATGAAATCTCATCAACTACACTAGTACTTGCACCACATTCGCCCCGCATTAATTGCGCCAGCTTCCAACATAATTGCACGCAGAATTTACCTCAATCTTCTCGTAACTATGTGCTCATGCAGCGAGACAGGGAGCAGTGCGTGCATGCGGAGCGGGATTTGATGCAGCAGCAGGCATGCGATACTCTGCAAACGCAAGGGCAATTATGTCCAGAAAAAACAGACTGAGTCTACCCTTGGTATGCGCGCTCGACCTTGGGCGCAGAGAAAAAAGGACCGGCGGGAGTACTACTAAGGAGCGAGGAGTAGATAGGCAACACACACATGAATCCAAATGCAGTCTGCACTTCTCATATAAAGGCTCCCCACCAGTCCAATCCATCTACGAAATCCTACGCACCTACGCACCCTAACCAAGGGCAAGAGTGATCACTCCAATCGCAAGATCAATTGACCAGAAGCTAGAGCCATGGAGGCGATGAGCGCGAGCATGAACTAGCTGTGCCAGATGGTCCACGACGCCGGCCTGTGGCCCGACACCGAGGAACGTCTCCAGGTCGTGCTTGAGGCCACCAGGGCAAGAGGCCTCTTGGACGATAGCTTCGTCCCCTTGTTCGACATGGCCCTCGTCGGCTTCCTCGACAAGTTCACCATCGTCAAGAAGCTCGCGGACGACCTTGACGTACGCCTCCAGCTCACGCGCCCAGGCTCTGCGATGCGCACCACCCTCACCGGCCTCTATGGTGATAACCTCTTCAACGCACTGGTGGCCCTGTGACTGCCCGCCGTAGCGTCGGAGAATGTCCACCTCGAGGTCGCGCTCGCCGCCCAGTGCCTCGCCCAGCAAGACACCATCGACATAATCACCCGCGTCTACGAGGAAATCGTCCACAAGGAGCACTACGTGCCAGAGGAGGAGGATAGGACGGTGTCCTTCTTGGACCGCAGAGCAACCTTGGATGGCATTGTTCAGAAGCACGTTGACCTCGCCACCAACACCGCTGCTCCTCACCCGTCGGTTGGTGGCCCGGCACACTAGGGCTAGAGGATGTCGTTTATCGATCCGTATGCATATTATTATTGACCTATAAATTATGGGCTAACATACGTACTAGAGAATATATATAGGTTGTTGCAATGCTCGGGCAATTATGTACTAGTATTGCACTAGAAAATATTTGGCTGCGTGGCACCACCCACTTTTAAAAACGACTCAGGAGGGAGGGAGGGTTCATCGGTCTTGCGTCCCACAAGTAGTACGTGCAAAAGCTTGGCTCTACATGCAATAAATCCTTGTCCTAGGGGACAGAGTACAACTAACGTCTTATCGCCCAATAAACAAATCAAATGTCCCACTTGTGCACTTGCACGAAAATGGAGAAGGGCAGATGGTTAGGTTATAGGAGTAGTACTTATTTTTTTTATTTTTCAGTGAAGAGGATCGCCCCTGCCCTCTAGAAGCCTCCAAACTTTGCAAGATTTTCCCCAGTACAACTACCAACGCCTGGATTATTAGTCTCATCTTATTTTGGGTCAACGATGGACAAACATACTACTCCTACCACTCCAATGACATTATATTGGTCACACAATTTTATTAGTTCTATTAAGGGCCAAAATATGACACAAAATACAAGGGGGACTAGTAAACGAGTACGGTTTCTGGGACAACTTGTGACGGTGTCCTGGATTAGGGGGTGCTAATCGGGCCGACCCGTCTCCTCGGGTGGGCCGATATGCACCCGTACGTAAGCAAGATGGACTCCGGAGGCCGCAGAAGGGAGACGTGATCAAGGCTGTCTCTACCGAAGACTTGCAGTACACTTCAGGATTTCTCCAGCCGCCTTACTCCAAGATACCGACCTTGTAACCCTAGATACCCTCCCTGGCGTGTATATAAGCCATAGGGTTTAGCCCGTAGGGGGATCAACGCAACATTATTACCTAGCCTTAGAAGTTAGACACATATTACGATCTCGAGGTAGATCTACTCTGTATTCGATACATCTCCATTAATATAAACAAGAGCAGGACGTAGGGTTTTACCTCCATCAAGAGGGCCCGAACCTGGGTAAAACATCGTCTCCCTTGTCTCTGTTACCATCGATCCTAGATCCACAACTCGGGACCCCCTACCCCGAGGTCTGCCAGTTTTTACACCGACAACTTGAATGCAAAAAAATTAGAGGGTAGCGGTTCTCGATGAACGGCCATTAATGTTTATCCTCCTTCAATTCGCATGCTGAGGGAAGTAGTACTATGCTACTTGTAGTCTGCGTTGGTATTTCCCCGAAGAGGAGAGGATGATGCAGTATAGTAGAGATAAGTATTTCCCTCAGTTAAGAACCAAGGTTATCAATCCAGTAGGAGAACCAAGCAAAATTCCGTTAAGCGCACCTGCACACACAAGAGCAAACACTTTCACCCAACGCAAATAAGAGGGTTGTGAATCCTCTTAGCGGTTATATGCAAGGATTAAATCTTATAGAGGTAAATAGATAAACTAAAATACTAATTAAAATAAAAGTAAATAAATTATAGCAAGGTATTTTTAGGTTTTTTATATATGATAAAGTAGACCGGGGGCCATAGTTTTCACTAGAGGCTTCTCTCTCGAACACATAGCATACGGTGGGTAAACAAATTACTGTTGGGCAATTGATAGAAAAGCAAATAATTATGACAGATTCATGGCAATGATCATGTATATAGGCATCATGTCCGACACAAGTAGACCGACTCCTGCCTGCATCTACTACTATTACTCCACCCATCGACCGCTATCCAGCATGCATCTAGGGTATTAAGTAAGAAACAGAGTAATGCCTTAAGCAAGATGACATGATGTAGACAAAGTAAACTCAAGCAATATGATTAAACCCCATCTTTTTATCCTTAATGGCAACAATACAAATACGTGTCATGTCCCCTTCTGTCACTGGGATTGAGCACCGCAAGATTGAACCCATCACAAAGCACCTGTCCCATTGCAAGACAAATCAATCTAGTAGGCCAAACCAAATCGATAGATTGGAGAGAAATACAAAGCTATAATAATCATGCATAAAAGAGTTCAGAGAAGACTCAAATATTTCTCATGAATAATCTGATCATAAACTCACAATTCATCGAATCCCAACAAACACACCTCAAAAGAAGATTACATTGGATAGAACTCCAAGAACAACGAGGAGAATATGGTATTGAAGATCAAAGAGAGAGAAGAAGCCATCTAGCTACTAGCTATGGACCCGTAGGTCTATGGTAAACTACTCACACATCATCGGAAGGGCAGCAAGGTTGATGTAGAAGCCCTCCGTGATCGATTCCCCCTCCGGGAGAGTACCGGAAAAGGCCTCCAGATGGGATCGCGGAAGAACAGAGGCTTGCGGCGGCGAAAAGGTTTTCTCTTCTGTCTCTCTGTTGGTTTGGGAATATTTGGGAATTTATAGCGTTGGAATTAGGTCAAGAGGTGCCACGAGGGGCCCACAAGCCTGGGGGGCGCGCCCTACCCCCCTGGGCGCGCCTTCCAGGCTTGCCGCCTCCTCGTGGCTCTTCTGGTCTTCTCCTGAAGCTTCCTGGGTCTCTTCTGGTCCAGAAAAAATTAATCCAATTTTTTTTTCTCGTTTGGACACTTTTTGATAATGATTTTTTGAAAAGGCAAAAACAAGCAGAAAACAACAACTGGCACTGGGCACTGGGTTAATAGGTTAGTCCCAAAAATGATATATAATGGCATATAATTGCATATAAAACATCCAAGATTGGTACTATAATAGCATGGAACAATCAAAAATTATAGATACGTTGGAGACGTATCAAGCATCCCCAATCTTAATTCCTGCTCGTCCTCGAGTAGGTAAATGATAAAAACATAATTTTTGATGTGGAATGCTACCTATCATGTTTCATCATGTAATCTTTCTCTTACGGTATGAATATTAAGATCCGAATGATTCAAAGCAATAGTCTATAATTTGATATAAAGACATCAATACTCAGGCATACTAATAAACAATCATGTCTTTCAAAATAAAAATGCTAAGGAACGTTATCCCTACAAAATCATACAATCCTGTCATGCTCCATCTTCTTAACACAAAATATTTATCATGAACAACCCCGGTTTTAGCCAAGCAATTGGTTCATACTTTTTAACGCGCTTCAGCTTTTTCAACTCCCACGCAATACATGAGCGCAAACCATGGATATAGCACTATAGGTGGAATAGAGTATGGTGGTAGAGATCAATAAGGGGAAGTCAAAAATAAGAAGATAGTCTCACATCAATGAGGATAATCAATGGGCTATGGAGATGCCCATCAATTGATGTCAATGTGAGGAGTAGGGATTGCCATGCAACGAATGCACTAAGAGCTATAAGTGCATGAAAGCTTAACATGAAAACTAAGTGGGTGTGCATCCAACTCGCTTGCTCATGAAGACCTCGGGCATTTGAGGAAGCCCATCATCGGAATATACAAGCCAAGTTCTATAATGAAAAATTACCACTAGTATATGAAAGTGACAAAATAGGAGACTCTCTATATGAAAAACATGGTGCTACTCTGAAGCACAAGTGTGGGAATAGGATAGTAACATTGCCCCTTCTCTCTTTTTCTCTCATTTTTTTCATGGCTCTTTTTGGCCTTTTTTTCGTCCAGAGTCTCATCCCAACTTGTGGGGGAATCATGGTCTCCATCATCCTTTCCTCACTAGGACAATGCTCTAATAATGATGATCATCACACTTTTATTTACTTACAACTCAATATTAGAACTCGATACTAGAACAAAAATATGACTCTATATGAATGCCTCTGGCAGTGTACCAGGATGTGCAATGATGCTAGCGTAACATGTATAAAAAATGATGAACAGTGGCTGAGCCACAAATACTATGTCAGTTATATGATCATGCAAAGCAATATGACAATGACAATGTGTGTCATAAAAACGGAACGGTGGAAGTTGCATGGCAATATATCTCCGAATGGCTATGGAGATGCCATGATAGGTAGGTATGGTGGCTGTTTTGAGGAAGATATAAAGAGGCTTATGTGTGATAGAGCGTATCATATCACGGGGTTTGGATGCACTGGCGAAGTTTGCACCAACTCTCGATGTGAGAAAGGGCAATGCACGGTACCGAAGAGGCTAGCAAATTGCGGAAGGGTGAGAGTGCGTATAATCCATGTACTCACATTAGTCTTAAAGAATTCACATACTTATGGCAAAAATTTATTAGCCCTTGAAGCAAAGTACTACTACGCATACCCCTAGGGGGGAGGTTGGTAGGAGTTAACCATCGCGCGCCCCCGACTGCCACACAAAGGAAGACAATCAAGAATAAATCATGCTCCAACTTCTTAGCATAACGACAGATCATCCGTGCATGCTTCAGGAATCACAAACCTTAACACCAATATTCTTACTAAACCACAATTATCTACTAGTACCTCCCACATATTACCATCTTAATATCTCAAAACTATTGCAAGGAATCAAACTTATCATATTAAGTGATCTACATGAAAGTTTTTATTATATCCCTCTTGAATACCTATCATATCAGGACCAAATTCATAACCCATGCATATTACCATTGCTATTCATTAGACTCTCAAAAAGATATAAGTGAAGCATGAGAGTGCAACTATTTCTTTAAAATATAACCACCACCGTGCTCTAAAAGATATAAGTGAAGCACTAGAGCAACTGCCTAGCTCAAAAGATATAAGTGAAGCACATAGAGTATTCTAACAAATCATGAATGAGTGTGTCCCTCTCAAAAAGGTGTGTTCAGCAAAGATGATTGTGACAAACTAAAAAGGCAAACAAAGTCAAACAAACTATATCACAAGACGCTCCATGTAAAACACATATCATGTGATGAATAAAAATATAGCTCCAAGTGAGTTACCGATAGATTGTAGACGAAAGAGGGGATGCCTTCCGGGGCATCCCCAAGCTTAGACGCTTGAGTCTTCCTTCAATATTACCTTGGGGTGCCTTGGGCATCCCCAAGCTTAGGCTCTTGCCGCTCCTTATTCCTTTGTCCATCGTAGTCTCACCCAAAACTTGAAAACTTTAGCACACAAAACTCAACAGAAACCTCGTCAGATCCGTTAGTATAACAAACAAATCTTAAACTTTAGGTACTGTTGTAAATTGATTCATATTTAATATTGGCATAATTATACTGTACTCCAACTTCTCCATCACTCCTACCCCCCGATACGATCCATAGATTCATCAAAATAAGCAAACTATGCAACAAAAATAGAATCTGTCTAAAACAGAACAGTCTGTAAAGATCTGAATTAACGTCATACTTCTGTAACTCCAAAAATTCTGAAATATTACCACAAAGTGGACCATTCATATATCAATACTGTGTAAAAAATTCAGAATGTTCTGACACACCAGCGAAAAAAACAAAATTCCAGCATTGGACGCAAAAGTTTCTGTTTTCCAACAGCATCTATCATACTATCTTCCAAATCATCCCAAAGGCATTACTTGGCACAAACACTAATTAAAACATAAAAATGCAATCATAATAGAGGCTATAATTGTGTAAACACTCAAGAATAGAAAGAAAAAGCAAAATTTTATTTTATTCATTGGGTTGCCTCCCAACAAGCGCTATTGTTTTATGCCCCTAGCTAGGCATAATGCATAGTTTCAAGTGTTATCATCCTTCAAGTTAATTCCATAAGTGTCCCTCATAATAGATTCATAAGGTGCTTTAATTCTCTTTCTAGGGAAATGTTCCATCCCTTTCTTTAATTTAAATTGAAATCTTATATTACCTTCTTTCATATCAATAATAGCACCAATTGTTCGTAGGAACGACCTACCAAGTATTATGGGGCAAGAAGGATTGCATTCAATATCAAGAACAATAAAGTCCACGGGCACATAATTTCTATTTGCAAGAATAAGCACATCATTTATTCTACCCAATGGCTTTTTAATAGTGGAATCCGCAAGATGCAAATTAAGGGAACAAGGATCCATGTCGGTGAGACCTAGCACATCACACAAAGACTTGGGTATAGTGGAAACTCTAGCACCAAGATCACAAAGAGCATTACATTCATAATCTTTAATTTTGACTTTAATAGTAGGTTCCCATTCATCTTGTAATTTTCTAGGAATTGAAACTTCCAACTCAAGTTTTTCTTCATGTGCTTTCATCATGGCTTCTACAATATGTTTAGTGAAATCTTTATTTTGTTCATATGCATTTGGTGAATTAATCATGGATTGCAACAAGGAAATACACTCAATTAAAGAACAACTATCATAATTAAAGTCTTTGTAATCCAAAGTAGTGGGTGCATTACTATTTAAAGTTTGGACCTTTCCAAACCCACTTTTTTCAATTTTTTTCATTAAGATTATCACCCTCCAAGCAATTGGGACTTTTTCTATCTAAAGTTGACTCTTCTTCAGTCCCTTTTTCATCAAGTTTTATGTTACTAAATAATGATTCAATAGGAGTGACACCAATCATTTTAATATCTTCATCATTACTGGATAATGACTCTGGCTTAGCAGCCATCCTATTCACTAAAGTTTTTTGTTTATCCGAGATTTTTTTCTAGTAAATTTTCAGTATTAGCAAGTTCAGCCTGAAGGATGGATACTTCTAAATTAACATCTTCATGTTGTTTATTGATAGCATCTAACAAGCTAGAATTTTCCTTAAGCTCTTCGGAAAAGAATTTATTTTGCTCAAATTGCGAAGTCATAAAACTTTTAGAGACATTTTTTATTTTAGACAATCTTCCGTTATAGAAACTATCGCAAAATTCCTCTAGCGACATAGTGACAGAACAAGTGAACTAGCAAGCAAACAAATAAAAATATTTTTGTGTTTTTGTAAAAAAAATAGAAGTGGGGGAGATGAAAACGAGAGGCAAATGCAAATAAAATGCAAATAAAATAAATGCAAGTGGATGATAGTTTGTGCGAAGGTACTTGGAAATTTTGATGATGTCTCCTCGGCAACGACGCCAGAAATTCTTCCTGCTACTTGTAGTCTGCGTTGGTATTTCCCCGAAGAGGAGAGGATGATGCAGTATAGTAGAGATAAGTATTTCCCTTAGTTAAGAACCAAGGTTATCAATCCAGTAGGAGAACCAAGCAAAATTCCATTAAGTGCACCTGCACACACAAGAGCAAACACTTGCACCCAACGCAAATAAGAGGGTTGTCAATCCTCTTAGTGGTTATTTGCAAGGATTAAATCTTATAGAGATAAATAGATAAACTATAATACTAATTAAAATAAAAGTAAATAAATTGCAGCAAGGTATTTTTAGGTTTTTTATATATGATAAAGTAGACCGGGGGCCATAGTTTTCACTAGAGGCTTCTCTCTCGAACACATAGCATACGGTGGGTAAACAAATTACTGTTGGACAATTGATAGAAAAGCAAATAATTATGATGGACTCATGGCAATGATCATGTATATAGGCATCACGTCCGAGACAAGTAGACCGACTCCTGCCTGCATCTACTACTATTACTCCACCCATCGACCGCTATCCAGCATGCATCTAGGGTATTAAGTATGAAACAGAGTAACGCCTTAAGCAAGATGACATGATGTAGACAAAGTAAACTCAAGCAATATGATTAAACCCCATCTTTTTATCCTTAATGGCAACAATACAAATATGTGTCATGTCCCCTTCTGTCACTGGGATTGAGCACCGCAAGATTGAACCCATCATAAAGCACCTCTCCCATTGCAAGACAAATCAATCTAGTAGGCCAAACCAAATCGATAGATCGGAGAGAAATACAAAGCTATAATAATCATGCATAAAAGAGTTCAGAGAAGACTCAAATATTTCTCATGAATAATCTGATCATAAACTCACAATTCATCGGATCCCAACAAACACACCGCAAAAGAAGATTACATCGGATCGAACTCCAAGAACATCGAGGAGAACATGGTATTGAAGATCAAAGACAGAGAAGAAGCCATCTAGTTACTAGCTATGGACCCGTAGGTCTGTGGTAAACTACTCACACATCATCGGAAGGGCAGCAAGGTTGATGTAGAAGCCCTCCGTGATCGATTCCCCCCTCCGGCAGAGTATCGGAAAAGGCCTCCAGATGGGATCATGGAAGAACAGAGGCTTGCGGCAGCGGAAAGGTTTTCTCTTCTGTCTCTTTGTTGGTTTGGGAATATTTGGGAATTTATAGCATTGGAATTGGGTCAAGAGGTTCCACGAGGGGCCCACAAGCCTGGGGGCGCACCCTACCCCCTAGGCGCGCCCTCCAGGCTTGCCGCCTCCTCGTGGCTCTTCTGGTCTTCTCCCGAAGCTTCCTGGGTCTCTTCTGGTCCAGAAAAAATTAATCCAAAGTTTTTTCCTCGTTTGGACACTTTTTGATAATGATTTTCTGAAAAGGCAAAAACAAGCAGAAAACACCAACTGGCACTGGGCACTGGGTTAATAGGTTAGTCCCAAAAATGATATATAATGGCATATAATTGCATATAAAACATCCAAGATTGATACTATAATAGCAAGGAACAATAAAAAATTATAGATACGTTGGAGACGTATCATACTACTAAATGGGAGAAGCGGCATGCAGCCAGCAACCCAGCACCATGGGTGTGTTTGGTTGTGTCGCTCGCAATTTTCATTTGGCCTCGCGTAACCACCATTGCATCGGGTCGTCGTGACCTTGATTCTTACTGTATTGCATTCTCATTCCAGCTGATAAACACGTGTGTGATCCCTTGCTCAACGCACAGTCCTGTTCACGTACAGTCCCGTTTGCGTCGCACCCCAGACGGTCATTCCGGCCCGCCGCTCAAGGCACAGTCGCTAGGCATATGACTTACATGTGGGACCACATGCAAGCAAAGCGATGATGGCCGAAATTGGCAAAACTCCCTCGCTTATCGTGCGGGAAAAGCCAGCGCTAGCGTTTTTAATCATTATTTCTAATTTTTGAGGGAAAATCATTATTTCTATCTATCGGTCACGCCAAGGAGCAGAAACAAATGTTACAACTTAGAAGTTCAAAAGGAAACACCTATCGTGTTCGCGTCACACCCCCACACGGATGGTGCGGCACGACGCTCAAGGGGTAATGCGCGATGTCTTGCATTTTCACTTATAAGTGGGACCGCAGTTGAGCAAACCGACTATCGGCAAACCCCCACCCCGCCCGCCGCACGATGGCTGAGTTAGAGAAACAAGGAGGGAGAAGAGATAGTTGTAGCACGGACTCCCAGAAATATAGTGTCAGATGGGACCCATGGTGGTGCCGTGTGCCGTACTGAAAGCACATTTGCTCCCTTGGTGGTTTTGGTAATTCATAACAACATATATCTCATTGAACTAATGTCCATTCAAGTTAAAGATTTCAGGATGTTCAATGATTGGCATGGCATGGACTAGAGACGTGGACCCCACAAAATGCTAAGGACAAGAATTGGCAAAAGATCAAGACTCTACATTTTTGGTTTAGTGATCCAAGATCACATTGAGTCCATAGGAAAGCAAATACTATTAAAAGGGGGTGAGGTGTTGCTTAATGGCCTTTTTGCTCAAGTGCTTAGTGACAGTACTCCTAAACCCTCAACCACTCTCTCAATTCCAAATATGTCCAAAACCTACATTCCAACTCGGCCCCACCGAAATTTCCTATCCGGCCCCACCGAGTTCACCAAGACATAGCCACTGCCAAAACCCTAACAAATCGGATCCACCGAAATGGATCTCGGTCTCACCGAGATGGCCTTGCCAACTCTCTGTAATCGTTTGCACTTACTTCGGTCTCACCGAGTTTGCAAATCGGTCTCACCGAGATGGCTTGCCAACTCTCTGTTGCCTTATTGCTTCACTTCGGTCCTACCGAGTTGATGCAATCGGTGCCACCGAGATGAGGTTTGCCCTAGCCATTGCACTTCGGTCCATCCGAGTTGTTCGTATCGTTCCCACCGAGATTCCTAAAGTTCATATCTTTTACACAGTTCGGTGCTACCGAGATTATCGTTTCGGTGCCACCGAGTTGGGTCAAAAGTGTGTAACGGTTGGATTTTGTGTGGAGGCTATATATACCCCTCCACCACCTCCTTCTCTGTAAGGAAAGCCATCAGAACGTGCCTACACTTCCACCATACATTTTCTGAGAGAGAACCACCTACTCATGTGTTGAGATCAAGCTATTCCATTCCTATCATTTGAAACTTGATTTCTAGCCTATCCCAAGTTGCTTTCCACTCAAATCCCTCTTCCACCATAGCCAAATCTGTGAGGAGTTGTTTGAGTGCTGGGAAGACTATCATTTGAAGCACAAGAGCAAGGAGTTCATCAACAACACACCGTCTATTACCTTTTGGAGAGTGGTGTCTCCTAGATTGGTTAGGTGTCACTTGGGAGCCTCCAACCTGATGTGGAGTTGAACCAAGGAGTTTGTAAGGGCAAGGAGATCGCCTACTTCATGAAGATCTACCCCGAGTGAGGCTAGTCCTTCGTGGACGTAAGCCATGGTGGAATAGACAAGGTTGCTTCTTCGTGGACCCTTCGTGGGTGGAGCCCTCCGTGGACTCGCGCAACCGTTACCCTTCGTGGGTTGAAGTCTCCATCAACGTGGACGTACGATAGCACCACCTATCAGAACCACGCCAAAAACCACCGTGTCTTCATTGCGTTTCAACTCTCCGATCCCCTCCTTTACATACATATGCAATTGCTTACTTTCCGCTGCTATACTCTTAGAATTGCATGTGTAGGGTGATGCTTGACATGTACTATTGCTAAAATCTGTCCACAATTAAAATCTGGGAAAAGGTTAGGTTTTATTTGGTCAAGTAGTCTAATCACCCCCCCTCTAGACATACTTTCGATCCTACAAGTGGTATCAGAGCTTTGGTCTCCTTAAGCCTTGATTTCCATTGCTTTGGTGATCATAGCCTTGGTTTCACAACCTAGGAGAGTATGGCGTCTAGTGAGGGTAACTATCACCGTAGAGGTCCATATTTTGATGGTACAAACTTTGCTAGTTGGAAACATAAGATGAAAATGCATATTCTTGGTCATAACCCTGCCGTTTGGGCTGTTGTTTGTGTTGGCTTGCAAGGTGACTTCTTTGAGGATGGCAAGAAACCGGATCGTGAAGCGACCCCGGAAGAATTGAAGATGTTGCAATACAATGCTCAAGCTTGTGATATTCTATTCAACGGTCTATGTCCCGAAGAATTCAACAAAGTCAACCACCTCGAGAATGCAAAGGAAATTTGGGATACTTTGGTTGATATGCATGAGGGTACCGAGTCCGTCAAGGAATCTAAGTTGGATGTGCTTCAAAGTCAACTTGACAAGTTCAAGATGAAGGATGGTGAAGGAGTTGCTGAGATGTACTCTAGGCTTGCTCTCATCACAAATGAGATTGCCGGCTTAGGAAGTGAAGAGATGACCGACAAATTCATCATCAAGAAGATACTTAGAGCTTTGGATGGAAAATATGATACCGTCTGCACATTGATCCAAATGATGCCAAATTACAAAGATCTCAAGCCCACGGAAGTCATAGGAAGGATTGTTGCTCATGAAATGTCACTCAAGGACAAAGAGGAGCTGCACAACAAATCAAGTGGTGCTTACAAGGCCTCAACCGATGCTCCAACAATGTCAAGTGACAAGCTAGTATCAAATGAAGAGATAAGCCTAATGGTGAAAAGGTTCAACAAGTTCTACAAGAACAAAGGCAAAGAAAGAAGCTCTAGCTCAAGACACTATGAGAGAAGATCATCAAGTCGTGACCGCAATTGCTACAATTGTGGGAAGCCCGGACACTACTCAAATGAGTGTACGGCTCCCTAGAAGAAAAGAGACGAATCACCAAGAGGAAGACATAGAAAAGATGAATCACCTCATAAGGAGAGAAGGAGTAGAGATGATCGTTATGAACGAAGACACTCTAGAAGAAGCAAGGATTCGAAGAGGAAGGACAAGTCATCCAAGAGCTATACAAGAAGAAGACATCAAGCTCATGTTGGTGAATGGGTTTCCGGCTCCGACTCCGACGACCACTCCGAGAGAAGTTATCACTCCGACTCCGACTATAGTCAAGATGAAGGTGTTGCCGGACTTGCACTTGTGTCATCCAACTCCTATGATCTATTTGACTCACCAAATGAAGGAATTGGAAGATGCTTCATGGCAAAAGGCCCCAAGGTATCACACCCCGAGTATCTTGATTTTAATAGTGATGAAGATGATTTGCTTGGTGATGATGATTTACTTGTTGATAGGGCTAGTGATATGAGCTATAATGAAAATGCTAGTAATCATGATAGTCAAGAGGAAATGAGTGACACTGCTATGAAGGAGATTGAGCGTCTAACTAAAGAACTAAATGCTCTTAAGTTAGCTCATGAAACAACTCAAGAGGATCATAGAGAACTTCTAAGAACTCATGAGAAGCTATGCTTCGAGAAGCTAAATTTAGAGCAAGAGCATGAGTTTCTTAAAGCTATCAATGACGATCTTCGAAAGAAGAGTTCTTCATATCTTGCCAAGCGTTTACTCTTGTCTACCTTTATGCCACAAGTTAAATCTAAGCAAACTAGCAACAAGGGTAAAAATGGTTCTACCTCTAGTAGTAACAATAACAATGCTAAATCCAATGTTGTTGCTTCTAGTAGTTCTATTGATTCCACTAATGATTCTCTTAGCCAAGTTACACTTGAGCAAGAAAATATGCCATTGAAAGGAATTATAGAAAAAGGTGTCTACAAGAGTCTTGCCGGGAGTAAGCAATTTGAGGAAATTGTACGCAAGCAAGGAAGGCACCGGAAGAACCAAGGTGTTGGTTTTGAACAAAAGTTCAATGCCAATGGAGTTGAGTGGGAAGAAGATCAATACCCCAAGACGAAGTTTGTTCCTCAACAAGAGAAGTATGATCCTACTTGCTTCAAGGGAACACAAGCTCAAGAAGATCTTCCACCACAAGACCACAAGCTAAAAGGCAAGGACAAGCTTCAAGAAGAGATTGATTCATTTGAAGAAGCTCCTCAAGCCATGGTCAAGTGGGTTCCCAAGACTTCATCAAGTTCTACTTCATCAAGTGCTACTACAACTCCAAGGATTCCCATCAAGTTGATGTGGGTCCAAAAGAAGAAGAACTAGAGAGTTCTTGAGGGTGACTCCGCCAACAAACTTCACTCATATTCTTTATGGTAAGAACTTGTGCAACCAACTTCCACATTTTGCACTAGTTCATGGAGTCACAAACCCTCTTGTTGGTAAGGCAAGGGACAAGGTATTAAATGCATTCATGGACATCATCATATGTGTATTTCACTCTATGTCCATGGATATCCTTGTATGTTCCTTGTGTGGGACTAACCCATGTAGGTATTGAAAGCACAAAACTCCAAAGGATTGCTCCCAACTCTTGATGGTCTACATCAACATTGAGCATCCACATATTCAACATCTACATGAAGTCATCATCGACAAATTCCAAGGTTAGTTCATCCCTCTTAGGGGGGATATCACATCTAGGGGGAGCTTTGCTCTAAGAAATTGAGAAAAAGCAACTCTAATGGTGTGAACACATTAATGCTTTATGTAAAAGTGGTAACCCCACTTGTGCTTAAACGATGAGTATGACCTATGATCAAATGTTCTCATTTGGCTCCTAAGTCAATATACTCATATATAGATGACCTATTCATTGCCATTGCTTGATAGATGCTAGAATTGGTTGTGCATGTTTGACACATATTCCATTTGCTATCTTATTGTGTGAGCATGTTGGTTTGCATGTTTTCATCATTCGAGGACATCCATTTGTTGTTTTGATTGTCTTGTTTTTTCTGGCCAAGTGGATGTACAAGAATGCTTAAGTACCTTCTCTAGCTATCTATGCTTTCTTGTCTCAAATTCTATTCTTGCTGCATCACAAAAATTGAACAAGTCATTTCCGGACCCTCCGGGTGAGGAGCACTCGGAGCCACCGATCTGAAAGGGCTGAACCTCCAAAACCTTCTAAATGATTTCGGCCGAACCAATTCACTCCAACTCGGTCCAACCGAAATCACTTAGATTGATCTAGGTTTTCCATCTCGGTGCTACCGAATTGAACCATTTCGGCGCCACCGATGTGCTATACTGCGTGCAGTTACACATATCGGTGCCACCGAGTTGTTCAACTCGGCGCCACCGACAGCGTATGGGTATATATATTGCGCGGACCGAACGGTTGAAAATTCTTGACCCCACTCGTTCCCATTCCCCATCGCTGCCGTTGCCCTCGTCTTCGGACTTCACCGTCGTCTCCAGCGAGCTCTCGCCGCCAGAATCCGCCGCCGTCAACGGGAATCTCCTCTGCCGTTGCTGCCGTAGAGAATCTCCACCAAGTTAGGGTGAGATTCGATCCCTCTCGTGCTTCCCTTTTCCGATTCAATGCATGATTGGACTGCCTGAATTCTTGCCACGGATTGAGAACTCTTGTTACATTGCAAATTCCATAGATTAGATGCGTGTAAAATTTTTAGGTTTAAGTTTCCCCCGAATGCATCTCGGACCGACCGACTCGAAATTTTCGGTACCACCGATTTGGTCTCTGGCCATAGCACTAGTACGTCTCGGTGCCACCGAGTTGTACGAATCGGTGAGACCGAAAGTAAAGTCTCAGTGAAACCCTAGGCTCTCGGAGCCACCGAAACCCATATCGGTCTGACCGAAGTGGCGTGTAAGGTCTCTGTAGTGTGCCTCGGTATCACCAAGATGATCAACTCGGTCCATCCGATATGCATCCTGTGAAAACTTGAAACTAAGAGTTGAACTCAAATTTTAGGAAAAATCTCTGCTTTTTGTGATGACTCATCTACTCTGCCTATACCCAACTATTCACAGGGTCAGCTCAGCAAGATGTCAAGTGGCAGTGACAGTCAGAACAGATCAGAGCAGCATGCTGATATGAGTGAAGGGTCAAGCCCAGCTGAAAGTTTCTATGAGGGAGAGAGGAGCTCTCCAGATCTTCCCAAAGCTGCAACCAGAACAAGGAAGAAGAAAACCTCAGACAGTGAGGATGAGGACTTTGTTGCAAGTGAAGCTGCACCTAAGAAAAAGAGAGTAGTGCTTGCTAAGGAGTACAACACCAAGCCTACTTCTACCAAAGAGAGGACTGCTGTGAGGAAAGTGATCCATCGGAATAAGTAGCTAGGCGCCACTGAGTAGGTAGGTACTGCGCGTCTTCATGCTCGTGATCATCACCATCATCATCTCCCCCTTGGTTATAAAAGTTTCCAAGTATCGGTGGGGGGATATTGACATGACCTTGGAAACACAAGAAGGTTAATTAGTACGGGACCCCACAAAAAAAGGTTAATTAGCACGGGGATAACTGGCATGCATGGTGAATGAAACAATTATAATTATGGTGGAAGACAAACAACATACTGAAACAATCAGGATCCCATGCAAAACCAGTGCCAGAAGTGGTGGCAGCAAACACAAGACGATCGTATTGAATTGCATCACAGTACACATGCGTGCCCAGAAACTGGTTTTCAAGCAATATCCATTGAGGCACAGAAGTAAGGACGGTAACAAGCTTGTCAAAGACAGCAACAACACAATAGTTCCTATAACTCCAAGAGCGATTGGGAACTCGACAAATTGCTATCTTCTATAGACAACAGTCACGATAATCGTATTTGAACATACGTAGAGTATCAGTGTGCTCAACCTTAGGGCGGTCTAAGATTTTTGGAAGTGGAATCTGGTGATGAGTGTACACGTTCACAAGCTCCCACTCGCAGTTGTCCCCAATATAAACAACCCAATCTTCATTTGCGCCTGCCCAGGCCTTATGCCAAAGCGATGGCATCTTAACATCACACGGATCATTATTGTCAAGTGGCATCAACTTGCACAAGGCGAGCCTTCCATCGTCCCTGTGCCAACAAGCAGGGTCATAGCGAAGAAGATAGGGGAGGTCAAACCGCGCTTGAGCCCTTGGGTTGTTTGTAATGATCTTATTTGTTGAGTCGAGAATGTTCTTGAACGAACCTGCCATGCTAGCCGAGGTGATGACGTTGCACCGATCAATGATTTCCTCCACCGCGTCATCTGTCAGATTAGGGGCAAGAATAACGGGGTCAGGTCCAGCTACTTCCCTCCGTCGAGAAGACGAACAATGGCAGAAGGAAGAGTCAAAGCAAATGGAGGGAGGAAGAGTGTGCGACTGCAGTTCCAACTCCCAAATCGAGAGGGAAAGGGGAAGAGGCGGTGGACGGTTGCCACGGTACAGGAAGAGGCGAGTGGGGAGCGGATGGTTGCCACGGTACAGGAAGAGGCAACCCAGCCTACACGTCCGTTCGGAAATTATACAAAAGGACTCATCGTGTTCTCACTGACATGTTGGAACGGGACCCTCTCCAGATCTAAAAAAAGACGGCGGTGGCCCAGCGATAGCGTTTTTAATCGTTATTTCTAATTTTTGAGGGAAAATCGTTATAGTATCTATCGGTTGCGCCAAGGAGCAGAACCAAATGTTACAACTTACAAGTTCAAAAGGACCCCCGCACGGTTCGCTTCGTACCCCCTCACGGTTGGTCTGGCACGCCGCTCAAGGGGGAACGCTTGCAGTCTTGCATTTTGACTAACAAGTGGGACCGCAGTTCTGCAAACCGACTATCGGCAAACCAACTTGTCCATGCTCCCATGTTACCGGCTTCTGAGAGCCCTTGGATCTGAGATCGAACGCTCGCAAGCTGAGATTCTAGACCTGTGCATAAATATCAGATCCTAGTGGGCTTTTTTGCAAACTTGCAGGAGCTCAGCATGCAACCGTTCGATCTCAAATCCAAGGGCTTTCAAAAGGATGTATCATGGGAGCATGGGCAGATTCGTATCACCTGAAACTCACCCCCGGCCGCCGCATGATGGTTGAGTTAGAGAAATGAGGAGAGAGAAGAGCTAGGTGTAGCACGGAATCCAAGAAATTTGGTGTCAGATGGGACTCTTGGTGGTCACGTGTGCCGTACTCCTAGACGTGAATGCTTGTTTTGGCCCATGCCACCCCACTATATCGAGGTGCTGGTTACGTAGAGCAAACACATTGTCTCTCCAACTTGCAAAAAGAAAAACACATTATTTCTTCAGGAGTTCGGTACCACTAGTACTAGGCGGCCCACCTCACACTGTCAGCAAATTTCCTGGAGTCTGTGCTCGGCCCTCCTCTCCCTCTCTTATCAGCCAGCCGGCAAACGCACGGAGTGTGCCCATCGTCGTTTTGCTGACATTTGGTCCCACATACTATCAGTGAAAAGTATTTTGCCGCGTAACAGCACACACTCTAAGAAGTGACTCGAAATCCATTCATAAATTAAGTAAGTTTATCACATGCATATGCAAATATACCATTCACACTACATACAGCAAGTCTACAACGCACAACGACAACCAGGATACATTGTAAATACTAAAGTTTTTCTCACACAACACGTACAAGAAATGAAAACGACCTTCACGTCAACCAATCCTCGGTGTTGGTAACGCTTGCTTTGAACCAGAAGCGAGTCTTTGACTAGGGCCCGGTGGTATTGTCAATCTTGAGACCAACGCAAGACTCACCATCCGGGCTGAAGCGGCCAATATCAGGAGCAATACTTGCATTGGAGTAGTGAGCAACAACTGCAATGTCGATGGTATAGATAGAGTTGCTTCTCATAAATGGCAAGGTTATGCCAACGGGCGCTGGATCGCCTTTCACCATCATTGGATAGTTTAGTCCAAGGAAAAGCGAGTGTTCTCCAAGACTGTCAATATTGAACCAGGGAGAACTTGTGGTGCTAGCACACTAGTATCCATCCCGAATAGCCTACAACGGAAGTTGGCATAGGTCCGCAGTGTACGACCATGCGAGACAATACTACTACCTGCTTCCTCTGTAACATTAGCAATGCCCTGTATATAGACAAGAAGAGGTGATCCATCGAAATAAGTAGCTAGGTAACATCTAGTAGGTAGGTATTGCTCGTCTTCATGCTCGTGATCATCACCATCGTCATCATCATCACCATCGTCATCTCCCCCTTGGTTATAAAAGTTTCCAAGTATCGGTGGCGGAATGTTGACAGGACCTTGAAAATTTTGAAGGTTAATTAGTAAAGGGATAACTCGCATGCATGGTAAATGAAACAATTCTAATTAAGGTGGAAGACAAACATACCGAAGCAAGAACGATCCCATGCAAAAACAGTGCCACAAGTGGTGACAGCAAACACAAGACGCTCGTATTAAATTGCATCACAGTACTCCCTCATGCACAGAAACTGGTTTTTAAGAAATGTCCATCTAATCCCTCCAGGAGTAAAGATGGCAACAAGCTTATCGAAGACAGCGACAACACAATAGTTCCGATAACTCCAAGAGCATGTGGGAACTCGACAAATTGCTATCTTCTATAGACGACAGTCACCATGATCATATATGAACGTACGTAGAGTATCGGTGTGCTCAACCTCAGGGCAGTCTGAGATTTTTGGAATTGGAATCCGGTGACGAGTGTACACATTCACAAGCTCTCACTCGCAGTTGTCCCCAATATAAACAACCCAATCTCCATTTGCGCCTGCCCAATCCTTACGCTGAAGCGATGGCATCTTAACATCACATGGATCATTATCAAGTGGCATCAACTTGCACAAGGCGAGCCTTCCTTCGTCCCCGTACCAGAGAGCAGGGTCATAGCGAAGAAGATAGGGGAGATCAAACCGCTCTTGAACCCTTGGGTTGTTTATAATGATCTTATTTGTTGAGTCAAGAATGTTCTTGAATGAACCTGCCATGATAGCCGCGGTGATGACGTCGCACTGATCAATGATTTCTTCCACTGCATCATCTGTCAGATTGGGGCAAGAATAACGGGGTCGTGTCCTGCTACTTTCCTCCATCTAGAAGAGGAACAATGGCAGAAGGAAGGGTCAAGGCAAATGGAGGGAGGAAGAGCGTGCGACGGCAGTTCCAACTCCCAAATCGAGAGGGAAAGGGGAAGAGGCGGTGGACGGTTGCCACTGTACAAGAAGAGGTGAGCGGGGAGCGGACGGTTGCCATGGTATAGGAAGAGGCGACCCGGCCGTACATTGACGTCTGTTCGGAAATTGTACAAAAGGACTCGCCGTCTTCTCACTGACACATTGGAACGAGACAACACGTCAACGAAACATGGTTTCTCATTTCTCGTGCAAAATGCGATCGGACCGCGTTATTTCCCGACTTAATTTTTTTAATGGCGTGCCGTTCAATTTTGAAGCATTACTACTACACGTCGTCCCGATTTATTAGGTCGGACGTTACATGCACGCTATCCATTGGGTGCATGCAGGAGAGAGAAAAAGTGCATGCATGGGAGAGAGATCAAAGACCTTAATTTGCCCCATTTATTGGTCCTGTTGCTCCGGCTCGCGGGACATAGAAAACCATGACGGCGTTACTCTACCAAGTATAATATAGTAGTATATAGGCTGGAGCTTTAGCACTTGCTTGCTAGGGCTGCCCACTTGCTTCTCACACTATCACCCTCTCCCGATCTAAAAAAGACGGCGGTGGCCACTCTCTCTCCCTCCTCACCGGTGGCCATAGATCCGGCCTGATCCCATCCGCCGAGGAAGAGGAGGACGTGCACTGACGACAAGGCCATCTTCTGAGACCTAGCACCGGTGTGGGATGGCCTCCGTCCCCAAGCTCACTGCCGTAGTGTCGGCGGAGGAGGACGACAACGAGAGAAGCCACTTCCCACCGACCCTCTGGTATGCTACCTCTTTTCGAACCATACCCTTGTGCTATTGCCCCATCTGCCCACGTCGCTGCATGCGGTTGTTTTTTCACTACCCCATCTCCCCAAGTTACTAGCCTCTGCTGGTCATGCAGACGAAAACCTTAATTTGCACTATTAAAGGAAACCCTACTTCATGCAGACTAATCCATGTCTAGGTTGAATAAGGAAAGAAAGGGGGGAAAGTAGTACTGTAGAAGAGACTTGGTATCGAACCTGCATCTTGGTTGAAAAGGGGAAAAACAGTAGTAGCTGAGGAACTAGTCTCTTGTCTCTTGGTTGAAAAAGGAAAGAAAGGCAGGACAATGCAATAGAGAATGACCAGGTCGATAGGTTTGTTGTCCTCGCATAGGTAAAAGGTGGCTAAAGAGAACAAAAATGGGACGTAATCCAGATATGCTGCTTGGATATTTGTTGCTCTGGGCAACCATCCCTGCTTCACCAGTCTATGCGTCCATGGAGGTACATTGTACTTTTTCGACAAAGGGTGGATTTTATTGGCTCAAAACGGAGCATCAAGAAGATATATAACACAGTGAGCACACACTCGGCCTCTGCACAGCTAGGATGCACACAGCCAACACCATGCTCTTATTGCCAGTTTTTTGCTCTTAGTATAATGCCACCGGTAAAATTATGCTACTGCTAAAATGATGCCACTTTTAACTAATGTCGTAGTCAGTCTAATGCCACCGATAAATTGAAAAAGGAAAGAAAGGCAGGAAAGCTACTACCTCTCTTTCAAAATACAAGATGTTTTGGTACATTAAATTGAACTACGAAAACGTCTTATATTAAGGAACAGAGGGTGTAGAATTCTTCAAATTATGCTGGCAAAGCTAGTCACACCTTTGTTAAAATTAATGTTCATTATGTTATCGGAGGAGGTCTGCATTTTTGTCTCTATTGCCTGTTGATTACATACCTAACATCATGATGTAATGGTAAGTCAATTTTTTTGTACAGTGTCACCGAAATGTCAAGGCGGTGATGGCATTTTATTTCAGTTGAACTGCACAAAAAAATCTTAAAAGACGAGGAAAGGTCAGGAATGGTTCAATCTTTCACAAATGTATGCCATCATGACATCCGTCGCTATTGCCTTCTTTATTCCTTTGAACAGGTGGTTAGAAACTATCTTGCTACCTTTTCCCATTAAGAAATTTGGAATGCTTAAATTTGTGAGTCTATGCTAACTGTCAACTAGTGCCACTTTTAATCACACTTTCAATATTTGTGCAAACAGGGATGCTCGATTTTAGTGGAACTGCACAAAAAGTCCAGATGGTTCAACATTATGACCATTATTTTCTGCAAACATTTATATCCAATCTATGGCACTATGAGCTGTTCATTACCAAGGTACATAGTTTGCTGCTATCTTGCTACTATCTTGCTTCTGTTTTTGTACTGTCATTAGATAGTAATATTAGTGGTTTGCATGTAAATTTATTGCCAGGGTGGACCTCCATTGGTGGTGAAGGACATGAATCAATGATTGGATGCTCACTTTTGGTTGTTTCGATTTCACCTCTTCCATCCCTGCAAACATGGATATCCTTGGTCTGATGAAGAATAGGCGCTATATTTCTGCTCTGTACCAGCAAATCAATTCAGTATCAAATTTTCCAGTGCAAAACATGACAGATGCTAGGCGGAAACGACTAGCAGAGACATGGTTAAACCGAAAATACAAGGTGGAGTATATGTTAACTAGCTGGTTGATATTTGTGCAAACAGATGTCTGCTCGTTGCTATTTGGCAAACAAACATAGGGACCTCAATTTTTGTGGAACTGCACAAAAGAATAGGATAGTCACTGCATGCAGTGCCATTTGAAAATAGACACAGAAGGATTGGATAGTCACTGCATGGACTGCACAAAAGTAGTACTATACTATTTATTGGCCAACACTAGGTGCTTCATTGCTCTGGTCTGATTATCCAATGGGCATCATCTTGCCAAACTTAAAGTTGAATTCCGAAAATAGTCTTGCCGTGTGATCGACAGATGACCACAACATATTTCAGTGGATGTTCCTCCATAATGTGTGGTTGATTCTCATGGTTCCATCTGTTGGTGAAACCACTTATGTTTGCTAGAGGAAATGTAGACTTTACAAACAAATTTGTCATTCACTCTGTACTGAATGTTGGCCCTGAGAAGCATCCATGTTAGTAGCAAGAACATATATATTGTGTATGATCTGTGAATCATTGAGATGCATAAACATGTTGATCTTATGTATGGGAATCCTACTAGTTGGTTGTAAATTTGGGCTATTAATGTGAACATATTAGTAAGCCAGGCCTGTGAGTCTGGTCTGAACATTTAGAGCGGATCGGCTCTTACTACTGTGCAGAGCAGTTCCTTTTTTCTCTTCGCTCAGTGTTTTCTTTTTTTTCGAAACGGAGGCAAAAGATTTGCCTCATGCATTAATTAAGAAAGAGTTCACAGTTGCTTTTACAAAGAAAAGCGAGACAGAAATTACAAAGACACTACTCTCCTGGCATGATGTGACCCAAATGTTTTGCGCCCGCGGTAACCCAAAGTTTTGCCTCAGACTGGATGTTGAACAACAGGATGGACGGAAGAGTAGACTTGTGCTGGAACACCCTAGCATTCCTCTCGCACCAAATGGTCCAACATGTTCCTTATTTCTCTTCGCTCAGTGTTTACAAGTTACTGATTGATCACTAGCTAGCCAACTAATACACTCCTGGTAGTTTTAGTTGCGACGCAAGATCCAAGGGTGGTAGTTTTTAGAATAAAAATGCCCTCCTCTGAAGAAACTGACATGCTGTTCTGAAGAAAATGTCATGCGAATCTGAAGAAACTGCCAGCAAAAACGTTCACAAATGCCTTCTCTCCTAGCGAACGTTCATCAGCTATTGCGATCCTACACGTACACTATCCGACCGACTCGATCCTACACGAATAACCAGCGGATCACGCACGTGCCTCATCTGGATGAATGGAGTGCACTCGTTTGACTGTCGTGCCGATGTGCGACCCAGCACTGACGGGACGGGACGGGAGTATGGTACAGTCATAATTTTAGTTTTTCCAGTTTTCCATGGCAAGCTGGCGCGCTAAGCCATGCCTGCTTTTGAATTGAATTCTGATGACCGTCGTGTTTCCCGCGACACACCGGTTTACCTATAGCCCGCCTATAATTACTGGTTCCCGGCGTGCTCTGGTGGCACATTCACCCAACGCACCCTATCCTCACAAGACCCCACCGGCCCGACGTCGCTCGCCACTTGCCCTCGCTCTCGCCATGTCCGTGATGCCCCCGCGCGGCAGCAATAGGCGCCGCCAGAGGCGCTCACCGCCGGAGTTAGTGTTCGGTTTTTCACGGGAAGGCGGACGGAGGGAGGAGGCATTCTTGTGGTCTTTAGATGGCAATGCGGAGAATGAGGATGCCTTGGAGCACGACCGCATGGCGGAGGAGCAGCGTACCACTGATTTGCGCCGCCAGCAGAGCATGGAGGAGGAGCAGCGCACCGCCTCTTTGCATCGCGAGCAGAGCGCCCGCAACTGGGCCGACTACGTGGAGGCCGGCACCCGGCGAATAGCCCTAGAGGCTGTCGGGCACGCACGCATGCGCGACGCTGAATTTTACTACCAGCTCGTCAAGTAGGTTTCCTGCTTAGAAGCCGAAGCTTCGGTGGACCACGCCGGCATGGAAAGGGCCAACGGGCGAGAGCAACGCGCCCTATCGCACCTCTGCCAAGTCCGAGGCGAGGAGGAGGACGTCAGTGCCGGCGTTTAGCGTGAGCCGCAGATGGCGGCCGGCACCGTCTAGTTAGCTAAGAGTATGTTAGTTGTTTTAAACTCGAGTATTAGTGCGAGTAGATAGTTAAGTTGGCTATGATGGTTGTCAACGTGGAAGTTCAGTACTCTATCTCTGAATCAGTCCTGTTACTTTGCTCTGAATGTTGAACTTTCCGATTGAACGTTTGGAATGGGCTGTTATATTTTTAAATGGGCTGTATTTGTCCGCCACAAATTAAGAAGCTGCTTGTGGGCTTACAAGGTGGACGCGTACACAAGGCTTTGTCAACTTAGTCAACAAACGATTGTGGCAGCCTAAGCCGTTGGATGTCAATCCAACGTCTGTCATGCTTTTTCAATCTCTTGTCTTCTTCCTCCAGGCTCCAGCCGCCCAAACCAAACCAACGCCGGCGGGATCACCTGCTCCCACCTTTTGTGGCTTGCCGCGCAGCCGCGCATGCATTGCTATCCAACTGTACCCTAACCGGTGCCAGGCCATCCCTCGACACCCCCCACCCACCCACCCCCACCTCCTGTTATTTTCCGGCGACGGCATCCCCACCCCGCACCAACCCTCATACTCCCCTCCATTTCCGACCACACTGCAGCATCTTCCATGGTTCCTTTTCGTTCCCATCTGAGGCCTCACCGTCGTCCTCCGCTTTGGTTCCCTCGCCGCGGCACCGCCTTCTGGCGTTCTCAATAATGCTACTTGTAGACTGCGTTGGTATTTCCCCGAAGAGGAGAGGATGATGCAGTATAGTAGAGATAAGTATTTCCCTCAGTTAAGAACCAAGGTTATCAATCCAGTAGGAGAACCAAGCAAAATTCCGTTAAGCGCACCTGCACACAGAAGAGCAAACACTTGCACCCAACGCAAATATGAGGGTTGTCAACCCTCTTAGCGGTTATTTGCAAGGATTAAATCTTATAGAGGTAAATAGATAAACTAAAATACTAATTAAAATAAAAGTAAATAAATTGCAGCAAGGTATTTTTAGGTTTTTTATATATGATAAAGTAGACCGGGGGCCATAGTTTTCACTAGAGGCTTCTCTCTCAAACACATAGCATACGGTGGGTAAACAAATTACCGTTGGGCAATTGATAGAAAAGCAAATAATTATGACGGATTCATGGCAATGATCATGTATATAGGCATCATGTCCGACACAAGTAGACCAACTCCTGCCTGCATCTACTACTATTACTCCACCCATCGACCGCTATCCAGCATGCATCTAGGGTATTAAGTATGAAACAGAGTAACGCCTTAAGCAAGATGACATGATGTAGACAAAGTAAACTCAAGCAATATGATTAAATCCCATCTTTTTATCCTTAATGGCAACAATACAAATATGTGTCATGTCCCCTTCTGTCACTGGGATTGAGCACCGCAAGATTGAACCCATCACAAAGCACCTCTCTCATTGCAAGACAAATCAATCTAGTAGGCCAACCCAAATCGATAGATCGGAGAGAAATACAAAGCTATAATAATTGTTGATGCGGAGCATCCTTCAATCATCCCCATGAATACCTAACCAACTCACCAAGCACCAAGTGGACCTATGACAAGAGCTCGCACACGTGCCATCGAGAACAAGGTGAACTCACTCTTATACGCCTTTCATATGGATATGGATGGAACTTGGATGCTACCTCACAAGGAAACGTTCTGTGTCATTAGGTATGAAGGATACTACCGCCAAGAAGCTAAGGACCATCGCCAAGTCCAAGGGGAACCATACCAAGGCCACGAGGAAGACGGAGGAGAAGAACCACAAGTGGACAGCACCTTCTAGGCAACCCTGTGCGCACGGGCCCTCTAGACCCCGTGGCCACGGGCTACTCAGAGCCGAGATGCTGTAGCACCCCGTGCGCACGGGCGTGTACCGTGCCCATGGGAACCCCGTGCGCACGGGCCTCACTGACCCCGTGCGCACGGCCCTCCCAGCGAGGTGGCCGACTTGTTCCTGTTTTGCCCCTCACTTCGTCCCTTACCTCTCTACTCCTATATATTTCGTACCCAAGACATTTGTTAGGGTTAGCAAAGTGTATTGAGATATTTTAGAGGGCTTTGCTGATCTACCTCTCCTCTAGGAGATCAAGACCTCCTAGGAGAAGATCCCAAGGGATATCAAGACCTCCTTTTGGAGAAGACTATCATCAAGACCTCATCTCCTTTGGAGTGGGAAGAACCTTACCTTTGTGCTACTTTTCCTTGGATTGTTCATGTATTCATGTGGATCTCATGTATGCTACTCTAGTGGATGTGTGATTTGGGTTCCTTTGAGTGATTTGCCTCTTGTGTTTTTGTGAGTTCATCCCTTTTCCCCCTCCAAGTGTGAAAAGATCTTCACTTAGGGTTCTAACCTACAACATCTTGGTATCATAAGCAAGGTTGATTCACATCTTGGAGTCCTCAACCCCCACTTTCTAGCCCGATTTTGCTTTGTTTTGTCCCAATTTTGAAAATCCCCACAAAAATAGCCATACCAATTTTTTTTGCATTTATTGGATCTTGTGAGATTTTGTTGATTTGGTCCATGAATTTCTTGTTTTGCAACTGGATCTACCCCTACCCACCATCCTCCATCTTTTCCACCATCAAATTCTTCCGAATTTTTCGAGTTTACCACGGATTTGGGGCTGTTCTTGCGCAGGCGGAACACCCCGTGCGCATGGGCCCCCGAGACCCCGTGCCCACGGGACCCCGTGCACATGGGAACCACTTACCCCGTGCGCATGGCCTCACCAGAGAGGTTTCCAGCTCGTGTTTTGGTCCAGTTTTACCACACTTTTGCACCACTTTCGTCTTCCGCACTAACACACGTGTTTTGTTAGAGATTTTGAGTTGCGGTTGCCGTTTCCTAAGGTGTTTCGGCTACTTAGGGACGGTTCTACATCACCATCACCGCCATTCATCATCGCCCGACTGCGACTTCGACATCGACCACTTCATTTTCATACCAACCGTAAGCAAGGACGGTAACCTCGATGACATCTTGTATTTATCCCTTGCCATTGCATTGATAGCCTTGAGCCATTTTGCGTCACTTACCCATCGAGACTAGCGAGTTGAGAATTGCCTGGCCACGGTCTTTGTGCACCTTAGTGATATGCCTACTCCGCATAGCTACATTTAGCGTGTATTTATCTTGCTATCATCACCGTGCTATAAGTCTCTCCCGTGCATATCTTACTTACTTGTCTTAGATATCGGCTCTCGCATCAAGCATTTTGGCATAGTCAAAAAAAAAGAGGAAGAAAAAGCTTTTAAGCAAAAGAGAAGAAACAAAGAGCTTGTAAGCAATAGCATTGAGCCTTTTTGCACAGTACATCATATTGGACCATACATAGATATCATACTTGGGATTGAAGACAAGCACATTACTCTCTTAGGTTGGTGCACAAGCGTATCTAGACCATTTGAGCAATCGAGCTAGTGTCTCTCTAGTATCCGTTTAACAAGAGCATTTTTCGTGGTTCCACATTTTGAGCTCATTCCTTGGTTGCGCGGATCCCATTCATCTTCGTGTGTGTGTTTCCAAGTGTTCTACTAGGGTGTGATCTATTTGTCTTACTTGCAATTTGTGAATCTTCTCAACATTTTTGATATCTTGACTAACACTTGCTTGAATTTTGTGCCACTATTCCTAACCAAGCTACTACATGAGCCTTACTTTGTAGGTGTGAGAAACAAACCCGGTACCAATTCTACTATTGTTGCACTACATTGAGTGATACTTGATACCTCCTCAATCTTTGGAAAAGGTAACTTTGGTATTGTTCTCTCATTTCCTACTCACCACCACTTGACTATGATGGATAGGCCAAGTACATCGGCGAACCCACTCTTTGAAGAGCAAGATGAGACGCATGATTACGTCACCAAGGGTCATCTCTTCGGCGTCCAACGAGCGCTACACCAAGAAAGGGATATCGCATCAAGCAACTCGCCACCGACTTGAGCCACTCCGAAACACGAACAAGTGACAACTTTGATGCCAAGCTTTCATCTCAAATGGAGGAATTGCACGACATGATGGCCAACCGCGCCACTTCCACGACTTCATCTCCGAGACGGCGTCATTCAAGTCGACACTCTTAGGATTCTTCTTCACGCTCAAGTCCATCTCGAGCACGTTCTCATTGGCGCAACAATCAAGACGGTCATCAAGCTCCACAAAATCCATTTCATGGCAATGGGTTACAAGACCGACTTCGAGCACGAGAACGACAAGCACGGCAAGAACAAGGTCAAGCTCAACCACGTCCAAGGCAAGATGACCAAGACGGCGACGCCCTCCGGCAAGAACAACAACACCGAGAAGATCAAGCACTTGAAGCGCAACGTGCTCTCCAAGAAGCAACCCAAGCCGTCCACGAGCGCAACCGTCGTGTGCGTGAACAAGAAGCGCTATGACATGAATAACGAGACAACGAAGCACACCTTGAGGAGCGCCAAGAAAGGAGAAATCAAGCTCGGATTCCACCTCCTAGACCCCCGCGTCAAGCAAATCGAATGGAGCATGAGGATGACGATCCACCACCACGGCAAGATCGACCTCACCATCGACGACATGATGACGAACAATGTTTCGGCAAGCTCAAGTTCACCATGCCCAAGTTCAATGGTGGCAACGATCCCGAAGAATATCTCTCATGGGCATTGAAGGTCGACAAGATATTTTGCCTTCACAATTACGATGAAGAAAAGAAGATCGCCATGGCATCTCTAGAGTTCCAAGACTATGTTCTCATTTGGTGGGAGCAAGTGATCGCAAGGCATCAAGAGAAGGGCGAGCCACCCATCGTGACTTGGAATCAAATGAAAGATGTCATGAGAGCTCGTTTTGTGCCTACAATTACAACTGCGACCTTTTCAAGAAACTCCAACTCCTCAAGCAAGGCACCAAGTCGGTTGAAGAAGACTATCAAGAAATGGAAGTTTCCATGATACGTGCCAATGTCAAGGAAGATGATGAACAAACTATGGCGCGTTTCTTGAATGGCCTCGATCATCCCATCAAGAAAATAGCGGACTTCCAACCGTACTCCAACCTCCTCGAGCTAGTGCACCAAGCGACCAAGGCGGAGCGACAAGTGCAAGAGGACTACAAGTACTCCAAGTACTCTTCCAAGACCTACGGCTCATACAATCAAGCTTCAACAACTTTGACAACTCCTTCCACGACTCGAGCTACACCAAGTACCGGCGACAAGTCAAGCTCCAAGCAACCTTCGACATCTTCGAGTCGTCTTCCTCCTACTACAAGCAACTCCAAGCAAAAGCCTTCGTCATCGACACCTCCTATGGATGCCAACAAGACAAGTGACATCAAATGCTTCACTTGCAAGGGCTGAGGCCACAAATCATTCGAGTGCCCAACACGATGCACAATGATCCTCAACGACGACGGCACCTACGACTCCATGAGCGAAGATGAAATGGAAGCCCTCCAGCACGTGGCTATGCACCGCCAAGTGAATGAAGATGACGATGCGCAAATCTTTTGCGACAACGATGTGAGCCCCGCTCTTGTTGTCTCCAAGGTCTTGACACTTCAACAACATCAAGACGAGGACCAACATTGCCACATCTTCCATACCAAAGTGGGTATCCAAGGACGTTCCGTAAAGGTTATCATCGACGGCGGAAGTTGCCACAATTTGGCAAGTGAAGAATTATGCTCCAAGCTACAGTTGTTCAAGAAGAAGCACCCTCGCCCATACAAGGTCCAATGGCTTAGCAACTTCGGCACCATTCAAGTGGAGCACACCATCCAAGTATCCTTCAAGATCGGCGCCTACGAAGACACATTGGAGTGCGATGTGGTTCCTATGTCCGTATTCCATCTACTTCTTGGGAGACCTTGGCAATTCGACCGCGGCATCATCCACAATGGAAGGACCAATCACTATAGCTTCAAGATGAAGGACAAGGAATTCGTTCTTTAACCAATGTCTCCAAGTCAAGTCGTCGCCGACAACCAAGCATCGGGCCATCGTGAAGAGACTAGTGAGAGAGTGAACCACCACAAAGAGACTGAGCGCCACAAGCCAAAATTGAGTGACTCCACGATGAACGACAAGAAAAACTAAGTCCTACTCGCCACCAAAAGAGACACGAGGGATGTGAGTGAGAGCCCATCAAGTGTTCTTCACTTTGTGCTTTTATGCAATGGTGAAGTTGAGCGGACTAATACTTCACAACATCTTCATCTAGTGTTGTCTCATCTCTTGCAGGAATACAAGGACGTGTTTCCCGATGAGCTACCTCCTGGACTTCCTCCTCTACGTGGAATTGAACACCGCATTGATCTCATCCCCGGCGCACCTCTACCGAACAAGGCACCATATCGCGTCAACCCCGACGAGACCAAAGAAATCCAACGGCAAGTCCAACATCTCATGGAGAATGGGTATGTACGCGAGAGCTTGAGTCCATGTGCCGTTCCGGTAATTCTTGTGCCTAAGAAAGATGGTACCTATCGCATGTGTTCCGATTGTCGTCCCATAAATGCTATCACCGTTAGATATCGCCATCCCATTCCACGCCTTGATGACATGCTTGATGAACTTAGTGGAGCCACCATTTTCTCAAAAATTGATCTTAAAAGTGGTTGCTATCAAATACGCATGCAAGAAGGTGATGAATGGAAAATGACTTTCAAAACCAAATTTGGCTTGTATGAATGGTTAGTCATGCCTATGGGCTTATCTCAAGCACCTAGCACTTTTATGCGTGTCATGCATTATGTTCTTCGCAAACTCATTGGCATAAGCGTTGTGGTCTATTTTGATGACATTCTTGTGTTTAGTGAAACTCTTGAAGATCATGTCAAACACCTTAGAGACGTATTGCAAGTTCTTAGAGACGAGAGACTTTATGCTAACATGGAAAATGCACTTTTGGTGTTGATAAGCTTGTTTTCTTGGGCTTTGTGATCTCTTCTAAGGGTGTTGAAGTTGATGAGTCTAAAATTGACGCTATTAAAACTTGGCCACAACCAACCAACTTGCAACAAGTGCGTAGCTTCCTTGGTCTAGCCGGATTCTATCGTCGCTTTGTTAAGGACTTTAGGACTATTGCTACGCCATTACATGCTTTGAGTAAGAAGAATGAACCTTTTGTTTGGGGGCCTTCCCAAGATACCGCATTTCATGAGCTTAAGAATTTGCTTACACATTGTCGGCGTACGACACCTATGGGATCGAGAGGATCCCTTTTACGGTTCGGCTAGGGAAAAGATGTACACAAAGAGCGGATCCAACGATCAACGCGGGGATCTTTACCCAGGTTTGGGCCGCTGAGAAGCGTAAAACCCTACTCCTGCTTTTGTTTGTTGTGGGTGTTCTTAAGCTCAAGTACACGGAGCGCTTGCGATGAACAGTACGTTCAAGAAGCAGCTACGCATGCAGAATGGGCCAGAAGGTCCTCCCCCCTGTAGCTTCGCCTTGGGCCTCCTTTTATACGTCCAAGGGGTCACCAACAGTGGCGAACAGTAAGTACAAGAGGTGTAAAGTTGCTACAGGGTTTACATGTTTATCACTGACGACTTAGGACAAACACATTTAATGCTCCACTTAGGTGTCCCTTACTTTCTTGGGGACGGAAAAAGAGCCCGTCCCATCAGCACCGCTTAACCCCATCCGCCGTTAGTGCCATGACACGCACACAGGAGGACAAGCCCTAAATGACAGGCTGGTCGCTGCGCTGGAGCGGTGGTAGGGCGGTGGGATCTTGCCGGGTGTGAGGCCTTGCCGGGCCTTCGCAAGCCTTCCCGGCAAGTATCATGCCGGGAATCCAGACTGCGATCTTCTGTCTTCTGATCATCGGCTTGAATGCCTTCTTGATATTCTTGTGTTTGTTCCCAGCTGTCCTCCGGCAATCCTTGCCGGGTCTTGTCTTGCTAGGAGATCATGCCGTTGGGAAGAAGCTTCTCCCCAACGAGCTCTTGTTCTTGCTTGTTAATATAATGCTTGCCAAATATGGTATTCGCCGGGAAGCTTGGCCTTGCCGGGGTTGCCAGGCAACGATCTTGGACGGGAATGACCCATGCTAAGAAGGTTGATGAGACCCTGGTTCTCATTACACCGACAGGAGCCCCCGGCCCCGC
Source organism: Elymus sibiricus (assembly GCA_039707655.1). Lineage (NCBI taxonomy): Eukaryota > Viridiplantae > Streptophyta > Magnoliopsida > Poales > Poaceae > Elymus > Elymus sibiricus. The sequence continues at coordinate 270,618,255 of CM077666.1, read as the reverse complement.
CTTCAGCAGAGAACTCAAAGATCTCGATGCTGGAGGTGGGGCCAAATTTGGCGTGGGTCATGACTGCCATGCCCTTTCCTTCTGGAAGTATAGTTGTTTAAGAAAAACAGCCCTTGTCGGAGTGCATGGCTCGACGACAAGGTTGAAAGCCCCCTTGTCGGAGCGTATGGCTCGACGACAAGGTTGAAATCCCCCTTGTCGGAGCGTATGCCTCGACGTCAAGGTTGAAAGCCCACTTGTCGGAGCGCATGACTCGACGACAATGTTGAAAGCCCCCTTGTCGGAGCGCATGACTCGACAACAAGGTTGAAAGCCCCCTTGTCGGAGCGTATGGCTCGACGACAAGGTTTGCTATTCTTCCGCCGAAGAATATTTCTGGAAAAGTTTGCGAGTTCAGCAGAGAACCTTGACGTTCTCGATGCCGGCCTCCGTCAAAGATGTTGCCGGGAAGGCTTGTGACTTCAGCGGAGAACTTTGACGTTCTCGACGCCGGCTTCCGGCAAGGATGTTGCCGGGAAGGCTTATGACTTCAGCGGAGAACTTTGACGTTCTCGACGCCGGCTTCCGGCAAGGATGTTGCCGGGAAGGCTTATGACTTCAGCGGAGAAATTTGACGTTCTCGATGCCGGCTTCCGGCAAGGATGTTGCCGGGAAGGCCGTGAAGTAATCACCCACCTGTATACCTGTAGCACTGGTTCGGGCATGTAATGCCACGACAGCGTTTTAACACAACAAGTTAATTAGCTCCTGGCTTTATGACTAATTTGTTGTAATTTTGACTTCTGCCGAATATTCCCTTGCTTGCCGGAACACTTTCCGTTGTGCATGATCCAGTCAGCAGCGCTTTGAGGAGCGGGTCCTTAGCGGCTTGCCGGGAACGCCGCCTCTCGAAAAAGGTTTTTCCTTCCCAGCTTTAGTGCAGCTGCTCACATCGCCGAGCGGACTCGAGGCGACAAGGAGCGCAACTAGCCCCGGGAAGGCTCCTCAGCATACGGGTTTACGCAGAAACCTTAGAATAAAACTTACTAAGCCCTTTCCTTAGATGATTGCATTTTTGTACAATGAGTCCCTACGTTTGCCGGAATGCTCCCTGAATGCGCACGTCCTGGTCAATGGTGCTTAGGATCGGGTCCTGTCTAGCAGCCTATCGAGAACGCCGCCTCTTCGGGAGCTTAACGCTTTAGAAACAATCGCAACTGCATCTGTATTGCTGGGCGGACCCAAAGCAACCATGAGCGCAGAATGTTTCAAGAGCGCTCCTTCGCGCACAGGTTATGTACAAAAATATCATCGAGGATAAGACTAAATAGCAGAAAGTAATTAAAGTTTTAGTACTTAGCTTTCTGTGAAGCATGATGTTGACGAAGAGGGCATAGTGTATGGCAAAGAATTTCAGCCGTCCCCGCTTCTCCCGCCACCTCCTCCGCCAGTGCCCACGCCGTCGCCCGTCTGTGTGGGTACGGGCAGACCGGACGTGGATGGATCAACCGCCGTAGCGCCCTTCTTCTTGGGAGCCATGGCGACGAAAGTGATCAAAAACTGGCGTGCTGACCGCTAGATCGGGTTCGCGCAACCTCTTCCCCTACCTGGCGCGCCAAAGATGCCGGCGTACGACACCTATGGGATCGAGAGGATCCCTTTTACGGTTCGGCTAGGGAAAAGATGTACACAAAGAGCGGATCCAACGATCAACGCGGGGATCTTTACCCAGGTTCGGGCCGCTGAGAAGCGTAAAACCCTACTCCTGCTTTTGTTTGTTGTGGGTGTTCTTAAGCTCAAGTACACGGAGCGCTTGCGATGAACAGTACGTTCAAGAAGCAGCTACGCATGCAGAATGGGCCAGAAGGTCCTCCCCCCTGTAGCTTCGCCTTGGGCCTCCTTTTATACGTCCAAGGGGTCACCAACAGTGGCGAACAGTAAGTACAAGAGGTGTAAAGTTGCTACAGGGTTTACATGTTTATCACTAACGACTTAGGACAAGCTCATTTAATGCTCCACTTAGGTGTCCCTTACTTTCTTGGGGACGGAAAAAGAGCCCATCCCATCAGCACCGCTTAACCCCATCCGCCGTTAGTGCCATGACACGCACACAGGAGGACAAGCCCTAAATGACAGGCTGGTCGCTGCGCTGGAGCGGTGGTAGGGCGGTGGGATCTTGCCGGGTGCGAGGCCTTGCTGGGCCTTCGCAAGCCTTCCCGGCAAGTATCATGCCGGGAATCCAGACTGCAATCTTCTGTCTTCTGATCATCGGCTTGAATGCCTTCTTGATATTCTTGTGTTTGTTCCCAGCTGTCCTCCGGCAGGCCTTGCCGGGTCTTGTATTGCTAGGAGATCATGCCGCTGGGAAGAAGCTTCTCCCCAACGAGCTCTTGTTCTTGCTTGTTAATATAATGCTTGCCAGATATGGTATTCGCCGGGAAGCTTGGCCTTGCCGGGGTTGCCAGGCAACGATCCTGGACGGGAATGACCCATGCTAAGAAGGTTGATGAGACCCTGGTTCTCATTACACCGACAGGAGCCCCCGGCCCCGCCTTCAGCAGAGAACTCAAAGATCTCGATGCTGGAGGTGGGGCCAAATTTGGCGTGGGTCATGACTGCCATGCCCTTTCCTTCTGGAAGTATAGTTGTTTAAGAAAAACAGCCCTTGTCGGAGTGCATGGCTCGACGACAAGGTTGAAAGCCCCCTTGTCGGAGTGTATGGCTCGACGACAAGGTTGAAAGCCCCCTTGTCGGAGCGTATGCCTCGACGTCAAGGTTGAAAGCCCCCTTGTCGGAGCGCATGACTCGACGACAATGTTGAAAGCCCCCTTGTCGGAGCGCATGACTCGACGACAAGGTTGAAAGCCCCCTTGTCGGAGCGTATGGCTCGACGACAAGGTTTGCTATTCTTCCGCCGAAGAATATTTCTGGAAAAGTTTGCGAGTTCAGCAGAGAACCTTGACGTTCTCGATGCCGGCCTCCGTCAAAGATGTTGCCGGGAAGGCTTGTGACTTCAGCGGAGAACTTTGACGTTCTCGACGCCGGCTTCCGGCAAGGATGTTGCCGGGAAGGCTTATGACTTCAGCGGAGAACTTTGACGTTCTCGACGCCGGCTTCCGGCAAGGATGTTGCCGGGAAGGCTTGTGACTTCAACGGAGAACTTTGACGTTCTCGATGCCGGCTTCCGGCAAGGATGTTGCCGGGAAGGCCGTGAAGTAATCACCCACCTGTATACCTGTAGCACTGGTTCGGGCATGTAATGCCACGACAGCGTTTTAACACAACAAGTTAATTAGCTCCTGGCTTTATGACTAATTTGTTGTAATTTTGACTTCTGCCGAATATTCCCTTGCTTGCCGGAACACTTTCCGTTGCGCATGATCCAGTCAGCAGCGCTTTGAGGAGCGGGTCCTTAGCGGCTTGCCGGGAACGCCGCCTCTCGAAAAAGGTTTTTCCTTCCCAGCTTTAGTGCAGCTGCTCACATCGCCGAGCGGACTCGAGGCGACAAGGAGCGCAACTAGCCCCGGGAAGGCTCCTCAGCATACGGGTTTACGCAGAAACCTTAGAATAAAACTTACTAAGCCCTTTCCTTAGATGATTGCATTTTTGTACAATGAGTCCCTACGTTTGCCGGAATGCTCCCTGAATGCGCACGTCCTGGTCAATGGTGCTTAGGATCGGGTCCTGTCTAGCAGCCTATCGAGAACGCCGCCTCTTCGGGAGCTTAACGCTTTAGAAACAATCGCAACTGCATCTGTATTGCTGGGCGGACCCAAAGCAACCATGAGCGCAGAATGTTTCAAGAGCGCTCCTTCGCGCACAGGTTATGTACAAAAATATCATCGAGGATAAGACTAAACAGCAGAAAGTAATTAAAGTTATAGTACTTAGCTTTCTGTGAAGCATGATGTTGACGAAGAGGGCGTAGTGTATGGCAAAGAATTTCAGCCGTCCCCGCTTCTCCCGCTGCCTCCTCCGCCCGTGCCCACGCCGTCGCCCGTCTGTGTGGGTACGGGCAGACCGGACGCGGATGGATCAACCGCCGTAGCGCCCTTCTTCTTGGGAGCCATGGCGACGAAAGTGATCAAAAACTGGCGCGCTGACCGCTAGATCGGGTTCGTGCAACCTCTTCCCCTACCTGGCGCGCCAAAGATGCCGGCGTACGACACCTATGGGATCGAGAGGATCCCTTTTACGGTTCGGCTAGGGAAAAGATGTACACAAAGAGCGGATCCAACGATCAATGCAGGGATCTTTACCCAGGTTCGGGCCGCTGAGAAGTGTAAAAGCCTACTCATGCTTTTGTTTGTTGTGGGTGTTCTTAAGCTCAAGTACACGGAGCGCTTGCGATGAACAGTACGTTCAAGAAGCAGCTACGCATGCAGAATGGGCTAGAAGGTCCTCCCCCCTGTAGCTTTGCCTTGGGCCTCCTTTTATACGTCCAAGGGGTCACCAACAGTGGCGGACAGTAAGTACAAGAGGTGTAAAGTTGCTACAGGGTTTACATTTTTATCACTGACGACTTAGGACAAACGCATTTAATGCTCCACTTAGGTGTCCCTTACTTTCTTGGGGACGGAAAAAGAGCCCGTCCCATCAGCACCGCTTAACCCCATCCGCCGTTAGTGCCATGACACGCACACAGGAGGACAAGCCCTAAATGACAGGCTGGTCGCTGCGCTGGAGCGGTGGCAGGGCGGTGGGATCTTGCCTGGTGCGAGGCCTTGCTGGGCCTTCGCAAGCCTTCCCGGCAAGTATCTTGCCGGGAATCCAGCCTTCGATCTTCTGTCTTCTGATCATCGGCTTGAATGCCTTCTTGATATTCTTGTGTTTGTTCCCAGCTGTCCTCCGGCAGGCCTTGCCGGGTCTTGTCTTGCTAGGAGATCATGCCGCTGGGAAGAAGCTTCTCCCCAACGAGCTCTTGTTCTTGCTTGTTAATATAATGCTTGCCAGATATGGTATTCGCCGGGAAGCTTGGCCTTGCCGGGGTTGCCAGGCAACGATCCTGGACGGGAATGACCCATGCTAAGAAGGTTGATGAGACCCTGGTTCTCATTACACCGACACACATGCTCCAATTCTTGCATTACCAAACTTTGAGAAAACTTTTTAAGTGCATTGTGACGCTAGTGGTAATGGCATAGGAGGAGTTTTAATGCAAGAAAAGCAACCCATTGCATATTTTAGTGAAAAGCTTTCTGGTGCTCAACTTAACTATCCCATCTATGACAAAGAGTTATATGCTTTGGTGAGAGTCTTGCATGTTTGGGAGCATTATCTCCGACCTCGTGAATTTGTCATCCATACCGATCATGAAACGCTTAAGTACCTTAAAGGTCATATAAAATTGAATAAAAGGCATGCTAAATGGAGTGAATTTATTGAGTCCTTCCCTTACATAATCAAATATATCAAGGGAAAGGATAATGTTGTAGCGGACGCTCTTTCACGCAAGTGCATGATAGTTACACAACTTGAATTGAATGTTATTGGCTTTGAGCACATTAAAGATTTATATGAGCATGATGATTCTTTTGCACCTCCTTATGCCAAATGTCTTGCTAACACTTATTGGGAGTGATATTATATCAAGAATGGATACCTTATGCGTGCTAACAAACTTTGTGTTCCCAAGTCTTCTCTTCGTTTGTGTCTTTTGCAAGAGGCTCACGGTGGTGGACTTATGGGACATTTCGGTCGTGACAAGACTTTTGCCACGCTCTCCAACAAGTACTATCGGCCCAAGATGTTTTGCGATGTCGCATGCTACACCAACCGATGATCCACATGTCGCAAAGCTAAGTCACAAGCTCAATCTCATGGTTTACATATGCCACTTCCTATACCATATCATCCATGGGAAGACATTAGTACGGATTTTGTGCTTGGCTTGCCTAGAACAAAGAATGGAAAAGACTCGGTATTTGTAGTTGTTGACCGTTTCTCTAAAATGGCACATTTCATTCCATGTCACAAGAACGACGATGCTTCACATGTTGCAAATTTGTTTTGTGGGGAAATATTGCGCCTTCATGGAATGCCCAAGATGATTGTGTCGGACCGCACCGTCAAGTTCCTAAGCTACTTTTGGAAGACACTATGCGGCAAGCTCGGGATCAAGCTCCTATTCACGTCGGCCTATCACCCACAAACCGATGGCCAAACAGAAGTCACCAACTGGATGCTCTCTACACTACTTCACGTGTTGATCAAGAAGAACCTCACGGAATGGGAGGAATTCCTACCGATCGCCGAGTACGCCTACAATCGAGCAAGACACTCTACCACGGGCAAGTCTCCCTTCGAAGTGGTCTATGGCTTCAACCCTTTGTCGCCATTAGACATCCTACCGCTACCACTATAAGAGCGAGCGAACTTGGACGCAAGCGCAAGAGCAACATACATTAAGAAGGTGCATGAAGACACAAGGCTCACGATAGAATGCCAAGTACAATGCCTCGCCAACAAGCTCAACGCAAACAAGCACCCCATGGTGTTCAACCCCGGAGATCTCGTGTGGCTACACCTTCGAAAGGACCGCTGACAAGAGCTTGCACACGTGCCATCGAGAACGAGGTGAACTCACTCCTATATGCCATTCATATGGATATGGATGGCACTTGGATGCTACCTCACAACGAAACGTTGTGTGTCATTAGGTATGAAGGAGACTACCGCCAAGAAGCTAAGGACCATCGCCAAGTCCAAGGGGAACCACGCCAAGGCCACGAGGAAGACGGAGGAGAAGAACCACAAGTGGACAGCACCTCCCAGGCAACCCCGTGCGCACGGGCCCTCCAGACCCCGTGTCCACGGGCTACTCAGAGCCGAGACGCTGTAGCACCCCATGCGCACGGGCGTGTACCGTGCCCACGGGACCCCCGTGCACACGGGCCTCACTGACCCCGTGCGCACGGCCCTCCCAGCGAGGTGGCCGACTTGTTCCTGTTTTGCCCCTCACTTCGTTCCTTACCTCTCTACTCCTATATATTTCGTACCCAAGACATTTGTTAGGGTTAGCAAAGTGTATTGAGATATTTTAGAGGGCTTTGCTCATCTACCTCTCCTCTAGGAGATCAAGACCTCCTAGGAGAAGATCCCAAGGGATATCAAGACCTCCTTTTGGAGAAGACTGTCATCAAGACCTCATCTCCTTTGGAGTGGGAAGAACCTTACCTTTGTGCTACTTTTCCTTGGATTGTTCATGTATTCATGTGGATCTCATGTATGCTACTCTAGTGGATGCGTAATTTGGGTTTGTTTGAGTGATTTGCCTCTTGTGTTTTTGTGAGTTCATCCCTTTTCCCCCTCCAAGTGTGAAAAGATCTTCACTTAGGGTTCTACCCTACAACAATCATGCATAAAAGAGTTCAGAGAAGAATCAAATATTTCTCATGAATAATCTGATCATAAACTCACAATTCATCGGATCCCAACAAACACACCGCAAAAGAAGATTACATCGGATAGAACTCCAAGAACATCGAGGAGAACATGGTATTGAAGATCAAAGAGAGAGAAGAAGCCATCTAGCTACTAGCTATGGACCCGTAGGTCTGTGGTAAACTACTCACACATCATCGGAAGGGCAGCAAGGTTGATGAAGAAGCCCTCTGTGATCGATTCCCCCTCCGGCAGAGTACCGGAAAAGGCCTCCAGATGGGATCGCGGAAGAACAGAGGCTTGCGGCGGTGGAAAGGTTTTCTCTTCTGTCCCTCTGGTATATTGGGAATATTTGAGAATTTATAGCGTTGGAATTAGGTCAGGGGCAACGAGGGGCCCACAAGCCTGGGGGGCGCGCCCTACCCCTTGGGTGCGCCCTCCAGGCTTGTCGCCTTCTCGTGGCTCTTCTGGTCTTCTCCCGAAGCTTCGTGGGTCTCTTCTGGTCCAGAAAAAATTAATCCAAAGTTTTTTTTCTCGTTTGGACACTTTTTGATAATGATTTTCTGAAAAGGCAAAAATAAGGAGAAAACAGCAACTGGCACTGGGCACTGGGTTAATAGGTTAGTCTCAAAAAATGATATATAATGGCATATAATTGCATATAAAACATCCAAGATTGATACTATAATAGCATGGAACAATCAAAAATTATAGATACGTTGGAGACGTATCAAGCATCCCCAAGCTTAATTCCTGCTCGTCCTGGGGTAGGTAAATGATAAAAACAGAATTTTTGATGTGGAATGATACCTATCATGTTTCATCATGTAATCTTTCTCTTACGGTATGAATAATAAGATCCGAATGATTCTAAGCAATAGTCTATAATTTTATATAAAGACATCAATACTCAGGCATACTAATAAACAATCATGTCTTTCAAAATAAAAATGCTAAAAATGTTATCCCTACAAAATCATACAATCATGTCATGCTCCATCTTCTTAACACAAAATATTTATCATGAACAACCCCGGTTTTAGCCAAGCAATTGGTTCATACTTTTTAACGCGCTTCAGCTTTTTCAACCCCCAGGCAATACATGAGCGCAAGCCTTGGATATAGCACTATGGGTGGAATAGAGTGTGGTGGAAGAGATAAATAAGAGAAGTCAAAAATAAGAAGATAGTCTCACACCGACGAGGCTTATCAACGGGCAATGGAGATGCCCATCAATTGATGTCAATGCGAGGAGTAGGGATTGCCATGCAACGGATGCACTAAGAGCTATAAGTGTATGAAAGCTCAACATGAAAACTAAGTGGGTGTGCATCCAACTTGCTTGCTCATGAAGACCTTGGGCATTTGAGGAAGCCCGTCATCGGAATATACAAGCCAAGTTCTATAATGAAAAATTCCCACTAGTATATGAAAGTGACAAAATACGAGACTCTCCATATGAACAACATGGTGCTACTCTAAAGCACAAGTGTGGAAAAAGGACTTCTCTCATTTTCTCTCATATTTTTATTGTCATGGCTCTTTTTGGCCTCTTTTTTTTCTTTTTCTTTTTCTTTTTTTTTCATCCGGAGTCTCATCCCGACTTGTGGGGGAATCATGGTCTCCATCATCCTTTCCTCACAGGGACAATTCTCTAATAATGATGATCATCACACTTTTATTTACTTACAACTCAATATTACAACTCGATACTAGAACAAAAATATGGCTTGATATGAATGCCTCTGGCAGTGTACCAGGATGTGCAATGATGCTAGCGTAACATGTATAAAAATGATGAACCGTGGCTGAGCTACAAATACTATGTCAGCTATATGATCATGCAAAGCAATATGACAATGACGATGTGTGTCATAAAAACAGAACGGTGGAAGTTGCATGGCAATGTATCTCGGAATGGCTATGGAAATGCCATGATAGGTAGGTATGGTGGCTGTTTTGAGGAAGATATACAGAGGCTTATGTGTGATAGAGCGTATCATGTCACGGGGTTTGGATGCACCGGCGAAGTTTGCACCAACTCTCGATGTGAGAAAGGGCAATGCACGGTACCGAAGAGGCTAGCAAATTGCGGAAGGGTGAGAGTGCCTATAATCCATGGACTCACATTAGTCATAAGGAACTCATATACTTATTGCAAAAGTTTATTAGCCCTCGAAGCAAAGTACTACTACGCATGCCCCTAGGGGGGAGGTTGGTAGGAGTTAACCATCGCGCGCCCCCGACCGCCACACAAAGGAAGACAATCAACAATAAATCATGCTCCAACTTCTTAGCATAATGACAGATCATACATGCATGCTTCGGGAATCACAAACCTTAACACCAATATTCTTACTAAACCACAATTATCTATTAATACCTCCCACATATTACCATCTTAATATCGTAAAACTATTGCAAGGAATAAAACTTATCATATTCAGTGATCTACATGAAAGTTTTTATTATATCCCTCTTGAATACATATCATATCAGGACCAAATTCATAACCCGTGCATATTACCATTGCTATTCATTAGACTCTCAAAAAGATATAAGTGAAGCATGAGAGTGCAACTATTTCTTTAAAATATAACCACCGCCGTGCTCAAAAAAATATAAGTGAAGCACTAGAGCAACTGCCTAGCTCAAAAGATATAAGTGAAGCACATAGAGTAGTCTAACAAATCACGAATAATGTGTGTCCCTCTCAAAAAGGTGTGTTCAGCAAAGATGATTGTGACAAACTAAAAAGCAAACAAACTATATCACAAGACGCTCCAAGTAAAACACATATCATGTGATGAATAAAAATATAGCTCCAAGTGAGTTACCGATAGATTGTAGACGAAAGAGGGGATGCCTTCCGGGGCATCCCCAAGCTTAGACGCTTGAGTCTTCCTTCAATATTACCTTGGGGTGCCTTGGGCAACCCCAAGCTTAGGCTCTTGCCGCTCCTTATTCCTTTGTCCATCGTAGTCTCACCCAAAACTTGAAAACTTTAGCACACAAAACTCAACAGAAACCTCGTCAGATCCGTTAGTATAACAAACAAATCTTAAACTTTAGGTACTGTTGTAAATTGATTCATATTTAATATTAGCATAATGCTACTGTACTCCAACTTCTCCATGACTCATGCCCCCCGATAAGATCCATAGATTCATCAAAATAAGCAAACTATGCAATAAAAACAGAATCTGTCTAAAACAGAACAGTCTGTAAAGATCTGAATTAACGTCATACTTATGTAACTCCACAAATTCTGAAAAATTAGGAAAACGTGGGAAATTCATATATCAATACTGTGTAAAAAATTCAGAATTTGATCGCGCTCCAGAAAAAAAAAGCAAAAATTCCAGCACTGGGTGCAAAACTTTCTGTTTTCCAACAGCATCTATCATACTATCTTCCAAATCATCCCAAAGGCATTACTTGGCACAAACACTAATTAAAACATAAAAATATAATCATAAAAGAGGCTATAATTGTGTAAACACTCAAGAACAGAAAGAAAAAGCAAAAATTTATTTTATTCACTGGGTTGCCTCCCAACAAGCGCTATTGTTTTATGCCCCTAGCTAGGCATAATGCATAGTTTCAAGTGTTGTCATCCTTCAAGTTAATTACATAGGTGGCCCTAATTATAGATTCATAAGGTGCTTTAATTCTCTTTCTAGGGAAGTGTTCCATCCCTTTCTTAAGTGGAAATTGAAATCTTATATTACCTTCTTTCATATCTATAATAGCACCTATTGTTCGTAGAAAAGGCCTACCAAGTATTATGGGGCAAGAAGGATTGCATTCAATATCAAAAACAATAAAGTCCATGGGAACATAATTCCTATTTGCAAGAATAAGCACATCATTTATTCTATCCAATGGCTTTTTAATAGTAGAATCCGCAAGATGCAAATTAAGGGAACAAGGATCCATGTCGATGAGACCTAGCACATCACACAAAGACTTTGGTATAGTGGAAACGCTAGCACCAAGATCACAAAGGGCATTACATTCATAATCCTTAATTTTGACTTTAATAGTAGGTTCCCATTCATCTTGTAATTTTCTAGGAATTGAAACTTCCAACTCAAGTTTTTCTTCGTGCGCTTTCATCATGGCTTCTACAATATGTTTAGTGAAAGCTTTATTTTGTTCATATGCATTTGGTGAATTAATCATGGATTGCAACAAGGAAATACACTCAATTAAAGAACAACTATCATAATTAAAGTCCTTGTAATCAAAAGTAGTGGGTGCATTACTATTTAAAGTTTTGACCTCTCCAAACCCACTTTTTTCATTTTTTATTAGGATTATCACCCTCCAAGCAATTGGGACTCCTTCTATCTAAAGTTGAATCTTCTTTAGTCCCTTTTTCATCAAGTTTTATGTTACTAAATAATGATTTAATAGGGGTGACACCAATCATTTTAATATCTTCATCATTACTACGGTAGAAACCGGGTGGAATCGCTTTTTCTAGAAATTCTCGCTTAGCTCTCAACCTAGCGGTCCTTTCTTTACTTTCATTAATGGAGACATAGATAGATTTAATAGACTCATTTATATCATGCTTGGGTGGAAAAATTTTAGTTTTGAGATTTTCCACATCATGAGCAATTCTATCCATGTTCCTATCCAATTCATCAATTCTATTCAATTTTTCTTCTATCATAGCATTGAAATTCTTTTGTGAATTAATAAATTATTTAATATTACTTTCAAGATCAGAGGGCATCCTATTATTATTATTATTATAAGAATTACCATAAGGATTGCCATAATTATTAGAGGAATTTCCAGGAAACGGTCTAGGATTGAAATTACCCCTATAAGCATTGTTATTGAAATTATTTCTAGAGACAAAATTCACATCAATAGCATCATTATTTTGCTCAATCAAAGTAGACAATGGCACATCATTAGGATCAATATGAGCATTTTTACTAGCAACCAATTTCAATAAAGCATCCATTTTATCACTCAAAGTATTAATTTCTTCAACAGAATTTACCTTCTTACCAGTTGGAGTTCGTTCAGTGTGCCATTGAGAATAATTTGTCATGATATTATCAAGAAGTTTTGTAGCTTCTCCCAATGTAATTTCCATAAAAGTAACACGTGCGGCAGAGTCTAGCAAATTTCTAGAGACAAAATTTAGTCCCGCATAAATTTTTTGTATGATCATCCATGAATTTAAGCCATGAGTTGGGTAATTTCTTTTCATTAATTTCATTCTCTCCCAAGATTGTGCAACATGTTCATGCTCAAGTTGCTTAAAATTCATAATTTGATTTCTTAGAGAAATAATCTTAGCAGGATGAAAATACTTGGTAATAAAAGCATCCTTACACTTATCCCAAGAATCAATACTATTTCTAGGCAAGGATGAAAACCAAGTTTTAGCACGATCTCGCAGTGAGACAGAAATAATTTTAATTTGACAATATCATTATCCACATCTTTTTTCTTTTGCATATCACAAAGCTCAACGAAAGTATTTAGATGGGATGCAGCATCTTCATAGGACTACCAGAAAATTGTTCTTTCATAACAAGATTAAGCAAAGCAGCATTAATGTCACACGACTCCACACTAGTGGCGGCAGGAGCAATAGGAGTACTAATAAAATCATTATTATTAGTATTGGAAAAGTCACACAATTTTGTATTTTCTTGAGACATCATGCCGAAGCAAGTAAACTAGCAAACAAGCAAATAAAAATATTTTTGTGTTTTTGTAAAAAAAAATTAGAAGTGGGGGAGATGAAAACTAGAGACAAATGCAAATAAAAAACAAATAAAATAAATGCAAGTGGATGATAGTTTGTGCGAAGGTACTTGGTAATTTTGATGATGTGTCCCCGGCAACGGCGCCAGAAATTCTTCCTGCTACTTGTAGACTGCGTTGGTATTTCCCCGAAGAGGAGAGGATGATGCATTATAGTAGAGATAAGTATTTCCCTCAGTGAAGAACCAAGGTTATCAATCTAGTAGGAGAACCAAGAAAAAATCTGTTAAGCGCACCTGTACACACAAGAGCAAACACTTGCACCCAACTCAAATAAGAGGGTTGTCAATCCTCTTAGCGGTTATTTGCAAGGATTAAATCTTATAGAGGTAAATAGATAAACTAAAATACTAATTAAAATAAAAGTAAATAAATTGTAGCAAGGTATTTTTAGGTTTTTTATATATGATAAAGTAGACCGGGGGCCATAGTTTTCACTAGAGGCTTCCCTCTCAAACACATAGCATACAGTGGGTAAACAAATTACTGTTGGGCAATTGATAGAAAAGCAAATAATTACGATGGATTCATGGCAATGATCATGTATATAGGCATCACTTCCAAGACAAGTAGACTGACTCCTGCATGCATCTACTACTATTACTCCACCCATCGACCGCTATCCAGCATGCATCTAGGGTATTAAGTATGAAACAGAGTAACGCCTTAAGAAAGATGATATGATGTAGACAAAGTAAACTCAAGCAATATGATTAAACCCCACATTTTTATCCTTAATGGCAACAATACAAATACATGTCATGTCCCCTTCTGTCACTGGGATTGAGCACCGCAAGATTGAACCCATCACAAAGCACCTCTCCCATTGCAAGACAAATCAATCTAGTAGGCCAAACCAAATTGATAGATCGGAGAGAAATACAAAGCTATAATGATCATGCATAAAAGAGTTCAGAGAAGACTCAAATATTTCTCATGAATAATCTGATCATAAACTCACAATTCATCGGATCCCAACAAACACACCGCAAAAGAAGATTACATCGGATAGAACTCCAAGAACATCGAGGAGAACATGGTATTGAAGATCAAAGAGAGAGAAGAAGCCATCTAGCTACTAGTTATGGACCCATAGGTCTGTGGTAAACTACTCACACATCATCGGAAGGGCAGCAAGGTTGATGAAGAAGCCCTCCGTGATCGATTCCCCCTCCGGCGGAGTACCGAAAAAGGCCTCTAGATGGGATCACGGAAGAACAGAGGCTTGCGGTAGCGGAAAGGTTTTCTCTTCTGTCCCTCTGGTATATTGGGAATATTTGAGAATTTATAGCATTGGAATTAGGTGAGGAGGGGCAATGAGGGGCCCACAAGCCTGGGGGGCGCGCCCTACCCCCCTGGGCGCGCCCTCCAAGCTTGTCGCCTTCTCGTGGCTCTTCTGGTCTTCTCCCGAAGCTTCGTGGGTCTCTTCTGGTCCAGAAAAAATTAATCCAATGTTTTTTTCTCGTTTGGACACTTTTTGATAATGATTTTCTGAAAAGGCAAAAACAAGCAGAAAACAGCAACTGGCACTGGGCACTGGGTTAATAGGTTAGTCCCAAAAAATGATATATAATGGCATATAATTGCATATAAAACATCCAAGATTGATACTATAATAGCATGGAACAATCAAAAATTATAGATACGTTGGAGACGTATTGGTCAACAACTGAGAGGAATTAGGAGACAATTGTACGTGGAGAGGATGACAGTAGGGACCCACCAGGGTCATGGCAGTACGCAAGCAAGTGCCTTCTTATTACAAGCCAAAAAAATGCTTCCTCCTAATCGTTTCCTGACATCTTGGTCCCACTCCATTGTCAACGTAGTCAATAAATGAGAGAATTGCACAACGAGCGACTATCAACAAACGACAGGAATCGGTGAGGACTGTACGTGGAGAGGATGACAGTAGGGACCCCCAGGTACATAGCCGTATGCAAGCAAGTTCCTCCTTATTACATGAAAAAATGCTTCCTCCTAATGGTTTGCTGACATCCTGGACCTACGACATTGTCAATGTAGTCAATAAACGAAAGAATTGCACAAGGAGCGGTTGACACCAGAGACCCAGTAGCTCGAGCAATTTTTTTTTTGTTGAGACGGAGCAGGGTATCAACTGGGTTGTGCGGCGTCTGTGGCCCGTCTAACCCAGGCTTTATTTACAACATGACGAGCCCAACTGTTTTTTTGTCTGTGAAAATGACTAGCGCACCTTTTTTCCGCACAATACCCTACACAGGCCGATTTCCTTTTCCCCGCCCTGTGGGGCTGCAAATCTTTTAAGACGGCGAGGGATACATTCGGCCTGGCTATAAAAAAAGGCTGTAAATTTTGTGAGTAATATGAAATGGATTGTAAATATATAAAAAACACAACAAATGGGCAATTATTTTCAAATTGTGAATTTTATTTTATTTTTTCATATTTCATTGGATTTTAACATAATTTAAATATATTTTAAAATTTGTTTTTATCGGGCTCAAAATTTTGGGATTAGAAATAGTTCGAAAATTTCTATGATCAGTCTTTTATTTTATGTTTACCACATCACCAGCCCAGTTTTGTTTTCTTTCTTGAAACGGCTAGCCCAGTTCTATTTTCTTTTGCACAATACCCAACCGAGGCCTACTTGCTTTTCTCAGCCCTGCTGGGCTTCAAATCTTTCAAGACGAGGAGGGATGCATTCGGCTTGCCCACAAAATGGCCTATTTCCCTAAAAAAAGAAAATGGCCTATAAGCAATAAGAAATGGGCTGTAAATTTTAAAAAACACAGCAAACCGGTAATTAGTTTCAAATTTCGTTTCATACGGATTTTGAAATTTTAAATCTCATTGGATTTTTCTGCGGTGAAAATATCATTGTATTATAATTAATATAATTTTATTTTTCAAATTAGTCTGAATCAGACTCGAAACATCGGGATTAAAAATAGTTTAGAGCCCACCAAAATATGCAAAATTTCATTAAAGTTTTTAACCGTGGCTAGAATATTGGCTGTAATGCTAACAAAAAAGAATATGTGCTGCAAAAAAATCCTTAAGAAAGAGCAAATGGGTTGTAAATTATTAAAAATAATAGCAAATGTGATGTATGATGTTTGCCACATATTTGGAGGCTGACTTGGGCCTACTAAGTTGACGCGTACGCAGGGCTTTGTCAACTTAGTCAACAAACGATTCTAGCAGCAGTGGTCGTTGGATGTTAATCCAACGGCCGTGCTACTTCTTCAATCTCTGATCTTCTTGCTCCAGCCGCCCAAACCAGCGCCGGTTGGACCGCCTTCTCCTGCCTCCCGTGGCCGGCTGTGCTGCCGTGCAGGCCTCACCACCCCACCCTACTCCCATCGCCGGCCAGGCCATCCCTCTACTCACCCACATCTCCTGTTATTCTCTAGCAACGGCAACCTCACACCGCAGCCGAACCAGTAAACCCTCGTACTCCCCTCCGCGTGGGCAACCACTCCCAAGTCTTCCTCGTCTTTGGGTTGTTCCCTTACTAGGCCTCGCCATTGTCCACCGCCTTGGTGCTCTCGGCATGGCGTCGTCAATGCAGTCAACGAACGACAGCCATCAGAAGAGGACTGTACATGGAGAGGCTGACAGCTGGGACCCACGAGGTCCATGGTCGCAGCAAGGAAGTGCCTCCTTATTACGCGCAAGAAAAATGATTGCTCCCCCTGTTAGCTGGGACCCACCTGATTTGGAGGCTGACTTGTGGGCCTACCAAGTTGACGCGTACGCAGGGCTTTGTCAACTTAATCAACAAATGATTCTAGCAGCAGTCACCATTGGATGTTAATCCAATGGCCATGCTGCTTCTTCAATCTCTGATCTTCTTGCTCCAGCCGCCCAAACCAGCGCCGGCGGGACCGCCTGCTCCTGCCTCCCGTGGCCGGCTGTGCTGCCGCGCAGGCCTCACCGCCAAACCCTACTCCCACCGCTGGCCAGGCCATCCCTCTACTCACCCACACCTCCTGTTATTCTCCGGCGACGGCAGCCTCACACCACAACCGAACCAGTAAACCCTCGTACTTTCCTCCGTGTGGGCAACCACTGCATTGTCTTCCACGGCTCCGGTTCATTCCCTTCCTAGGCCCCGCCATCGTCCACCGCCTTGCTGCACTCGATACGACGTCGTCAACGCGGTCAACGAACGACAACCATCGAAAGAGGACTGTACGTGGAGAGGCTGACAGCTGGGACCCACGAGGTCCATGGTCGCACGCAAGGAAGTGCCTCCTTATTACGCGGAAAAAAATGTTTCCTCCCCCTGATAGCTGGGACCCACCAGCTACATCTTCGCACCCAAGGAAGAGCCTCCTTATTACGCGCAAAAAAATGATTCCTCCCCCTGACAGCTGGGACCCAGCAGCTATATCTTCGCACGCAAGGAAGTGCCTCCTAATCCTCCCTGACAGTTGGGACCCACTGTACGATCGAAAGTATGTCTAGAGGGGGGGTGATTAGACTACTTGACCAAATAAAAACCTAACCTTTTCCCACTTTTAGTTGTAGGCAGATTTTAGCAATTATGACAAGCCAAGTAACACCCTACACATGCAAGTCTAAGAGTGTAGCAGCGGAAAGTAAGACATAGCACATGTAAGTAAAGGGAAGGGTTTGGAGAAGGCAAACGCAATGGGGACATGAAGATTTTTGGCGTGGTTCCGATAGGTGGTGCTATCGTATGTCCACGTTGATGGAGACTTCAACCCACGAAGGGTAACGGCTGCGCGAGTCCACGGAGGGCTCCACCCACGAAGGGTCCACGAAGAAGCAACCTTGTCTATTCCACCATGGTTTACGTCCACGAAGGACTAGCCTCACTCGGGTAGATCTTCACGAAGTAGGCGATCTCCTTGCCCTTACAAACTTCTTGGTTCAACTCCACATCATGTTGGAGGCTCCCAAGCGACACCTAACCAATCTAGGAGACACCACTCTCCAAAAGGTAATAGACGGTGTGTTGATGATGAACTCCTTGCTCTTGTGCTTCAAATGATAGTCTCCCCAACACTCAACTCTCTCTCATAGTTTGGCTATGGTGGAAGAAAGATTTGAGTGCAAAGCAACTTGGGAAGGCTAGAAATCAAGGTTCAAATGGTAGGAATGGAATCTCTTGATCTCAACACATGAGTAGGTGGTTCTCTCTCAGAAAATGTATGGTGGAAATGTAGGCACGTTCTGATGGCTCTCTTCACTGAGGAAGAAAGGGTGGAGGGGTATATATAGCCTCCACACAAAATCCAACCGTTACACACTTTTGACCCAACTTGGTGGCACCGATCAGAAATCTTGGTGGCACCGACCTTTATAAAAGATATGAATGTTAGGAATCTCGGTGGGACCAAACTGGAACATCTCGGATGGACCGATGTGCAATGGTTAGGGCAAACCTCGTCTCGGTGGCACCGATTGCATCAACTCAGTGGGACCGAAGTGAAGCAATAAGGCAACAGAGATTTGGCAAGCCATCTCGGTGGTACCGATTGCAAATCTCGGTGGGACCAAAATAATTGCAACTAGTAACAGAGAGTTGGCAAGGCCATCTTGGTGGGACCGAGATCCATATCGGTGGATCCGATTTATTAGGGTTTGGCAGTGGCTAAGTCTAGATGAACTCGGTGGCTCCGGATAGGAATGATTCGGTGGGGCCGAGTTGGAATGTAGGTTTTGGACATATTTGGATGGAGAAATTGGTTGAGGGTTTTGGAGCAATGCCACTAAGCACTTGAGCAAAAAGATCATTAAGCAACACCTCATCCCCTTTTAATAGTATTGGCTTTCCTATGGACTCAATGTGATCTTGGATCACTTAACAAAAATGTAGAGTCTTGAGCTTTTGCCAATCCATGTCCTTAGCATTTTGTGGGGTCCACAATCACTAGTCCTTGCCATGCCAATCATTGAACATCCTGAAATATTTAACTTGAATGGACATTAGTTCAATGAGATATATGTTGTTATGAATTACCAAAACCACCCGGGGATTAGTTGCACTTTCAATCTCCCCCTTTTTGGTAATTGATGACAACATATAGATCAAAGCTTCGACAAATGATTATGTGAATGAAATACATCGTCACTTTGAGAGGTATGTGATAAGCAAGAGCTCCCCCTAAATTTGTGCATTATTAAAAATTTGCGTTTGAATGCAAATGCATAATCGATTAGGATCATGGGTCACTCTTCCATGTCACATATGACTTGGTGGAGCGCGCAAAATGATATGAATGGAATAGTAAGCACGTATCACCAAAAACACAAGTGAATGGTCATACAAGAATAATGATAAGGATAAGCATTAAGCATCACATGAAGCATAGTATGATCAATCACCCATAACCATAGTATCTCACAAGCATAACAGGTAATGTAGCACAAACCAAATAGAACAAGTAGCAACACAGAAAACTCAAAAGAACCAACCAACGAGCAAAAGCAAGACACTCTCTCTCTCTCTTGAAGTCTAATGATCTACAAATTCTCCCCCTTTGGCAACAAGTACCAAAAAGCTCGAATAGGTATAGTGCTATGCGTCTCTCTAGGCACGATCCTCGGCAGCTCCTGAAGGTGATCTCTGGCTGGCAGCTCCGGTGTGCGTAGATGGCGTTGAGAGAAGTGCATCTGCAAAGGCTTCAGCTAACGTCTGCTGGGCTGGTGGAGTAGAAACTGCAGGTGGCACTGTAGAAGCAGCATCACGTGCAGAAACTGTAGTCCTCGTATCTGCAACGGGCACTGCAGCAAACCTGGATGCCCTAGGCACTGTCTGGAACCTGTCAGTCGTCGGTCTATCATCTCCACTATCATCAGTAGCAGCCCTAACTGAGTCAACATCATCCTTCAGCTTTTCCATAATGGTCTGTATATCTGTGATCTTCACATCAAGATCATGTATCTTAGTCTCAACTATCCGCTCTAGGCTCTCCTGATTCTTGGCAAGGTTGGCTAGACTCTGTTCAATCCTGAGGGTTGCTTCCGGCAGATATGTCATTTGATCATTCTTTGTCTTGAGGTGAGCAAATGGATTACTGGGACCAGATGCCTCCTTGGTTGCTTTAGCTGCCTCAGCTGCCCGGATCCTTTCCTGTGCCTCAACTGAAGTAGGATGAGAAGAATCCATCACCACTACATTGTCTTCGAACTCTGGCAACAGTGGGAGATGCTAACGGTCTAGAAGATAAGTGCTCGTTCCAACCTTGGAGTTGATGAGCATCTAAATGTGTGGAGCATATCCACAAGATCTCTTCTGGTCAGCAGCTGTCCTCTTGATGGTTTCAACAATCAAGCTCATCACCTTGAACTTCTGAGGTGTATCAAAGAGGTGCAGCAAGTTGATGGAATGGCCACGTATCATCTTGTCATCTCCAGACTTGGGCAAAAGAGTGTACCTCAAGATTGTATTGGTGGTGGCCAAACCAGGTAGCAAGTGCTTCACATATCCAAGTTTGTGTGTCTCAATGTCTTTTTCTAGAATTGCCTTGTACATGTTAGCCATGGAATTGTGCTCCATCTTGAGCTTGGCATATATATCAATATCTCTCTCGTCTTCCTTGGGAGCACCAAGAAGATCAGCCCACTTAGAGATGGTTGACTGGTACCTCAATCCCTCAGTCATCCACACAATTCTACCATCTGGATAAAAATGAGCTGTAGAATAGAATTGCATGATCATCTCATCATTCCACTTGGTAAGCTTCTTCCCAACAAAATCATCAACACCTGCAAGCTTGAAGCTCTCATGAACATGGGGGAAGTAGTCTTCATTTGCATCAATATATTTCCAATCCACCCACTTCATATCACTGACAATTGGCTTCTTATCTAGCAGCACAGTTGACGGTGTCCTGGTTGGGCCGATGTAATATATTTCCAATCCACCCACTTAGGGGGTGCTGACCGGGCCGACCCGACTCCTCGGTTGGGTCGATGTACCCCCGTACGTGACCAAGATGGACTCCGGAGGCTGTACGTGGGAGGCGTGATCAACGCTGTCTCTGCCGAAGACTTGCAGTACACTTCAAGATTTGTCCAGCCGCCTTATTCCCAGATACCGCCATTGTAACCCTAGGTACCCTCCCTGGCGTGTATATAAGCCATAGGGTTTAGCCCGTAGGGGGGACATCAACACAACATTGCTTACCTAGCCATAGGAGTTAGACTCATATTACGATCTCGAGGTAGATCAACTCTGTACTCGATACATCTTCATCAATATAACAGAAGCAGGACGTAGGGTTTTACCTCCATTAAGAGGGCCCAAACCTGGGTAAAACATCGTCTCTATTGTCTTTGTTACCATCGATCCTAGATCCGTAGCTCGGGACCCCCAACCCCGAGGTCTACCGGTTTTTACACCGACACTGGTGCTTTCATTGAGAGTTCCGCTGCGTGATCACCGGAAGGGTCGATGGCTCACCTACGGATCAATCACACCAATGGCTATGGGGACGTCTACGTCCCCGGTCAGCTCTTCGTCTTCGGCAGCATGATGTTCTGCGCCGATTCGACGGGACACTTGACTTCCGTCGAGAACTACACCCCAGGACGGGTCATAACCTTTGGTGGCCTTGAGTACACTGCTGATTCCCGCGGCGAACTCGTCCTATCGGGATGGACGCCCGGCTTGACCGAAAGCTCGGCCGGTTCTGGAGGCTCGACCCTGGAGCCGAGCTCTGTCATGACGTCTTTTGAGACTACCGACGCCGCCACTCCGGCGGATCTCCCCTTGACCGCTGGTTCGGATAGAGATCTGGCTCCCACTCCCGAAGCGGTGCCAGAGGTGATTTCGGATCAAAACCCCGAATTACGTTCGGATTCTCTTTGCTCCGAAGACACGCCTGGTCACACACCGGATGTGCTTTGAATCAGCCCTGCCTACGGCGCATCCATGGATCCCGAAGAATTATCTCACCTTGATGAGATGCTCTGTCGCATCCAGAGCATGTCCATCTCGGACGGCAAGACTTCGGTTTACGATCAGATCGGACTTAAAGCTAACGATAGGGAAATTTACATAGTGCGC
The DNA here is from genome assembly GCA_039707655.1 of Elymus sibiricus. NCBI lineage: Eukaryota > Viridiplantae > Streptophyta > Magnoliopsida > Poales > Poaceae > Elymus > Elymus sibiricus. Next base: position 270,596,069 of record CM077666.1, on the reverse strand, counting down.
CGAAGTCTTACCCACATAGGCGCCTTCTACCAGAATTCGACGAAGAGCTTGCTGACGACCTCGATCGGCCCCCTAGAGGCCGGGACAGGCCAAGACGAGAAGACCATGGAGAAAGGCCACCCCCACGCCGTCATGGTAAAGACCCCGTGGACCACCTGGACCCTCGCAACGCTAGACATCGTATTGAAGAAAATAGGGCTCCCCCTCGGTCCATCTATGGATCCAGGGGACGCGCCCCCGCTGGGCCCAACGGCTACGATGCCTGGATGGACAGGAACGACCGTGCCTGAGATCAAGCCTACTCACGGCTCTCTCCTGAGACCCGACGAGATCCTCCTCGGTCCCGAGGTCCAGCTCACCCAATCTGCTTTATAGACAGGGTGATGGAGCATCAGTTCCCGGAAGGGTTTAAACCCATTAACATAGAATCATACAATGGTACCACAGACCCAGCAGTCTGGATCGAGGATTTCCTCCTACACATACATATGGCCAACGGAGATGACCTCCACGCCATCAAATATCTGCCGCTCAAGTTAAAGGGGCCGGCGAGACACTGGCTTAATAGCCTCCCTCCTCACTCTATTGGCGGCTGGGAGGCCCTCGAAGACGCTTTTCGAGCAAACTTCTAGGGCACGTATGTCCGACCTCCGGACGCTGATGACCTCAGCCGTGTTACCCAGCAGCCAGGCGAATCAGCCCAGAAATTCTGGAACAGGTTCCTCACCAAGAAGAACCAGATTATAGACTGTTCCGATGCCGAGGCCATCGCCGCTTTCAAAAATAATATTCGGGACGAATGGCTCACCCGACAACTCGGCCAGGATAAACCGAGGACTATGGCCGCCCTGACATCTCTAATGACCTGCTTTTGCGTGGGAGAGGATAGCTGGCTCGCCCGAAGTACTCATAACGGCGAAGCAGGCACCTCAGAAACCCGCGGCGCCAATGGAAAACTGAAGCGCAATAAAAATAAGCGCAGGTATAAAAACGACGGAAGCGACACTGAAGACGCTGCGGTCAATGCTGGATTCACCGGACCTAAATCCGGGCAGAAAAGAAAACCCTATAAAGGGAACAAAGACGGACCTAGCTAGCTTGACAGGCTCCTGGACCGCCCATGTGGGATTCACGGTACTCAGGAAAAACCAGCAACACACACTAATAGGAATTGCTGGGTCTTCAAACAAGCCGGCAAGATAGCGGCAGAGGGTCGGAATAAAACCCAACACCGCAGTGACGACGAGGATGAACCTTGGCAGCCCAATAATGGAGGGCAAAAGAAATTTCCCAACGAGGTAACACAGGTCAACATGATTTATGTCACCCACATCCCTAAACGGGAAAGAAAGCGTGTGCTTCGGGACATATATGCGTTGGAGCATGTCGCCCCGAAGTATAACCCATGGTCGGCTTACCCGATCACCTTCGACAAGCACGATCATCCGACCAGCATCAGGCATGGCGGCTCTGCGGCGCTCGTTCTGGACCCTATTGTAGATGGTTATCATCTAACACGCGTCCTGATGGACGGGGGCAGCAGTCTTAACCTCATCTACGAGGACACGCTTCGGAAGATGGGCATTGACTCATCTCGGATAAAGCTGAGCTCTACCACCTTTAAAGGTGTCATTCCGGGCATCGGAGCCCGTTGTACCGGGACAGTCACCCTCGAGGTAGTCTTCGGTTCGCCCGAGAATTTCAGAAGCGAGGAGTTAATCTTCGACATTGTACCCTTCTGGAGTGGATACCACGCGCTCTTAGGACGCACGGCCTTTGCACGCTTCAACGCAGTCCCCCATTACGCCTACCTCAAGCTCAAAATGCCGGGACCCAACGGTGTCATCACGGTCAATGGTAACACCGAGCGTTCACTCCAGACAGAGGAACAGACCGCGGCTTTCGCAGCCGAGGTCCAAGCGTCCGAGGAGGAAGCCCACAACGATAAACGCGCCGCTCGCTCTTTGAAGCGAGCCCGGGCCGCATAAGTCGACCTCGGCCAGCTACCCCCGCACCCGAAATAGGAATGCGGGCTCCTCGCGTGCCCCAGCTGCGGGCACTACGTCCCCAGGGTGCACCACTTCGCACTCAAAATTCCCTGGGATGCCGAGGAGCCAATACAACTACCCACGCGTCACGCGCGGATCAACCACGTGAGGGCAAGGCTTTGCGCCCCTGCATAGATAGGCATCTGTAAAAGAAGTAGCCGAGCGTCACTACATCTCTGTGGTCTTAACCACAGAACGATGCCGGCAAACACCTCCCTTTGAGGAACTCGGCTATCAAACACTTCGAGTGTATAAAGGGCCAGTCAGGCATCAGCCTTCGCAAATCAGCCGTCATCAATCAAGAGCGATCTGTTCAACAATTCGGAAATGCAGACGTGCGGCGGGCTTCGGTCTGGATCCGTTAAATCCGTCAGTAATTATCCGACCTATTTTTTCCTCTTTCTTCCTTACTATTCACATTGTACTCTTTCGATTACTCTCGTCACAACTGGGCTTGTACATGATTGACACTATGATATAAAGAAACCGTGCCCTTTCAAGGCATTTCTCGTATTTCTTTATCAGCATAGCTCCGGGACGATGAAGTATTTAAAAAAAAGAAAAAAGATGCAATGGTATAGGAAAGTCTGATGTATTCGGTGTCCCGGATTTTTGGCCTTATATGCATCAGTTTCGAACCTAGATTTCGGTCAATAGTTGGGTTGCCCGGCTCCTATGTGTACCCCTTACGTTCCCGATGTATTCGGCTAAGGGTGTAACGGGAGAACCACTGCGATTGCGCCGCCAGGTTAATTGGCATGGCGCCTCAGTGGAAAAAGCCGAAAACTAACTATCTGGGTAAGCGCAAACTGGTCTGCCATCCGGAGACCGCGTCAAGCGATGTGACGATAGAGATCACCCGTGTCAAACGAAGGGCTTTTATTTCTAGCCGAAGTGTGCCATGGCCTAGACCTCGGCCGCGTTGGCCGCACACTCCCTATGCCGGGGGCTGGTCCTCAGCCCCCACAGTCAAACTCCTACGACTAAATGAAAGATGTCAAGCCACTATAGTCTGATTGCCTAGTTCCTTTAAGTCATTGACCGCCTCCGGGTACCGAGACGTCGGCCAAGGGTCAGATATGCCTTAAGGAGCACCCTCTGTATAACCTACACTGGGGCTGAAGCCGACGACTGGCCACTCTCATTTTGAACAGTCATATTGGAGGCATAATTGAATTATAAAATAAAAACATATGGAATTTCAAGCCATCTTCATTCAAGCACAGGATAAAGTCTTTACATTATACACTTCGGCATTCCGAAGCATCACCTAAAAATACAGAGTGTCCTTGGGGCACATGGCCTCGGTTGCCCGAGCTCCCGCCTCAACCTCGGCAAAGAACTGCTCGGCGGTACGCGGCTTGTCGGCAGGAGGGCCAGCGGCACACGTCTCCGTGTCAACCTTGCGGAAGTGCGTCTTCACGCAAGCGTATGCCCTCCGCGCCCCTTTGAAGCATGCGGACCTCTTCCAGCGCTCAACGCAGGGCACGGCATTTTGGAGACGGGCCGTCAGACCGAAGAGACTCTTTGGCATGGCTTCAGCAGGCCACAAAGCGACGCAGAGATCTTGGAGTGCCGGCCTTGTCATGCGGAACAGCTCGACCAGCTGCTTCACTCGATGGTTCAGCAGCTGCCCTGACGGCGACCCTGGGAATTGACCCCAGAAGGCTTTCTCCGCCTCATGGCCCGCCAGTTGGCCGAAGTATGCTACCGCATCCTCCGCGCTCTGCGGGAGATCCTTGAAGACCTCTGCGGAACGCCATAATTGGGTGAGCTCGGCACAACCTTTGCTGCCAAACATACACTGCAGCAAAAATTTCTTACCCGAGGCGATTTGCTCCACTTGCTGGAGCACCTCGTGATCCGCTCGGGCTGAGGTCTTGAGCTCGGCGTGGGCACGTTGCAGCTTCTCGAGCTCCTCCTTCATCTGCCGCCCCTCCTCCTGAAGTTTGTCGCGTGCTTCAAACACGCCCTTCAGGGTCTCCTCTACTTCCAGCACCCGCGCCTGGTGCTTCTCTCCGGCCGCCTTCTCGGCAGCCCGGGCCTTCTCGGCCGCAGCGGCAGCATTCTCCTGCTGCCACACCTCTTTCCGAGCTCTGTCCAGCTCGGCCTAGAGCATCTCTAGCTCCGCTGTCAACACAGTTCGGCCTTAGTTGTTTTCCTTCACACACATTACACATATATAGCAAATATGCACGACAATATTCAACTTGCTTACCTTGAGACTGCTCAAGTTTCTGGTTCATCTCCGCCATCTCTTCGGAGATGGAGTCCGGGGTCGAGGTCGCAACCTGGAACAAAACGGATCCTTATTGTAAAGGGAATTATTACGATCCCTTATCGGCTCCTACTACGTCAAGCGACCCCGATGCCGGTTTCTTGAAACCGACTTCGGGCTCGGGGGCTACTCACTCACTATGCCGTTTAGAAGGCTATACTCTTATGTCTTCGGACAAAACCAACAAAAACAAAAAGCTTAAATAAACAACATGAATACGCATAAGGCGTACCTCGAAACCTGCTACGAGGTTCTTAAAACCTCGTGCAGGCCGGCCCCTGCGGACCGGTAGCCTTGCAGCGCCGTGCCTATCAAGGCACGGTGCTCCTCCTTAATGGAAGAGCCCTTCAAGGCGTCCTCCATCTCCTCGGTCCATCCCGTTCGGGCCCGTCCTTGGACAGGGGGCTCATGTGGAGGGAGGACCTCGGGTGCCTCCACCCGAGCAGCCTCCGCCTGGGGTGATAGTGCCGAGGTAGATGCCGGCTGGACCAGTGATTGGCCCAGCCCTCCCTCGATGACCTCGGGGTGTCCCGTCCCCAGGTCTTGTTGGGCCGAGGAATTGACCTCGGCCATGATCGCCACCTCGTCGGTCCCCGTCAAGTTGACGTTGGGGACCATGGTGGATGTCGCCTCCCCTAGCCCGTAATGCTTCGGGGGAGAAGCGGCGGGCTCTGGAGTCCCGCTAGCGGAGGGCAGCCCGCTCGAAGAGCCACTGGGGATTACCCTCGGCGGTCTGCGGGTGAAAGATTACTACTGTAAGATCTCCCTTACTAAAAAAGTGACTCAAGGAAAGACGATAGAGACAAGGGCTTACCCTCGAGGTGCCGGTTTCTTCCTCCCCATTGCGAGGGGGTCTTCCTCTGAGTCACCGGAGAGCTCGGCCCTCTCCGATGACTTGTTGGTGGCCTCGGATGAGGCTCGCCTCGGTCTCTTTGAGCCCTTCGGCGGCAGGACCACGTCGGCATCTTCTATCGCCGACCTCTTCCCCTTTGGAGGAGGAACCTCCTCCTCCTCACCCTCCTCGGCGCCGCCGTCTTGAGCGGCAGAATGGTGGGTCTCTTCGGACCGAGTGACCGAAGTCCCTCGGGTCCGAGCACTTGACCTCCCTGTCTGGGACTTCGTCCCTTTGGAGGCCACTACATGTGGCTCCTCGGTCAGAAGCGCCGAGAGCAGGGGAGTTGGGGGCTGCTCCGGCAGTGGGGCTCGGCATCTTACCCCTTTCACCCAGGCCGACCATTTCTGGAAAACGTCATAACACGACAGTTTAAGCAAAGACTTAGCTCCTCGTCACAATGAGCAAACAAAACAAATATTGAAGGGCAAGACTACTTACCGGGGGGGCCTCGTACCCGTGTTCGAGACCGCAGTCCTCCCCCGCGGGAGGAATCTTATCCTTGGCTAGCTTCATGAGCCTGGACCACATGGCTGCCAAGGTGGAGCGGAAGAAAGCGTTGATGGTGTCCATGTCCTCGGGCTTTTGCGCCCACATTGGGGTAGCCCGAAATTGGAGAGGGAGTATCCGGCGGTTGAGCATGACGTTGATGACGTCGGCCAGTTCAACCTTCCCCGCCGTGGACAACCACAGGATCCTGTTGACCAGGGTCTCCGCCTCTTCTGGATTCCCCCAAGCAACGCCCTTCTCCTTCCAGGACTTGAGTTTCTTGGGTGGCCCGGCCGAGAAGGCCGGGACTTCGGTTTGACCAGGGGCAAGAGGTTCAGTGATATAAAACCACTCCCTCTGCCATTCCTTCACCGTCTCGATGAAGGTACCCTTGAACCAGGTGGCTCCCTGGTTCTTGCTGATCATGGCCCCTCCGCACTCCGCGAGCTCCGAGCCACTTGACTTCGGTTTGATCTCGAAGAGCTTCAGCCATAAGCCGAAGTGTGGCTCACAGCGGAGGAAGGCCTCGCAGACCGTTATGAAAGCGGTGAGGTGGAGAACGGAGTTAGGGGCCAGATGGTGGAAATCTAACCCGTAATAGTACATTACCCCGCGCACAAAGGGGTGCAGCGGGAATCCCAGGCCTCGAATGAGGTGGGGGACGAAGACCACCCGTTTCCTGGCGTTGGGAGCGGGCACCAGCTGGTTGGCCTCTGGAGCGCGGGCAGCGATGGTGGGGGCTAGATACCCCGTGTCGCGCAGCTCGGCGATAGTCGCCGCTGTCACCGTGGAGCCGCCCCAGTGCCCCTTGAGGGTGTCGGCCATGGCTGGTTGAGAAGACTGAGCTCGCGAAAAAGATGGGTGTGCTAGTTGGATCTAGGCGCTGGAGCTAGACGGCATAGCAGTAGGTAAGGAATGGGAGCGTGCGTCGTTGCGCTGTTCTCCCTTTGGTTCTTATAGACCTGTAAAAGGCCAAGAGTCCCCCTGCTGTGCCAATAAATTCGCGGCCGCTATCAAAAATGTCGTTGAAACATATGGGGGGAAACAAAATCTTGATGATATCCCTAAGAAAGCGGGCATGATCTCTGTTTCGAAGGGACGTGCCAGTAAATAAGCTGTCTCGAACCGCGATTTGAGGATGAGGCAGTAGCTGCTCGACCCATCATGGGGCGAGCCTCTCCGCTAAAGTTGTCAGACAGGATTGGATTGTTCATACCTGTACGACCAGCCTTCGAGGCTAAGATACTTACACCCCTCGGGCAGGGTACCAGCTCGGTTGGACCACGGATATCGATGTCCTATCAAAAAGAATCTGAAACATAAAGTGGAACTCGTCTGTCAAGCCAAAGACTCCGGATCCGAAGTGATATCTGTCGACCATCGTCCTCGGCGTAGAAGACTAGTTCGGGGGCTACTAACGGTGTCCTGGATTAGGGGGTGCTGACCAGGCCGACCTGACTCCTCGGTTGGGCCGATGTACCCCCGTACGTGACCAAGATGGACTCCGAAGGCTGTACGTGGGAGGCGTGATCAACGCTGTCTCTGCCGAAGACTTGCAGTACACTTCAAGATTTGTCCAGCCGCCTTATTCCCAGATACCTCCATTGTAACCCTAGGTACCCTCCCTGGCGTGTATATAAGCCATAGGGTTTAGCCCGTAGGGGGGACATCAACGCAACATTGCTTACCTAGCCATAGGAGTTAGACTCATATTACGATCTCGAGATAGATCAACTCTGTACTCGATACATCTTCATCAATATAACAGAAGTAGGACGTAGGGTTTTACCTCCATTAAGAGGGTCCGAACCTGGGTAAAACATCGTCTCTATTGTCTCTGTTACAACAGTCTCATAGAAATCCTGTTGCTCTCTGGTGTGGAAACTGTAATCACAAGCAGTCTTCCTCCTAATAGCATAGGGACCTGTCAATCTCCATTAACGCAGTCCTTTGTCCTTTCTGAGCATCATGTTCTTGGCTACTGGGTGTGCATTGTCATGATCTGGAATCTTGGGTTTCAATCTCCTGAGCACTAGTGGTTCATCATCTATCTCAGCTTCAGGCACTGGGGCCTTGTTCTTCTCACTAGCAGATATGTTTCTTGTAGATCTCTTAGGTGCTGGAGCTTTGGGCTTGGACTTGGTGGGGGCAGCAGACTTCAAAGCATTAGACATGAGCTTCCGAGTCTTGGCAGGAGGTGCATCAGCTGCTGGTTCCTCCTCCTCCTCCTCAACCAACATGGAGGGTTTGCCAACAACATAAGCAGTTGTCTTCCTTGCCCTCTTCTTCTTCTTTCCTGCAGCTGATGTCTCTGAGTCACTTGGCTCCTCAAGTGTAAATGTCATGTTCTCCCTAGGAGCTATGGCCATGTCTGCCTTCGAGAGTGTGACTTTCCTCACTGCAGTTCTCTCCTTGGCACTTCCTGAAGGTTTTGAGCTAGCTGCTTTGCCAAACTCCTTATCAATCACTTTCTTCTTCTTTGATGTGGCCTCACTAGCCACAAAATATTCATCCTCATCATCTGAGGTTCTCTTCTTCCTGGTTTTGGTGGCAGCTTTTGGAAGATCTGGAGAACTTCTCTCTCCCTCATAGAAACTTTCCTCGGTACTGGATCCTTCACTGAGATCTGCATGCTGTTCTGACACATTCTGGCTGTCACTATCATCTGACATCTTGAAAACTGACCCTGTGAATAGATAGGTATGGGCAGAGTAGATGAGTTATCACAAAAAGGAGATTGTTTTGATGAAAATTGAGTTCAAATCTTAGTTTCAAGTTTTCACAGAATGCATTTTGGATGGGCCGAGTTAATCATCTCGTTGATACCGAAGCACTCAACAGAAACCTGGCACACCGTTTCGGTCAGACAGAAATTGTGGCTCGGTGTCTCCGATATACTAGGGTTTCACAGAGACTTTACTTTCGGTCTCACCGATTCGTACAACTCGGTGGCACCGAGACGTACTAGTGCAATGGCCTGGGGCCAAATCGGTGACTCCAAAAATCTCAAATCGGTCGGTCCGAGATGCGTTCGGCGGAAACTTAAACCTAAAATTTTTGCTCGAATCTAATCTACGGAATTTGTTCATGGAACATGCATTGCAATCTGTGGCAAGAATACTGGCAATCCATCCGTGCATTGAATCAGAAAGAGGAACACGGAGGGGGTCGAATCTCACCCTAACTTGGCGGAGATTCTCTACGACGGCAACGGCAGAGCAGATTTCCGTTGACGGCGGCGGAGTCCAATGGCGAGGGCGCGCTGGACGCAATGGCGACTGTCCGGAGATGGGACGATGGTAGCTGTGGGGCGCGAGGTCGTAAGGGGGTCGAGAAATTTCAACCGTACGGTCTCGCCAGATATATATACCCACGAGCTGTCGGTGGCTCCGAGTTAAACAACTCGGTGGCACCGATATGTGTAACTGCTAGCAGTATAGCACATCGGTGGCGCCAAAATGGTTCAACTCGGTGACACCGAGAAGGAGAAACAGATCAATCTATATGATTTCGGTTGGACCGAGTGTGAGTGAATTGGTTTGGCCGAAATCATGTAGAAGGTTTTGGAGGTTCAGTCATTCTCAGATCGGTGGCTCCGAGTGCGCTTCACTCGGAGGGTCCAAAAATGACTTGTTCAATTTTTGTGATATAGCAAGAATAGAATTTGAGACAAGAAAGCATAGATAGCTAGAGAAGGTGCTTAGGCATTCTTGTACATCCACTTGGCCAGAAAAACCAAGACAATCAAAACAACAAATGGATGTCCTTGAATGAAGAAAACATGCAACCAACATGCTCACACAATAAGATAGCAAATGAAATATGTGTCAAACATGCACAACCAAATCTAGCATCTATCAAGCAATTGGCGATGACATAGTCATCTATATATGAGTATATTGACTTAGGAGTCAAATGAGAACATTTGATCATAGGTCATACTCATCATTTAAGCATAAGTGGGGTTGCTACTTTTACATAAAGCATCAATGTGTTCTCACCATTAGAGTTGCTTTAGCTCAATTTTTTAGAGCAAAGCTCCCCCTAGATGTGATACCCCCAAAGAGGGATGAACTAACCTTGGGTTTTGTCGATGATGACTTCATGTAGATGTTGAAGATGTGGATGCTCAAGGTTGATGTAGACCATCAAGAGTTGGGAGCAATCCTTGGAGTTTTGCACTTTCAATACCTACATGGGTTAGTCCCACACAAGAAACATACAAGAATATCCATAGACATAGAGTGAAATACACATATGATGATGTCCATGAATGCATTGAATACCTTGTCCCTTGCCTTACCAACAAGAGGGTTTGTGACTCCATGAACTAGTGCAAGATGTTGAAGTTGGTTGCACAAGTTCTTGCCATAAATGAATGTGAGTGAAGTTTGATGGCGGAGTCACCCTCAAGAACACTCTAGTTCTTCTTCTTTTGGACCCACATCAACTTGATGGGAATCCTTAGAGTTGTAGTTGAACTTGATGAAGTAGAACTTGATGAAGTCTTGGGAACCCACTTGACCGAGGCTTGAGGTGCTTCTTCAAATGAGTCAATCTCTTCTTGAAGCTTGTCCTTGCCTTTTAGCTTGTGGTCTTGTGGTGGAAGATCATCTTGAGCTTGTGTTCCCTTGAAGGAAGTAGGGTCATACTTCTCTTGTTGAGGAACAAACTTCGTCTTGGGGTATTGATCTTCTTCCCACTCAACTCCATTGGCATTGAACTTTCGCTCAAAACCAACACCTTGGTTCTTCGGTGCCTTCCTTGCTTGCGTACAATTTCCTCAAATTGCTTACTCCCAGCAAGGCTCTTGTAGACACCTTTTTCTATAATTCCTTTCAATATATTGTTTTCTTGCTCAAGTGTAACTTGGCTAAGAGAATCATTAGTGGAATCAATAGAACTACTAGAAGCAACAACATTGGATTTAGCATGGTTATTGTTACTACTAGAGGTAGAACCCTTTTTACCCTTGTTACTAGTTTGCTTAGGTTTAACTTGTGGCATAAAGGTAGACAAGAGTAAACGTTTGGCAAGATATGAAGAACTCTTCTTTCGAAGATCATCATTGATAGCTTTAAGAAACTCATGCTCTTGCTCTAAATTTAGCTTCTCGAAGCGTAGCTTCTCATGAGTTCTTATAAGTTCTCTATGATCCTCTTGAGTTGTTTCATGAGCTAACTTAAGAGCATTTAGTTCTTTAGTTAGATGCTCAATCTCCTTCATAGCATTGTCATTCGTTTCCTCTTGACTATCATGATTACTAGCATTTTCATTATAGCTCACATCACTAGCCTTATCAACAAGTAAATCATCATCACCTAGCAAATCATCCTCATCACTATTGAAGTCAAAGTATTCGGGGTGTGATACCTTGGGGCCTTTTGCCATGAAGCATCTTCCAATTCCTTCATTTGGTGAATCAAAGAGATCATAGGAGTTGGATGACACAAGAGCAAGTCCGGTAACACCTTCATCTTGACTACAGTCCGAGTTGGAGTGATAGCTTCTCTCGGAGTGGTTGTCGAAGTCGGAGTCGGAAATCCATTCACCAACATGAGCTTGATGTCTTCTTCTTGTGTAGCTCTTGGATGACTTGTCCTTCCTTTCTGAATCCTTGCTTCTTTGAGAGGGTCTTCGTTCATAACGATCATCTCTACTCATTCTCTCCTTACGAGGTGATTCATCTATTTTATATCTTCCTCTTGGTGATTCGTCTCTTTTCTTGTGAGGTGTCGTACACTCATTGGAATAGTGTCTGGGTCTTCCACAATTGTAGCAATTTCGATCACGACTTGATGATCTTCTCGCATAGTGTCTTGAGCTAGAGTTTTTTTTTTGAGGACCATGGAGTAGATTACACCATGGTAGGATTACATTCGTCCAACATAACTTGTCTGGCATTCACGTGGACGTCAGCAATCAGCAGGTGGTCTCCTCAGTCTCTAGCCGTGACAGCAATTTCATGAGTGAGTTTGTTTCTTTGGTGAGAGACAGCCTTGATCTCGATGGAGGAGAAACCAACCGATTTTCTCCTGATGTCTGATATCATGGCAAAGCATGCAGACCTGCTCGTTCCGTCCTGCGTCAGTTCACGAGCAACGGCAGCGCAATCCATCTCAAGAATGAGGTGCCCGGAGTAGAAGTTCGACAGTTCTGAGAGTGCCATTGAGACCGCAGAGGCTTCCGCCTCTTCTACTGATGAGCATTGGGGCAGGCGGCGGCCGACAGAGATATAAACAAATCCCCGACAATCACGGGCTACCGCACCGCCCCAGGCCTCCCCTGTCTCCTGGTGAAAGGCGGCGTCAGAGTTCAGCTTCGCGACGCCGGCCGCAGGTGCAGACCAATGATTGGGGGCCAATTGGATTGGTCTGCAAGGCTTTGGACAGTGCAGCGACAGAGGTTTTTTACTCCCGGGTGACTTTCGGCATGCAGGGCCTGCTCCAGGTCTTTTTCAAATCTGAGAAGGAACTGCACCGAGTTTGACAGTGTCTCCTTCCCATCACCATGCACAACATTATTTCTGAGATGCCAAGCTTGCCAGAGGATTAGTAGGGTGCGATTCTGAGTCGCTTCAGAATGTGAGAGCAGCAACATCTGAAGCCAAAGGTCTCCGGTAAAACAGAAATCCTTTTCCTTTGGAATCTCCCATCTGGACCTCATAGCCATTCTCAACGCCCTGCTTCTGGTACAATCGATGACGGCGTGGTATTCATCCTCTTTTCGGGTACTTTTGCTTTCTAGATCACGTCCCAAATGCTCCGATCTCCCGGTTCACTAGTGGAATTTGATGGCAACGCGTTATCATTTCTCTTCAGGGAGTCGGCCAGCTTGTATGCATTCTTGACAGTAAAAACTCCGGACTTTTCATAATGCCAGGCCACACAGTCGTCCTCATCACCAGTGGGGATTTTTATTTTGCATATCTCATCGGCATCATATGGGTAGAAGATTTGTTTTACCAACTCCGTGTTCCACTCCTTAGTATCCAAATTTATTAGTTGGTTAACCCATCTTAGCCTTGATCTTCTTTTCAAAGTGGCCACCTTCAAACCTTCGTTCCTAGGGATCCATTGGTCCCTTAAAATTTGGATTCTTCTACCGTTGCCAACATGCCAAATCAGTCCTTTCTTTAGTAACTCAAGTCCGAATTCAATTCCTCTCCATGATGGGGAGGCATCCGAAGAGAACACCGTATCGAGCAGGCTTCCGTTTGGGTAGTATTTGGATTTTAGGACTCTGGCACAAAGGCTCTCCGGATTTTGAATCAATCTCCAACTTTGCCTAGCAAGTAGAGCTTGGTTGAAACAGTGCATATCACGGAACCCAATTCCACCATTCCTCTTGGGCATTGTCATATTCTCCCAAGACATCCAATGGACCTTACGATGATCATCTTTGTTGAGCTTGAAAACTCCCATGACATAAGTGGGGAGAGCTTGCGCAACTGATTTGACATGTACTTCCTTTGCCACTTGAGACATGAATCTCTCATTCCAATTGTTACACCTCTTGCCAAATCTGTCCATAATGGGTTGGAAGGTCCCGTTTTTCATTCTTCCATCCGGTGTAGGTAGACCCAGATATTTGCTTTCAAAAGACGATGACTCCACTCCCAGGGTATTCTTAATATCATCCCTTAACTGGGCCGGGCAAGCTTCGCTAAACAAAATCGAGCATTTACTCTGGCTCAACAGTTGGCCTGTTCCTCTCTGAAACAAACTCAGAACATCTCGGATTTTGGTTGCTTGGTCTATAGAGGCCTTAAAGAAAAAGAGGCTATCATCGGCGAAGAGTAGATTTGAGATACCTGGACTCCCCCTAGCAACTTTGATCGGTGAAATGGTGCCCCCCTCGACCTCTTTCTTGAGAAGTGAAGAAAGACCATCAGCCACAAATAAGAATAAGTACGGGCTCAAGGGGTCGCCTTGCCGAAGGCCCCTGGTGGGGGTGAAGGCCTCCAACAACTCTCCATTGCACTTAACTGAGAATCTCACTGAGCTGACACAGATCATCACCCACTTTATCCATTTCTGATCAAAGCCCATCCTCTGCAAAACCCCTTCGAGAAAGCGCTAGTCCACCCTGTCATAGGCCTTAGCCAAATCAAGCTTATACGCACAGTGAGTGTCTCTTTGATTTTTACTATGTTGAATTTTGTGGAAGCACTCAAAAGCAATTATCGCATTATCCGTGATCATTCTACCAGGGATGAAAGCACTCTGCGTTTCTGAAATGAGATCATCAAGAAAAGGTCTCAGTCGATTCACCAGAAGCTTCGAGATAACCTTGTAAATGACATTGCAAAGACTGATTGGGCGGTAGTCTTTTATGCACTGGGGGTTGTTTCCTTTGGGGATTAAGACAATAGTTGTTTCATTGACACCATCCGGCATAACCCCATTATCAAAAAAATTCTTTACTGCCCTCACAACTTCCTCTTTAAGGACTGCCCAATTCCGTTGGAAAAAACGCGCAGGGAAGCCGTCTGGTCCCGGGGCTTTAAGTGGACCAATTTGAAATAGGGAGTCGCCTACCTCCTCGTCCGAGACCGGCTTGGTAAGGGCCTCGTTCATATGGGCATCCACAGTACTCGGAAACAAATGGAGCAGCTCATGGGGGACAACATCGTCGTCCCACTTATAGAGTTTCTTTCTTTTCCTTTGTTCTTGTAAAACTTGTTGAATCTTTTCACCATTAGGCTTATCTCTTCATTGGATACTAGCTTGTCACTTGAAGTTGTGGGAGCATTAGTTGAGGCTTTGTAAGCACCACTTGATTTGTTGTGTAGCTCCTCTTTGTCCTTGAGCGACATCTCATGAGCAACGATCCTTCCAATGACTTCTGTGGGCTTGAGATCTTTGTAATTTGGCATCATTTGGATCAATGTGCGAACGGTATCATATTTTTCATCCAAAGCTCCAAGGATCTTCTTGATGATGAATTTGTCGGTCATCTCTTCACTTCCTAAGCCGGCAATCTCATTTGTGATGAGAGCAAGCCTAGAGTACATTTCGGTGACTCCTTCACCATCCTTCATCTTGAACTTGTCAAGTTGACTTTGAAGCACATCCAACTTAGATTCCTTGACGGACTCGGTACCCTCATGCATATCAACCAAAGTATCCCAAATTTCCTTTGCATTCTCGAGGCGGCTGATCTTGTTGAACTCCTCGGGGCACAAACCGTTGAAGAGAATGTCGCAAGCTTGAGCATTGTATTGCAACATCTTCAATTATTCCGCGGTTGCTTCACGATCCGGTTCCTTGCCATCCTCAAAGAATTCACCTTGCAAGCCAACACGAACAACAGCCCAAATGGAGGGGTTATGACCAAGAATATGCAATTTCATCTTATGTTTCCAGCTAGCAAAGTTTGTACCATCAAAATATGGACCTCTACGGTGATAATTACCCTCACTAGACGCCATACTCTCCTAGGTTGTGAAACCAAGGCTATGATCACCAAAGCAATGGAAATCAAGGCTTACGGAGACCAAAGCTCTGATACCACTTGTAGGATCGAAAGTATGTCTAGAGGGGGGTGATTAGACTACTTGACCAAATAAAAACCTAACCTTTTCCCACTTTTAGTTGTAGGCAGATTTTAGCAATTATGACAAGTCAAGTAACACCCTACACATGCAAGTCTAAGAGTGCAGCAGCGGAAAGTAAGACATAGCACATGTAAGTAAAGGGAAGGGTTTGGAGAAGGCAAACACAATGGGGACACGAAGATTTTTGGCGTGGTTCCGATAGGTGGTGCTATCGTACGTCCACGTTGATGGAGACTTCAACCCACGAAGGGTAACGGCTGCGCGAGTCCACGGAGGGCTCCACCCACGAAGGGTCCACGAAGAAGCAACCTTGTCTATTCCACCATGGCTTATGTCCATGAAGGACTAGCCTCACTCGGGTAGATCTTCACGAAGTAGGCGATCTCCTTGCCCTTACAAACTTCTTGGTTCAACTCCACATCATGTCGGAGGCTCCCAAGTGACACCTAACCAATCTAGGAGGCACCACTCTCCAAAAGGTAATAGACGGTGTGTTGATGATGAACTCCTTGCTCTTGTGCTTCAAATGATAGTCTCCCCAACACTCAACTCTCTCTCACAGATTTGGCTATGGTGGAAGAAAGATTTGAGTGGAAAGCAACTTGGGAAGGCTAGAAATCAAGGTTCAAATGGTAGGAATGGAATCTCTTGATCTCAACACATGAGTAGGTGGTTCTCTCTTAGAAAATGTATGGTGGAAATGTAGGCATGTTCTGATGGCTCTCTTCACTGAGGAAGAAGGGGTGGATGGGTATATATAGCCTCCACACAAAATCCAACCATTACACACTTTTGACCCAACTCGGTGGCACCGATCAGAAATCTCGGTGGCACCGACCTGTGTAAAAGATATGAACGTTAGGAATCTCGGTGGGACCGAACTGGAACATCTCGGATGGACCGATGTGCAATGGTTAGGGAAAACCTCGTCTCGGTGGCACCGATTGCATCAACTCAGTGGGACCGAAGTGAAGCAATAAGGCAACAGAGATTTGGCAAGCCATATCGGTGGTACCGATTGCAAATCTCGGTGGGACCGAAATAATTGCAACTAGTAACTAAGAGTTGGCAAGGCCATCTTGGTGGGACCGAGATCCATATCGGTGGATCCGATTTGTTAGGGTTTGGCAGTGGCTAAGTCCAGATGAACTCGGTGGCTCCGGATAGGAATGATTCGGTGGGGCCGAGTTGGAATGTAGGTTTTGGACATATTTGGATGGAGAAAGTGGTTGAGGGTTTTGGAGCAATGTCACTAAGCACTTGAGCAAAAAGATCATTAAGCAACACCTCATCCCCTTTTAATAGTATTGGCTTTCCTATGGACTCAATGTGATCTTGGATCACTTAACAAAAATGTAGAGTCTTGAGCTTTTGCCAATCCATGTCCTTAGCATTTTGAGGGGTCCACAATCACTAGTCCTTGCCATGCCAATCATTGAACATCCTGAAATATTTAACTTGAATGGACATTAGTTCAATGAGATATATGTTGTTATGAATTACCAAAACCATCCGGGGATTAGTTGCACTTTCACCCACCCGGTCGAAGCGTACGTAGCGTTGTCTGTCTGGTCGCGAACGTGTATGTACGTACTGGTCGATCGGTCTATCTGCAACGATGAACCGTGGGCATGTAAGGAGCGGCACGTGTCATAGTAGAGCCCCCGACGTAGCAGTTCAGGCAGCCCCGTCTAAATCGTGTACACGTACGTACAGCCACACAGCAAAAAATACGGCCATGTATGTATATATACGGGCGGGATCTCGAACGCGTACTCGCGCATACGTACGGCCAGGGCTCGTGTACATGGAAAGAGAGGCAACGGACGGCAGCAACGGCCTCATGTTCATCAGCTGCCAACCGGCTGGGTCGAAACGGAGGAAACAGCGTCGTGTTCATCGGGAGCCAAGCGACTGGGTTGGAACGCGTCCTATTCATCGGGAGCCAACCGGCTTGGACGGAACAGCCGAAATGGGGTCCTGTTCATCGACTCGGGGTCTGGCGTACCGCAAAACGGAGGAAACGGCCTTCTGTTCGACCGCCTAAGGTAGAAACGGGGTCCTGTTCATCGGCTGGGGGTCTGGCGTACCGCAAAACGGAGGAAACGGACTTCTGTTCGAGCGCCTACGGTCGAAACGGGGTCCTGTTGATCGGGAGGGCTCTGGCGTACTGCAAAACAGAGGAAACAGACTTCTCCCCAACTGCGTACAGTCGAAACGGGGGTCCTATTCATCGGGAGGGGTGTGGCGTACCGCAAAACGGGACTCCACGGGCTACTGTTCATCCACGATTGACCTCCCTCCAGCCTCCACCAGCTACTGTTCATCCACCGTTGACTTCCTCCAGCCTCCACCGGATACTGTTCATCCAGCCTCCACGGGGGTCCTGTTCATCCACCCCCAACCAGCTGGCCTCCTCGGGTTTCTGTTCATCCAGCGCCAACCACCTTCACACGGCCAGAGTACTGTTCATCCACAGCCAACCCACCGGGTGGGGTGGGGCGTACGAGCGGGCGGCAGCAACGGGAACTGTTCATCCACAGCCAACCAACCGGCTAGGTCAACTCACCATGTCTCGCGCAAGGGGCTCGATCGATGCGTCTCGACTCATTCTACGTATCACGCGCACGGCAGCAACGGGCACTGTTCATCGAGAGGCAACCCCAACCGGCTACATCTCGCACGTACGGGGGCTCGACCGACTTCAGTTAGCAACGAAGGAATCGCTCGGGTTCAGTTAGCAGCGAAGGAATCGCTCGGGTTCAGTTAGCAGTGAAGGGATCGATCGGCTGCAGTACGTAGCTAGTGCATGCGATCGCTCAGGTTCAGTAAGTGAATGCCTCGCTCGGGTTCAGTTAGCAAATGCCCTCGCACACACGCGCGCGTACGAGAGAAACGCACAAACCACACTACATCGCTCGGCCCCGACCACCCACCGTAACCGGGAATTCCCCGAAAATTTCCTCGGCCTCACTTCTACCATGATTTTTTACGTCATGGACGGCCCAAAGAATGTCATGCGGGTGCATCTCCGGCCCCCCCAGGACAAAAAGCCCATTTTCTGTCATAATTTTTTGTCATAGAAGTAGGAGCCCACCACATCTATGATGATACGTGTTTTTGTCACAATTATTGTCATAGAAGTGTCACAACCATGACAGAAAAAGTTTTCGTTCAGGCCATAATGTCACGGATGTGTCTTTTTTTTGTAGTGTACAGATATGCAACTTGTCAACATCTTGACCAAACCATTGGATGAAGCAAGGTTTTGCCAACTAAGGCATGAACTTGGTATCTTAGAGCTTGATAGCATTATGTGAAATCTTGTACCCATGCATGCATTTACTTCATGTCTTGTATAGGTGCAGGCATGTATTTAGGGGGAGAAATTCAATTCATGAATCTTCTTCTCTCTATATGATGCACAAACCAAATAAACACTCTCAAAGTTACTATGTCCATTCCTATGTGACTATGGTACTTTAAATGATGGAGTAGTGATTTTGGGTCCAAGGTTCAAATCTTCGCGGTGCCAAGTCATGTATACTCACACAAGGTGGCCTAGGCTACCGCCCTGTTGGGGAACGGAGCATTAATTTCAAAAAATTCCTACGCTCACGCAAGATCTATCCATGGAGATGCATCGCTACGAGAGGGGAGAGTGTGTCTACGTACCCTCGCAGACCGTTAGCGGAAGCGTCTCACAACGCGGTTGATGTAGTCGAACAATCCTTCGAACTCCACCGATCGAGTACCGAACGTACGGCACCTCCGAGTTCTACACACGTGCAGCTCGGTGACGATCCTCGCCTTCTTGATCTAGCAAGACGTCGAGGAAGTAGATGAGTTCCGTCAGCACGACGGCGTGGCGACGGTGACGGTGAAGTGATTCCGGCAGGGCTTCGCCTAAGCTCTCCGAAAATATGACCGAGGTGGAAAACGGAGATCGGGGCACCGCACACGGCTATGGGACAATTGTTGTACTTTGGGGTGCCCCCTTGCCCCCGTATATAAAGGATGAGAGGGAGGAGGCCGGCCCCCTAGGGGTGCGCCAAGTGTGGGGAGTCCTACTAGGACTCCTTAGTCCTAGTAGGATTCCACCTCCCATACGGAGTAGGAAAGGGGGAAGGGAGAGGGAAAGGAAAGAGGGGGCTGCGCCCCCTCCCCTAGTCCAATTCGGTTTGGGCAAGGGGGGCGTGCGCCTCCTCACGTGGCCTACCTCTCCTTTTCCCGTATGGCCCAATAAGGCCCATTACTTCTCCCGGTGAATTCCCGTAACTCCCCGGTACTCCGAAAAATACCCGAATCACTCGGAACCTTTCCGACGTCCGAATATAGCCTTTCAATATATGAATCTTTACCTCTCGACCATTTCGAGACTCGTCGTCATGTCCGTGATCTCATCCAGGACTCCGAACAAACTTCGGCCACCAATCACATAACTCATATAATACTAAATCGTCATCGAACCTTAAGTGTGCGGACCCTACGGGTTCGGGAATGATGTAGACATGATCGAGACGACTCTCCGGTCAATAACCAACAGCGGAACCTGGATGCTCATATTGGTTCCTACATATTCCACGAAGATCTTTATCGGTGAACCTCATATGTCAACATACGTTGTTCCCTTTGTCTGGCGGTATGTTACTTGCCCGAGATTCGATCGTCGGTATCCAATACCTAGTTCAATCTCGTTACCGGCAAGTCTCTTTACTCGTTCCGTAATACATCATCTTGCAACTAACTCTTTAGTCATGGTGCTTGCAAGGCTTCTGTGATGCTATATTACTGAGAGGGCCCAGGGATACCTCTCCGATAGTCGGAGTGACAAATCCCAATCTCGATCCATGCCAACTCAACAAACACTTTCGGAGATACCTGTAGTGCACCTTTATAATCACCCAGTAACGTTGTGACGTTTGATACACCCAAAGTATTCCTACGGTATCCGGGAGTTGCATGATCTCATGGTCAGAGGAACGTGTATTTGACATAGTGAAAGCAATAGCAATAAACTGAACGATCATTTGCTATGCTAACGGTTGGGTCATGTCCATCACATCATTCTCCTAATGATGTGATCCCGTTATCAAATGACAACTCATGTCCATGGTCAGGAAACCTTGACCATCTTTTGATCAACGAGCTAGTCTAGTAGAGGCATACTAGGGACATAGTATTTGTCTATTATCCACACATGTATTTAGTTTCCGGTCAATACAATTCTAGTATGAATAATAAACCATTATCATGAACGGAGAAATATGATAATAATAAACACTTTATTAATTGCCTCTAGGGCATATTTCCAACAGTCTCCCACTTGCACTAGAGTCAATTACATTGTAATGAATCTAACACCCATCGCATTCTGTTGCTGATCATGTTTTGCTCGTGGAAGAGGTTTAGTCAACGGGTCTGCCACATTCAGATCCGTGTGTACTTTGCAAATCTCTATGTCTCCATCCTTAATCAAATTCCGAATGGAGTTGAAGCGACGCTTTATATGCTTGGTTCTCTTGTGAAACTTGGGCTCCTTTGCTATAGCAATTGCTCCAGTGTTGTCACATAAGATAGTCATTGGACCCGATGCACTAGGTATGACACCTAGATCGGATATGAACTCCTTCATCCAGACTCCTTCATGTGCTGCTTCGGAAGCAGCTATGTATTCCGCCTCACATGTAGATCCCGCCACGACGCTCTGCTTGGAACTGCACCAACTGACCGCTCCACCATTAAGAATAAATACGTATCCAGATTGTGACTTAGAGTCATCTGGATCTGTGTCAAAGCTAGCATCGACGTAACCCTTTACGACGAGCTCTTTGTCACCTCCATAAACGAGAAACATGTCCTTGGTCCTTTTCAGGTACTTCAGGATATTCTTGACCGATGTCCAGTGATCTACTCCTGGATCACTTTGGTACCTTCCCACCAAGCTAATAGCGAGGCACACATCAGGTCTGGTACACAGAATGGCATACATAATAGAGCCTATGGCTGAGGCATAGGGGATGACACTCATCTTCTCTTTGTCTTCTGCCGTGGTCGGGCTTTGAGTCTTACTCAATCTCACACCTTGCAATACACGCAAGAACCCTTTCTTTGACTGATCCATTTTGAACTTCTTCAAAATCTTGTCAAGGTATGTGCTTTGTGAAAGTCCAATGAGGCGTCTTGATCTATCTCTATAGATCTTGATGCCTAATATGTAAGCAGCTTCTCCGAGATCCTTCATTGAAAAACTTTTGTTCAAATAAACCTTTATGCTTTCCAGAAATTCTATGTCATTTCCCATCAATAATATGTCATCCACATATAATATGAGAAATGCCACAGAGCTCCCACTCACTTTCTTGTAAATACAAGCTTCTCCATAAGTTTGTATAAACCCAAACGCTTTGATCACTTCATCAAAGCGAGTATTCCAGCTCCGAGATGCTTGCACCAGTCCATAGATGGATCGCTGGAGCTTGCATACTTTGTTAGCACCTCGGCAATTGCTAACATAATTCTGACAGACTTTAGCATCGCTACAGGTGAGAAAGTCTCATCGTAGTCAACTCCTTGAACTTGTCGATAACCTTTAGCAACAAGTCGTGCTTTATAGACGGTGACATTACCATCAGCGTCCGTCTTCTTCTTAAAGATCCATTTATTATCAATAGCTCGCCGTTCATCGGGCAAGTCTACCAAAGTCCATACTTTGTTCTCATACATGGATCCAATCTCGGATTTCATGGCCTCAAGCCATTTGTCGGAATCCGGGCTTGCCATCGCTTCTTCATAGTTCGAAGGTTCATCGTTGTCTAGCAACATGACCTCCAAGACTGGATTTCCGTACCACTCTGGTGCGAAACGTGTCCTGGTTGACCTTCGAAGTTCAGTAACAACTTGATCCGAAGTTTCATGATCATCATCATCAACTTCTTCTCTGGTCTGTGTCGATGTCACAGAAATTTCTTTCTGTGGCGTACTACTATCCAGAGGAGGTACAATTACCTCATCAAGTTCTACTTTCCTCCCACTCACTTCTTTCGAGAGAAACTCCTTCTCTAGAAAGGATCCATTCTTAGCAACGAATACTTTGCCTTCGGATCTGTGGTAGAAGGTGTACCCAACGGTCTCCTTTGGGTATCCTATGAAGACGCACTTATCTGCTTTGGGTTCGAGCTTATCTGGCTGAAGCCTTTTGACATAAGCATCGCATCCCCAAACTTTCAGAAACGACAGCTTAGGTTTCTTACCAAACCACAGTTCATACGGTGTCGTCTTAACGGATTTAGACGGTGCCCTGTTTAAAGTGAATGCAGCTGTCTCTAATGCATAACCCCAAAATGATAGTGGCAAATCGGTAAGAGACATCATAGAACGCACCATATCTAATAGAGTACGATTACGACGTTCGGACACACCATTACGCTGTGGTGTTCCAGGTGGCGTGAGCTGTGAAACAATTCCACATTGTTTTAAGTGATTGCCAAACTCGTAACTCAAATATTCTCCTCCACGATCAGATCGTAAGAACTTTATTTTCTTGTTACGATGGTTCTCTACTTCACTCTGAAATTCTTTGAACTTTTCAAATGTTTCAGATTTATGCTTCATCAAGTAGACATAGCCATATCTACTCAAATCATCTGTGAACGTGAGAACATAACGATATCCACCGCGCGCCTCAACACTCATCGGACCGCATCCATCGGTATGTATTATTTCCAACAAGTCTGTTGCTCGCTCCGTTGTTCCGGAGAACGGAGTCTTAGTCATCTTGCCCATGAGGCATGGTTCGCACGTCTCAAATGATTCATAATCAAGTGATTCCAAAAGTCCATCTGTATGGAGTTTCTTCATGCGTTTTACACCAATATGACCTAAGCGGCAGTGCCACAAATATGTGGTACTATCATTATAAATTTTGCGTCTTTTGGCATCAATATTATGGATGTGTGTATCACCACGATCGAGATTCAACAAGAATAAACCATTCACAAGCGGTGCATGACCATAAAAGATATTATTCATCAAAATAGAACAACTTTTATTCTCTGATTTAAATGAATAACCGTCTCGCAATAAAAAAGATCCAGATATAATGTTCATGCTCAACGCAGGCACCAAATAACAATTATTTAGGTTCATCACTAATCCCGAGGGTAGATGTAGAGGTAGCGTGCCGACGGCGATAACTTCAACTCTTGAACCGTTCCCGACGCGCATCGTCACCTCGTCCTTAGCCAATCTTCGTTTATTCCGTAGCTCCTGTTTCGAGTTACAAATATGAGCAACCGAACCAGTATCAAATACCCAGGTGCTACTACGAGTATTGGTAAGGTACACATCAATAACATGTATATCAAATATACCTTTGTTGATGTTGCCAGCCTTCTTATCTGCCAGGTACTTGGGGCAGTTCCGCTTCCAGTGACCAGTCCCCTTGCAGTAGAAACACTCAGTCTCGGGTTTGGGTACAGACTTGGGTTTCTTCGTGGGAGCAGCAACTGATTTGCCATTCTTCTTGAAGTTCCCCTTCTTTCCCTTGCCCTTCTTCAAACTAGTGCTCTTCCTTACCATCAACACTTGATGCTCCTTCTTGACTTCTACCTCCGCAGCTTTGAGCATAGCGAAGAGCTTGGAAATAGACTTTTCAATTCCTTGCATATTATAGTTCATCACAAAGCCCTTATAGCTTGGTGGCAGTGATTGGAGAATTCTGTCAATAACCGAATCATCTGGAAGATTAACTCCCAACTGAGTCAAGCGGTTATGCAACCCAGACATCTTGAGTATATGCTCACTGACAGAACTATTCTCCTCCATCTTACAGCTAAAGAACTTGTCGGAGACATCATATCTCTCGACCCGGGCATGAGCTTGAAATACAAGTTTCAGCTCTTGGAACATCTCATATGCTCCGTGATGCTCAAAACGTCTTTGGAGCCCCGGTTCTAAGCCGTAAAGCATGGCACACTGAACTATCGAGTAGTCATCAACACGTGTCTGCCAGGCGTTCATAACGTCGACAGACGAGGGAGGGGGTGCGACACCTAGCGGTGCATCAAGGACATAAGCCTTATGTGCAGCAATGAGGATGATCCTCAGATTACGGACCCAGTCCGCATAGTTGCTTCCATCATCTTTCAACTTAGCTTTCTCTAGGAACGCATTAAAATTCAGTGGAACTACAGCGCGGGCCATTGATCTACAACATACAATTGCAAAGATTATTTAGACTATGTTCATGATAATTGAAGTTCAATTAATCAAATTATTTAAGAACTCCCACTTAGATTAACATCCCTCAAGTTGTCTAAGTGTAACATGATCCACATCAACTAAGCCACGTCCGATCATCACGTGAGGTGGATTAGTTATCAATGGTGAACATCTTTCATGTTGATCATATCTACTATATGACTCATGTTTGATCTTTCGGTCTCTTGTGTTCCGAGGCCATATCTGTATATGCTAGGCTCGTCAAGTTTAACCCAAGTATTCTGCGTGTGTAAAACTGGCTTACACCCGTTGTATGCGAACGAAAGAATCCATCACACCCGATCATCACGTGGTGCTTAGAAGCGTCGAACCTTCGCAACGGTGCATACTAGGGGAGAACACTTATCTTGAAATTTAGTGAAGGGATCATCTTATAATGCTACCGTCGTCCTAAGCAAAATAAGATGCATAAAAGGATTAACATCACATGCAATTCAATATATGTGACATGATATGGCCATCATCGTCTTGTGCTTTTGATCTCCATCAGCCAAGCATCGTCATGATCTCCATTGTCACCGGATTGACACCATGATCTCCATCGTAGCGTCGTGACACCTTGATCTCCATCGCAGCGTCGTGGTCGTCTCGCCGGCTATTGCTACTACTACTACTGCTAACTCATAGCGGTAAAGAAAAGCAATTACATAGCGTTGGCATTGCATACAATAAAGAGACAACCATAAGGCTCCTGCCGGTTGCCTGATAACTTACAAAACATGATCATCTCATACAACAAATTATATCACATCATGTCTTGACCATATCACATCACCAGCATACCCTGCAAAAACAAGTTAGACGTCCTCTACTTTGTTGTTGCAAGTTTTACGTGGCTGCTACGGGTTTGCAAGAACCGTTCTTACCTAAGCAAAACCACAACGTGGTGTAGTGATTGCTTTTTGATCTTCTAAAAGAACCCTCTTCATTGAAACCGATTCAACTAAAGTGACAGAGACAGACACCCGCCAGTCACCTTTATGCAACGAGTGCACTTAGCGGTGAAACCTGTCTCGCGTAAGCGTACGCGTAATGTCGGTCCGGGCCGCTTCATCTCACAATACCGCCGAATCAAGTATCAACTAGTAACGGCAAGCAATATGTATACACCCACGCCCACAACTCACTTGTGTTCTACTCGTGCAAATCACATCTACGCATAGACCTGGCTCGGATGCCACTGTTGGGGAACGGAGCATGAATTTCAAAAATTTCCTATGCTCACGCAAGATCTATCCATGGAGATGCATCGCTACGAGAGGGGAGAGTGTGTCTACGTACCCTCGTAGACCGTTAGCGGAAGCGTCTCACAACACGGTTGATGTAGTCGAACAATCCTTCGAGCTCCACCGATCGAGTACTGAACGTACGGCACCTCCGAGTTCTACACACGTGCAGCTCGGTGACGATCCTCGCCTTCTTGATCCAGCAAGACGTCGAGGAAGTAGATGAGTTCCGTCAGCACGACGGCGTGGCGACGGTGACGGTGAAGTGATTCCGGCAGGGCTTCGCCTAAGCTCTCCGAAAATATGACCGAGGTGGAAAACGGAGATCGGGGCACCGCACACGGCTATGGGACAATTGTTGTACTTTGGGGTGCCCCCTTGCCCCCGTATATAAAGGATGAGAGGGAGGAGGCCGGCCCCCTAGGGGTGCGCCAAGTGTGGGGAGTCCTACTAGGACTCCTTAGTCCTAGTAGGATTCCACCTCCCATACGGAGTAGGAAAGGGGGAAGGGAGAGGGAAAGGAAAGAGGGGGCTGCGCCCCCTCCCCTAGTCCAATTCGGTTTGGGCAAGGGGGGCGTGCGCCTCCTCACGTGGCCTGCCTCTCCTTTTCCCGTATGGCCCAATAAGGCCCATTACTTCTCCCGGTGAATTCCCGTAACTCCCCGGTACTCCGAAAAATACCCGAATCACTCGGAACCTTTCCGACGTCTGAATATAGCCTTTCAATATATGAATCTTTACCTCTTGACCATTTCGAGACTCCTCGTCATGTCCATGATCTCATCTAGGACTCCGAACAAACTTCGGCCACCAATCACATAACTCATATAATACTAAATCGTCATCGAACCTTAAGTGTGCGGACCCTACGGGTTCGGGAATGATGTAGACATGATCGAGACGACTCTCCGGTCAATAACCAACAGCGGAACCTGGATGCTCATATTGGTTCCTACATATTCCACGAAGATCTTTATCGGTGAACCTCATATGTCAACATACGTTGTTCCCTTTGTCTGGCGGTATGTTACTTGCCCGAGATTCGATCGTCGGTATCCAATACCTAGTTCAATCTCGTTACCGGCAAGTCTCTTTACTCGTTCCATAATACATAATCTTGCAACTAACTCTTTAGTCACGGTGCTTGCAAGGCTTCTGTGATGCTGTATTACCGAGAGGGCCCAGAGATACCTCTCCGATAGTCGGAGTGATAAATCCCAATCTCGATCCATGCCAACTCAACAAACACTTTCGGAGATACCTGTAGTGCACCTTTATAATCACCCAATAACGTTGTGACGTTTGATACACCCAAAGTATTCCTACGGTATCCGGGAGTTGCATGATCTCATGGTCAGAGGAACGTGTATTTGACATAGTGAAAGCAATAGCAATAAACTGAACGATCATTTGCTAGCTAACGGTTGGGTCATGTCCATCACATCATTCTCCTAATGATGTGATCCCGTTATCAAATGACAACTCATGTCCATGGTCAGGAAACCTTGACCATCTTTTGATCAACGAGCTAGTCTAGTAGAGGCATACTAGGGACATAGTATTTGTCTATTATCCACACATGTATTTAGTTTCCGGTCAATACAATTCTAGTATGAATAATAAACCATTATCATGAACGGAGAAATATGATAATAATAAACACTTTATTAATTGCCTCTAGGGCATATTTCCAACACGCCCTTCCTAGTTGAAGGTTTGGTTGTTTCTTGGCTTGGATTCTCTTATTACTTTTTGGTGCATCATGGGTGTACCCTCAGATTTTTACATACTCACACTCCTAGGTTATAATATGTTCCTCATTGCCTTGGTGGATCTCCTCTCTCATCATCTCCTCATCGTGTCCATCTCAAGTTGATAGAAAACTTTTAGTGTAGCCTGATCGTCCGGACCTTCCTCCGGACGTCCGGGCTCCAGCTGTTTTCTTTTATCAATATTCTATCAGTCGAGGCCGGATATCCGGGTCCTCCTCCGGTCATCCGGGCGTACCCAGATCATCCAGGTCTACTTCCGGTCGTCCGGGCATCCTCCACCGAAAACAAACTAGGGCCCGCGGGGGAGCAGAAGGTTATTCCCCTATTTCTCCCCTCGCGACCCCGACCCTCACTACCGCCGCCGGTGGTCATCCGCGGCCACCCCCGTCATTCCGGCCGGCCAATCGGCCGGATCTAGCGCCCTTGCCCTCTCCTTCGCCCAATCTACCTCGTCCCCAAGATGTTTTCCTCATGGACTGGTCTGCATCTCCAGGGGTGGCCACCTTCATCACCGGCGAGACACTATGGCGGTTGGGGCGGTGGTCGTGGGAGGAGCATGAAGAAAACAACCGCGGGCCCTTCTCGTGGTATTGATTCTCTTTTCCCCTCATCTGTTCTCCATTCCCTCTTGATTTAGTCTGCATCTAGGGTTCTTATCCATACACACACTGTTGTGTTCTCTGTGCACGCAGGAATTCCACTCTTGTGTACCTAGGTTGTTGATGTGAGGAGCATGTTTGGTGCATAGCCATTGCTACGGATTTTAAAAATCGTCTCGGCTGGATATCCGGGAGTTCTTTTGGATACTTCGGGGCTATGGCAATCTTCAAACACTCTTGTCGTCTAGATGCTTCTATACCATCTTTTTGCACTAGTTGATCTTCTCCTCACTATATCATTCCTTCGTCTTGCGCAGACGCATGTCATCAAGCATCGACTGACTTCGAGGAATCCGCACGCCCTCTCAAGAAGTCGTCGGGTCGTGCTCGCCCTTCTTATGTGGGGCAGGACGATGCTGACTATGAGGAAGAAATCCAGGAGGAGGAGTTGTTGCCTGCTCATTCCAAGACCACGACGAGGAAGAAAAAGTCGCCCAATGCCTCTAGCTCATGGGCTAACCCTACCGCTCCTGCGGGCCTTGTTCTGTCCATGGCTAACCCACCAACCGTGGTCATCCGCCTGTTGATTACCAGCACATCGAGCCTGTTGAGTACACTGCTTTGAGGAGGGATATCAATCAGTTTGCCGCACCTGCAAATGCTACAGATCCTCACTTTCGTGCGTTGGTATAGCAGGACATCTATCAGATGGTGATTGCACATCTCGGTTTTTCTCCTTAGCATCATGTGAACATGGCCTACATCAAGGCTAACCCTATGAAGTTCGAGGGTGTTTTGGGAAAATTGATGGCATGGGGCTGCGTCATGCTATGTGATGCGGAGCATCCTTCGGTCATCCCCATGGACACATCATCACCATCCAAGGCACCAAGTGGACCGATGACAAGGGCTCGTGCAAGAGCCATTGAAACCGAGGTGAACTCCCTCCTCGCTCAACTCCCTTTCGAATCACATGAGACATGGCTACTACCTCAAGCGGAGACCCTTTGCATACTCAGGTTCAATCATGGAGAGGCTAAGGAACAAGGCCGAGCAAAGGAGGAAGGAGAACGCGAAAACGGATAAGAATCAAAGCAAGACAGGACTTGCCCGGATCATCCGGACCCCCACCCAGATGATCCGGACCAAGCCCAGACGATCCGGACCCCCACTCGGATGATCCGGACAATGTGCGCGAAGGGTACAGCAAGCCTCCAGACGAAGCCGGATCATCCGGACCCCCGCCCGGATCATCCGGACCCACCCGGGCATCCGGATGACGACCCGGACATCCGGGCCAATGACGGCTGCTACGACACGTCCAGACGATCTGGACGGACGCCCAGACCATCCGGACCCTTGACGCCCGGATCATCCGGACCATGCCTGCGTGTATGATTTGGGCCGAGGCCCATGTACCTCTCTCTACCCCTAGACTATATAAACTCCTCTTCCACCCACGTTTTAGGGTTAGCAAAGTGGTAGCTCATATTAGAGATTGAGTTTTGCTCATCCACTACCTACTCCCATGGAGATCAAGGCCTCCATGTGAGAAGATCCCCTAGTGGATTCAAGACCTCCTAGTGAGAAGATCCTCTTGGATGTCAAGACCTCAACTCCTTTTGGATTGAGATGAACTAGCTACCTTTGTATCCTCTTGTGTTGGATTTGGACCTTAGCACATGTGTGATTGGATTTGTGTCAATTGAGTGCTTTTTCTTGTGTTCTTCTCTCAATTTCCCCTTTTCCCCCTCCAAGTGTGAAAAGATCATCACCATAGGGTTTCACCCTACATCATCTTGGATCAGAGCCACGTTGATTCACACTTTGGAGTTCTTTCCCTCCACTTTCTAGCCCCAATTTTGTTGTTTTTGCCCAATTTTGAAAATTCCCCACAAAATAGCCATACCAATTTTTTTTGTGATTTGTTGGTTTGCTGATGTTTTGTTGATTTTGATCCATGCATTCGTTGTGTTGCAAGTGGATCTAGCATTCCCCACCATCTCCACCACGAAACCCACCCCAAAATCGCCCCAATTTTTCTTTTTCTTCCCGATTTGGAGTTCTTCCCGAAGATCACAGCCGTGCAGACGACCTACCTGGATCATCCGGCCGTTCACCCGGATCATCCAGACATCGCCCGGATCGTCCCGACTCCGACCCGGATCATCCGACTTCACCTGTCAAAACTGAATTTTCGGCAGAAAATTTCAGCCACCGCCTCCACTTTCGCATAGTCATTTCCGAGCCCCACAATCGCACTTCCGCAAACCCCTTGACAACCAAAGCCATACCACCGCTTTCCGCTACCACCATTTGACGTTTGCCATTGAGAATTTGAGTTCACGGTTTCCGTTTCCTAACGTGTTTCGGCTACTTAGGGACGGTTCGTCTTCGATTTCACCGCCACTCATCTTCACCCCGGACTCGACATCGACAATGACAACTTATCATTGTGACACCACCACCGTAAGCAAGGACGGTAACCTCAACGACATCTCTATACATCTCCCTTGCCATTGCATTGTTAATCCCAAGACCATCTTTTGCGTCACTTTCCTACGAGACTAGCAATTAGAGTATTGCCGGGCAACGCTACTTGTGCACTTTAGTGATACACATTCCGCATAGCTATCATAGCATGCATATATCATCGTATCAACTCTTGTGTCATCAATTGTCCCCGTATATATATCATTGTTATCTTCGTAAGAGCATTTCGCATAAGTGGCCCAAGGAAAATATCAAAAGAGAGAAAAGCTTTTAAGCAAAGAGAAAAAGGAAAACAACAAGCTTGTAAGCAATAGCCATAGCATTGCCACATTGCATAACATATTGATCATCTAGGATCATCATGACCGAGTTCACCGGGAATCATACATACATAGCATAAGTGAGATAGAAAGTCGATACGTTTTGTCTCTTATAGGTTGTGCACAAGTGTCATATCCGCCTATTGAACAATCGTGCTAGCGTCTCTCTAGTGTTGTGCAACACAAGTGTTTTCCGTGGATTCCACATTTTGTGCTCATTCCTTGGTTGCACGACCTCATTTATCTATCCGTGTGTGTGTTTCCGTGTGCCACTCATTGCTATTGGTCTATTTGTCTCACTTGCGAATTTGTGAATCTTTTTCAACATTATTGATATCTCGCTAACAATTGCATAAATTTTGTGCCACTATCCTCACCAAGCTACTCCAAAATCTTTACTTGTGTAGGTGTGAGATTGACACGATCCGGTACCAATTGTGCTACTTTCATAATACCATATTGGGTGATCATTGATCCATCTTCAACATTGGATAAGGTATATTGGTCTAGTTCGTTTCTTTCTTCCACTAACATTTGCTTGAGAATCATGGATAGGCCGAGCACTTCTACCAACCCCCTCTTCGATGAGCAAGACGATGCACCAAACGACTACGTCACCAAGGCACACCTCTTTGGCGTCCAACGAGCCTTACATCAAGAAGGCGAAGCTTTGGGTGACCGCATCGAGCAACTCGCCACCGACTTTCGACAAACCCTTGATGACAAGCTATCATCTCAAATGGAAGATTTCCGTACCATGATGGTCAACCGCGCTTCTTCCACTTCATCTACTTCAAGATCAAGACGGCGCCACTCGAGCCGACACTCTTCGGACACGTCTTCGGATGCAAGTCTTCCTCGAGCACGATCACATCGTCACCATGACCATGAAGACTATCAAGCTACACAAAACCCATTACATGGCAATGGTTTGCAAGACCGCCTTCGAGAGCGTGAACGACAACACCGTCAAGCACAAGGCGCCATGAACCACGATCAAGTTCCACAATGCCAACGTCAAGAAAACCAAGACGGCGACGCTCTACAACAAGAACGACAACGTCATGAGGAGAAAGCACTCGAAGCTCAACGTGCCCTACGCGAAGCAACTCGCGCTGTCAACGAGCTCAACCATCGAGTGCATGAACAAGAAGAGGCCCTACGACGAGAGCGACAAGATGAGGCCGCACATCTTGACGAGCGCCAAGAAATGAGGAATCGTGCACGTATCCCACGACCTCGACGTCAAGTCAATCACGAAGAGCACGAGGAGCAAGAGCTAGAAAATCCACCTCCAAGACAAGAGCGACATCGCCTTCGTCCCCAACAAAATGAGGAGCAATGCTTCGGCAAGCTCAAGTTCACCATGCCCAAGTTCTCCGGTGGCAACAATCCCAAAGAATATCTCTCATGGGCATTGAAGGTCGACAAGATATTCCGTCTTCACAATTATGACGAGGAAAAGAAGATCGCCATGGCATCTCTAGAGTTCCAAGAATATGTTCTCATTTGGTCGGAGCAAGTGATCGAAAGGCGTCAAGAGAAGGGTGAGCCACCAATCGCGACTTGGAATCAAATGAAGGATGTCATGAGAGCTCGTTTTGTGCCTACACACTACAACCGCGATCTCTTCAAGAAACTACAACTCCTCAAGCAAGGCACCAAGTCGGTTGAAGAATACTATCAAGAAATGGTAGTTGCCATGATACGAGAGGAAGATGATGAACAAACTATGGCGCGTTTCTTGAATGGTCTCAACCATCCAATCAAGAAAATTGCGGACTTCCAACCGTACTCCAATCTCCTCGAGCTAGTGCACCAAGCCACCATAGCGGAGCGACAATTGCAAGAGGACTACAAGTACTCCAAGTACTCTTCCAAGACCTACGGTTCATATACTCAAGCTTCAATGACTACGACACCTCCTTCCACGACGTGAGATACACCAAGTACTGGCGACAAGTCAAGCTCCAAGCAACCTTTGACATCTTCGAGTCGTCCTACTATAAGTACATACAAGTCAAGGCCTTCGTCATCAAGACCTCCAACGGATGCTACCGCCAAGACAAGTGACATCAAATGCTTTACTTGCAAAGGTCGAGGCCACAAGTCATTTGAGTGCCCCACATGGCGCACCATGATCGCCAATGATGACGGCACCTACGGCTCAATGAGCGAAGAAGAAATGGAAGCACTTGAGCACATGGCCATGCACCGACAAGTGAATGAAGATGAAGACGCTCAAGTCTGTTGTGACAATGATTCGAGCCCCGCTCTTATTGTCTCTAAGATCTTGACACTTCAACAACAACAAGAAGAAGACCAACGTTGCCACATCTTCCATACCAAAGCGGTTATTCAAGGACGTTCCGTCAAAGTCATCATCGACGGTGAAAGTTGCCACAATTTGGCAAGTGAAGAGCTATGTTCCAAGCTATAATTGATCAAGAAGAAGCACCCTCGCCCCTACAAGGTCCAATGGTTAAGCGACTCCGGCACCATTCAAGTGGAGCACACCGTTCAAGTGTCCTTCAAGATTGGTGCATATGAAGACACCTTGGAGTGTGATGTGGTTCCCATGTCCGTATGCCATCACCTCCTTGGAAGACCTTGGAAATTCGATTGCGGCGTCATCCACAACGGACGGACCAATCAATATAGCTTAAAGATGAAGGGCAAGGAATTCGTGCTTCGACCCATGTCACCAAGTCAAGTCATCGCCGACAAGCAAGCTTCTACCCATCGTGGAGAGACTAGTGAGTGAGTGAACCACCAAAAAGAGAGTGAGCGCCACAAGCCAAAAATGAGCTACTCCACGATGAGAGACAAGAAAGGTTTAGTGCTTTTAGCCACCAAAAGAGATATGAGGGATGTGAGTGAGAGCCCATCAAGCGTTCTTCACTTTGTGCTTGTGTGCAAAGATGAAGCGGTGCGGACTAATACTTCACAACATCTACCTTTGGTGTTGTCTCATCTATTGCAGGAATTCGCAGACGTTTTCCCCGATGAGCTACCTCCCAGACTTCCTCCACTTTGCGGAATCGAACACCGCATCGATCTCATCCCCGGCGCACCTCTACAGAACAAGGCACCTTACCGCGTCAACCCCGACGAGACCAAAGAGATTCAAAGGCAAGTGCAACATCTCATGGAGAATGGGTATGTACGTGAAAGCTTAAGTCCATGTGCCGTTCCAGTTATTCTTGTGCCTAAGAAAGATGGTAGTTATCGCATGTGTTCCGATTGCCGTCCCATAAATGCTATCACTGTTAGATATCGCCAACCCATTCCACGCCTTGATGACATGCTTGATGAACTTAGTGGAGCCACCATTTTCTCCAAAATTGATCTTAAAAGTGACTATTATCAAATTCGCATGCAAGAGGGTGATGAATTGAAAATGGCTTTCAAAACCAAATTTGGCTTGTATGAATGGTTAGTCATGCCTATGGGCTTATCTCAAGCACCTAGCACTTTTATGCGTGTGATGCACTATGTTCTCCGCAAATTAATTGGCATTTGTGTTGTGGTATACTTTGATGACATTCTTGTATTTAGCCAATCTCTTGATGATCATGTGAAACACCTTAGAGACGTCTTGCAAGTTCTTCGAAATGAGCGACTTTATGCAAACATGGAAAAATGCACTTTTGGTGTTGATAAACTTGTTTTATTGGGATTTGTAGTCTCTTCTAAGGGTGTTCAAGTTGATGAAACTAAAATTGATGCTATTAACACTTGGCCACAACCAACCAATTTGCTTCAAGTGCGTAGTTTCCTTGGCTTAGCCGGATTTTATCGACGCTTTGTGAAGGATTTTAGCACTATTGCATCACCATTGCACGCATTGAGTAAGAAGAATAGACCTTTTGTTTGGGGTCCTTCCCAAGATGCCGCATGTCATGAGCTTAAGAACTTGCTTACACATGCTCCATTACTTGCATTACCCAACTTTGAGAAAACCTTTGAAGTACATTGTGACGCTAGTGGTAATGGCATAGGTGGCGTGTTAATGCAAGAGAAGCGACCCATTGCATACTTTAGCAAAAAACTCTCCGGCGTGCAACTTAATTACCCCATTTATGACAAAGAGTTATATGCTTTAGTAAGAGTCTTGCATGTGTGGGAACACTACCTTCGCCCTCATGAATTTGTCATCCATACGGATCATGAAACGCTTAAATACCTTAAGGGTCAAACAAAGTTGAACAAGCGTCATGCTAAATGGAGTGAGTTCATTGAGTCTTTTCCTTATGTTATCAAATACATCAAAGGTAAGGAAAATGTTGTGGCAGACGCTCTTTCCCGCAAGTGCATGTTAGTTACTCAACTTGAGTTGAATGTTATAGGATTTGAGCACATTAAAGACTTGTATGAGCATGATGTTTCATTTGCCATTCCTTATGCCAAATGCTTAACTCACACTTCTTGGGAGCGATACTACTTTAAAGATGGTTATCTTATGCGAGCTAACAAACTTTGTATCCCCGAGTCTTCTCTTAGTTTGTTACTTTTGCAAGAGGATCACGGTGGAGGACTCATGGGACATTTTGGTCGCGACAAGACATTTGCCATGCTCTCCAAGAACTATTTTTGGCCAAAGATGTTTCGAGACGTCTCACGCTACACCAATCGATGCTCTAGATGCCGCAAAGCAAAGTCTAAAGCTCAATCTCATGGTCTATATATGTCACTCCCCATTCCATATCAACCATGGGAAGATATTAGTATGGATTTTGTGCTTGGTTTGCCTCGAACTCAAAACGGCAAAGATTCGGTATTTGTTGTTGTGGACCGTTTCTCTAAGATGGCACACTTTATTCCATGTAACAAGAGTGACGATGCTTCACATGTTGCAAATCTCTTTTGTAGGGAAATCTTGCGCTTGCATGGAGTGCCCAAGACGATTGTATCGGATCGGGACATCAAGTTCCTTAGTTACTTTTGGAAGACACTATGTGCCAAGCTCGGAATCAATCTACTATTCTCTTCGGCATATCATCCACAAACCAACAGCCAAACGGAGGTCACCAACCGGACGCTATCCACACTCGTTCGTGTGTTGATTAAGAAGAACATCAAGGAGTGGGAGGAATGTTTACCCATCGCCGAGTATGCCTACAATCGAGCAAGATATTCGACCACCGGCAAGTCCCCCTTCAAGGTCGTCTATGGCTTCAACCCATTGTCCCCACTGGACATTCTACCGCTACCTCTACAAGAGCGCATCAACATGGACGCGAGTGCACAAGCAACATACCTCAAGAAGGTGCATGAAGATACAAGGCACACGATCGAGCGCCAGTACAACGCCTCGCGATCAAGCTCAACCTCAACAAACACCCCATGGTGTTCAACCCCGGAGATCTTGTGTGGCTACACCTACGCAAAGACCGCTTCCCCAATGAGCGCAAGTCCAAACTCCTACCTCGAGTCGATGGGCCCTTCAAGGTGCTAGCATGCTACAATAACAGTGCCTACAAGATCGACATCCCAAGTGACAAGTACAACGTGAGCGACATCTTCAACGTCAAGGACTTATCTCCCTTCCATGGTGATGTGGATTTCGATCCGAGGACGGATCTTTCCCAAGGGGGGAGGGATGATGCGGAGCATCCTTCGGTCATCCCCATGGACACGTCATCACCATCCAAGGCACCAAGTGGACCGGTGACAAGGGCCCGTGCAAGAGCCATTGAAACCGAGGTGAACTCCCTCCTCGCTAACTCCCTTTCGAATCACATGAGACATGGCTACTACCTCAAGCGGAGACCCTTTGCATACTCAGGTTCAATCATGGAGAGGCTAAGGAACAAGGCCGAGCGAAGGAGGAAGGAGAACGCGAAGACGGAGAAGAATCAGAGCAAGACAGGACTTGCCCGGATCCCCACCCGGACGATCCGGACCCCCACCCGAACGATCCGGACAATGTGCGCGAAGGGTACAGCAAGCCTCCAGACGAAGCCGGATCATCCAGACCCCCACCCGGATCATCCGGACCCACCCGGACATCCGGATGACGACCCGGACATCCGGGCCAACGACGGCTACTACGACACGTCCGGACGATCCGGACGGACGCCCGGACCATCCGGACCCCCGACGCCCGGATCATCCGGACCAACTCCCAGATCATCCGGACCATGCCTGCATGTGTGATTTGGGCCGAGGCCCATGTACCTCTCCCTACCCCTAGACTATATAAACTCCTCTTCCACCCACGTTTTAGGGTTAGCAAAGTGATAGCTCAGATTAGAGATTGAGTTTTGCTCATCCACTACCTACTCCCATGGAGATCAAGGCCTCCATGTGATCCCTAGTGGATTCAAGACCTCCTAGTAAGAAGATCCTCTTGGATGTCAAGACCTCAACTCCTTTTGGATTGAGATGAACTAGCTACCTTTGTATCCTCTTGTGTTGGATTTGGACCTTTGTATCCCTCTTGTGTATGTGGATTTAGCACATGTGTGATTGGATTTGTGTCAATTGCATGTTTGTTCTTGTGTTCTTCTCTCAATTTCCCCTTTTCCCCCTCCAAGTGTGAAAAGATCATCACCATAGGGTTTCACCCTACATCACGATGTCTCTGAAATGTGACTGGAACAAGGCAGCCATCCGGCAATTCTATGCCACTTGTTTCTCTCATCCAGATCGCTCCATCACTTGGATGACTCATATAATCAGTTCACTGTCACCTTTGAGGAGTTTGTTGCAGCCCTGGGCATGCCTGGCCCCGAGGCTAATCTCTATCGGATTCATGAGGTGAATCCAAAGTTTGAAGCCATGTCGATTAGTGCTTGTGGCTGCCTGGTCATGTCCACCAATCAGATGACAAAGGAGTAGAAAGAAAAGGAACCCAATGATATCTCTATCTTTTGTCCCAAATACCGGTGGCTCTTCCAGTGCGTGCTTAACTCCATTGCTCCCAAGAAAAGGGATCGTGGGATGGTTCGGGCTTACAGCATTGACATGATGTACTACTCTCAGAAGGCCCCCAACCGTCCCATTGGTATGGCTGATTTTCTATGGCACGAGATTTGCATGGCTTGCTTTCAGAAGCTTCAGACCTTTCCCCATGCTCCTTTTATCCAACAGGTCATTGACACTGTTTACCCATGTCCCATCGCAAAGACTTCCACTCACACCATGTGGACTCCGCATGATGACACTTCCCGGGGGAAGGCTCCTGTTGTTGAGTCTTCTTCTCGTCTCACTAAGCCGTTAATGAAGCCCTTTGACCGCCTGGCTCGCTTTATTGGGAAGTCCCATAAAGCAATATTTGACACCTACCGCTACACCGCTACCCACATTGCCACCTAGGAGGTTCGCCATATCTCTGAGGCGAATGCTCTTAGGGCTCACCTCCGTGCCCGCCCTGGGAGTTCAGTGGAGCCTGATGAGCCTCTTCCTGAGCGGCTTCCTCTTCTGGATGTCGACTTTCCCTCAGTGTTGGACTTCCCCGAGTTTCTCGTCGACACTGCTAACCAGAGCGATGGTGATGGTGATGAGGATGCAGCGTGATCCACTTTGGCGTTCGTTCTTTTCCCTTTTCGGCACTTGTTGCCAAGGGGGAGAAGTATATCTTAGGAGTGTGTGGTTGTAGTGCTCTTGTCTTGGTTTCCTTGATATTTGATGTTAATGGCCGGACACTAGTTAAATTTCTTTTTGTTGTAATGAACCTATGTGTGAACTATGTGTTTTGTCTCATGCTACTTTGTAATAGATTAAGTGTGTGGAACTTCATTCTCACTATCTATGTTTATTATTGTGCATGTCACTCCATTGGTTCGCACCTCATTTTTATGTTTGTTACAACAAATGCAAATAATCATAATTGAGAATGAGGGAGTCCACTCCATGTGTGCATCATGTTTTTCACCGCTTTACCCATTATGCACACATTGAGGGGGAGCTCTCCTTTAACCCATACCTAACCACTCTCCTAAAATATGACATATACCTTTTGTTGAGAGCTATATATATTTTGTCACCAACTACCAAAAAGTGGGAGATTGAAAGTGCAATCATGCCC
The DNA here is from genome assembly GCA_039707655.1 of Elymus sibiricus. NCBI lineage: Eukaryota > Viridiplantae > Streptophyta > Magnoliopsida > Poales > Poaceae > Elymus > Elymus sibiricus. Next base: position 270,557,079 of record CM077666.1, on the reverse strand, counting down.
TTGATCATATTTTGATGTTGATGACAAACTACATATAGGGGACTAATTATGTTTGCTGAGTATATACACATGATATTAGTTCCCTTGGCATCTTTGTGTGAGATCACGGACATATCAAACAAGATATGACTCAAGAAGATGACAACAAGAACAGAAGCATTGTTCCTTTTGTATATTTCTTGAGTTATAGGGATCCCACACTATTAAGAGGGGATCCAAGTGGCATGTTCAAGTTTTGCTGAAGTCTCATCAATTGGTCACTATCACTTGTCACACACACACTGCTCACAAGTGTTTTTAGGAAGACCAAATCATCCTAGGAAAAAATCACTTAGACAAATCCTATAGCCTATTTTCTCTCCATTCATGGTCTTAGCCGGATCATCCGGATCCGGTCCTGGATCGTCCGGACCTCGCCCGGATCGACCGAACCTAGTCCCGGATCGTCCGGCTAGACTCACCAAACCATACCCGTAGCTCGTCGCTGGAGCTGGATCATTAGGACGACGTCTGAACCGTTCGGGTCATGCCCGGATCATCCGGGTTTCCTCCCGGATCATCCGGCTGCCTAGTGTGCCTGCACTCACAATTTTCCATCCGGTGCTCCTCTTGGACATCCGGACAGACCCATTGTTCGTAGCCACAACGACCTAGCCGGATCATCCGGGTGTGCTTCCGAATCATCCGGGCAGGTCAACAACAGCACCAAACGGCTCTATGTTTTGGGAGGTATAAATACCCCTCTCCCACTTTGGGAGAGGGTTGACCACTACACTCAAACACCCCCGAAGAACACTAGTGCTCCCTCTCCCTCTTGTGACTGAAGCAAATCATGATTTGAGCAAGTCTTGAGCTTTTCCCCTTGGATCTTGTTACTCTTGGAGGTTGGAGACTCCTAGGCGGTAGGAGTTCTTCAGTGAGGAATCAAACATTGTGATTACCCCCGGAAAGTTTGTGAGGGTTTGGAGACCACCCCAAGGTCTACCACTAGTGGTTGGGAAACGCCTTCATGGTGTTGTCCCAAGGTGAGAATAGGGTGAGCCTTCGTGGCATTGGTGTGCCTTCGTGGTAACATCCACCTCTCTAAACGGTGACTAGCTTCCCTCAAAGGAAGTGAACATTGGCATACATCCTCATCTCTCGGTGTTATGGTTATCCCTAACCCTAACTCCTTACTTGTGGTTATTTGTCTCTTAACCTTTACATTCATATTGTTGTACTTGCCTACCTTACTACTTGTTGTAGTTGCACACCTTGCTTAGTACTGGAACCACCGTAGCAATTGTTAGGCTCACTTTCATATTCCGCAATATAGCCTAAAATTGCTAAGTAATCATTAAAATTTGTATTTGTACCTATTCACCCCCCTCTAGGTCCATCTCGATCCTTTTAACTACGACATCATGAGAGACATGGCCGTCTCTAGGAATTTAGGGCCCGTGCAAAAAGCAAAATAGGTCCCTAATTTTTTTATAAAAAAACATACTAATATAACTCAAGCATAATCTCACTTAAATTTATGTTATTTCATACAATGTTTAGAAAATTTCTCAAGTATCAGTTCAAAAGACTAAAAGCAGTAAACTGGCCTCATGCTCTACTGAAAAGTGTTTGTCTTGTGTTCCTTGAAATTTGAAATCTTCAATTATATCTTCATATTAATCTTCTCCAAGACAACATTCTCACGTGCTATTGTCGTCAAACCATTGAGTTTTTCTTGTGTCATAGTAGAATGCAAGTAGGATTTTTAGTAGAATGAAGTAGGATTTTAACAACTTGAGTTTATAAAAGCTCTTTTCTGCAGAGGCAACTGTCACAAAAAAGGTTAACAAAATCATGTACGCTATAATAGCATTAGGATAGAATGGACGCTTCATAAAAAACTAAAGAATATCAACATGGCCCATAGATTTCTTAAGTGATTCCTAGATGAAAAGTAACTCCCAATACAATTCAATTCCATCAAGGTCTTCATGGTCTCCACTCTTAAGTGCATCCTCAAGATTAAGACAAGCAACCATCAAACTCTTATCATCCAAAGATCGCTCAAATATGAAAGTGAATAAGAAACCAATTTTTTTTTCATACGCCTGATATTTTCTCAAATCTCCTGGTAAGTGAACCTATAGCTTGATCAACAACATGTGAAACGACAGGGATGTGATGCGACGAGAAGGGGACGGGGACACGGCTAGGCGTAGCGTGGGGAGACGACAACGAGACGGGGACGGAGGAGAAGAGGACGGCGACGTGGGGCGCGAGCGAGGAGGAGGACGACGTGATTTATGATGGACGAGAAAATTTGGGGGAGGGGGTTGCAAAATTCCATGTCGCGCCATCTAATTCTGAACGAGGGAGTACTTGATATTAGAAAAAAAGAAACAACTGGGTCTGTATGCAGAAAAAAATCATGCAAATGTCTAAACTAGCGGCTCCGTGGAGCTTGGAAGTGAAAACCAAGTTCCAGAGCGGAAATTGCCAATGGTGCTCGGCACCTTGGTGCCCGTTTCCAAAAATAAATAAATTCTGCAACACAAAAATAATTAAAAATTATAAACACACATACACATGTATACTATGTATTTGCAAAGTTTCATACTGTAATATTTTACTTACACACGTGGCGTAAAAAAGACAAATATGTATTTTTGAATGGGCCTCTTTTTTTGTTATTATCGGCCGGAATTTTGTTTTCTTTTGTATAGCTTACAAATTACATTTATTTCAGAACAAAATTTCATGGATCCATAGTGAATACATACAAGTTTCTACAGAATTGTTTTTGATTTTTTTAAAACTTCTAAATATGGTTTTTGACTTATTTTATTTGAAAAAAAACGTCCTCCATGGTGCGGAGTACCAAAACTTCGCACTTGTTTTTTTTGGAAATCAAGAGCTTTATTAATCAAAACATGAGATTACAATCCTTCATACACAAACCGTAAGGAAGGACTAGAAATAATTTATCCACAAACAACGTCTCCTAGAGGAATTACTCTGTTTAACGCAAAGATGCGCTAATTCCAAAGGGTTACTGTACTTGTAGCTCCCAGGATTAAAGTGGGAAGCAAGAGTAAACACACTGCCATTTCCCCCGCTGCGTGAAAGGGACGCCACCAAACCCACCCAAAACCCTCGTCGCCTCCGCACGCGGCGATCATGGCCACCGCAGCCGCGGCCCTCCGCCTCCTGCGCCGCCGGGCAGCGGCACCGGCGTCCCTTTTCCCTCGGCCGTACACCAAGGTAAGAGAGGATTGGTTCGCTGTTTGGTTGCTTAAACCAAGTCTGGAACCCCCGTCGCGGCTGTTCAAGCTAACTCCCCTCCCTTCTCTAGGCCGCCGCCGCCGTCCTACCGACCGTGTCCCGTGCGCACGTCGCTCCGCCCCTGCTGCGGCCGTCCCTGCTGCGATTCTACTCGAGCAAGGTAAGCTTCCAGAGGTTCGAGCTATGATCTTGATATCCAGAAGTAGAAAGAATTCCGACCTCCCAAAATGGTGGGCTTTTGCTAGGGCGCAGATGCTACCGCCACCGATGACATCCTCGGGACTCCCCGTATGAAGCAGGTTAGCGTAGCAACGAATTGGTCTTGAGCTCGTGGATTACAGGAACTTAAATTAATTATGAGTGGCTTGGGAAGTGGGAAGTGACGACCGTGGAAGGACAATCAAAACTAGGGATGGTTTCCCCCAATTTTGGTCGGAAATTTTGGAGATTTGTTTTGGGATGTCCGGTTGAACTCGGGGAGGTGCTGTGCCATGCTTATTTGGAGGCATAACTATGTTCCCAACATCTATCTCTTTTTTCATTTTTAGGGTCAAGTGAGGGGAGTACTCAGTAGTTGTATTGTGCCAAACACCATGGATGTGTTTTCTTGATTTTAAGTACGGGAAGCGCTAGGGATCAGACTACTGATCCGTTACATTTTATCAGACTAGTCATTGACAGTAGGATGAGAAGCATGATGGCCATCAGATTTGGCAGTACAGCCCCACGTGTGGTGCCGTGGTGTGTTGAATTGCTTCCTTAAAAAGTGCGCCCATTAGTTTGTTTGCATGCGTGATTCCACACTAATTGCAATCAATTTGTTTCCAAACAACCACTCCTATAAATCAGGGCATATCGAATTGATAGGCGCCATGATATGTGCTTCCATGCATGTGATTTGCTTCCATACAATTTGTTTCCATTTCTTATTTCGAGTGTAACTTTAACTGCCTCTAAAAATAATATACTCCCTCCGTTCCATAATGTAGTGCCTATAGATTTCTCCAAAAGTCAAACATTACAAGCTTTGACCATATTCATAGAGAAAAATGGGCACATCTAGAATAACAAATACTCATCATTGGATACATCATGAGTTATATTTTCAGAATGTACATGTTTGGTATTATAGATGTAGACAGTTTTCTCTATACACTTGGTCAAAGTTGGCAAAGTTTGACTTTCAGAAAAATCTATAGGCACTACATTGTGGAATGGAGGGAGTATTGGTTTTTTTGGCCAGCCTCAGAAATTGTTTCCGTGGCAAATACACATTGCTTCCATCTGGTGAGAATTGATTTTCTAATGAGATTCCTCCCATCGGGTAAGAAATTGTTTGCTTCGATCAGCAATTTTTTTTGCTTCCATAGTAGCTGATGGTTGCTTCGATCTAGTTCGATCATACTTGTGTCCAGTGGAAGCAAACAAAAATATGTTTCAAACAACTAGAAAATTATTTGGATGGTAGCATAAAGGAGCTGTCGACAAGATTAAAATTTGTTTACATTAAACACTTGTTTAACAAGATTAGAAGTTGCTTCCGAAGCAACAGGAGATTACTTCCATCTAGTTGAAATTTGTGCTTCGATCGATCACACAAAGTGCTTCCATTACAACCACTGTTCACTTTGATCTAGTTAGAATTTGTTTATTTCAGTCATCCGTGAATATTGCTTCCATTGTAACCAAAGATTGCTTCGATCTATTTAGAATTTGATAGTTTCAACATGTCATATAAATTGCTTCTACGGCCACAATAACCAGAATTGATTACAAAGGTAGGTTATGTGTGTCTAGGCTCTAGGCACAATGCAGACAACATCGATGGCAACGCAGGGGGAAAGCTGGCAACGCCATGGAATTTGGTATTTGCATCCATCAAATTAAAATGGGACTTTGCTTTCAAAGAATTTGGTATTTGCATCCATCAAATTAAAATGGGACTTTGCTTCCAAAGAATTTGGTATTTGCATCCAAATAAATGGGAATTTGCTTCCAAAGAATTTGGAACTTACATCTAAAAAAAATGTGGATTTGCTTTTTGTACAACAATGACATATGATCAAGTTTTGCATCGCTCTAGCACAATGCAGATGCCATCATTCCAAAGATATACATTTTGCTTCTAAATCATTGTGATACTAAATTGCTTTCATACGAACAAAGATTTGTTTCCATCAAAATGAAAAAAAATACACATTTTAAACTACATGGGAATATGTTTCCACAATGGTGAAACATTTGTCTCGGTTAAACAAAGAATTTGCTTCCATGGTGATCGCAAAGCACTACACCATCTACGGCAGTGACATGAACTGCAAGCAAAAGTGCGAAGACCATGTGGAAAGATATGCTGCATCTTACTACCTTCTTCTGTGCTTCCTGCAATCCGAGGCATAATCTTGCGAGGGAGTTAATATAATTCGATGAAATCAAAGAGATGCTTAAAATAGTGAAAATGTCCCAATGGAAAAAAAAAACAATACAAACCATGGTTCCTCCATTCATTAAGTTAATTGTCAATTAAGTAAAAACATGATGCCTACAAGCATGTACGATGCATGGAGATGAAGCAGAATTAAACACAATGTCGAAGCATAAGTTTGATATGTGTGAAGCAAACTGGACTAAGTGACGAAGCGTTAGCATGGCACCGTACAAACTGAGGATGCAAAAGTAATGTATATGAAGCATGGAATGGATGCAATCTCAATATAACTATATGTATTGGAAGCATGAAAAATTGAAACTGGAAATTAGCGATGTTTGCATCCAAGGTGTGAGTGCATCTTGGTGTGATCTGCAAACCAGATCCACCTAATAAACTAATAAAATGCAGTCTGCCAGTGACAAAATCGTACTTCCAAATAAGAGTATCAATTATTTCCATTGTACAGATTTGAACTCTGATATTGACAAGAAATAACATAAATCAATATCTGCGGCGGTGGAGGATGTAAGACGGGGTTACGTACTATTGGCCGCGTGAGATGCCGTCGCTATGGAGAAGGGACGAGCGCAAGATGTAACCTGCAGGGGAGGTCGCCCGGAGCAGTATCAAGGAGTGGAGTGCTGCAGGCAGATCGGACCTGCCAACTGCGGTGGATGGCGAGCTGAGTTGGGATCCTGGTGAACAGGAGATCGATTCCAGCAGCGATGCAAGAGAAGGCATGGAAGGCGAACTCGGAGGTGCGGTGCGTCGGCGGCAGCCAGGTAGGTGAGTGGAACGTGGAATTTTCTTTTTTTTGAACCTGAGGAACGTGGAATTGGGGAGAGGTGAAACTGACGAGTGATTAGGGGAGGGGTTATGTGAACGTCCGTCAAAACAGGGCGGTTAGCAACAAAGCGAGGGGTTAAGCTATGATTTCTCGTCCGTCTGATTAAGCAAACATCAATGGCTCACGATTAGTCTGACGAATGTTTTGCATCAGACTACTGGTAGGAAGTGTTTCCCTTTAAGTACTGACTGTTAGATCTCCAGGATCATTTAGCACAAGCTTTGAGCCACTCAACAATCAGGGGAAGGATTTTTACCTTTGTCTTGAGGTCCTACCACCTCCTCCTTAATCTGTTGGAGCAACCAACCTGTCCCTTTAATCCTTCACCACCTAGAACTTAGTCTGATGGATGTGCAGGTCCTTCCCAGTGCTGGCTATGATTGCATGATCAGTTGCAATATATATATATATATATATATATATATAAAGAGAGAGAGAGAGAGAGAGAAGTAAGTGTATGTATGTGTGTGCTGGCTAAGAGCTGCTGCCGGCCACACCTCTCCCTTATCCTTTTATCTCTTTTTTCATTACAGCATAGTGCACCAGGGGAACCTCCACCTGGTTGGAGAGGGGCTGCCCCTGATCAGGACAGCTCAGCTGGTAGCTACAGTGGCCACCGCCTACTGTAGCTCTTCAGATATTTTCCACTTAAGCACATAATGGCCACAGCTCAGATGACTGCTACAGTTTAGGCTTTAGATAAAAATATCCAACATTCTCCCCCTTGATCGTAAGGCTAAACTTATAAGCCCACTTCTTAATAAAATGGCATACGAGTTAAAAGGATTGCAACGGCAAATTAGTACCGCAGAACCTAGTTACTACAATATACCACCTCATCTCGAAATGGAACTTCTTTAGCTTAGGAGCTCCATTAACTTAATACTTATTTGAAAAACTTATGAGCTCATTTCTTTGTTGGAACTTATACAGAGTCAATAAAATACAATGGTCAATTAAGTACCATTGATTTAATTGACCACAGTACATCATTCCATCGAAGAAACTAACCCATCTTAAGTTTATGGGGAGATGGTGTTGTAACGGTCCCAAGAGTGCAGTTTCTCTTCATATATTCTTATGCATATCCTTATGCGCGCGCTTTTGAAAAGAAGAGAAATATGTTTTGTTTCCAGAACCATAATTTGTCCCTTAATAATAGGCTGCCATTTAATCTTTATGCCGGTAACATTAGAAGGCGAGCCTCTTTAAATATAATACTTAACTTTAATACCTTAGCATAACACTTATGAAGTAATCATCAAGACATTAATCTTAAGCGATGCTCAACACTTTATGCATTAGATTTAATAATTATTTGTTGAGCCTTAAAACTCAATTCATCAAGGCCTTGAACATGTTCGATTCTGGAATTAATCTTTCACAATGTCATAGGTCTGACAAATACCTTTTGACATGTTACTCGAATAATCTGCACTCTTACATAATGAATTCCGGGATAAATTTCTTAAGGAAACTCATTATTCTTAAATTTATATGGATCAGGGACATGAATCCATATCTTAAAGGCTTAGGGAATTAAGAGCATGCCATAGCTTTAGTTTGCATCCTTGACGATGCCTTAAGAAAATTGGGTAAATCCATTCCACAATATGGCTCCCCCGCAAGGGTGAAACTTTTGTGGATAAAATTTTCGTAAATTCACACCTTGCCAAATAACTTAGCGGTCCACAACTTGGTGGTCTCCTTATATCTTAAAACATGAGCATGCAATCCCTTAGTGTGATGTATCACACATCATTACTTTAGTGCTTATGCTAACAAGGCAAAGCTTTTCTTAACTGACAATTTTCCAGGGGTCTAGACCTGGATTTATGCCTGCCAGTTATCCCGGTCTTAAAACTTAAGGGTGCATAATAACTTAAACATTAATGACATCACGAGGAAAACTCATCGCCCTTGAGGGAGTAAACATAAATCTTTAGAATGAATTTAATACTCCCCTTTATGGACCAATCTTAGTGAATCTTTAAAATATTAAGAACATCACTAAGATTAATTTAGTATCCCGAGGAAAAAACCTCAGGCCGTATGCAATATCCCTATTGCTTATTGTCAACATAATGTTGACCAATCATAAATTCCTTATTAAACTTATTTCTTATTGAGCTTTGTACCACTGTCAGATACTCATTGCCTCAAAACTAGTTAATCATCATGACTGATTCCTTTATTATGTAAAAGGAAAAGCTTTATGAAATTTCCATCTCTAAAATCTTAAAATTTGGTGACCATATGTCACCTTTTTCATAATTTATTCCCTCAAACTCCCATTTGAATTAAATTTCTTTCAACAAGTCTTTTAGCAAGATGTGTTGCTTAAACTTTAATAGGAACTTTTGCCAGGGATTACCTTGGCGATCTGGGAGTCAGGAATAGCTCCTTTAATAGTGTCAACAATGAAGTTCTTAATTACCATAAAGCCCTTATAATTCAACTGCTCTCCCTTTAGTTTTTCAATATCATACTCTATTTCAGAGTATCATAATTCTCATTATCCTCCTTTGGTGCTTTAGGAGAATCATTATGGAGAGCATAATTGAATCTTTTATCTCGCTTAGGGGAAAAACTTATGTGAAATTTATCACATAATATGACACAAACATTAGAGGATATATATATGCCATTAATATTAAAAGGGCAATCAAATTGTTCTTAATCATCTTTACCTTAGAAATAACTTTAGCATTATCTAAGATTCAATCCAGTAATGCACTAATATAATAATAATAATATTACCCTTAAGAGATGGAAAATTAAGAAAATCAAATGGAAACATAAGAAATTTGACTAGAAGTGGTACATCACTTAATAAAAGCTCAATTTTCATTTATAAATTTAACTTGAATTTCTACGAGACATAAGAATCATAATATAACCATAAAATTTCTTAAAATTACTTAGGAAAGGGATAAAACATTGGGATAAAACTTACCTGGAAGTTCAATTGCTCCCCCTCGAAATGTGGACGGAGCTATTGCTCAACATTTCGACGAACTTCCATAATAAATATTCCGTTCTTAGAGGAGAAGTCAATAAAACTAATAACATAAATCATATTATAGAAATGGAGGATAAAGAACTTTATATTTTATGCTAATGGAAAATTTCCATAGCCTTTAACATTAACCTCCAGTCCAACTTAAAAGACTTCTCCTCAAACCTTTTCGTCCATGAGGCCATAATAACATCATACTTATGGTATCCAATTTTCTTATGGATACAAATACCTTTGAGCTTAATTCCGGTCCACTTTATAATATTTATTGTAAATAACATAATAAAGTGAACTTAAAAACTCCATAAACTCATCATGTCTCAAACTTTAAATCTTGAATATTCTTATGATCAATATGATCTCATAAGATTTTAAGAAGCCTTTTAAGCTACTTCATTAATGCCAGAAACAACTTCATTATGACTGAACTAGGGAATTACTCCCTAGATCCTTACTGGCATACTCCCCCAGATTCTTTACTGGGTTTTGCTCCCTTAGATGTTAGTAAACAAGAAGCCTATTGGATTCTTGTTAATACCTGAATAATCAAAGTTTCTTTAACGGGAGCTCATTAAATTTTCATCATGCATGACCTCATGAAACAATAATATATACATAAACTTAAATCATTATTTATGAGAAACATTAAATCAGCCGAAAACATTATGGCTGAATTGAAAAACATTAGCAATAGGGATAAAAATGCATGATCACAAATTTCGATAGTGATCATACAAAACATAATTCCTCATGTAAATATTAATCTTTAGGGAATGACACATGTATCCAATCAACTTTGGTCAGAATGAATTCACGTGTCACAACTTTATCCCAAAATAACATTAAGTCTCCAATTAAAATTTCTGTTTGATTCCACCTTAATTGGAGATGACTTAATGATCATGATAATGACCACGGAAGCTTATAGCTTCAAGAATTAATTGATCTGGGAATTAATCAGATGATTTATGGCTATAACTAAAACTTAATGAATTTATATGTATATATAGCCACGAATCATATTATTAATCAGAGGCACTTAATTGCGGAAGCATACAATTTAATTGTAAGCATAAGTTTACAATAACTTAATAATCAATTAATTGGTTTATATCCTTTATTCAATTCCCCAAAAGTACCTTAATATTTGTGGCCTATTTCAGAAAATTTGTCCAAAAAACCTTATGTATGAGAATTCTTTTCCCAGATCATATTCTTTTGTTGATATGATCCACATCAGCTTTGGCCAGAAGTGTATCATAACAACAAATTTTTTTGTGATCAAGTATTCATTAATCAGCTTTGGCCAGAATAACAAATACCAGTCACACTTTATGGCCTCTTCAAACTTCTTTTACTGATCCAACTCACATCAGCTTTGGCCAGAAGTGAGCAAGAGCAGCAAAATTTTGCAGTCATGTACCCACCAATCAGCTTTGGCCAGAATGGCAAATACAGACCACACTTAATTAATTAGAGACATTTAATAAAACAGCCTCATTAACTATGTATGGCTTAAGGACAAAATTTCTTTAATAGGCAATAAGTTATGACAATCCATGGTTTGGTTAAATATAACCATGAAAAATCAACATTAGGTATTCTTTATGCCCAAAACTCAATTATAGTTCAGGTCAAAGGCCACTTAATTACTTAAGCAAATCAACCATTAGTCAAAATTTTGGGGAACATCATTAACATAAAAAGCCTCATTCAAAAATAACACATTATATATTTTTGAGCAACAGTCTTTAATCTTAGGGCTATAACCATAATTGACATAATTGCTCATAAAGAGCATAAAAGCCCCAATTTAATTTGATTGCTCAAAATATTATTTAATTGAGGCCATATTAAAATTAAAACCTTAAAATTCTCTAATATGGAATTAATTAGGGAAGCACATCATAACCTCATTATACTGAGATCAAGACATGATAAATGCCTTGAAACAATTAATTATAACACAATCACCTTAGAAAACACTAAAGATAATATGATACCATAATAATCATTAAATATGGCATAAGGATATAATAACAATAATTAGGAACATAAAATGCCATAAAAGGAAAATAACTAAACATAATTGAATTGCAACATAAAAGATCTAAACATGGCATATTAAAATCATAATGACAATTAAAATACTTAGAATTAGATTGCCATAATAAACATAATAATCCATACATCAAATTTAGCCCTAAAAAAACAAATTGACTTTGTTGCATAAAATTCAACCATTATTAGGAAAAACATTTGGCATTTTTCCTGAATTGCCCATAACAGAATTTTGCCCAGAAACATAAGAGGTTTTTTTTTTTCTGGGCTAAAAGAAACTGCCACTGAGCTGAGCCAGAGTTCAAATCTGGCCCAGCCCAGAGCCTCTTCTGCCTCCCCCTGGTCACCAGCCGGCAGTCTGGGCCTGCAGGCCCAGCTACCGCTGCTGGCCCGAACAAAATGGCCAGTCGCCGCTGCCCTCTCCCCACGTGAACCCTATCCACCCCCCCTCCTCCTCCTACCTGCCTCTCCACCCGACGGCGCGAGAGGGACGGCGAACGGTGGCAAGGCTAGCCACAGCGGAGGAAAGGGACGACGTCGGTGAGCTCCTCTCGCCGGGGTCCCGTGCGGCTTTGGCTTGCGCGAGGCTCCGTCGAGCGGGGCTTGCCGGCGTCTCACGCGATGCAGCCGTGCGCGCGTGCGGGCGTCCCCGCGACGACGACGACGTGCAGCGCTGGATCCAGCACGGCGGTGCCTCTCCTTCAATGACAAGCACGCGAGGAAGGCAGAAGCAGCCGCCGGCTGGTGTAGTGGGCGGCGAGGCAGCTCGGGGCAAGCCCAAGCTCACCTGCCTACATTAATTGGTGGTCATGGCGACGACGCACAACAGTGACGCGCGCCACACCCGTAAGGTAAACACCCACTGCACTTAATTCGTTAGAATTCAAGCTAGGGTTCATCCAATTCGGGGATTTTCTTAACTTAGGGTTCCACCGAATTGGGGAACATTTGGTTAGGGTTTCGTCAATTGGGGATTATTTACTTTAGAAGTTGCTTCAATTGACTCAATCCCCACCTCAATTAATCTTAAACCGAAACCATAACATCAACAATAACATAAATTTGAGGAATTTCAATAGCTAGGGTTTCGGATTTGGGGAAAAGCATTAGGGTTCATGCATGATTAACCCCTTTCCCCATCAATTTGCACTTAAACCGAAACCATAGCCACATAACAGGGGAGAAAACAAAAGAATTTCATTTCTAGGGTTTCTGGAAAAAAATGGGGATTTTCCTTAAATGCTTCAATCCCCTTTAATTCAACATAAATTTAAAACCCTTGACCATCACTTAATCTGTTAGGGCTAGTAACTCAAAATTTTAGGGCCAAATAAAATTCAAACCTTGATTGATCATAAGAACAGCATAAACTTTAGCTTAGTTAACAGATCAAGTCTGATCTATCATTTATAGGGCTCAAATAAATTCAAGCTACACACAAACATAAAGAACAGCCTGAATTTAAACTTAAACAGGAAGAACCCCTCAAATTTTTAGCTTAAGCAAGCAAATCAAGATTGATCTGTTCCTCACAAGACTTAAATAAATTCAAGCCATGCTTAAACATGAGGAACAACATGAATCTGACCATAAAATTAATGGATCAAGCAAGAACTGGAAGGGCTGCTTGATTTTCAACTTAATCATAATAAGCCAAACATGAATTTGAGCTAGAGAGGGCTCAAACTTGATGCTATTGGCTCTGGTGCCATTGTTAGATCTCCAGGATCATTTAGCACAAGCTTTGAGCCACTCAACAATCAGGGGATGGATTTTTACCTTTGTCTTGAGGTCCTACCACCTCCTCCTTAATATGTTGGAGCAACCAACCTGTCCCTTTAATCCTTCACCACCTAGAACTTAGTCTGATGGATGTGCAGGTCCTTCCCAGTGCTGGCTATGCTTGCATGATCAGTTGCAATATATATATAGAGAGAGAAGTAAGTGTATGTATGTGTGTGCTGGCTAAGAGCTGCTGCCGGCCACACCTCTCCCTTATCCTTTTATCTCTCTTTTCATTACAGCATAGTGCACCAGGGGAACCTCCACCTGGTTGGAGAGGGGCTGCCCCTGATCAGGACAGCTCAGCTGGTAGCTACAGTGGCCACCGCCTACTGTAGCAACCGCCCACCGTAGCTCTTCAGATATTTTCCACTTAAGCACATAATGGCCACAGCTCAGATGACTGCTACAGTTTAGGCTTTAGATCAAAATATCCAACATTGACTAGTGTCCTCGGTCAGGTATTGTTCAAAATTGCTCCGTTGTGTGCAGTTTACAGATTTAATAGTTAAATTGTGTATTGAGAAGGGAAACAAAGTTGTGCGATTTATGGATATTATTTAGTGAGACGGCCGTATTCCCGAATTTCTGATCCATGGTTGTCTATTGACAAACGAAATCAAGTGATGCAATTTGTGGATTTCATTTGGTGGGATGGCCTTATTTTATACAGTCTAGAGCTTCTTTTAGTACTGGAAAAACATATGCCATTGGCTAGTTATTTCGGTTACTTCATTTGCCCATTTGTGCTTTTCAATTAACTATGATTGTAGAACTCGTAACTATATCTGATGATAATGATGCTGAAATATGTTACTTATTACAATAAAGTTTGGGAGAACCATGGTACCGGGCCTCCACCGCTAATCACCGTTCGATCTGGCATCGAGATCCGCGACATGCATAGTCATTTCACTCAGTCAAGCTAACTTTGTACAGGAATGTTGTTAAAGTATTCCTCCTTTGCTTGTTACTCCCTTCGTAAAGAAATATAAGAGCATTTAGATCACTAAAGTAGTGATCTAAACGCTCTTATATTTCTTTACAGAGGGAGTACTTAGGTAATACGGCTCATTGGAACTGAATATGCTCCTATGTTGATGAATGCCATATGGGCTAACATTTCAGTTTAAGGCAGCTGTGCCTTGCTGGAAATAATCTTATGTTTGATCTATCTCGTTTCTTGCAAACGCAGCAACACTTGATTGCCGTAAATGTGTCTCAGTTATCAATATTCTAAATCAATGGTTTACGCTTGGCATTGCTATCTCACGTTCTTTTGTTAGATTAAATCGAGTGGCTTGCAATATTATTCCATACACTGACCAAAACTGTGTCTTTTATTGCTAGGGCACCGACGGTACCACCACCGAGAACAACTTCCTTGGGACTCAGCTTTTCAATCAGGTACGGATAACTACAAAGCGATCTTGTGCTTGTGGGTTTCAAGGACAGAAACTGATATGTAGTGACCTTGTGGGAAGTGTCGATTGTAGAAGAAACAATCAAAACTAGATGGTTGGGGGTTTGTTTTGGGATGATTTGCTGAATTCAGTGAGGACCCTGTCATGCTTATTTGGAGGCACTAACTCTGATTTCAGCTTCTATGTGTTTCCTTTTTTTGAGGAAGTATACTCAGCAAATGCATCGTTTGTGGCTAGCACGAACAATGTGTTGTCATGTTTGTCAATAGTAACTAGTGAGTTGAAATTAACTCACAAGTAGTTACTATTGTGTGCAGTTTATGAATTCAATAGTTGAGATGGTATTGAGTAGGGAAGCCAAGTTCAATTTATGGGTAGCATTCCTTAATTTCTGATCCCTAGTTATGTTTGGTTATGGTTAATGTCATATAGGAAGAACATTAGGATAGACAAGCAAACAAGTTCTTGACAAATGATTCATGGTTTATATTTTGTTTCTTGGAGCTGTGTTGCTTATGATTTTGAATTGGAACGGATCTGCGGCTTCTGTTTACTAAAGAAATAACATGCAACCGTCGAAGTCTTCATGTTTAATACTCGTACTACTCTTGGCTTATGTGGGGTAATTCGAAATTTAGTCCAATTAGTTTTCACATCGACTTATTTTCTGGAGTCTAGGGTTTCCTGTACTATTGGCAGAACATATACTACTAGTATTTACTAGCTCTTGCTGTTACCTCATTTTGCCCTATGCTGCTCTCGAACCGGCTGTGAATTAGAAACCATGATTAAATCTTATGATATTGATGGCGACTCTTGGTACTTTAGATGATATATGGCTCATCAGAAGTGAACATTCACCTATTTTGATGCATGGCCGTACGGGCTAAGATTTTAGTTTAAGGCAGCAACTCTATCGTGTGCCCTGCAGAAATGTGGATGCAATCTGTCTTGTGCCTTGCAGGCACAAAAACACTTGATTGTCATGAGTGTGTCTCAGTTATCAGCATTGTAAACTACTGGATTACATTTTGGCATTTCATCTTGTTTGTTTGATTAAACAACGCTGCAACACTGTTCCATACACTGGAATTGACATTATCTCATGGTTGCTGCATCAGTTAATGGAGGTTGGACATCTTAAATTTCTGGTGGTTGACTCGGGCGTACAGACTAAGAGGGTTCTGGAAGCTCTGCGTACCTGCAAGAAAGCTGTTTATATGATGCACGATGATCCTGACAAAGCTTTTGCTATGTGGGAGGAAGGCATAGATGACCTTACGAGATCTGTTGCTGTGTACAAAAACACTATTGATGGCCTTGCTAAGGCAACTGCTGGCATTAGGGGGTCTCCAGTGGATGTTGTGCTGGAAGAGGGGGTGCTTTCTGACGTGATGGACGGCTATGATAGGACCATGAGAGCGGTGTGTGCAGAAGTGGAGGACTTTCTCAGCAGCTCGAGGTAAAGGTGTTACAATCTGGTCCTGTTTTGCTCAACTCGAATGTTTCTGACACACAGTACATACTAAGTTTTCTCTGTGTTCTTTTCTCAAGGGGTGATATGAAGAAGCTTTCAAGGGGTGACGAGGAGCTCAAGACCATTCGAATGATTAACAAGGGGCTTGTCGCTCTTACACTGGGCGGGCTATCTCTGCTACTTCTCCTGGCGCTCATAGGGATGTAGTACTCCTACTAGTTAGCACCTTCAGCTAGATGTGGAAGTGACAGTAGCGTTGATTCAAGGTCCTTTCGTTGAAGATTTTGTAGCGATTCACAAGTGATCTGATCAAGCACAGTTCAGTAAGCGTGTTAAGCACTGCTTGGGCTTAAATCGAGGTCCCTAGAAAATCTTTTGACTAAGGAGTGCCATTCAACTGTTTCACTGATTATTTTGCAACTCTGTTGCAAAGAGGCAGTGAAGTACTAGTGACGCGACTTCTTTTTTGGGTGTTATTACTACTAGTTGTGTACGTGCAATACAATGCACGTTAATATTAGGCAACATATTAATTGGCAAGATATACTAAATTGCATGTCAGTATTAGGTAGGATATAATTTCTTGGTTAATTCTGAAGCTGATATTAGGCATGATATTAACTAGTGGAGGGTGCTAAACATGTTTAACGCTAAACACTGGAGCGATGTAGATCGTTGGATATATGCGGTTGAATTGGTGAGATTTGTTGGATCTTCACAACTCGCCTTTTTTAATATTGTATATAGATGGCATTGTTTTTATGAGAGAAATGGGAATATCTTGTCATGGTTGTAATATAACTTTGTTTTGAACACGCTTACTCGCAAAAAAAAAAAAACTTTACTCTCTTGAAATTCTTACTTTACAAGTGGGCGCAAAGTGAATAACAGAAAAAATTCCTAATGGCTCTCTAGAATTTTTGAAAAAGAAATACGAATGAGACTACATACACCTGACGCAAGCACAACACCCCCTCCCCTCCCTCTTGCATGACAGGGACGCACCAAACCCTTGGCGATGTGACGACCCGATCGGAGATGATCAAGATCACACAGATTTGGTAGGGAGAAAGGGGAGGAGCAGGTGGAGTAGGTGAGAGGAGAGCATCAACTTTGGGGAAGGGGTCCAGTTCATACAAATGATCGATGCCCCCTTCGGCTCACACCCCTCACCTTAAGTACGCATGCACACACTGGCACGCGGGCCCCATACTCACACTTGGCACACATGCCACTTGCTCCTCTCGCAGTCCAGCAAGTCCACTGCAGCTTCAGAACTTTGTACTGAAGGTGCATGTGTGACATTCGCCCTTCCATAAGAAGCAGCATCATCCCATATGCTCGCCTGTGGGTAGCGGTGACGCAGCACTTCGTAGTCCTCCCAAGTAGCATCATCTAGCAACAAGGAAGACCAGCGTACAATTTGGACCAGTGTAGAGTTGCCCTTCTTCATCATATGTCACTTCAGGATCTCGACCGAAACCAGTGTAGCTGCCGTTAGGTTTAGCGCACGAGGAAGTTTAAAGAATACCGATGAGTAATTTGGTGTAAAAGGCTTCAACTGCGAGACATGGAAGACGTTGTGGATGCGGCTATCCTCTGGCAGCGTTAGCTTGTAGGTGACGAAAAGGGTCTTCTTTTCGACAGCAAAAGGACCAAAGAATTTATATGCCGGTTTGGGGTAGGGGCGGTTGGCAAATAATGACTTTTTTTGGACGTATCGTTGCCAGGTTGAGGAGAACATGATCACCCATAGTGAGTGAGCACTCTGTTTAGCTCCTTGCTATACAGTGCCTTGAACAGAGAGCAATTCACAGACAAGTGGTTGGTGGTGTTATACAAAAATTTCGCCGTTGGAAGCCACTTGCGCCATTGCCATGGTGTGTCATGGACGGAGCTTCGCGGGTACATCTCGAGGCACTCGTTGACGCGCTCACTCTGTCCATCGGTTGGGGATGGTACGAGGTGGAGTGATGCAGCTTGTTGCCCATCATAGTCATGAGCTAACGCTTGTGAAGATCTTGCGTGGTTGGAGGCGACCTGGATGGCGTTGAACGGATGGAGGAGAGGGACAAAGTGGGTGTACTTTGGGAGTCGATCCACCACCACCATTATTGTGTCGTAGCCATCAGACTTCGTCAAGCCCTCGGCAAAATCCATCATGAGGTTGTGCCACGGCTCCACGGGTGCTGGGAGTGGTTGAAGCTTGCCCGTCGGTGCCTAATTTTTGTGCATGGCAAGCTGATAGAGGCAAAGGTGTCCCGATGTTTCGATGAGAAGTAGCTATCGTTTTCAGTGGAGTAGACTTTGACGATCCGACTACGAACGTGCAAGGACGTCGCGCCTTAGCAATCGCTAAACCAACTCCGAGAGGTTATTGACCACGCCGGAGGACGATCAACCTGACCACGAGGGTCTATTTCCTGCACGCAAACGAAGAACAAGCAAGAAACTGAGATTGCAATCTGGATATTGAGAATATAAGAGGAAAGCTTTATTAATCAAGTGGGGTTCTGTGACGTCTTGGTCTGGTCGTTGAACACAAATGAAGTACGCGAGTTGCAGCTATGGCGAACTTAAATCTAAACAAAACTCAAGTCTAAAACGACGCCCTAAGGGCTGTATTTATAGGGAGATAGAGGGGAATTTCGTCCACCGTTGGCAAGGTGGGACTAAATTCTGTCCTAAGTCGTTTTCCCTATTAATATGGACTCTAAAAACTGCCTATTAAGTGTATTTCGAAATTACATGGGCCTGGCCCAAAACTAAGGTGACGCAACACCTATAATATACTATGGACGGAATTTATGAAAGGGAATCTTGTATATTTCGTCCATGCCCTTGTATGTCATCATGGGGGCTTCAAAGTGCTGAAAACTCCATCAGAAACGACGTTCTGGTTCCCTTTGCGCGCGCCTTCATCTCCATGCTTGATCCTGCTCCAGTGTTCATCCCTCTTGTCCATGCTAGGCCCTTCATTAGTAATCAACATAAATGTATCTAATTTAGGCAGCATCATATTCTCATGAACATTAGAATTACTCCCAAGAAACGAAAGTACCTGATAATTTAATTGGCGTGCGCGAGCTCTAGTAATTGGTCCAGTATGTATAGTAGCAGGGGTTGTGGGTGTAACTATGGTATTGATGTCCTCATCATCCTCCCCTTCTTGAATTGAAGTCGTCCTCGACGGAAGCTCATCTTCCTCACCCAAATAAGGCTTCAAATCTACAATGTTAAAAGTGGGACTAACCCCAAAATCTGCAGGCAGCTCAAGTTTATATGCATTATCATTTATTTTCTCTAACACCTTAAAAGGACCATCAGCGCGTGGCATTAGCTTTGACTTGCGCAAATCAGGAAACCTATCTTTGCGTAAACGTAACCAAACAAGATCTCCTGGCTCAAACACAATATGCCCTCTACCCTTATCGCCAGCAAGTTTGTATTTAGCATTCATGCGCTCAATATTTTCCTTAGTTAACTCATGCATTTTTAAGATCAATTCAGCACGTTGTTTAGCATCAAAATTAACCTTCTCCGAAGATGGAAGAGGCAACAAATCAATGGGTGCACGAGGTAGGAAACCATACACAATTTCAAAAGGGCACATCTTAGTAGTAGAATGCAGCGAACGATTATAAGAAAATTCAATATGAGGCAAGCATTCTTCCCACATTTTCAGATTAGTCTTTAAAATAGCCCTAAGCATAGTAGACAATGTTCTATTGACTACTTCAGTTTGTCCATCAGTCTGGGGGTGACATGTAGTACTAAAAAGCAATTTCGTCCCCAACTTAGCCCACAAACATCTCCAAAAGTGGCTAAGAAATTTAGTATCACGATCTGAAACAATAGTATTTGGCACACCATGCAAGCGAATAATTTCATGAAAGAACAAATCAGCAACATTAGCAGCAGCATCGCTTTTATGACATGGTATAAAGTGTGCCATTTTCGAAAATCTATCCACGATAACAAATATGCTATCCCTCCCCTTCTTTGTTCGAGGTAAACCTAAAACAAAGTCCATAGAGGTATCCTCCCAAGGAACACTAGTTACAGGCAAAGGCATATATAAACCATGAGGATTGAGTCGTGACTTAGCTTTTTGACATGTAGTGCAGCGAGCAACAAAACGCTCAACATCCCGTCTCATCTTTGGCCAAAAAAAATGTGTAGCAAGTACGTCCTCCGTCTTCTTGACGCCAAAGTGTCCCATTAATCCTCCTCCATGCGCCTCCTGCAACAACAAAAGACGAACAAAGCTAGCTGGAATGCATAGCTTGTTAGCACGAAACACAAATCCATCATTAATGACGAACTTGTTCCATGTTCTTCCTTCTTTACAATTCTGCATTACATCTTTAAATTTAGCATCATGCACATATTGATCTTTGATGGTCTCAAACCAAATATTTTAAAGTCAAGTTGTGAAAGCATAGTATAACGATGAGACAAAGCATCATCAATAACATTTTGTTTACCCTTTTTGTGTTTAATGACATAAGGGAAAGTCTCAATGAATTCAACCCATTTAGCATGTCTACGGTTCAGTTTTGCTTGACTTTTAATATGTTTCAAAGATTCATGATCAGACTGTATAACAAATTCTTTGGGCCATAAATAATGTTGCCATGTTTCTAAAGTCCGAACAAGAGCATATAATTCTTTATCATAAGTAGAATAGTTTAGACTAGACCCACTCAATTTTTCAGAAAAGTACGCAACAGGTTTACCATCTTGTAATAACAAACCTCCTAATCCAATTCCATTAGCATCACATTCAAGCTCAAAAGTCTTATTAAAGTCAGGAAGTTGGAGTAAAGGAGCATGTGTCAACTTATCTTTCAATACCGTGAAGACTTCTTCCTGTGCGGTACCCCAAACAAAAGGCACATCCTTCTTTATAAGCTCATTGAGAAGTGCAGCAATGGTGCTGAAATCTCTCACAAAACGCCTATAGAAACCAGCGAGGCCAAGAAAACTCCTCACTTGTGTGATCGTTTTGGGCAGCGGCCAACTCTCAATAGCTTCAATCTTGGCTTTATCAACTTCAATTCCCTGTGGAGTAACAACATAGCCAAGAAAAGATACTCGGTCGGTGCAAAAGGTGCACTTCCCAAGGTTACCAAACAAACGTGCATCACATAGCGCAATAAATACAGCACGTAAATGTTCCAAATGTTCCTCCAAAGATCTGCTATAAATCAGTATATCATCAAAATAGACTACCACAAATCGTCCAATGAAAGCACGTAAAACCTCTTTCATTAATCTCATGAAAGTACTAGGTGCATTAATTAACCCAAAAGGCATGATCAACCACTCATATAAGCCAAACTTAATTTTAAATGTTGTTTTCCATTCATCTCCCAATTTCATACGAATTTGATGGTATCCACTACGCAAATCAACTTTGGAGAAAATGGTAGAGCCACTTAATTCATCAAGCATATCATCTAACCTAGGAATAGGATGACGATAACAAATAGTAATATTATTAATGCCTCTACAATCCACACACATACGCGATGTACCATCCTTTTTTGGCACTAGTATAATATGAACAGCACAAGGACTAAGAGATCCGCGTATATAACCTTTGTCGAGTAGCTCCTGTACTTGACACGTAATCTCCTTCGTCTCCTCTCGATTGGTACGGTATGGTGCACGGTTGGGTAGTGAGGCACCGGGAATTAAGTCAATCTGATGCTCAATCCCTCAAATAGGTGGTAATCCCGGTGGCACGTCTTGTGGAAAGACGTCAGCGAACTCCTGCAAAATGTTAGTGACAGCAGGAGGCAAAGAGGAAGGCACGTCCTCGAACGAAAATAATGCCTCTTTGCACACAAAAGCATAGCAAACAGATTTGCTAAAATCTAGATCATCAATATCAGATTTGATGGCAAGTAAATATCCACTTTTCAATTTAATTTCAGAAGCAACACTAGATGGTTTGTTATTAGGCTTCATTTGTTGCTCAAATTCTTTTGCCACAATCTGATTTTCACTCTTATTTTGCTCCTGTTTAGCTTTACTAGCTCTATTAATATCATCTTTCAAAATGGAATCAGGAGACATAGGAAGCAAAGTAATATGTCGATCCTTATGAACAAGAGTATACTGATTGTTCCTACCATGGTGTACAAATTTTTTATCGAATTGCCATGGTCTACCAAGTAATAGGGAACATGCTTGCATGGGTACCACATCACAATCAACATAATCAGCATATGTAGCGATACTAAAATGCACACGAACTGTACGTGTTACCTTAACCTTGCCGCTGTTGTTGAACCATTGTATGTAGTAAGGATGAGGATGTGGTCTGGTGGTGAGAGACAGCTTCTCCACCATCTCCATGCTAGCCAAGTTGTTGCAACTCCCTCCATCATTGATGACGCGTACAGAACGTTCCTTCACAACTCCCTTTGTATGGAACAAATTGTGCCTCTGGTTTTGCTCAGCCTGTGTTACCTGCACACTCAAAACACGTTGAACAACTAAACTTTCATACCTATCAGCATCTTCAGCAGCCATGTATTGCGTCTCTTGTGCAGAATCATCTCCAACTTGTTCTTCACTCGCAATAAGAGCCAAAGTCTCCTCATCATAATCACTAGCGGACTCATACCCACCATCCTCAGTAACGACCATCACACGCTGGGATGGGCATTTGCTCGCATAGTGACCTCCACCGCTACAACGACGACATATAACATCATGTGTTTGCCCTGTTGATGCCATGGATGAAGAAGAGCTGTGTGCGGGACAGGAAGGTGTGCTCTTGGCGGATGGTGGTGGTGCCTGTTTTCTTGTATCCCGGTTGGAGTTGGCGGCTGAAGTAGGCGGTGCTGTAGCAGGACGTGTGGAAGTAGATGATGTACGTGGTGTCCAAGATGAAGATCGACCTGCAGAAAAATTAGTTCGCGCCAATGCCTGTTGATCCTGCACTTCACGTTCAGCTTTGCAAGCAAGATGGAATAAACGAGTGATATTGTTATAATCCTTATACTCTAAGATGGTTTGAATGTCTCTATTTAATCCACCCATAAAACGTGCAAGCATAGCTTCATTATCCTCAACAATACCACATCTAATCATGTCAGTTTGTAATTCCTGATAATATTCCTCTACAGAATTTTTTCCTTGTCTTAAACGCTGTAAAATTTGGAGTAATTCACATTGATAATATGGTGGAACCCAACGAGTACGCATAGCAGTTTTCAAAGCAGCCCAAGTAGTTGGGATATAATCATGATATAATCTACAATGTTCAGACCACCAAACACAAGCAAAACTTGTGAAAGCACAAACATCGGCAGCAACACGTCTATCCTCAGGATATTGTAAACATGTAAAACGTTGTTTAGTTTCTAACTCCCAAGTAAGATATACATCAGGAACATATCTACCCTCAATGGCGGAATATTCAATTTTAGTTTAGGAACATGGTCATGATCTCGTACCTGAGGTGGTGGTGCAGCCCTACCGTTGCGATCATATGAATGTGGACGACCTGGTGGTGGTGCTGGCGGTTGCACATAGTTCTGATTTTGAACAACCTCATCCTCGTAATCGCCCTCGTAATCATCGTCCTCCTCAGCAGTAGCAGCAGGAGCCACAGAAGCATCAACAGCACTTGCGGCGGCACCAGAATGTTGGCCAGGCTCGAGAGGCACATGTTGTGCTCGTCCCACATGATTTGGAAGGCGACACTGTTTTTGCTGTTGTTGTTGTTGTCGTTGTTGCAGAGGTGCGACAGGTGCAGCCGATGGTGGTTATGGAAGACGCGCAAGCAGTTCATTAAACTTGTCATCTAGCTTTGTTTCGAACGTCTTCTCAATGCCATCTATCTTCTCCATGGTCTCTTCAAATCTGTTCAGCACATCTTGCACCTGTCCACTCATCATTTGCTGAAATTTATCATGTGACGCCTTGTTCGTCATGTTCTCCCAGTCAATCTCATCGGCTTGTGACCCTGTCATGGTGAGTAGCAATAGAAACGCACAAGAATATGATCCTACAAACTACTAGGAAGTGGTGGTGGTGGTGGTGTGGTGGACAGTCACAAATCCATCAAGCGAATCTCAAATTCTTACCAGTTCTTACCAAGCAGCAGGCAGTGATCGACAACCGGTGCAGTCAAACTCTTAAAGCTTGGATAGAGCGATTGCCAGGTGGTGTCAAAAGCATGATGTAGATGTATGTGGAGCTGAGAAGGCTTAATATATGGTAGCAAAAAAGGTCAGCAATAATCAATTCAGAGATGCAAAAATGAATAAACGCTCAACGAAGGTACTGTGCTGGTCCTAGACCGTACTAGAGACGCGAGCCTAGAACACTAACAAAATCATGGTGCTGCACGTAAACAAGGCAGGAACACACTCTGAATCTCTTTTTTCTGCCTTTTTGGCTCTTTTTTTTGCTCCGTAACAAAAAAATTCCGAAAAAGTCTACAATGGTCTGAAAACTGCCTAGCCAGAATTTTCCAGACTTAGTTTTTTTTTTGAAACTGGAACTATTTTTCTTCTACGGACGGCACGGAAGTTGGGGAGTCCGACTTGGTCACGACTCATACTAGTACGTGATCTGAAAATCAATAATAGATAAGTAAATACTGGACTCGGAATAGGATTGGTGGCGGAGATGAATCTGGTGGCACTCGGACTAGTGGCGGATATATGTAGGGGCGGTGGAACACGGACTGGTGGCGAATCTGTGATGGAGGTGGACTCGGATTGGCGTGATGGCGGTGTATATGTGGTGGTGTATATGGACTCGGATTGGCGGCGGATATGCGCTGATAGTATATGGCAGCGGTGATGATGATGGTGGTATATGGCAGCGGTGATGATGATGGTGCGGCAGCGGTGATAACGATGGTGCGGCGGCGGCGTGACAACCTGTGAACAGAACTCGAAACTCTAAGGGACTAGACGCTAAGACCAGCAACTCGACACGACGATGCAACCACAAATTCAACAAAGCAAAAACACTGAAAAGATTATGCAAAGGCTCAGATTGGATCAGATATGATGAATGAACCCTAATTTTTGTTTGGCTTTTTCGTGGATTGTAGGTATGAAGAACAGATGCAATCTAGACTACGAAAACTGGTAAAATCTCATCGAGTAACCTGGAAATCTGATACCACTTGATAGAGGCAAAGGTGTCCTGATGTTTCGATGACAAGTAGCTATCGTTTTCAGTGGAGTAGACTTTGACGATCCGACTATGAACGTGCAAGGACGTCGCGCCTTAGCAATCGCTAAACCAACTCTGAGAGGTTATTGACCACGCCGAAGAACAAGCAAGAAACTAAGATTGCAATCTAGATATTGCGACTATAAGAGGAAAGCTTTATTAATCAAGTGGGGTTCTGTGACGTCTTGGTCTGGTCGTTGAACACAAATGAAGTACGCGAGTTGCAGCTATGGCGAACTTAAATCTAAACAAAACCCAAGTCTAAAACGATGCCCTAAGGGCTGTATTTATAGGGAGACAGAGGGGAATTTCGTCCACCCTTGGCAAGGTGGGACTAAATTCTGTCCTAAGTCGTTTTCCCTACTAATACGGACTCTAAAAACTGCCTATTAAGTGTATTTCGAAATTACATGGGCCTGGCCCAAAACTAAGGTGACGCAGCACCTATAATATACTATGGACGAAATTTATGAAAGGGAATCTTGTATATTTCGTCCATGCCCTTGTATGTCATCATGGGGGCTTCAAAGTGCTGAAAACTCCATCAGAAACGCCGTTCTGGTTCCCTTTGCACGTGCCTTCATCTCCATGCTTGATCCTGCTCCAGTGTTCATCCCTCTTGCCCATGCTTGGCCCCTCATTAGTAATCAACACAAATGTATCTAATTTAGGCAGCATCATATTCTCATGAACATTAGAATTACTCCCAAGAAACGAAAGTACCTGATAATTTAATTGGCGTGCGCGAGCTCTAGTAATTGGTCTAGTATGTATAGTAGCAGGGGCTGTGGGTGTAACTATGGTATTTATGTCCTCATCACAAGCTAAAAAACCGACCTCGCACTCTCTAATGAGATCTTTTACCACTTGTTTCAGACTGTCCTAGGCGAAGAGCTTCTTGATGTGTTGATAGTTGTTAGTGTCACTGGAGTGGCCGCCCACGGCGCTCTCATTCAGGGCACTGAACAATTTTGTATGAAGGGTTGTGTTGGTGTCGATCTAGAGGCGACCGTTGAGGCGGATCGCCCCCTACTGCAGAGAGTGACCTTGCGCATTAGGGCTAGCGAGTGCAAGTTGTGTCAATAATTCATGGGCATCCACGTTAGTCTCATGGGAGTTTGCGACCTCCTGAAGCCACTTCGGTTGATAGACGGAGAGGATGTCGATGGAGAGCAGGTGGGAAGGCCGACGCATGAGAGCGCATCTGCATCGCTATTGTCTAACCCTCGCTTGTACTTGAAGGTGAATTGAAGGCCGACGAGTTTTGACATTACCTTGCACTGGAGCTCGGTGTTGAGTTGTTGATCGCCCAATGTGCACAAGCTCTTGTGGTCTGTCAAGATGGTGAATGGTCCATATTGTAGATGAAGGAATTGTGGAAGCGTTCCTACTCCTCCGTAGAGGAGCCGCGTGGCTTTTATTGATCGTAGACAAGAGAACCCCTGTCGTGGTTTACAAGCCAAGACCCGATCGCTAGGATGCAGGTCGTTACATAGGATTGAATAGATCGAGAGTTAAACGGGAGAGGGAATAGAGATAAGTTGTTGAGATTACAATGCATGCAAAGCTATATGTCTAACAGTAGACATGCTTACCATTTCTCGATCGCCATCATCATCGCCAGAAACTCTTTCTTGCAGGTGGAAAGTTTCTGATTCCGCACCCCAAGACCATCTTGGACAAGGCCGGCGCTCACTTTGGTGTCACACACATCTTTCTCAATGGCGAATGTATGTGTGAAGTTGGGCAAACCAAGCACTGGGGTGGTTGCCATGGCCTGCTTCATAAGCTCGAAGGCTGCTTGGGCTTGCTCGTTCCACATGAATCCTTGCTTCTTGAGTAGTTGTGTCAATGGCTTGGCGATGATGCCGTAATGTGGGACAAACTTGCGGTAGTAGTCGTTCAACCCGATGAAGCCACGAAGCTCCGTCGCGGTGGTTGGCATGGGCCAGTCATGCATGGCGATGGTCTTGCCGACATCGATGGCTAGCCCTTCATGAGAGAGGACATGGCCCAAGTATTCGATGTGTGGTTGCACGAACGGGCACTTGGACGCTTTGGCATAGGGCTGGTTGCGAAGCAGTTCGAGCACTAGGCAAAGGTGTTGCTCATGTTCCTGCATATTAGTGTTGTAAACGATGATGTCGTCTAGGAAGACGATGACAAACTTACAGATGTAGGCAGTGACCACCATGTGCATCAGGCATTGGAAGGGTGTCGGGGCGTTGGTAATCCCAAATGGCATCACATGGAAGTAAAAGTGGTCGTTGTGGGTTTTAAACGCCATCTTCTCCTCATCGTTCGGCCGCATACGGAATTGATGGTAGCTGGTGCGCAAATTGAGCTTGCATAAGAGTGTGGTGCCGATGAGCTCATCTAGTAGTTTATCGATGATCGGTAGGGGAAATTTTTTCTTGATTGTAGCGGCGTTGAGGCGGCGGTAGTCGATGCAGAAGCACAAATTGTTGTCCGTTTTCTTCACGAGGATCACGGGCGCTATGTATGTACTCATGCTATGTGAGATAATTTTGGCTTATAGCATGTCACGTACCTGCCGCTCGATCTCGTCTCTTTGCAAGGGCGAGTACCGGTAGGGGCGTGTGTTGATGGGCCCGGTTCTTGGCTCCAGTGTGACCACACTACAAAAAAAAGACACTTCCGTGACATTATGGCCCGAACGAAAACTTTTTCTTTCATGGATGTAACACTTCTATGACAATAATTGTGACAAAAACACATATCATCATAGATGTGGTGGGCTCCTACTTCTATGACAAAAAATTATGACAGAAAATGGGCTTTTTGTCCTGGGCGGGCGGAGACGCACCTGCATGACATTCTTGGGGCCGTCCATGACGTAAAAATTGTGGTAGAAGTGAGGGCGAGGAAATTTTCGGGGAGTTCCCGGTTACGGTGGGCAATCGGTGGGTGGTCGGGGCCGAGCGATGCAGTGTGGTTTGCGCGTTTCTCTCGTACGCGCGTGTGTGCTAGGTGTTCGCTTACTGAACCCGAGCGATCGATCGATCCCACTACGTACTGAAGCCGATCGATCCCTTCGCTGCTAACTGAACCCGAGCGATTCCTTCGCTGCTAACTGAACCCGACCGATTCCTTCGCTGTTAACTGAACTCGAGCGATTGATCGCTACTGTTTACTGAAGCCGATCGGTCAATGCGTTGCATCGAGCCCCTGTGCGAGACGTGAGTTGAGCTAGCCGGTTGGTTTCCTCTCGATGAACAGTGCCCGTTGCTGTCGCGCGCACGATACACGTAGAACAAGTTAAGACTTGCATCGATCGAGCCCCTTGCGCGAGACGTGGTGAGTTGACCTAGCCGGTTGGTTGGCTGTGGATGAACAGTTCCCGTTGTTGCCGCCCGCTCGTTGATACGTCTCCAGCGTATCTATAATTTTAGATTCTTCCATGCTATTATAGTATCAATCTTGGATGTTTTTATATGCAATTATATATCATTTTTTGGGACTAACCTATTAACCTAGTGCCCAGTGCCAGTGCCAGTTGCTGTTTTCTGCTTGTTTTTGGCTTTTCAGAGAATCAGTACCAAACGAAGTCCAAATGCCACGAAACTTTTTGGAGATTTTTTTTCTGGACAAAAGAGACCCTGGAGACTTGGAGAGGAGGCCAGAAGGTTCATGAAGCCTCCACAAGGCAACAGGGCGCGGCCCCACGGGGGGCGCGCCCTGATGCCTTGTGGGGCCCTTGTGGCTCCGTTTGACCTAATTCCACTCCTATAAATTCACAAATATTTGGAAACCATCAGAGAGCCAGAAGAGAAAACCTTTCCGCTGCCGCAAGCCTCTGTTCTTCCGCGATCCCATCTGGAGGCCTTTTCCGGTACTCTGCCGGAGGGGGAATCGATCACAGAGGGCTTCTACATCAACCTTGCTGCCCTTCCGATGATGTGTGAGTAGTTTACCACAGACCTACGGGTCCATAGCTAGTATCTAGATGGCTTCTTCTCTCTCTTTGATCTTCAATACCATGTTCTCCTTGATGTTCTTGGAGTTCTATCCGATGTAATCTTCTTTTGCGGTGTGTTTGTTGGGATCCGATGAATTGTGAGTTTATGATCAGATTATTCATGAGAAATATTTGAGTCTTCTCTGAACTCTTTTATGCATGATTAAATATAGCTTTGTATTTCTCTCCGATCTATCAATTTGGTTTGGTCAACTAGATTGGTTTATCTTGCAATGGGATAGGTGCTTTGTGATGGGTTCAATCTTGCGGTGTTCAATCCCAGTGACAGAAAGGGACATGACACGTATTTGTATTGTTGCTATTAAAGATAAAAAGATGGGGGTTATTCATATTGCTAATTTGCTTCTCTACATCATGTCATCTTGCTTAAGGCGTTACTCTGTTTTTATTAACTTAATACTCTAGATGCATGCTGGATAGCGGTCGATGAGTGGAGTAATAGTAGTAGATGCAGGCAGAAGTCGGTCTACTTGTCTCGGACGTGATGCCTATATACATGATCATTGCCATGAATCCGTCATAATTATTTGCTTTTCTATCAATTGCCCAACAGTAATTTGTTTACCCACCGTATGTTTCTGCGCTCAAGAGAGAAGCCTCTAGTGAAAACTATGGCCCCCGGGTCTATCTTTATCATATAAAAAACATAAAAATACATTGCTGCAATTTATTTACTTTTATTTAGTTTAGTAATTTACTTTATCAATTTATCTCTATCAGACTTAATCCTTGCAAGTAACCACTAAGAGGATTGACAACCCTCTTATTCGCGTTGGGTGCAAGTGTTTGCTTTTGTGTGTGTAGATGCTGTTCACTGGATCTTGCTTGGTTCTCCTACTGGATTGATAACCTTGGTTCTTAACTGAGGGAAATACTTATCTCTACTATACTGCATCATCCTCTCCTCTTCGGGGAAATACCAACGCAGTCTACAAGTAGCAGGAAGAATTTCTGGCGCCGTTGCCGGGGAGACATCATCAAAATCTATCAAGTACCTTCACACAAACAATCATCCACTTGCATTTATTTTATTTGCCTTTTTATTCGCATTTGCCTCTCGTTTTCATCTCCCCCACTTCTAAAACAATTTTACAAAAACACAAAAATATTTTTATTTGCTCGTTTGCTTGCTTGTGTTGCCATGTGCCTTCTATTTGCTTGCATCTTCGCTTGCTAAAAAACTATTGATATGGATCCTCATCCACTTGCTAATCTTTTCAAAAAATCCAATTATGATGAACCAATTGCTAGTGAGTTGAGTGCTCTAGATTATCTTTACGAAGTTTTCCTTGAAAATCATGAATCTGAAAATTGTGATGAAGTGTTAAAAGAAGAAATTTATAAAGTGATTCATGATAGCTCCTTGAATGAAAAGCATGATTGCAATGATGTTATTATAAATTCTATTAATGTCAATTGTGCTAATAATATGCAAAGCTACAATCTTGGGGATGATAATTTTGTCATGTCCACTACTTATTGCAATGATCATGATTGGGGTGATAATGTTTCTTATGATCTTGAAAATTTATTTAAGCCTCATGATGAATATGCTATTGATAATAATGTTTGCAATAGTATTGAAAGTGGGTTTGGGAGAGTGTCAACATTAGGTAAAAAGAATCCCACATATTTGGAGAGTGTTCAATCTTATGAAATTTTTGATAAAAGTGAGTTTGGAGAGGTCATGACTTTAGTTGATGTTAATACCACTATTTTGGAAGATTATAAAACTTTTATGCATGTGGATCATGAAGAGAATATTTTATATGATAGCTATATTGTTGAATTTGACTATGATCCTACATGTAATTATTATGAGAGAGGAAAATATGGTTCTAGAAATTTTCATGTTACTCAATTACCTATCTTGAAGTTCAAATTGTTAATGTTTTGTTCTTCCTCTTTGCATATGCTAGATGTTGCTTGTCTTGATAATTTGTTTGCTTATAAAATGCCTATGCATAGGAAGTATGTTAGACTTAAATGTGTTTCTCACATGTTTTATGATGCTCTCTTTGTGTTTCAAATTATTATCTTTCATGTGAGCATCATTGAAATTTTAAGCCTATCTTAATGGCTACAAAGAAAGAGCTTGTTGGGAGGCAACCCAATGAATAAAATATTTTTTTGTTTTTACTTTCTGTTCTTGTGAGTTCACACAATTATAGCATCTGTCATGATTGTGTTTTTATCTTTTAATTAGTGTTTGTGCCAAGTAATGCCTTTGGGATTATTTGGAAGATAGTATGATTTATGTTGTTGGAAAACAGAAACTTTTGCGTCCATTGCTGGAATTTTGATATTTTTCTGGAGCGTGATAAAACTCTAAATTTTTTACACAGTATTGATATATGAATTTCCCACATTGTCCTATTTTTTCAGAATTTTTGGAGTTACAGAAATATGACCATAATTCAGATCTTTACAGACTGTTCTGTATGAGACAGATTCTGTTTTTGTTGCATAGTTTGCTTATTTTGATGTATCTATGGATCGTATCGGGGGTATGAGTCATGGAGAAGTTGGAGTACAGTAGAATTATGCCAATATTAAATATGAATCAATTTACTACAGCACTTAGAGTTAAAGATTTATTTGTTATACTAACGGATCTCACGAGGTTTCTGTTGAGTTTTGTGTGCTGAAGTTTTCAAGTTTTGGGTGAGACTACGATGGATAAAAGAATAAGGAGTGGCAAGAGCCTAAGCTTGGGGATGCCCAAGTCATCCCAAGGTAATATTCAAGGAAGACTCAAGCGTCTAAGCTTGGGGATGCCCCGGAAGGCATCCCCTCTTTCGTCTACAATCTATCGGTAACTCACTTGGAGCTATATTTTTATTCATCACATGATATGTGTTTTACTTGGAGCGTCTTGTGATATAGTTTGTTTGCTTTTGTTTGCTTTTTAGTTTGTCACAATCATGTTTGCTGAACACACCTTTTTGAGAGGGACACACATTTTTCGTGATTTGTTAGAATACTCTATGTGCTTCACTTATATCTTTTTAGCTAGGCAGTTGCTCTAGTGCTTCACTTATATCTTTTAGAGCACGGCGGTGGTTATATTTTAAATAAATAGTTGCACTCTCATGCTTCACTTATATATTTTTGAGAGTCTCATGATAGCAATGGTAATATGCACGGGTTATGAATTTGGTCTTGATATGATAGGTATTCAAGAGAGATATAATAAAAACTTTCATGTAGATCACTGAATATGATAAATTTGATTCCTTGCAATAGTTTTGCGATATTAAGATGGTAATATGGGGGAGGTACTAGTAGATGATTGTGGTTTAGTAAGAATAATTGTGGTAAGGTTTGTGATTCCCGAAGCATGCACGTATGATCTGTCTTTATGCTAAGAAGTTGGAGCGTGATTTGTTATTGATTGTCTACCTTATGAGTGGCGGTCGGGGACGAGCGATGGACCTTGTCCTACCAATCTATCCCTCTAGGGGCATGCGTAGTAGTACTTTGCTTCGAGGGCTAATAAACTTTCGCAATAAGTATGTGAGTTCTTTATGACTAATGTGAGTCCATGGATTATACGCACTCTCACCCTTCCGCAATTTGCTA
This sequence comes from Elymus sibiricus, assembly GCA_039707655.1. NCBI lineage: Eukaryota > Viridiplantae > Streptophyta > Magnoliopsida > Poales > Poaceae > Elymus > Elymus sibiricus. The sequence continues at coordinate 270,523,982 of CM077666.1, read as the reverse complement.
GCCTCTTCGGTACCGTGCATTGCCCTTTCTCACATCGAGAGTTGGTGCAAACTTCGCCGGTGCATCCAAACCCCGTGATATGATATGCTCTATCACACATAAGCCTCTTTATATCTTCCTCAAAACAGCCACCATACCTACCTATCATGGCATTTCCATAGCCATTCCGAGATATATTGTCACGCAAATTCCACCGTTCCATTTTTTATATGACACACATCATCATTGTCATATTGCTTTGCATGATCATATTGCTGACATATTATTTGTGGCTCAGCCACCGTTCATCATTTTTATACATGTTACGCTAGCATCATTGCACATCCTGGTACACTGCCAGAGGCATTCATATAGAGTCATATTTTTGTTCTAGTATCGAGTTGTAATATTGAGTTGTAAGTAAATAGAGGTGTGATGATCATCATTATTAGAGTGTTGTCCCAGTGAGGAAAGGATGATGGAGACCATGATTCCCCCACAAGTCGGGATGAGACTCCGGACAAAAAAAAAAGAGGCGAAAAAGAGCCATGAAAAAAAAGAGAGAAAAAGAGAGAAGGGGCAATGTTACTATCCTTTTCCACACTTGTGCTTCAGAGTAGCACCATGTTTTTCATATAGAGAGTCTCCTATTTTGTCATTTTCATATAGTAGTGGGAATTTTTCATTATAGAACTTGGCTTGTATATTCCGATGACGGGCTTCCTCAAATGCCCGAGGTCTTCATGAGCAAGCAAGTTGGATGCACACCCACTTAGTTTTCATGTTGAGCTTTCATACACTTATAGCTCGTAGTGCATCTGTTGCATGGCAATCCCTACTACTCGCATTGACATCAATTGATGGGCATCTCCATAGCCCGTTGATTAGCCTCGTTGATGTGAGACTATCTTCTTATTTTTTGACTTCTCTTATTTACCTCTACCACCACACTCTATTCCACCCATAGTGCTATATCCATGGCTTGCGCTCATGTATTGAGTGGGGGGTTGAAAAAGCTGAAGCGCGTTAAAAAGTATGAACCAATTGCTCGGCTTGTCATCGGAGTAGTGCATGATAAATACTTTGTGTGAAGAAGATGGAGCATGACAAGATTATATGATTTTGTAGGGATAATGTTCTTTACCATTTTTATTTTGAAAGACATGATTGTTTATTAGTATGCCTGAGTATAGATGTCTTTATATCAAATTATAGACTATTGCTTTGAATCATTTGGATCTTATTATTCATACCGTAAGAGAGATTACATGATGAAACATGTTAGGTAACATTCCACATCAAAAATTCTGTTTTTATCATTTACCTACTCGAGGACGATCAGGAACTAAGCTTGGGGATGCTTGATACGTCTCAAACATATCTATTATTTTTGATTGTTCCATGCTATTATAGTATCAATCTTGGATGTTTTTATATGCAATTATATATCATTTTTTTGGACTAATCTATTAACCTAGAGCCCAGTGCCAGTTGCTGTTTTCTGCTTGTTTTTGGCTTTTCAGAGAATCAGTACCAAACGAAGTCCAAATGCCACGGAACTTTTCGGAGATTTTTTTCTGGACAAAAGAGACCCTGGAGACTTGGAGAGGAGGCCAGAAGTTTCACGAAGCCTCCACAAGGCAACAGGGCGCGGCCCCAGGGGGCACGCCCTAATGCCTTGTGGGGCCCTCGTGGCTCCGTTTGACCTAATTCCACTCCTATAAATTCACAAATATTCGGAAACCATCAGAGAGCCAGAAGAGAAAACCTTTCCGCCGCCGCAAGCCTCTGTTCTTCCGCGATCCCATCTGGAGGCCTTTTCCGGTACTCTGCCGGAGGGGGAATCGATCATGGAGGGCTTCAACATCAACCTTGCTGCCCTTCCGATGATGTGTGAGTAGTTTACCACAGACCTACGGGTCCATAGCTAGTAGCTAGATGGCTTCTTCTCTCTCTTTGATCTTCAATACCATGTTCTCCTTGATGTTCTTGGAGTTCTATCCGATGTAATCTTCTTTTGCGGTGTGTTTGTTGGGATCCGATGAATTGTGAGTTTATGATTGTTCATGAGAAATATTTGAGTCTTCTCTGAACTCTTTTATGCATGATTAAATATAGCTTTGTATTTATCTCCGATCTATCAATTTGGTTTGGCCAACTAGATTAGTTTATCTTGCAATGGGAGAGGTGCTTTGTGATGGGTTCAATCTTGCGGTGCTCAATCCCAGTGACAGAAAGGGACATGACACATATTTGTATTGTTGCCATTAAGGATAAAAAGATGGGGTTTATTCATATTACTTGAATTTGCTTCTCTACATCATGTCATCTTGCTTAAGGCGTTACTCTGTTTTTATTAACTTAATACCCTAGATGCATGCTGGATAGCGGTCGATGAGTGGAGTAATAGTAGTAGATGCAGGCAGGAGTCAGTCTACTTGTCTCGGACGTGATGCCTATATACATGATCATTGCCATGAATCCGTCATAATTATTTGCTTTTCTATCAATTGCCCAACAGTAATTTGTTTACCCACCGTATGTTTCTGCGCTCAAGAGAGAAGCCTCTAGTGAAAACTATGGCCCCCGGGTCTATCTTTATCATATAAAAATATAAAAATACCTTGCTGCAATTTATTTACTTTTATTTAGTTTAGTAATTTACTTTATCAATTGATCTCTATCAGACTTAATCCTTGCAAGTAACTGCTAAGAGGATTGACAACCCTCTTATTCGCGTTGGGTGCAAGTGTTTGCTTTTGTGTGTGTAGGTGTTGTTCACTGGATCTTGCTTGGTTCTCCTACTGGATTGATAACCTTGGTTCTTAACTGAGGGAAATATTTATCTCTACTATACTGCATCACCCTCTCCTCTTCGGAGAAATACCAATGCAGTCTACAAGTAGCACTCGTACGCCCCACCCCAGCCAGTGAGGGTTGGATGAACAGGACCCCAGCCGTGTAGGCAGTTGGCGCTGGATGAACAGGATCCCGAGGAGGCCGTGTCGCGGTGCGCTACACCCCAACCGGTTGGGGGTGGATGAACAGGACCCCATGGAGGCTGGAGGAAGTCAACGGTGGATGAACACTAGTCGGTAGAGGCTGGAGGAAGTCGACGGTGGATGAACAGTTGCCCGTGGAGTCCCATTTTGCGGTACGCCACACCTCTCTCGATGAATAGGACCCCGTTTCGACTATAGGTGGTTGGAGAGAAGTCTGTTTCCTCCATTTTGCGATACGCCAGACACCTCTCGATGAATAGGACCCCGTTTCGACCGTAGGCGGTCGAAGAGAAGTCCGTTTCGTCCGTTTTGTGGTACGCCAGACCCCTCCCGACGAACAGGACCCCGTTTCGACCGTAGGCGGTTGAACAGAAGTCTGTTTCCTCCGTTTTGTGGTACGCCAGACCCCTCCCGATGAACAGGACCCCATTTCGGCTGTTCCGTCCAAGCTGGTTGGCTCCCGATGAACATGACGCATTCCGACCCAGTCGGTTGCCTCTCGATGAACACGACGATGTTTCTCCGTTTCGAACCAGCCGGTTGGCTGCCGATGAATAGGACGATGTTGCTGCGTACCCCCACCGTCGCCTCTCCATGTACACGAGCCCTGGCCGTACATATGCGTGAGTACGCGTTCTAGTCCCCGCCCGTATGTACGTACATTGCTGTCTTTTTTGCAGCGTGGCTGTACATATGTGTACACGATTTAGATGGGACTGCCTGAACTGCTACGTAGGGGGCTCTACTACGACACGTGCCGCTCCTTACACGGCCACGGTTCATGAGACCGATCGACCAGTATGTACGTACACGTTTGCGACCAGAAAGATAACTCTACGTACGCTTTGACCTTGTGGGTCCCAACTGTCAGGAGGGATAAGGAGGTACTTCCTTGCATGCGAAGATATAGCTGGTGGGTCCTAGCTATCAGGGGGAGGAATCATTTTAATTTTTTGCGCGTAATAAAGAGGCACTTCCTTGCGTGCGAAGATGTGGCTGGTGGGTCCCAGTTATCAGGGGGAGGAAACATGTTTTTTTCCGCGTAATAAGGAGGCACTTGCTTGCGTGCGAATATGTAGCTGGTGGGTCCCAGCAGTAAGGGGGAGGAATATTTTTTTCGCGTAATAAGGAGGCGGTTTCATGCGTGCGTCCATGGACCTGGTGCTTCCCCACTGTTAGCCTCTCCACGTCCAGTCCTCTTCCGATGTCTCTTGTTTGTTGACCAAGTTGACCATGCCGTGCTGAGTGCGCCAAGGCGGTGGACAATGACGAGGCCCCGGATGGGAACGACCCAGAGATGGGGAAGACGCGGTAGTGGAGTCACAGATGGAGAGGAGTATGAGGGTTGACTGGTTCGGGTGCTGGGTGGGGCTACACTCGGCAGAGAATAAAGGAGGTGCGGAGGAGTGGAGGGATGGCCTGGCCATCGGTGGGGTAGCGTTTCATAGTGAGGCGCGCGAAGCAGCGCCGCTGGACGCCGGAGGCTGGAGCAGCTGGTCCCGCCAACGCTGGAGGAAGAAGACGAGAGATTGAAGAAGAATGCCGGCCGTTCGATGTAAATCCAACGGATAAGGCTGTCAGAATCTTCTTTTGACTAAGTTTTTTTTAGGGTAACTTATTTTGACTTGCCAACGCCTTGCGTAGGCTTTGACCTATTGGGCCCACATGTCAGCCAGTCCATTTGGTGGGCTGGGTGAAAAAATAATGTAGCGTCAATGCAGCCCATTTATTTATTTGGTTAGAATTTACAGCCCATTTGCATTTTTTCGAAATACACGGATTTGTTGGGCTGGGTGAAAATATAATGTAGCAATGTTATAAAAATATAAACCGATGCTGGGCATTTTATTATAAAACTACATAATTTGCGAAGCATAAACACGTGATTGCACGTCTATTACTGCATTGGTCCGTAAAATCTTAGCAAGCTTTTGTAAATCACCAGGATTTAACTTGCCAACTTATTGTTAAACAATTATTATTTGGGAAGAACTTATCAATTTACCAAATAAAATATTATTTTATTTTGGTGAGTTAATAAGACGTGGGGTATTTTTTTTACGCTAGACATGGGACAATTGAGTTGGTTTTAGGGAAAACCAGTGGGAGAAAAATCATAAAAAAGCAAAAATAAAGGAAGTGGGAACGTCTATACAAAGGTTGGACGAAGGACAGGTGAAACGGGAACCTTATGTTCTTTCTAATATATATAATAATAAATTATAATATAAATATATATAATATTATAAAAGGGAAAACATAAGTTGAGTTTGGCATTCTTATAGAAAAATAGAAGTGAGTTGTGCGTTATCTTCAAAAAACAAATATAAGTTGGGTTGCGGATGTTATAAAACAAGCTAGGCTGGGAGGCCCAGAGGCCGATTGATACCTGCTGGACTTCAAAAAAATATAAGTTGAAACTTGTTGGATCCACTTTGTCTGCATGTCGTGGGCTACGCATGTTAAACAACAAAACCTAGGATGGGCAGGCCACATCCCAGTTGTTACTTTATTCGACCTCTGAAAAAATGATTACCTGGTAGGTCCCCGATGACAGCCCCCTAAAAAAGAGGTCCCCGATGACGGTCTTCATGGTAAATTTCTCTCGTTTATTGACTATGTTCACTACTGCAGGAATGCCTAGCAGTGGCGGGTGGGAAAAGGCCAGCAGTGGCGGGCAAGGCTCCCAGGGGCGCCCGCCACCGACCTCCCGCCACTGCTATTATGGCATCAGTGGCGGGCAGCCCTACTTGCCCGCCATTGGTATATGTTATTAGTTGTGGCGGGCTGTACCTGTCACCCGCCACAGCTATCTCTTCAGCCTCCAGCCATTCCAGCCCCTGATACACATTACAGGATACAAATAACCACATTACAGGATACAAATAACCACATTACATCATACAACTAACGTAAGCGATCATACACATTACATTTAACATAGCAATAATCTAAACTTCATACAAATAATAGATGTATGCATTAGTGTACAACAACTCATGTCGCATCATTAGTACGTACACATACATACAAGACCTCATGATAACAACAATACCATAATGACAATGAGCTGGACAAAGATAATCAAATTCTTTACTCGTCCACTTGTCCACACGGTCTTGCATACTTCATAGTTGATTTTCTCTTTACGGACATAATTGACATAATGATCCTCAACTTCTCTGTGGACGTAGTTGGCATAATGACACTCAGCTTCTTTTTTAGTCTTATATCCTTTGTGGCAGCTGTTTTTGTAACCGTCCACTTGCTCCTTGCATATCTCCCATGAATCATAAATTCTAGGATTCTTCCCGATGTACACCACATACCAGTTCCACTTCATCTACGTAAATAAATAAAGAAGCCAACAAGTCAATTTCATAGTTATCCAATCACATAGAGCAAAGTCACATCATAATGTTCATAGCACCATAGACGATACAAATCACCACGTTGCACAGTTCATTAGTAGTTCGGAAGCAAAAGTGTAGAGCTCCATCATAGCAACTTAGAAATTAAGTTCACACGCATCGATCATATAGATCACATGAAAGCACTGCACTAGTTGTTCAGCTCCATCCATCATGAGCTATCCTCGCCTTCCGTCATCTTCGTGATCTCCTCTTGGGTGGTCCTCGCGGCTTCGACGGCTGCTCGCGCACTCTCCGCGGCTGCTTGCGCACTCGCAGCGGCTGCTCTAGCGCTCTCGAAATATGCCTGAGCGCTCTCGGTGTCTGCTCGGGCACTCTCGACATAGGTGAGCACGATCTCGGTGTACTGAGCCACCCTCGTGACGATGTCTACGACAGTAGGAATTCCATCTACGGCTATAGGAGTCCTAACGAGGCGTTGTGGCTTCTTCGTCTAAATCGCATTAAACAATTTGACATTTAGATATAACATTTAGAAAAAAACAGCATGACCTTTGATAGAAATTGGACATATTGAGTGCCAGAAATTAAGCAAAACGGAACTTAATCCACGCTTCGCAAAAACATTGGCACTTACTATGAATACACCTGCATCATGAAAAAACTAATGTACCATATGCTCATCCATATGTAATACATTTTGTCTAGCACACGCATTCAATTTTAAGACATTCACTTATGAAGATTCAATGGTACATCATACAACAAATTTTAGCTACACTAATAAAATGTTGTACTAGATTTTTATTCATATGTTGTACATTTTAACTACACTAATAAAATGTTGTATGAATATTTCTATCCATATGAAGCCCATACGACAAGTTCGACGGAGGTGTGCTTACAGGGCCGGAGTCGGACGGCGCGCTGGACGAGGCGGAGATCGATGTCGGAGGTGTCGGCAGACGGCGAGTTCGACGAAGACGAGGACGACGTTGGATGCAGAGGAAGGCACGGGCGACGGTCACGGGGAAGTAGTTCGAGGTAGCGTTGCACGGCGATGTGGACAAACTTCGAGGCGGGGACGGACTGCGCGGGCGACGGGGAAGATTGGCTCCTCGACGCCATTCGAGACGGCGGACGGCGACCTCACCGGTGGCGACGGACGATGCCACGATGCTAGCGGCGGCGAGAGAGGAGGGAGAAAGAGTTTGCGTTTAGAATGAGATCCGACTGCCGCGCGGGGGGTAGGTAAGGTCGTGTGTAGCAGTGACGGGCGCACGGAGTAGCCCGCCACCCCAGTATAAGCGTGGGAGGCGGCAACATGACCAAATATAGCTGTGGCGAGCGCCTGCCAGAACCCGCCACCCCCTATCTGAAAATATTTGAAAACGTTTGGCGCGTGGGTGCCCAAATATTGTTGTGGCGGGTCCAAAACGCCGCCCGCCACAGATGTGGAAGTGAACTGTGGCGGGCAACCGTCGGCGCCCGCCACAGTAGCTTGCCAGCCGGGCACGAATTAAAAAACACACAGCTATGGCAGGTTATCTTGGCCACCCGCCACGGCTACTTGCGTAGCGCTGGCGGGCAGGATTTGGCGCTCGCCACTGCTTGCTTTCGAAAATAGCTGTGGCGGGTGCCCCGCCGTGCCCGCCACTAATTTGTGATCTCCTATAAGCCCTTTCCCAGTAGTGGTTGACAATCTCGTCGGCCCCACACGTCAACATACCATAAGGAGGAAGCATCTTTTTGCAATATATAAGGAGGCACTTGCTTGCATACGGCCATGGACTTGGTGGGTCCGGACTATCAGCCTCTGCACGTACAGTCATCTCCTGATTCCTCTCGTTTGTTAACCATGTTGAGAATGACAGACGGCGGCGCCGCGGCAAGATCACCAAGGTGGAGGACGACATCGAGGCCTCGGACCGGAACGAACCGGAGCTGGGGAAGACGCAGGCGGAGGGGAGTACGAGGGTTGACTGGTTCGGGTGCAGGGTACCTACAGCCTAGTTGATACCTACACGACCTCACTAAAAAGGAAACACAGTAGCCCAGTAAACTAGTACTCCTATTACATACATAAGCAAACAAGTTCATGGGTTCTTAGACGAAATACTATGGATAAAACAGATAATCACGACACATAGGCTAATGTATGAAACACTCAGATGATAAAGGTGCTTAAACAGACAAACTACACAATCTAGATCTTCCTGCCACGCTTGATCATGACGTTGCGGCTGTCCGTGTACTCCTCGGTTACGGGAAGCAGACACACCCTCATGTCCAGGATCCGCCTGTACATGTCGTAGCATCACTACTGCAGGCGACCGCTAACACGACACATGAATCATAGACCCCGTGACCAAACTGTGTGCGATGCATGAATCGCAAACGGTGTCGTAATAAAACCGTCGCCAATAAGACAAACTGTGTGCGATGCCGGAGGCATCAATCACGATTCAGATTAGAGACGTGTGTGCGATACGTGGCATACGGTTGATCCATACGAACTGTTTGCGATAAGCCAGAAGAACAAACACGGTCAGCCAGTTCGAGGTGTGGTGTGATACACGGCATACAGTTCACTCGGATGAACTGTTTGTGATTACCCAACACAACAGAAACGGTCAGGCAGATCAAGGTGTGTGCGATATGCGACATGCGGTTCACTCGGATGAACTGTTTGGATTAACCAACACAACAGAAACGGCTCAACTTAACAAGATGTGTGTTATACGCAGCAAACAGGTCAGTAATCCGAAATGTGTGGGAAGACGGATAACAACACGGACGATTCCTGCTAATAACCCATGTGTGTTGTGGGAAAATGCTTGCTGGTATACAATTGTCAGCGATTGATGAAATCATCACCGACGGGTTCCCTAGTTTAGCCCGTGGCCGATGTGATTTGCTCTGTCCGCACAACATCTATGCTCTGTCTACACAACAATAACATATATACTTATAAGAACATGATTGCATAACCAAATTAAACTTCCAATTACATAACTGACTACACACACCAAAGTAAACAATTACATGCACACTAAACTAGGAGAAACAATCATCTAATCATCTACTTCTTGTTGTGACGACGCTTGCCATTGCTCTGCTTCTGGCTGGATCGTCCCTGGCCGTTTTGGGGAAGAAGGAGGCACTTCCTCATGTCAACGATCCGCCTATACATCTCATAGCTCGTGTACGCCTCCTTGGCCGCGTACACGATGTGAGCTTCGTCGAGTTTCTCCATCCAGGCCGAGTGCCAGGCACGCTTGTCCTTGTTGCAGGAATCCTTCATGTCTCTGTAGGAGGGGTCGATGATGGCCTCGGCGAGGTGAACCAGTGAGTCCTTCTCATGCTTCTTGCTGCCCCAGATCTTGTATTGGCCCTAGATGTCGACAAGATTCTGGCAGGTGATGCCCAAATTCTTGAGCACCTTTACATCGTTGGTGATGTCCACCGTAGCGAACATGTAGTGGGGGCTGTTGACAAACCTGGCGAAACGCTCGCAAGGCCTTGTGGCCAGGCAGTAGTGGTAGACGAGGACGTGATTGTGCACGCACATCTGGGCGACGATGACCTTGAGATGAAACCCGGCACGAGCGCGGGTGTACTCGAGGTCAAACCCGACCACCTTGTACTTCTCCGCAGCAAGCAATAACTCCATAGTGTGGATGGAGTTCTCCAGCCAGATCGGGTTGTTGGTGTACACCACAAAGGCTCCGTGAACCTTCTATGGGTGTCCATTGAGGCATGCGTGGTGAACTGCCGCTTATCGTCGGCAGCCGCTGGGAGCGTCATTGGAGCCGTGCAGGATACCCTCTCTGTATTTGTCATCGTGGGTGTGCTTCTTGCAATACTGGGGCACGATCGAAAGGTTGAAGAGACACAAGGGTTAAATGGCCGCTGTAATAAATGGGGGCCGGACGGCCTGTAATCGTCACGTCTTGTCACCGCGTTCCTAGCGGAGGATTCCAGTGCACGCTTGAGCACCCCACACGCGTTTCGTTTGACCACGCGTGGGCTCGAAGAGGCGCCAAGTTTACCCGTGGGTGATGAGGTCAAAGTTACATAGACGGGTAATGATGGAAACTCGAGTGCGATAATTCTGGGCACACAGTTGAAGAAACCAACTGTGTACAATAATGTCAAAGATCGCTGTCGAGTTCGCAATATAGATCGTTTGCGATGAGATCGACATGTCGAGAATGGTAAATAAAATCAAGTCCATTGAGGTCCAGATATTAATCGTCCATTGCATATGAAGGTCAAAATAGTACTACCAATATACGAGTCTCATACGATGCCATTTCAACGATTGTACCACAAAAGCCCGAAATATTACAAGGTTCAAATTCAGAGTTAGAAGGCTCAAATTCGAAGATTACAAGGTTTAAACTGATATTAGAAATGAAATTCAGCTCATGCAGCTGCAGACGCCCGCGCTGATCAGCTGAACATGGACATATGAGAGGTTCAAACTAATATTACAACTTGTAACACCCTTTTCAAAACCTCAACATTTCTACAAAGGGACCAGCCACTGACAAGTCATGTATGGGCTTGACATAATGACTTACGATTACTCTGTCAACTGAACTTCCAAAATGAAATTAAGCTTCTGCAGAGCCTTTTCCATTCTGCCGTAGCCGCCGACACTGATCAGCAAACCATTCAGTTTTGCGAAGAAAATGTAGGACAAACCTCATTCCCTTTAGCACCCTTGCCCTCACAACAAAGAACTTGGCGAATATAATCTCCGGTAAGGTCCCTCGGTAGGAGTTCAAAGTAATTTCTGAGAGATGCAGATCAAGGCATTCGATGTGGTTGTTATATTGTATCACATTATCCACTACCGGGCCTAATCTTATCTGCAAAAGAAGAGAACATATTAGTGCCTACATGCAGTTTTGAACACTACTACAGGCCTCTTTGATTTGCAGGATTTCTAAAATGCATGAATAGAGTGACATGCCATCGTTGATCCTACATGATTAACATGGGCATTTGATTACAATCTAGAAAAACGTAGGCTTCTTCCCAAGAGGTTGGAGTGGATGGAAATTTCCCTACAAAAACTAGTACAGATGAATCCAAAGGAGAAATGCATATGGATTGTAACCTTATGAACCAAGCAACCACTATGGGGAAAAAACATCTATGTACTGAAATCCTCCAAACTTTCTTCAGAAATCGTAGTACATTCGTCATTGTAAACTTGGGAAAAGGTACCAACAAATTGAACTCCCTTATGGTTAACATTTAACAGGAAAGGAGCATCACCTCGATATATAGCTTCTCCAGGCACGGAAAGCATCTCAGGAAACTGACAACTTCGCCCGGGTTGGGGCCGATAGATTCTAGTGCAAAGAGCTTCACTGTGTGCAGATACAGGGTCAAGCTTGTCGGGTTCATTTTCTAGATGACAGACGAACATACATCTTCAAAATTAGAAAAAATGTTAATTTCAAGAAGGAGAAGAAGAAGGTGACTTTTGTACCTGAACGGGTGTGGATCCAATAACAAGTTCGGAGAATTTGACAGACGAGTAGCCCACCACTGTCAATTTCGGCGTAGAAAGGACATTGATTCTTGTTGGACCTTGTTGATCAACTACATGTAATCTCTCAAGTAAAGGTGTGTCCTCAATGACCATACTGTGATACACGTTCTGTGATCTCTTGTTGCAGCACCAGCAACACACATAAATTGTCCGGAGAGTCATGGCGGTGATGTGGAAGCTACTCAACCCATTGATCGCCTGAAGACGAAAGTACTCGAGTGCAGTACAGTCGCGGAGCAGGCACTCCATGTCATCCTTGGGGATGCAGACGACGACGAGCTCAAGGTGCTTTAGTTGAGGGAGAAAAAGAGTGGGCGCATCATTAATCGGGCGCAAATGGCAGTTCATGAACCTGGTGAGCCGCAGCGTGGGCGCGAGGCAGAGCGCGGACGGTGGCAGCAAGTGCATATGTCCATCATTAAAACTGAGCTCCTCGAGGTGTGATAACCCACTAGTATAGGGGATCGTTTGTAGCCTTTCTCGATAAATAAGAGCATCGAACCCAACGAGGAGCTAAAGTTAGAATTAACATTCCCTTCAAGTTCTATCGACCACCGATACAACTCTACGCACACTTAACGTTCGCTTTACCTAGAACAAGAATAAAACTACTTTGTAAGAATAAAACTAGGAGTACTTTGCGAGAATAAAACTACGAGTAATTTGCAAGATAATAAAAGTTAGTTGTTTAGTAGAAAGTTTTTGTAACACAAGAGAAAGATTTGTCCCTAATCGATAACTAGACCGGTAATCATTATTGCAATTTTATATAAGGGAGAGGCATGAGCTAACATACTTTCCGTACTTGTATCATATGAACTTATGATTGGAACTCTAGCAAGCATTTGCAACTACTAAAGATCATTAAGGTAAAACCCAACCATAGCATTAAGTAACAAGTCCTCTTTACTCCCATACGCAACAACCCCCTTACTCGGGTGTAAGCTTCTGTCACTCTAGCCGCCTGCTATAAGAGAATTATGAACGTATTGCAAACCCTACAGCGGGAATCCCTCACACTTGTGCGACACAGAGGGCACCATAGGACAGCACCAAAATAAAACATACAACTCAAACCAATCACGATCATCAATCAACCCATAGGACAAAACGAATCTATTCAAACATCATAGGATTGCCACATATCATTGGATAGTAAAATATAGCGTTAAGCACCATGTTCAAGTAGAGATTACAGTGGGGAGAAGAGGTGTTACACCACTTCATAGAGGGGGAGAGAGTTGGTGTTGACGGCGTCGAAGTTGTTGGTGTAGATCGCCGTCACGATGATTGCCCCGGCGGCGTTCCGGCGCCACTGGGAGAGAGGGGGAGAGAGCCCCCCTCCTTCTTCTTATTCCTTGGCCTCCCCCTAGATGGGATGAGAGTTTCCTCTCTGGTCCATGGCCGCCATGGCTCCCAGAGGGGAGGAGCCCCTCCGAGATTGGATCTCTCTCTCTGTTCTCTTCTGTTTCGCGTTCCTGTTTTCTGGCCGAAAACCGTTTCTTAAATTCCCGGAGATCCGTAACTCCGATTGGGATGAAATTTTGAGGGGATTTTTATCTGGATATTAGCTTCCTTGCGGCAGAAGGACACCCTCAACCGACCTATAGGGGTGCCACAAGCCCCCTAGGCGCGCCCGGGGGGCCCGCGCCCTGCAGGCTTGCCGTGTCCTCTGGCATCATCTCGCGTTAATTGTTTTTCCCAAAAATCACATATATTCCAAAATAAATCTCCGTAAAGTTTTATCGCGTTTGGACTTCGTTTGATATGGATTTTCTGCGAAACAAAAAAACATGCAACAAACAGAAACTGGCACTGGGCACTGGATCAACATGTTAGGCCCAAAAATAATATAAAATGTTGCCAAAAGTATATGAAAGTTGTAGAATATTGGCATGAAACAATAAAAAATTATAGATATGACGGAGACGTATCAGCATCCCCAAGCTTAATTCCTACTCGTCCTCGAGTACGTAAACGATAAAAAGATATTTTTTGATGTGGAATGCTACCTAGCATAATCTTGATCATGTAATCTAATCATGGCATGAATATTAAGACACGAGTGATTCAAAGCAATAGTCTATAATTTGATATAAAGACATCAATACTCAGGCATACCAACAAACAATCATGTCTTTCAAAATAAAAATGCTAAATAAAGTTATCCCTGCAAAATCATATAATCATGTCATGCTCCATCTTCTTACCATAAAGTATTTATCATGCACTGCCCAGATGACAAGCAGAGCAATTGGTTCATACTTTTTAACGCGCTTCACCTTTTTCAACCCCCATGCAATACATGAGCGCAAGCCATGGATATAGCACTATGGGTGGAATAGAATGATGATAGAGTTTAATAAAGGGAAGTCAAAAAAGGAAGATAGTGTCACATCGACGAGGCTAATCAATGGGCCATGGAGATGCCCATCAATTGATGTCAATGCGAGGAGTAGGGATTGCCATGCAACGGATGCACTAAGAGCTATAAGTGTATGAAAGATCAATATGAAAACTAAGTGGGTGTGCATCCAACTTGCTTGCTCATGAAGACCTCAGGCATTTGAGGAAGCCCATCATCGGAATATACAAGCCAAGTTCTATAATGAAAAATTCCGACTAATATATGAAAGTGACAACATAGGAGACTCTCTATATGGAAAACATGGTGCTACTCTGATGCACAAGTGTGGAAAAAGGATAGTAACATTGCCCCTTCTCTCTTTTTCTCTCATTTTTTTTCATTTTTTTTGTTTTATCTTTTTTTGGCCTCTTTTTTTCCTTTTTTTTATTTTTCGTCAAGAGTCTCATCCCGACTTGTGGGGGAATCATGGTCTCCATCATCCTTTCCTCACTGGGACAATGCTCTAATAATGATGATCATCACACTTTTATTTACTTACAACTCGATACTAGAACAAATATGACTCTATATGAATGCCTTTGGCAGTGTACCAGGATGTGCAATGATCTAGCGTAGCAAAGATATCAAAAAACGGACAAGCCATGAAAATATCATGCTAGCTATCTTACGATCATGCAAAGCAATATGACAATGAATGCTCAAGTCATGTATATGATGATGATGGAAGTTGCATGGCAATATATCACGGAATGACTATGGAAATGCCATAATAGGTAGGTATGGTGGCTGTTTTGAGGAAGATATAAGGAGGCTTATGTCGGGGCCGGATTTCTGGGACACAATATCCCAGAAATAACCCCTTGTGTCACCACCAGCCCCAAGATCATTTTTACTGTGGACACGTCCTTGATACAGATTACCAAGCAATTACAAGAATTGGATACATGACCATAAAGTTCTAATGATACAACAATGATTTCTAACAGCGGGTGGCGGAAGCGGGTAGCAGATCTCCATCTCTGGTGGGGTACCATTCCCACAGGAATGGCTGACCTGGATAACTCCAATCTCGCGTGACTGCTATCTCTGATTCCTAGGTTGCGGGGTGTGCCTTCGTAGTGCTCTCGTCGTTGAAATCCCGACCTGGCCAATTAAATAGCCAGGGACAAGCCTGTGAGTATGTTGGAATGTACTCGCAAACATTATGAACAAAATATATACCGAATGCATATGTTCATGATGGATTAAATTATATGCATATGTTCATGATGGACCGCCCAAGAAATTCCAAGAAAAATGCCAAACGGGTGTCTGAATGCGACGCCTCGAGAGGTCTTGAAAAGAAATGCCAAACGAGTGTCTAAATGCGACGCCTCGAGAGGTCTTGAAAAGAAATGCCAAGCGGGTGTCTAAATGCGACGCCTCGAGAGGTCTTGAAAAGAAATGCCAAACGGGTGTCCGGAAGCGACGTCTCGAGAGGTCTTGAAAATAAAACTGAGTATCCAGGTGGACTAGCCATCCCAAGTGATACTCGGAAAAGAAAATAAAACTGAATATCCAGGTGGTCTAGCCATCCCAAGTGATACTCAGAAAAGAAAATAAAACTGAATATCCAGGTGGTCTAGCCATCCCAAGTGATACTCAGAAAAGAAAATAAAACTGAATATCCAGGTGGTCTAACCATCCCAAGTGATACTCAGAAAAGAAAATAAAACTGAATATCCAGGTGGTCTAGCCATCCCAAGTGATATTCAGAATTTGCACATAGAAGAAAAAGGGTTAGTCCACAATAATATTCATGTTAAAAATAATATTCGTGCTGGCATCAGTGGTGACAAAAATTATCCTGAAAAAATGGATCATGCTCAATTTCAATTATTTCCTCCAAAGACCGACACTGTCGGAGTTCGGGCTCCGAGGACCCAAAGGTTCGAACACTGGGGTGAGCTCGTTCCTACCTCCTCGTCCCCTACCACAGCCTACCTACGGCGAAGCTATGGCGAGAGCGCGCTAGCGAGGAGCGGACCGTGGACTCAGCGAATTATCCAGGTTCGGGCCACCTTGCGGTGTAAAACCCTACTCCTGCTTGGTTTGGATTGCAGTCAGCAAGAGGGAGTTCTCGCGTACAAGGTAGGAGAGGAAGGAGTCGATCCTCTACCACAATGGCAGCACTGTCCCTTTATACCCGCCTTGGTCCTCTCCCCCCTCGAAACTTAGGCGGGAAGGGTTGCCACACTTGGCGGGTTTTGAAAGGGGAGAGGCGCTCAGGCTATCCTGACTAAAGGCGGTCTTCGCCTGCAAAAGCATGATCCATGACGCGTCGGTGGGCTCGGTGATGACCTCCGCCCGCCGTCTTGGTCTTCTTTCGCCGATCGGGCAACCTTTGGGGTTGCTTTGGGAAGTGGATTGCTGGCCTTGCTCCCTTAGTATAAAAGGGGAAGCCCTCTTCATCCGCGCCTGCTGGAACGGCCTCTGTCGCCGTTCGTCGCTGCGCGCGTCACCCACATGATGGGCACGAGACCGCGCGACCGAGCCGAACAGCCCTCGTCTTGTGCGCCTTCAGGAGGGTGCCTCGGGAGGCCGCCTCGCGAGAGGGCCTTGCGAGGCTGTTGGTGAAGATGCTGAGTCTTGCTCGCGCGCTCCCTAAGGAGGGGTCCTCAGGAGGCCAAGGCCTCATGAGGGGTCTTGGTGAGATGCTCGATTGTGGCGGCCTGTTGGGCCTACGCCAGGTGTTGCGCCCAGGTCCAAAGGCAGACGGGCCAGGATACCCTAGGTTCCATGGCCCGACAGTAGCCCCCAGGCCCGCGGCGCGCACGTTCCCACCTACTAGGGGGCGAAACGGCGCGGGCCCTAACCGCCTGCGGGCCAGGCGCGACGCGTGGCGCACGATGTGACGAGGGACGCCCCCACTTCTCCCATGACGCCTCTGTTGGAAATATGCCCTAGAGGCAATAATAAATTAGTTATTATCATATTTCCCCGTTCATGATAATAGTTTATTATTCATGCTAGAATTGTATTGACCGGAAACTAAATACATGTGTGGATAATAGACAAATACTATGTCCCTAGTATGCCTCTACTAGACTAGCTCGTTGATCAAAAGATGGTCAAGGTTTCCTGACCATGGACATGAGTTATCATTTGATAACGGGATCACATCATTAGGAGAATGATGTGATGGACATGACCCAACCGTTAGCATAGCAAATGATCGTTCAGTTTATTGCTATTGCTTTCACTATGTCAAATACACGTTCCTCTGACCATGAGATCATGCAACTCCCGGATACCGTAGGAATACTTTGGGTGTATCAAACGTCACAACGTTACTGGGTGATTATAAAGGTGCACTACAGGTATCTCCGAAAGTGTTTGTTGAGTTGGCATGGATCGAGATTGGGATTTGTCACTCCGACTATCGGAGAGGTATCTCTGGGCCCTCTCGGTAATACAGCATCACAGAAGCCTTGCAAGCACCGTGACTAAAGAGTTAGTTGCAAGATGATGTATTATGGAATGAGTAAAGAGACTTGCCGGTAACGAGATTGAACTAGGTATTAGATACCGACGATCGAATCTCGGGCAAGTAACATACCGCCAGACAAAGGGAACAACGTATGTTGACATATGAGGTTCACCGATAAAGATCTTCGTGAAATATGTAGTAACCAATATGAGCATCCAGGTTCCGCTGTTGGTTATTGACCGGAGAGTCGTCTCGGTCATCTCTACATCATTCCCGAACCCGTAGGGTCCGCACACTTAAGGTTTGATGACGATTTAGTATTATATGAGTTATGTGATTGGTGGCCGAAGTTTGTTCGGAGTCCCGGATGAGATCACGGACATGACAAGGAGTCTCGAAATGGTCGAGAGGTAAAGATTCATATATTGGAAGGCTATATTCGGACGTCGGAAAGGTTCTGAGTGATTCGGATATTTTTCGGAGTACCGGGGAGTTACGAGAATTCACCGGGGAAGTAATGGGCCTACATGGGCCATACGGGAAAGAAGAGGCAGCCCACAAGGGGTGGCTGCGCCCCTCCCCCTAGGGAGTCCGAATTGGACTAGGGGAAGGGGGCGCACCCCCCCTTTCCTTCTCCTCTTCTCTCTCCCTTCCTTCCCCCTTCCAAGAGGGAATCCTACTAGGACTTGGAGTCCTAGTAGGACTCCTCTCTCTCCCTTGGCGCACCCCTAGGGGGCCGGCCAGCCTCCCTCCTTTATATACGGAGGAAGGGCACCCCTTGGAGACACACAATTGTCCCATAGCCGTGTGCGGTGCCCCGATCTCCGTTTTCCACCTCGGTCATATTTTCGGAGAGCTTAGGCGAAGCCCTGCCGGAATCACTTCACCGTCACCGTCGCCACGCCGTCGTGCTGACGGAACTCATCTACTACCTCGGCGTCTTGCTGGATCAAGAAGGCGAGGAACGTCACCGAGCTGCACGTGTGTAGAACTCGGAGGTGCCGTACGTTCGGTACTCGATCGGTGGAGCTCGAAGGATTGTTCGACTACATCAACCGCGTTGTGAGACGCTTCCGCTAAACGGTCTACGAGGGTACGTAGACACACTCTCCCCTCTCGTAGCGATGCATCTCCATGGATAGATCTTGCGTGAGCGTAGGAATTTTTTTGAAATTCATGCTCCGTTCCCCAACAGTGGTATCCGAGCCAGGTTTATGCGTAGATGTGATTTGCACGAGTAGAACACAAGTGAGTTGTGGGCGTGGGTGTATACATATTGCTTGCCTTTACTAGTTGATACTTGATTCGGCGGTATTGTGAGATGAAGCGGCCCGGACCGACATTACGCGTACGCTTACGCGAGACAGGTTTCACCGCTACGTGCACTCGTTGCATAAAGGTGACTGGCGGGTGTCTGTCTCTCTCACTTTAGTTGAATCGGTTTCAATGAAGAGGGTTCTTTTAGAAGATCAAAAGGCAATCACTACACCACATTGTGGTTTTGCGTAGGTAAGAACGGTTCTTGCAAACCCGTAGCAGCCACGCAAAACTTGCAACAACAAAGTAGAGGACGTCTAACTTGTTTTTGCAGGGTATGCTGGTGATGTGATATGGCCAAGACATGATGTGATATAAGTTGTTGTATGAGATGATCATGTTTTGTAAAGTTATCAGGCAACCGGCAGGAGCCTTATGGTTGTCTCTTTATTGTATGCAATGCCAACGCTATGTAATTGCTTTACTTTACCGCTATGAGTTAGCAGTAGTAGTAGTAGCAATAGCCGGCGAGATGACCACGACGCTACGATGGAGATCAAGGTGTCACGACGTTACGATGGAGATCATGATGTCAATCTGGTGATGATGGAGATCATGACGGTGCTTTGCTGATGGAGATCAAAAGCACAAGACGATGATGGCCATATCATGTCACATATATTGAATTGCATGTGATGTTAATCCTTTTATGCATCTTATTTTGCTTAGGACGACGGTAGCATTATAAGATGATCCCTTCACTAAATTTCAAGATAAGTGTTCTCCCCTAGTATGCACCGTTGCGAAGGTTCGACGCTTCTAAACACCACGTGATGATCGGGTGTGATGGATTCTTTCATTCGCATACAACGGGTGTAAGCCAGTTTTACACACGCAGAATACTTGGGTTAAACTTGACGAGCCTAGCATATACAGATATGGACTCGGAACACAAGAGACCGAAAGGTCGAACATGAGTCATATAGTAGATATGATCAACATGAAAGATGTTCACCATTGATGAACTGATCCACCTCACGTGATGATCGGACGTGGATTAGTTTGATGTGGATCATGTTACACTTAGACAACTTGAGGGATGTTATTCTAAGTGGGAGTTCTTAAGTAATTTGATTAATTGAACTTCAATTATCATGGACATAGTCAATAGTGTCTTAGCAAGTTTATGTTGTAGAACGATAGACCACGCTGTTACTCCCCTGTATTTTAATGCGTTCCTAGAGAAAGTTAAGTTGAAAGTTGATGGAAGCAACTATGCGGACTGGGTCCGTATGCTGAGGATTGTCCTCACTGCTGCACAGAAGGCTTATGTCTTTGATGCACCGCTCGGTGAGCAACCCCTATGGCTTTGTCTGAAGACGTTATGAACATCTGGCAGACAAGAAAAGATGACTACTCGATAGTTCAGTGCGCCATGCTTTACGGCTTAGAACCGGGGCTCGAAAGATGTTTTGAGCACCATGGAGCATATGAGATGTTCCAAGAGCTGAAAGTTTGTTTTTCAAGCTCACACCCGGGTCGAGAGGTATGACACCTTCGACAAGTTCTATAGCTGCAAGATGGAGGAGAACAGCTCCGATAGTGAGCATGTACTCAGAACGTCTGAGTACTTCAATCACTTGAATTAAGTGGGAGTTAGACTTCCAAATAAAGTGGTGATTGATAGAGTTCTCTAGTCACTATCACTAAGCTACTGGATCTTCGTGATGAACTATAAACATGCAAGGGATAGAAGATCCTTAAGCTATTCGCGATGCTACAAGCTGCGGATGTAGAAATCAAAAAAGGGAGCATCAAGTGTTGATGGTTAATAAGATCACTAGTTTCAAGAAGGGCAAGGGAAAGAAAAGGGAACTTCAAGAAGAACGGTAAAACAGTTGCCGCTCACGCGAAGAAACCCAAGGCTGAACCATACCCGAGACTTAGTGCTCCCATTGCAAAGGGAAATGTCACAAGGAGCGGAACTTCCCCAGAGTAACTGGCAGATAATAAGACTGGCAATGTCAACAAAGATATTTGATATACATGTTATTGATATGTACCTTACTAGTACTCGTAGGAGCACCTGGGTATTTGATACTTGTTCAGTTGCTTACAACTTGAAACATGGAGCTTCGGAATAAACGAGGGCTAGCTAAGAACGAGGTGACGATGTGCATTGGAAGTGTCTCCAAGGTTGATGTGATCACCATCGCCACGCTCTCTCTACCTTCAGGATTAGTGATGAACCTAAATAATTGTTATTTGGTGCTTGCGTTAAGCATGAACATGATATCTGATAGTGTTTATTGCAAGACGGTTATTCAATTTCAGAGAATAATTGTTATTCTATTTATTTGGATAATATCATTGATGATCATGCACTTAAGATGAAAGGTTTATTGAATCTTGATCGTAGTAATACATATCTTCATAACACGAATGCCAAAAGATAATGATAGTACCACATATTTGTGGCACTGCCGCTTAGGTCATATCAGTGTTAAACACATGAAGAAACTCCATGCAGATGGGTTTTTGGAATCTCTTGATTATGAATCATTTGAGACATGTGAACCGTGCCTTATTGGCGACATGACTAAAACTCCGTTCTCCGGAACAATGGAGCGAGCAACCAACTTATTGGAAATAATACATACCGATGTATGCGGTCCGATGAGTGTTGAGGCGCGCGGTGGATATCGTTATGTTCTCACGTTCACTGATGATTTGAGTAGATATGATTATGTCTACTTGATGAAGCATAAATCTGAAACATTTGAAAAGTTCAAAGAATTTCAGAGTGAAGTAGAGAACCATCGTAACAAGAAAAATAAAGTTCTTACGATCTGATCGTGGAGGAGAATATTTGAGTTACGAGTTTGGCAATCACTTAAGACAATGTGGAATTGTTTCACAGCTCACGCCACATGGAACACCACAGCGTAATGGTGTGTCCGAACATCGTAATCGTACTCTATTGGATATGGTGCGTTCTATGATGTCTCTTACCGATTTGCCACTATCATTTTGGGGTTATGCATTAATGACAGCTGCATTCACTTTAAATAGGGCACCGTCTAAATCCGTTGAGACGACACCGTATGAACTGTGGTTTGGCAAGAAACCTAAGCTGTCGTTTCTGAAAGTTTGGGGATGCAATGCTTATGTCAAAAGGCTTCAGCCAGATAAGCTCGAACCCAAAGCGGATAAGTGCGTCTTCATAGGATACCCAAAGGAGACCGTTGGGTACACCTTCTACCACAGATTCGAAGGCAAAGTATTCGTAGCTATGAATGGATCCTTTCTAGAGAAGGAGTTTCTCTCGAAAGAAGTGAGTGGGAGGAAAGTAGAACTTGATGAGGTAATTGTACCTCCTCTGGATAGTAGTACGCCACAGAAAGAAATTTCTGTGACACCGACACAGACCAGAGAGGAAGTAGATGATGATGATCATGAAGCTTCGGATCAAAGTTGCTACAAAACCTCGTAGGTCAACCAGGACACGCTCCGCACCAGATTGGTACGGCAATCCTGTCTTGGAGGTCATGTTGTTAGACAACAGTGAACCTACGAACTATGAAGAAACAATGGCGAGCCCGGATTCCGACAAATGGCTTGAGGCCATGAAATCCGAGATTAGATCCATGTATGAGAACAAAGTGTGGACTTTGGTAGACTTGCCCGATGAACGGCGAGGTATTAAAAATAAATGGATCTTTAAGAAGAAGACGGACGCTGATGGTAATGTCCCCGTCTATAAAGCACGACTTGTTGCTAAAGGTTATCGACAAGTTCAAGGAGTTGACTACGATGAGACTTTCTCACCCGTAGCGATGCTAAAGTCTGTCAGAATTATGTTAGCAATTGCCGCATTTTATGATTATGAAATCTGGCAAATGGACGTCAAAACGGCATTCCTTTACGGATTCCTTAAGGAAGAATTGTATATGATACAGCCGGAAGGTTTTGTCGATCCTAAAGGTGCTAACAAAGTATGCAAGCTCCAGCGATCCATCTATGGACTGGTGCAAGCATCTCGGAGCAGGAATACTCGCTTTGATGAAGTGATCAAAGCGTTTGGGTTTATGCAAGTTTATGGAGAAACTTGTATTTACAACAAAGTGAGTGGGAGCTCTATAACATTTCTAATAAGTATATGTGATTGGAAATGATGTAGAATTTCTGGAAAGCATAAATAATTAATTGAAAGGAGTTTTTCAATAAAAACCTGTTTTTTGAGTTATCCACGGTTTGGGCATCGAGATCTATAGAGATAGATCAAGACACCTGATAAAAGATTTTCACACACCTTGATGAGATTTTGAAGAAGTTCAAAATGGATCAAGTCAAAAGAAATAAGTTCTTGGCTGGTGTGAAGTGGAGTAAGACTTGAAGATCTAGGTAAAGGTTGTTTACATGTTAGGCATCAAAATCTATAGAGATAGATTGAGACGCCTCATATGACTTTCACAAAACATATACCTTGACAAGATTTTGAAGAGGTTCAAAATGGATCAGTTAAAGAAGGAGTTCTTGACTGTGGTGAAAGGTGTGAAGTTGAGTAAGACTCAAATCTCGACCACGGCAAAATAAATAGAATGGATGAAGGTTATCCCCTATGCCTCGGCCGTAGGTTCTATAAAGTATGCCAACCTGTGTGCCTTGCCATGTGTCTGGCAAAAGAGGTACCAAAGTGATCTAGGAGTAGATCACTGGACAGCGGTCAAATTATCCTTAAGATGACTAAGGAAGAATTTCTCAGGAATAGAGATGATAAAGAGTTCGTCGTAAGGGGTTACGTCGATGCAAGCTTTAAACACTGATCCGAAAGACTATGAGTCTCAGACCGGATAAGTATAGTGGGGAAATCTTTTGGAGTAGCTCCAAACAGAGTGTGGTAGCAGCATCTACATATAACATAGAGATTTGCCAAGAACACACGGATCTGAATATTGCAGACCCGTTGACTAAAACCTCTCTCACAAGCAAAACATAATTAGCTTTAGAACTGATTAAGTGTTAATTACATGGAGATGTAATCTAGATTATTGACTCTAGTGCAAGTGGGAGACTGTTAGAAATATGCCCTAGAGGCAATAATAAATTAGTTATTATCATATTTCCCCGTTCATGATAATAGTTTATTATTCATGCTAGAATTGTATTGACTGGAAACTAAATACATGTGTGGATAATAGACAAATACTATGTCCCTAGTATGCCTCTACTAGACTAGCTCGTTGATCAAAAGATGGTCAAGGTTTCCTGACCATGGACATGAGTTGTCATTTGATAACGGGATCACATCATTAGGAGAATGATGTGATGGACATGACCCAACCGTTAGCATAGCAAATGATCGTTCAGTTTATTGCTATTGCTTTCACTATGTCAAATACACGTTCCTCTGACCATGAGATCATGCAACTCCCGGATACCGTAGGAATACTTTGGGTGTATCAAACGTCACAACGTTACTGGGTGATTATAAAGGTGCACTACAGGTATCTCCAAAAGTGTTTGTTGACTTGGCATGGATCGAGATTGGGATTTGTCACTCCGATTATCGGAGAGGTATCTCTGGGCCCTCTCGGTAATACAGCATCACAGAAGCCTTGCAAGCACCGTGACTAAAGAGTTAGTTGCAAGATGATGTATTATGGAACAAGTAAAGAGACTTTCCGGTAACGAGATTGAACTAGGTATTAGATACCGACGATCGAATCTCGGGCAAGTAACATACCGCCAGACAAAGGGAACAACGTATGTTGACATATGAGGTTCACCGATAAAGATCTTCGTGAAATATGTAGGAACCAATATGAGCATCCAGGTTCCGCTGTTGGTTATTGACCGGAGAGTCGCCTCGGTCATGTCTACATCATTCCCGAACCCGTAGGGTCCGCACACTTAAGGTTCGATGACGATTTAGTATTATATGAGTTATGTGATTGGTGGCCGAAGTTTGTTCGGAGTCCCGGATGAGATCACGGATATGACGAGGAGTCTCGAAATGGTCGAGAGGTAAAGATTCATATATTGGAAGGCTATATTCGGACGTCGGAAAGGTTCCGAGTGATTCGGGTATTTTTCGGAGTACCGGGGAGTTACGGGAATTCACCGGGGAAGTAATGGGCCTACATGGGCCATACGGGAAAGAAGAGGCAGCCCACAAGGGGTGGCTGCGCCCCTCCCCCTAGGGAGTCCGAATTGGACTAGGGGAAGGGGGCGCACCCCCCCCCCTTTCCTTCTCCTCTTCTCTCTCCCTTCCTTCCCCCTTCCAAGAGGGAATCCTACTAGGACTTGGAGTCCTAGTAGGACTCCTCTCTCTCCCTTGGCGCACCCCTAGGGGGCCGGCCAGCCTCCCTCCTTTATATACGGAGGAAGGGCACCCCTTGGAGACACACAATTGTCCCATAGCCGTGTGCGGTGCCCCGATCTCCGTTTTCCACCTCGGTCATATTTTCGGAGAGCTTAGGCGAAGCCCTGCCGGAATCACTTCACCGTCATCGTCGCCACGCCGTCGTGCTGACGGAACTCATCTACTACCTCGACGTCTTGCTGGATCAAGAAGGCGAGGAACGTCACCGAGCTGCACGTGTGTAGAACTCGGAGGTGCCGTACGTTCGGTACTCGATCGGTGGAGCTCGAAGGATTGTTCGACTACATCAACCGCGTTGTGAGACGCTTCGGCTAAACGGTCTACGAGGGTACGTAGACACACTCTCCCCTCTCGTAGCGATGCATCTCCATGGATAGATCTTGCGTGAGCGTAGGAATTTTTTTGAAATTCATGCTCCGTTCCCCAACAGCCTCGGTATCCGCCCACGTTGACATAAAGCCTGTCGCGCGCGACGCAAGACCATCATTGCCTTCCTTCACGCACTGCTGCTGCTTCGATTCCCGACGCCGAAGAAGGCGGAGCGACGAGAAGAGCCCCGCGCCAAGCATAAAGAGGGGGAGAGAAGAGCCAAAGCCCTCCACCCATCTTCTTCTTCCTGCAACCTTTCCTTCCTCGTCTTGCCAGAGCCACCGCAATGATGGCAAGGGGAAGAGGGCGTGCCCGTGCTTCTGCTGCCGCACCCAAGGTTCGGCCCCGGGGGCGCGGGCGCTCCCCGGCGGCTGCCGGCGCTGGTCCCAGCGACCGTGGAAGAGGCGCCGCCTGCGGGCATGGAGGGTGCGGCGTGCGCAGCCGAGGTGGCCATGGCGGGGCGGCTGCCCTACCTCCCCAGGCAGGGAGCCACTTAGCGGAACAGGCTCATGAGTTCATAGTGAGCATGCATCGCCGGCCCTGCACCTGGCTCCGTCTCCCGGACTCCTTCGCGGAGGCGATGGCGGACCGCGAGCCCTTGGGCCTGTGGGTGCAGGCTGATGGCTGCTGCAATGGCCGCTTCTAGTTGGCGACGGAGTTCACCCCCTCGGGCTTCATGTTCTTGAAGCAGGGGTGGAAGTCGTTCGCCCTCGCCCGTGGCCTGAAGCGGGGGCACGTCCTCCAGTTCAAGTACGACGGGGCCGCCACGCTCTTCATGAAGATCTTCGGGATCTCCGGCAGCCGTTTGGAGTGCTGCGCGGAGAGCGAGGACGGCGGCTACAACGGCTCCTCCAGCGAGGACGACAGCGACAGCGGTGCCGCCCCCTCCGGCGGAAGCGGAAGCGATGACAGCTCCCCCCGCGTCAAGAGCGAGGATGAGAGCTCCGACTAGGCGCGCGCGGCGTCCATGCTGGAGTCTTGGGGATGACGGTGCCCCGCCTAGGCCTCTTTCTTCTTTTTATTCTCCTGCACTAGATCAATGTAGCCCCGTGGGGGTGTGAAAACAGTAGCTTTTATGTTTTAGTTTAATGCTTTTGCGGTTTGGAATGTATGCATTCCCTCCCGCAGTCCTCTCGTGAGGCCGGTTTTTTTCTTTCTTGTTTGCCTCGGCGCTCTACGCTGTCGGGACCCAGCCCCCGAGCGGGCCTTAGCCGTCGCTGGTATGTCCGGTCGCGATGCCAGGACAAGGCCAGGAGGTGAGGGGCACCGGGAGCTAGTGAGGGCTCCTGAGGCGCGATGCTCAGGGAGCCCCCCTTTGGCGTGCAAGCGGCTCACGCGAAAGAAAAATGCCAGCGCTCAGCGAGATCGCGAAGGGAGAGAGCTTGAGTGACGGTGAGGGCGTCTCGCGAGGAGGTTGGACTTAGCTTTTGGCGAAGAGCGGCGTTGGGCGAGCCACAGCTCATGAGGAGTGCATGCGGCTCACGAGGCGTGCCTCGCGAGGCTCGGCCTTCGAAGTCTTTGTCTTGCGAGGTCTTCTGATTAGGCGATCGCCGCAGGCCAGCTCGCGATAGGCTGCCCGCGAGGCTCCCGAGCGGCTTGCCTCCTGAGACACTGCACGTCGACAAATCTCACAATGGGTGGAGCGACGCGCGCTCGCTAGCTCGCTCGTGGCCGTTACGTGAGGAGATAAGGCACCAAGGACCTCGGTGAGGTGACGTGCACGGGAGCAGGCTCGCGAGCCAGAGCTCAGTCACTTGGATTTAGCGGCGCTGCAGGGACGGACCCGAGCACAGGCGCCGTGCCTAGCCCCCGCTCATGGAACGGTCAGGAGAGGGGTCGCGAGCGCGTGGCGCCCTCGAGACGGCATCGTACCCAACACACAATTAAGCAGGCAACATAAACTCATCAGAGCATAATCAGCAAGATTCATTACACAACCAAAAAGGAGAGGGGTGAGGCTGCCGTGTCCGGCACGGGTCATCTTGAGGTTGATGCAGCCCGTGGGGCGCCCTCAGTCGCGTTAAACCAAATCACCTTGGTGGAGGGATCCCGGGAGCGGAGGTGCGGAAGGCGCAGTGAGAAAGAAATTGGGCCGCGCGAGGTGACGCTCGGATGCACCTGGCAGAGCTGTGCTAGGGAGTCGTCAGATCGCCTGGTGAGGCGTGCCACGAAAGCTCGCTCCTCCGGGACCAGGGGGCTCGCGAGGAGCAGGGGGCTCGCGAGGCCCTGGCACGAGGGGCACCAGCCTCTGGAAGGAGCCGCCGGCGTTCCTCAGGCCGAAAGGCATGCGCGTGCACCCGGCGGTGGGCCAGCGCCCTGACCGACTCGCAGCAGCAGGAAGGGGTCCTGAGGGCCGACCCTATTGAGGCTGGTGAAGTCAACGCACATACTCTCCTTGCCGCCCTTCTTGGGGACGATGACTGGGTTGGCGAGCCATTTGGGATGGCGCACCTCTCGGACGACTCCAGCTTCTTGGAGCTTCTGAACTTCCTTGATGATGAAATCTTGCTTCTTTGGCGCCTGGCACCGTGCTTTTTGCTTGACGGGGTGTGCGTTGGGGCACACCGCTAAGTGGTGCTCGATCACCTCCCTCGGCACACCAGACAAGTTAGATGCTTTCCAGGCGAAAACATCCGAGTTTACCCGAAGGAAGGTGACAAGCGTGCTTTCCTATGCAGGAGGAAGGCCAGCGCCGATGGTGAAGGCAGGGCCGGAGCCGCTGCCGTCCACCAACACCTTCTTCGTCTTAGAGCGGTCCTGAGAGAACATCTACTTCTTCTTTGCGGGTGCGGCCTCAGGAGGCTCAACCGCGTCCTCGTTAGCCGGATGCGCGACCGCGGCGGCTTTGTAGGCGTGCTCGAGGGAGCAGACCGCGTCCTTCTCGTCACATGTGACAGTGATGATGCCGTTGTGGCCAGGCATCTTGAGGACGTTGGAGGCATGGTGGGTCACCGCCATGAACTTGGCGAGAGCTGGGTAGCCCAAGATGGCATTGTACGGCAGGCCGATGTGCGCCACGTCGAAGTCGATGAGCTCGGTGTGGTAGTTCTTGCGGGTGCCGAAGGTGACGGGAAGGCGCACTTGCCCCAGAGGGATGGTGGAGCCATCAGTCACTCCAGAGAAGGGCCTGGTTGGCATCAGCTGGTCGTAGGGCACTTGGAGCGTCTCGAAGGTCTCGATGGAGATCACGTTGAGGCCGGCACCTCCATCAATGAGGGTCTTGGTGACTGCAACGTTGCTGATGGTGGGAGTGCACAGCATGGGGAGTGCGCCTGCAGAGGCCGTGGACTTGGGGTGGTCTTTGGAGTCGAAGGTGATGGCGTACTACGACCCCTTGAGGGGCCGCGCGGCCTCAGGCCTCGGGAGGGCGGCGTTCACCTCGCGAGAGAGCTGCTTGAAGTGGCGGTTGGACACGGGGGCCTGAGCCCCGCCAAGGATGCAGGCGACCGCGCGAGACTCCTGGTAGCCCCCAGCGCCCTCATCAGGCTGGTTGACGTCGTTCCTCCGGGGCGGCGGCGGCAGCGGTGGGAGAGCGGCTTTGGCCTGAGGGTTCGCCTCACGAGGTTGGTCGTGCCAGGCGGCCTCACGAGGCTGGTTACACCAGCCCTGGCGGAAGTTGTCATTGCCGTTGCGGCTGTCCCAGCGGTTGCCGCCGCGGCCACCTCCGCGACCGGCGCCGCGGCCGTTGCGGTCATCTCGGCGGCCCTGGCGCTCGTCGCGGAGCAGCTTGAGCTCCTGGCAGTCTTCAGTGCTGTGGGAGCGCACATTGTGGTAGGCGCAGAGTGGGCGGCCGTCTTTCCTGGGTTCGTCACGGTCATGGCTGCGCTTCTGCTCGGGCTCCGCCGCAAGCACAGCAGGGCCCTTGCACTTGACATCCTTGTTCTTGGCCTTGGCGGCATCGAGCGCCGCATCGGGGCCGTTGTGGATGAAGAGGTGACCTTCTTTAGCCTTGGCGTACTTGTCGGCGAGGTCGAATAGCTCAAGCACTGAGTCTAGCTCGTCATTGATGGCGAGCTTCTCACGCATCTTGACGTCCGTGACGCCAGTGGAGAACGCAGAGATGACGGCCGCGTCGGAGGCACGCGGTATCTTGTTGCGCACTTGGCTGAAGCGCTGGATGTACTTGCGGAGGGTCTCGTCTGGGCGCTACCGCACGTGCCGCAGGTCGTTGATGGTGAGGGAGAGGTCTTACGTGCCCTTGAAGTTGGCGACGAACTGGCTGCAGAGCTCGGCCCATGATGAGATAGACGCCTCGGGGAGGTTCATGAGCCAGGAGCGCGGGCCGTCCTTGAGGGCCATGGGGAACCAGTTCGCCACGACCTTGTCATCGCCGTTCGCCGCCTCGATGCTCAGCACATAGAGCTGAAGGAACTCTGCGGGGTTGGGGGTGCCGTCGTAGCGTGGAGGTAGCTCAGGCTTGAACTTCGCGGGCCACACCACCCGACGTAGCTCGCGGGTGAAGGCACGGTAGCCCACACCGCTTGAGGGGACGCCGCCGGTAACGGCGGCGCGGTTCTGGCGCCCAGCCGCCGCAACCTCCTGGATGGCCTGGTCCTGGCGCTGGCGCTGCCACTCGAGGAGCACTCGCTCATCGGGGGGGGGGGGGGCGTCGAATGATCTGGCTGATGGCCTCGTCACGGACTAGCGGGGACGCGCCACAGGACGGCTCGCGCGCCTGCGCGTTGCGCTGGGGCCCGCCAAGCTCGTCACGCAGAGGAGGCGGCGGGGGAGCGTCATGCGCTAGGTCCCCAGTGCGTGACGGCAGAGGGCGGAGCAAGTGGGAAGGCACCGGAGCGTCCCCGGCGGCGTTGACGAGCTCGGTGATGCGACCAAGCCAGGCGTCGTAGCCGGCGTCAGCTGGACGGTAGCGGAGCAGCTCGCGCGCCATGAGTAGCGCAGCCTGCGCGTTCGGCAGCCCACGGTGGGCGAGGGAGGAAGAGGCCGTAGCGATGTGGCCATTCGCCTGCACGAAGGGGTGCAGGGAGGAGTCCTGCTGCTCACGGGCAGCGGGGTCGGTGGCGGCAGCAGCTGTGGTCTCGACAGGGCGGCGGCGGTTGCCGTGGGCCACCGGCTCCTTCTGAGCCACGCGGCCAGCCCTGCGCTCAGTGAGCTCGCAGCGGGCGTCGGCCATGAAGCTGGTGGAGCGGAGGACGGAGCGGAAGAACGGTAGCGCACCCCCTACCTGGCACGCCAAAATGTCGGAGTTCGGGCTCCGGGGACCCAAAGGTTCGAACACTGGGGTGAGCTTGTTCCTACCTCCTCGTCCCCGACCACAGCCTACCTACGGCGAAGCTACAGTGAGAGTGCGCTAGCGAGGAGCGGACCATGGACTCAGCGGTTTACCCAGGTTCGGGCCACCTTGCGGTGTAAAACCCTACTCCTGCTTGGTTTGGATTGCAGTCAGCAAGAGCGAGTTCTCGCGTACAAGGTAGGAGAGGAATGAGTCGATCCTCTACCACAATGGCAGCAATGTCCCTTTATACCCGCCTTGGTCCTCTTCCCCCTCGAAACTTAGGCGGGAAGGGTTGCCACACTTGGCGGGTTTTGAAAGGGGACTAAAGGCGGTCTTCGCCTGCAAAACTTAGGCAGGAAGGGATGCTGAGTCTTGCTCACCCGCTCCCTGACGAGGGGTCCTCAGGAGGCCAAGGCCTCATGAGGGGTCTTGGTGAGATGCTCGATGGTGGCGGCCTGCTGGGCCTACGCCAGGTGTTGCGCCCTGGGCCAAAGGCAGACGGGCCAAGATACGCTGGGTTCCATGGGCCCGACAGATACCAAGACCGACACTTGACCAACCCAGAATGTAGTCCTTAACCGCGGACACGGCTATTCAAATAGGTTTAACTCTGCAGAGGTTGTACTCTTTACCCACAAGTAAAGGATTTCTTTAGCCAACACCGAGATGCTGACTAGTTCCAATTTCGGCCTTTGGGTTGAAAACACACCTAACCAGCACACACCAGCTTAACCATTCTGATGCCCGGAATCACGCAAGACATCATTCCAGAAAAACTCTAAGACGGGGAGACCATCGTCTCGAATAGCATGGGACCACTATTTATAACACGCGGATTACAAGGGGTGCCCCCCTCTCGGCCCAGCCGGATACACCCATGCCACCTGACCAGGTGACATGCCTACCAGAGGCCTCTGGTATCTTTCACCATGGTCTCTCTGAACGGTGTGTGCAATGAAAGGGGTTAACAACTTACTGAACCGTACCCTACCTGTGGCAGGGACAAGTGGCAGCACGAAACAAGTATGCAGTTACCGGAACAAGACCCGATCTACGGTCGACTCAGGAGGTTTAAGTTTTCCTGCAGTGGTTAGCACAATATATTTCCTTGGTAGTACCCAACAGGGTCACCACCTGGCATGTCCCAACATGCCATCCCTGATCACTCTCGTCACAACGAGAATTCTGTTACACGGTCACCTTTACACGTGACGGATTCTTTCCTGCATGTTAGTCAGAACAAATATAGCCATGTGTGGCAAAATTGTTTCATGTTGAAGTGAAATTAAATACTGACAAAAGGGACCATATATGCATGATCATCTAAATGCAATTTCATTTGAGGTCACATAACACTTCCTAAAATTTTAGCAAGCAATCAACCAAGCAATCACCATATCAAGTGTGCAAGATGCTTGCCTTGAGCATGCGGAAAGATTGGGTGCACTCCAAAACTTTTGAAAAGTTTCTTCCCTCCATTTTTCCTATTTTCAAAATATTGCAAATATCACATAATTTGAAAACAGTACCAAAAAGTTGTTTGGAAAATTTTGAAATAAATACTAAAATAAACTAGAGGAAAAATAAAGAATAACAGAAAAAGAATCAATTCATTTGGAGTTCAGATGATTATCCTAAGGAAATCTAAGCTGGAACAAATGAAGAAATGGACTATTAAATGGATCCAACATAGACCACACTTAGGAAAAATGTTCACCCTAGCTGGATTAATGATGTCTACTACACAACTTATTCTTGTAGACTCGTGTTGGGCCTCCAAGCACAGAGTTTTGTAGGACAGTAGCAATTTTCCCTCAAGTGGATGACCTAAGGTTTATCAATCCGTGGGAGGCGTAGGTTGAAGATGGTATCTCTCAAACAACCCTGCAACCAAATACAAGAAATCTCTTGTGTCCCCAACACACCCAATACAATGGTAAATTGTATAGGTGCACTAGTTCGGCGAAGAGATGGTGATAAAAGTGTAGTATGGATAGTAGATATAGGTTTTTGTAATCTGAAAATATAAAAACAGCAAGGTAGCAAGTAACAAAAGGGAGCACAAACGGTATTGCAATGCTTAAAAACAAGGCCTAGGGTTCATACTTTCGCTAGTGCAATCTCTCAACAATGCTGATACAATTGGATCATATAACCATCCCTCAACGTGCGATAAAGAAATGACTCCCAAGTTCCTATTAGCGGAGAACATAAGATACAAATTGTTTGTAGGGTACGAAACCACCTCAAATTTATCCTTTCCGATCGATCTATTGAGCTATTCCTATAAGTGTCACAAACAGCCCTAGAGTTCGTACTAAAATAACACCATATGATACACATCAACCAACTCTAATGTCATCTAGATACTCCAATGTCACCACAAGTATCCGTGAGTTGATTATACGATATGCATCAAACAACTTCATAATCAGAATATTCAATCCACACAAAGAACTCCAAGGAGCACCCCAAAGTTTCTATCGGAGAAAAGATAATGAAAACATGCATCAACCCCAATTCATATATTACCCCAATGTCACCGCGGGAATCCGCGAGTTGAATGCCAAAACATATATCAATTGAATCAATATAATACCCCATTGTCACCACGGGTATTCATATGCAAGACATACATCAAGTGTTCTCAAATCTGAATATTCAATCCGACAATAACGGAACCTCAAAGGGAAAAGATTCGATTCATCACAACAAAGATAGAGAGGGAAGAAACACCATATGATCCAACTATATTAGCAAAGCTCGCAATACATCAAGATTGTGCCATATCAAGAACACGAGAGAGAGAGATCAAACACATAGCTACTAGTACATACCCTCAACCCCGAGGGTGAACTACTCCCTCCTCGTCATGGAGACCGCCGAGATGATCAAGATGGCCTCCGGCGATGATTCCCCCCTCCGGCAGGGTGCCGGAAAAGGGCTGTAGATTAGATCGTGGAGGTACAGAGGCTTGCGGCGGCGTAAAAACTCATCTAGGTTAACTTTCGGGGGTTTTCTGAATATATATGATTTTTTGGCGTTGGAATCACGCGAAGAAGGGCCACAGGGGGCCCATGAGGCACCAGGCCGTGCCTGGGGGGGTGGCACGCCCTGGTGGCTCGTGGGGGCCCTGTGGGTCTTCTGGCCACCTCCCGAAGCTTCTAGTGTCCCTTATGTTCCAGAAAAAATCATCAAAAAGTTTCGCTGCATTTGGACTTCATTTGATATAGATTTTCTAGAAAACCAAAAACGAGTAGAAAACAGCAACTGGCACTGGGCACTAGGTCAATATGTTAGTCCATGAAAATCATATAAAAGCCATATAAAAATGCACCAAAATCATACAAAACTATAATAAACATGGCATGAATACTTCATAAATTATAGATACGTTGGAGACGTATCAGCATCCCCAAGCTTAATTCCTGCTGATCCTTGATACGTCTCCATCGTATCTACTTTTCCAAACACTTTTGCTCTTGTTTTGGCCCTTAATTTGCATGATTTGAATGGAACTGACCTGGATTGACGCTGTTTTCAGCAGAATTGCCATGGTGTTGTTTTTGTGCAGAAAATCAAAGTTCTTCGAATTGGATGAAACTTTTCGGAGATTTTTTATAGAATATATAAAAAATACTGGCACCAAGAACCACTGGAGGGGGGCCAACAAGTGCCCACGAGGCACCAGGGCGCGCCACCCCCCCTGGTGCGCCCTGGTACCTCGTGGGGCCCACGTGGCTCCGTCTGACCTAATTCCAACGCTACAAATTCAGTTTCCAGAAGAAAAAAATAAGAGAGGAAGTTTTATTGCGTTTCACGATACGGAGCCGCCGCCACCTCCTGTTCTTCATCAGGAGGCCAGATCTGGAGTCCGTTCGGGGCTCCGGAGAGGGGGATCTTCCGGCATCGTCATCATCAACCATCCTTCATCACCAATTTCATGATGCTCACCGCCGGGAGTGAGTAATTCCTTCGTAGGCTTGCTGGACGGTGATGAGTTGGATGAGATTTATCATGTAATCAAGTTAGTTTTGTTAGGGCTTGATCCCTAGTATCCACTATGTTCTGAGATTGATGTTGCTATGACTTTGCTATGCTTAATGCTTGTCACTAGGGCCCGAGTGCCATGATTCCAGATCTGAACCATTTATGTTTTCATGAATATATTTGTGTTCTTGATCCGATCTTGCAAGTTATATGCACCTGCTATGTGTTATGATCCGCATACCCCAAGGTGACAATAATTGGGATTCTTTCCAGTGATTGCTATAGTTTGAGGAGTTCATGTATTCAAAAAGTGTTAATGCCTTGTTCCGGTTCTCTATTAAAAGGAGGCATTAATATCCCTTAGTTTCCTTATGGACCCCGCTGCCACGGGAGGGTAGGACAAAAGATGTCATGCAAGTTCTTATCGCAAGCACGTATGACTATATACGGAATACATGCCTACATTACATTGATGAATTGGAGCTAGTTCTGAGTCGCCCTAGGTTATGATTGTTACATAATGAATGTTATCCAACGAATATCACCGATCCAATGCCTACGAGCTTTTCACATATTGTTCTTGCTAAGTTACTACTGTTGCTACTGCTGTCACAATTGCTATTGTTGTTATTGCTACTGTTACTGCTTCTATTATTGCTACTACTATCAAACTATCATACTACTGTGCTACTGATCAGTCTGCTGCAGATATTTAGTCTCAGGTGTGGTTGAATTGACAACTCAACTGCTAATACTTGCAAATATTCTTTGGCTCCCCTTGTGTCGAATCAATAAATTTGGGTTGAATACTCTACCCTCGAAAACTGTTGCGATCCCCTATACTTGTGGGTTATCAAGACCTTTTTCTGGCGCCATTGCCGGGGAGCATAGCTTTATTTGCTAAGTCACTTGTGATTTATATCTGTTGATCACCATGAAGAATCTGAAAGACGCTAAGACCAAGATCGTTCCCTCTAAGATGAGGGGCGGTAAGGAACTGCCATCTAGCTCTGCACTTGATTCACCGTCTGTTTTGAGTAAACTTGCAACACCACAACATGCTATTAATTCTGATATGTCACAAGTTATTGATGATATCACTTCTGCCATGAATGATACTCATGATGATGCCAGTACTATGCCTGATAATGCTGTGCCACTTGGTGAATTTCTTAGTGAACAACTTGCTAAGGCTAAAGAAATTGAAAATGCTGAAACTCTTGAGAATTATGATTAACCTATTATGCCTAGATCTCCTACTAGAGTTGAAACACTTGATGAACAATGCTTTGATAGGGAGACAGCTAGAGCCATTCTTGCTTGTAATGATAGACATGAAGTTATAAAACTGGTTGCTGAAATGAAAGAAAAATCTATGCGGGAGAAAATGAAATACGATCCTAAGTTTGCAACCTCTCCCATATTTATTACTGATAAGGATTATGAATTCTCTGTTGATCATGGGTTAATTACCTTGGTTGAATCTGATCCTTTCCATGGCTATGAAACTGAAACCGTTGTGGCACATCTTACTAAATTAAATGATATAGCCACCCTATTTGCTCATGAGGACAAAATTTGCTATTATTATATTCTTAAGTTATTTCCTTTCTCATTAAAGGGTGATGCTAAAGAATGGTATAATACTCTTGCTCCTGGATGTGTGCATAGTCCCCAGGATATGATTTATTACTTTTCTGAAAAATATTTTCCTGCTCATAAGAAACAAGCTGCCTTACAGGAAATATTTAACTTTTTGCAAATTGAAGAAGAGAATCTCCCTCAAGCTTGGGGGAGGCTTCTCCAATTACTTAATGCTTTGCCTGATCATCCTCTTAAGAAAAATGAAATACTTGATATCTTCTATAATGGACTAACCGATGCTTCTAGGGACTACCTAGATAGTTGTGCAAGTTGTGTTTTCAGGGAAAGGACTATTGAACAAGCAGAGGAATTATTGAATAATATATTGAAGAATGATAATGATTGGACACTACCTGAACCACCGCCTAAACCCACTCCGAAGAAGAGGGGTATTTTACATCTCAGCCCTGAAGATATGCAAGAGGCAAAGAAATGCCAGAAGGAAAAAGGTATTAAAGCTGAAGATGTTAAGAATTTACCACCTATTGAAGAGATACATGGTCTGGACATGCCGACACAGGTGGTAGAGGTAAATTCTCTTATAAAATTCGATGAAGGTGATATTCCTTATAACAAACCTCCTAGTCAATGCTTATATGAATTTGACAATTATATTATTAAGCAAGATCATTTTAATGCAAATGTTAGGAAACAATTAAAATGAAATGCTTACATGATTGATCGCTTGAGTGACTTGTTATTTAGAATTGCTAATGATGTTAGAGGTGTGAGTAAACATGCATCTATGGTTCAAACTCAATTAGAACAAGTTGCTAAATCTCAAAGTGAATTGCTCAATGAAATGAATAACAATATGAATGATCATGCTGTTAGAGTAATGACTAGAGGAGGTAGAATGACTCAGGAGCCAATTTATCCTGAAGGTCACCCTAAAAGAATTGAACAAGACTCTCAAAGAATTAATGATGATGCACCTAGTCCATCTAAAAAGAAAAAGAAAAAGAAAAATGATAGGACTTTGCATACTTCTAGTGAACCCGAGGTAGAAAAACCCTTAGAGGATAGTAATGATGTTTCTATTTCTGATGCTGAAACACAATCTGGTAATGAACAACCACCTGATCATAATAATAATGATGATGTTCATGTGGATACCCAACCAGATAATGATAAAGAACTTGATAATGATGTAGAAATAGAACCTGCTGTTGATCTTGATAACCCACCTACTAAAAATAAACGTTATGATAAAAAGGACTTCGTAGCTAGAAAACATGGTAAAGAAAGAGAACCATGGGTTCAAAAACCCAGGCCCTTTCCTCCTAAACCATCTAAGAAAAAGGATGAGGAAGAATTTGAGCATTTCGCTGAAATGCTTAGACCAGTCTTTTTGCGTACTCGTTTGACTGATATTATAAAGATGCCACCCTATGCTAAATACATGAAGGACATTGTCACAAATAAAAGGAAGATACCTGAAGCTAAAATTTCTACCATGCTTGCAAATTATTCTTTTAAGGATGGAGTACCTAAGAAACTAGGAGATCTAGGAATACCAACTATACCATGCTCCATTAAAAGAAATTATGTCAAAACTGCTTTGTGTGATTTAGGAGCAGGTGTTAGTGTTATGCCTTTCTCTTTATACAAAAGACTTGATTTGAATAAACTCACTCCCACTGAAATATCATTGCAAATGGCTGGCAAATCAACTGCCATACCTATCGGTGTTTGTGAGGACGTGCCCGTTGTAGTTGCAAACGTTACTATTCTAACAGACTTTGTTATACTTGATATGCCCGAGGATGACAACATGTCGATTATCCTTGGTAGACCCTTCTTGAATACTGCAGGGGCTGTTATTGATTGCAACAAAAGCAAGGTCACTTTTCATATCAATGGTAATGAACATACGGTGCACTTTCCGAAGAAACAATTTCAAGTAAATGGTATTCATATTATTGAAAAGACTCCGACAATCACTATTGGAAGCTTTCAAATCCCTCTTCCTACTGTTAAAAAGAAATATGAAACTCTTGTTGTTGGGGAGATGCATATCCCCGTTGAGGTAACTTAGTGTTATACGAAAATTCTTCGGTTTCATGTCACTCGGAGATGGTTTGTTAATAAGACCTGATCAACCTTATTAATGGATTCTTTTTGAGAGGCATGTGGTCGATGAATTTAGTAAGCACAACCTTCTGTACCCACTTTTGATTTTCTGTTATTTTTAGTTAAATGCAATAAAATGCCATGATTATCCCGTTTTCTGATTTATCCGTGCAATAAAAAGTGCCCAAAAATAAAAGTGCTCAAAATGCAATGAAATTTTGACATGATTTTTTATATAATATTTAAGAATTTTTGGCACTGGACACATACCAAGGGGGTGCCCCAGGTGCCCACGAGGCACCAGGGCGCACCACTCCCCTGGCGCGCCCAGGTACCTCGTGGACCCCACAGGGACCCCCTCACTTATCCCTTCAGCCCACTTCGTCTCTTACCTCTAGCAAAATTTCCTGGTATCTCTCTCTTGTGTTCTTGCTCACAAACTTGAAATTTTCGATCTCTTTGCTCGAAGCTCCATTTCCGGAACTGTTTTGGGAGATTGCTCCTTGGTATGTGACTCCTCCATTGCTCCAATTAGTTTTTGCTCTAGTGGATTATATTTTGCATAATTAGCTATTGTTGGTGCTATAGAAAATGAGCTTGCATGATGAATTCCTTGAGTTCCAAGTACTTTGAATGCTTGATATAGCCTCTAGACATCCATATGAGTAGTTGCTATCAATCTTGTGAAGTTTTATTGATATCATTTTGTGGCCCAAAAAATTTCAGAAATTTGTTCATAGGAAAATGAATTTCTTCCGGAGGAGTTTGAGGGTTTCCTCCGCACTTTGACTGTGGGAGAGGAAAGGGGCGTGTCGAAGGCCCGAGCCACTAGCTTGCAGTTTCCCTCTGTTCATTACTTCGCTTTATTTTTAGGGAAATGCTTGATTGCTAGGGAGCAAGGTAGTGCGCTAGCTACACCTGATTGGGCCATTTTACGGCGCGCACTGCATAATGATAACACTTATAGCCTTGGAGCTATCGTTGCACGCCGCTTGCACACTAATAGAACTAGGGGTAAAATTCATGGTGGTATTTGTGCTACTCGCTTGGCGAGACGTTTTAATGTTAACATACGCGCTCATGATTACCCGTTGCCTAGAGTTTACTTAGATCACCAGTCCATGAGGGACGACCACTTTATTGATGCTCCTGAGCCTCCTCACAACATTCGTTATAAGTTGGTTTTTAGTGAGGATACTCGTGATATTATTCCGTTGCCTGCACCTGCTTTGTTTGATTCTCATGCCAGGAACGGATATACCGTGATGCCACTGGACATCGTTGCTTACCGGAACGCCCTGGCAACGGCAGAGCAGGAGGCCCAGGATTGGGATGCTCGGGTGCCGCCTCCTCAGGAGTTTCACATGGGACCGGATGGCTACTACGGATGGCCGTAGACCAAGCTAGGCAAAAGCCTAAGCTTGGGGGAGTACGCATCTCTCACCGACATTACATTCATGTTCACACATTCATTCCAGTTGTCGGTGTTCATACTTTTTCATTGTATAATCCATGCTAGTTTTATTTTCTCGCTTTCTTCTTATGTGTTTGAAAAACTTTGAGAAAATCCAAAAACATTTCTCGCTTCTTTTCGGTTTTTCTTTCTAGTTTAATTAGTTGTAGTTTCGTAGTATTAAAAAAAACCAAAGAGATTTCCCGTTTCTTCTTTTGCTTGTTGGGAGCTCTCTCGTGTAAATAGTTTTCTTTTCTTGTTTTTCGTTTTATTCTTTAATTTGCTTTCTTCAGAAAACTAAAAACTCCAAAAATATTTCGGTGTGTTTCTCTGAAATTCTTTTCTTTTGTTGAGTCATTGTGAGGAGAAGGCCACGATGAAAATGTTGAGTGGCTCCCATATGCATTATTGTTGATCTAGCAAAGAGCCCATTTTACCTTGTCTTCTCCTTTGAATAAAATGCTTGCAGATTCCAGCTTAGTCCACGGCATGCTTGCACTATTATTATATTCATATCATTCGGTCATGCAAGTGAAAGGCAATAATGACGATGATTTGATGAAGTGACTGTGGCAAGGAAAAGCGGGTATGAACTCAACTTGTTCTTTGTTTTTGTAAATATGTTTAACTCAGTATCCATGATTCAGCATATTATGATTAAACATGTTTATGATGACAATTAGAGATTATAGTTGCTCATGCCATGCTTAAGTAGCTAGGAGTGGATAATGAGTTATCTTGAGTGTCAACATGCATTAAAATTATTGTGATGTAGTATGATGATATGGTATCCTCCTCTGAATGTTTTAAGTGGCTTGACTTGGCACATGTTCACACATGTAGTTGATTCAAAACCAACATAGCATCGATGATATTTATGTTCATGGTGCTTATATCCTACTCATGCTAGTATTCAATGTTGATTCTTCATAATGCATGATTATGACCGTTTTCACTCTCTAGTTGGTCGCTTCTCAATCCCTTTTCTAGCCTTCACCTGTACTAAGCGGGAATACTGCTTGTGCATCAAAACCTTTAAACCTAAAGTTATTCCAGATGAGTCCACTATATCTACCTATATGCGGTATTACTCTTTCGTTCTAAGTAAATTTGCATGTGCCACCTCTAAATATTCAAATGAACATCTGTTTTGTGTGCCCGTACCGCTCATGGTGCGACAGGGGGCGGTCAGTATCTTCCATGCTAAGCGGGTTATTCTCATGATGAGTGTTTCTTCACTCGTCCTTGCACGAGAGGGGCTGGTAATCAGGATGCCCAGGCCCATCATTAAAAATGCAAAATAATAAAACAAACTCCCTCGGAAAGTTGTTGGTATGGAGGGCACCCGAGGATTCGGCTAGCCATGGCTTGTGATTGTTGGAGGGGGAGTAAACTTTACTTTACCGCTTGGGAACCGCCGCTAATGTGTTTAGCATGGAAGATATTGAAAACTCTCGGTCGTGACGTTGACAGGAAATGCATACCTCCCAAAAATTTATTTATCTCTGATTTAAGCTTCGAGCTCTGGCACCTCTACAAATCCATGCTTCCCTCTGTGAAGGGCCTATCTATTTACTTTTATGTTATTTTACTTTTATTGTTGAGTCATCACCTTCTCAAACAGGCACCAGACCTGAGAGCACTATTGTCATTCTCATGCATTGTGTATAGTTAATGTTGTGTGCATCATGACTGGATCTCTTCTACCATGAATTACAATGTTTAGTCGCTGCTTGAACTTTGGAGGTGCTCTGCATTTATGTTTTGCGGTCTCAGAAAGGGCTAGCGAGATACCATATTGTCATATTATATCATGATCGTTTTGACAAAGTGTTGGCATTTGAGATATCTTATTATTGCTCGCTAGTTGATTATGCCATTGATATGAGTGAATATAATTTCTAAGAGTTATCATTTGCATGGTTAGTTATAATCTTTGCTGAAAACTTGGGCACTACTTAAGCATATATATAGATACAAGAACAAAAGAGTTTGTAAAAGTTTTTCTTTATCACTTTCAGTTTGTCAACTGAATTGCTTGAGGACAAGCAATGAGTTAAGCTTGGGGGAGTTGATACATCTCCGTCGTATCTACTTTTCCAAACACTTTTGATCTTGTTTTGGCCCCTAATTTGCATGATTTGAACGGAACTAACCCGGACTGACGCTATTTTCAGCAGAATTGCCATGGTGTTGTTTTTGTGCAGAAAATCAAAGTTCTTGGAATTGGATGAAACTTTTTGGAGGATTTTTATGGAATATATAAAAAATACTGGCACCAAGAACCACTGGAGGGGGCCCACCCAGTGCCCATGAGGCACCAGGGCGCGCCACCCCCCTGGCGCGCCCTGGTACCTCGTGGGGCCCACGTGGCTCCGTCTGACCTAATTCCAACGCTATAAATTCAGTTTCCAGAAGAAAAAAATAAGAGAGGAAGTTTTATTGCGTTTCACGATACGGAGCCACCGCCACCTCCTGTTCTTCATCGGGAGGCCATATCTGGAGTCCGTTCGGGGCTCCGGAGAGGGGGATCTTCCGACATCG
Organism: Elymus sibiricus; assembly: GCA_039707655.1. Lineage (NCBI taxonomy): Eukaryota > Viridiplantae > Streptophyta > Magnoliopsida > Poales > Poaceae > Elymus > Elymus sibiricus. The sequence goes on along the minus strand of CM077666.1, from coordinate 270,481,276 downwards.
TCATCATCAACGATCCTTCATCACCAATTTCATGATGCTCACCGCCGGGAGTGAGTAATTCCTTCGTAGGCTTGCTGGATGGTGATGAGTTGGATGAGATTTATCATGTAATCGAGTTAGTTTTGTTAGGGCTTGATCCCTAGTATCCACTATGTTCTGAGATTGATGTTGCTATGACTTTGCTATGCTTAATGCTTGTCACTAGGGCCCGAGTGCCATGATTCCAGATCTGAACCATTTATGTTTTCATGAATATATTTGTGTTCTTGATCCGATCTTGCAAGTTATATGCACCTGCTATGTGTTATGATCAGCATACCCCAAGGTGACAATAATTGGGATTCTTTCCGATGATTGCTATAGTTTGAGGAGTTCATGTATTCACTAAGTGTTAATGCTTTGTTCCGGTTCTCTATTAAAAGGAGGCCTTAATATCCCTTAGTTTCCTTATGGACCCCGCTGCCACGGGAGGGTAGGACAAAAGATGTCATGCAAGTTCTTATCGCAAGCACGTATGACTATATACGGAATACATGCCTACATTACATTGATGAATTGGAGTTAGTTCTGAGTCGCCCTAGATTATGACTGTTACATGATGAATGTTATCCAACGAATATCACCGATCCAATGCCTACGAGCTTTTCACATATTGTTCTTGCTAAGTTACTATTGTTGCTACTGCTGTCACAATTGCTATTGTTGTTACTGCTACTGTTACCGCTACTACTATCAAACTATCATACTACTGTGCTACTGATCACTCTGCTGTAGATATTTAGTCTCAGGTGTGGTTGAATTGACAACTCAACTGCTAATACTTGCAAATATTCTTTGGCTCCCCTTGTGTCGAATCAATAAATTTGGGTTGAATACTCTACCCTCGAAAATTGTTGCGATCCCCTATACTTGTGGGTTATCAATCCTCGAGTAGGTAAATGATAAAAGAAATAACTTATGAAGTGTGAATGCTAGCATAGTGCATAAGTTTGATCAATGATAATTTCAATCACTTTTTCTAGCATCAATATATATCATAATCAGTAGCTCATCTCATAAAACTTTTCATGATCAAGTAGCAAGCTATTCACATGTTTAAAGTATAGGCCATAAACTTTCTTGAAAACTAACAAACTATGTTCTCAGTCATCAAACAATTGCAATTCATCTTATTTTCAGGAAGGGTCTATGTAAGAGCTTTGATCTAGCAAATTCCACATACTCAACCATCTTTTAGTCTTCCATGATTGCTGACACTCAAAGCATATTTTTAGAAAAAACCGTTTCAGTCAAACACATAGGAAGATAGGGGCTTAATGTTTCACCTCCCAACTTATTTATCTCAGGGATAATGTCAACAATAATAACTCATGATCATCTATATTCAACTGGATATATGTGTCTGGATCTTTCCCTACCACATGATGCTTGCCAACTAGAGAATAATTGAGGTTGAAACGAGAAGAAATAATATTGACTCTTGCATAAAAGTAAATACATAAAAGTAAATGCATAAAAGTAAAAGATAGGCCCTTCACAGAGGGAAGCAGAGGTTGTCATGCACTTTTTGTTGTTGGATGCACTAGCCCTTAATGCAAAGGAACGTCACGTTATATTGCCCCTTGTGATAGCAACCTTTATTATGCAGTCCGTCGTTTTATTTCTTTACCATCACAAGTTCGTACAACGCTTATTTTCCCTTGCAATAAAAGATCATACATATTTTAGGAGCAATTTTTAATGCTTTTTGCACCGATGACAACTTACTTGAAGGATCTTATTCAATCCATAGGTCGATATAGTGGACTCTCATGGCAAGAAACTGGGTTTAACGGTTTTTGGATGCACAAGTAGTATCTCTACTTAGTACGAATTTTTGGCTAGCAAAAGATCCTAAGCAAGCACCACATGTTAGAGGATCCATGACAATATAACTTCTATGTGAATATAAACAAACATAACTCATTACGTTGTCTTCCTTGTCCAACGTCAACTACTTGATCAAGCTTGAAAATAATTAATGGGGGCTCACAATCATAGAAGATGTCCAAGATAGTATATTTATATGTGAAATTTCTCTTCCTTCAAAATTCTTTCATGAATTGTTCAAGTGACCAATGCTATGTTTGTTAACTTTCAATAAATTTTACCACTTATACTTCTTGTATGTGAAGTCACTACTCCCCATGGGACAAGCATATGAAGCATATAAATTTCAACTTTATGATATTCAATTCATTTCAACAATTTACTCATAGGATATAAGTGAAGCACAAGAGTAAATGACAAAGTACTCCAAAAAGATATAAGTGAAGATCAAATGAGTAGTTAAGTAATTAAGTAGCTATGTGAGGACTCTCTCTCATATAAAAATTTCAGATCTTAAGTATTTTATTAAAACAGCAAGAAAAACAAAATAAAATTACATTCCAAGAATAGCACATATCATGTGAAGAAGCAAAAACTTAGGCTCAACCAAAACTGACCGATAGTTGTTGATGAAGAATGGTGGGATGCCTATCGGGGCATCCCCAAGCTTAGATGCTTGAGACTTCTTGAGATATTAATTTGGGATGCCTTGGGCATCCCCAAGCTTGAGCTCTTGTGTCTCCTTAATTCCTCTCATATCATGGCTTCCCTAAATCTTAAAAACTTCATCCACACAAAACTCAACAAGAACTCATGAGATAGGTTAGTATAAATCAACTCAAAACCTTAACATTCTATACTATAGAAAATCATAAAAATTAAAATTAAACATTGCATACTAAATGCCTCTTCATATTTAATACTCCTATCCTCAAATAGAAACATTAAACACACAAACATATGCAAACAATGTAACTATAACAGCAATCTGCCAAAACAGAACAGTCTGTAAAAGGGGAATAAGAATCCATACTTCCCTAACTCCAAAAATTCTGAAAAATTACCAAGTTACAGAGAACTCATGCATGCTTAATTTGTAAAAAGTTCAGATTTTTATCATGTTCTGACTATTCAGGAATATTCTGGACATAACAGAAAACTTTCTGTTTTCAAACAGCAACACATGAACTTGCAAACTGAGCATGGTAAAGGCTATAATTGGAATTTCATTGAACTGAAAGATACAAAACATGATTATTGATAACAGCAAGCAAATCTCAACAGAATAAAATGATGCTCCAAGCAAAACTCATATTATGTGACGAATAAAAATATAGCTCCAAGTGAGGTTACCGATAGTGTTGAAGACGAAAGAGGGGATGCCTTCCGGGGCATCCCCAAGCTTAGTTGCTTGGGTCTTCCTTGAATATTACCTTGGGGTGCCTTGGGAATCCACAAGCTTAGGGTTTTGCCACTCCTTATTCTCCTCATATCGATATCTCACCCAAAACTTGAAAACTTCAATCACACAAAACTTAATGGAACTTGTGAGATAGGTTAGTATGATAAAAATAAATCATCCACTTAGGTACTGTCAAGACAAGATTCATAATTGTTTTCACATAATGCCTACTGTATTATATCATTTCCACAATTTATATTACTCAATATAAGCTATGGAAACACTAAAACAAGCAAACTATGCATCGAAAACAGAATCTGTCAAAAACAGAGCAGCGTGTAGTAAGAGATTTAAAAACCATACTTATGTACCTCCAAAAATTATGAAAAATTAGGAAAATATAAAAAATTTGTAACCCAATACTTTTTAAAAATTTCAGAATTTTATCACTCTCCAGTACAGAATAGAAATTCCAGCACTGGGCGCAAAAGTTTCTGTTTTTGCACAGAATCAAATCAACAAGCATCCACACTATCCCAAAGGCTTTACTTGGCCCATTATTGAAAGAAAACATATAAAACATGATTACTACAGTAGATTAATCATGTGAACACACAAAAACAGTAGGTATAATATTGGGTTGTCTCCCAACAAGCGCTTTTCTTTAATGCCTTTTTAGCTAGGAATGATGATTTCAATGATGCTCACATATAAGTAAAGAATTGAAACACAAAGAGAGCATCATGAAGCATATGACAAGCACATTTGAGCCTAACCCACTTCCTATGCATAGGGATTTTGTGAGCAAACAATTTATGGAAGCAAGAATCAACTAGCATAGGAAGGCAAAACAAGCATAACTTCAAAACTTTCAACACATAGAGAGGAATCTTGATATTATTGCAACACCTACAAGCATATGATCCTCTCTCATAATAATTTTCAGTAGCATCATGAATGAATTCAACAATATAGCTATCACATAAAGCATTCTTTTCATGATCCACAAGCATAGAATTTTTATTACTCTCCACATAAGCAAATTTATTCTCATTCATAATAGTGGGAGAAAATTCAATGAAATAACTATCATGTGATACTTGATTGGCATAATAAATTTGAGCATTAAAATCATGATGACAAGTTTCATGGTTATTATTATTCTTTATAGCATACATGTCATCACAATAATCATCATAGATAGCAACTTTGTTGTCATAATCAATTGAAACTTCTTCCAAAATAGTGGAATCATCATTAAATAAAGTCATGGCCTCTCCAAATCCACTTTCATCAATATTATCATCATAAATAGGAGGCATGCAATCATCATAATAAATTTTCTCATCAAAACTTGGGGGAGTAAAAATATCATCTTCATAAAACATAGCATCCCCAAGCTTGTAGTTTTGCATATCATTAGCATCATGGACGTTCAAAGAATTCATACTAGAAACATTGCAATCATGCTCATCATTCAAATATTGTATGCCAAACATTTTATTGAATTCTTCTTCTATCAATTGAGCAAAATTTTCCGATCCATCATTTTCAAGAAAGACATGATAAAGACGAATAATATGAGGCAACCTCAATTCCATTTTTTGTAGTTTTCTTTTATACGCCAAACTAGTGATAAACAACAAACTAAAAGATTCGATTGCAAGATCTAAAGATATACCTTCAAGCACTCACCTCCCTGGCAACGGCGCCAGAAAAGAGCTTGATGTCTACTACACAACTTATTCTTGTAGACTCGTGTTGGGCCTCCAAGCGCAGAGTTTTGTAGGACAGTAGCAATTTTCCCTCAAGTGGATGACCTAAGGTTTATCAATCTGTGGGAGGCGTAGGTTGAAGATGGTATCTCTCAAACAACCCTGCAACCAAATACAAGAAATCTCTTGTGTCCCCAACACACCCATTACAATGGTAAATTGTATAGGTGCACTTGCGAAGAGATGGTGATAAAAGTGTAGTATGGATAGTAGATATAGGTTTTTGTAATCTGAAAATATAAAAACAGCAAGGTAGCAAGTAACAAAAGTGAGCACAAATGGTATTGCAATGCTTAAAAACAAGGCCTAGGGTTCATACTTTCGCTAGTGCAATCTCTCAACAATGCTGACATAATTGGATCATATAACCATCCCTCAACGTGCGATAAAGAATCACTCCCAAGTTCCTATTAGCGGAGAACATAAGATAGAAATTGTTTGTAGGGTACGAAACCACCTCAAAGTTATCCTTTCTGATCGATCTATTGAGATATTCCTATAAGTGTCACAAACAGCCCTAGAGTTCGTACTAAAATAACACCATATGATACACATCAACCAACTCTAATGTCACCTAGATACTCCAATGTCACCACAAGTATCCGTGAGTTGATTATACGATATGCATCAAACAATTTCATAATCATAAATTTCAATCCACACAAAGAACTCCAAGGAGCACCCCAAAGTTTATATCGGAGAAAAGATAATGAAAACGTGCATCAACCCCTATGCATAGATTACCCAATGTCACCACAGGAATCCGCGAGTTGAATGCCAAAACATATATCAAGTGAATCAATATAATACCCCATTGTCACCACGGGTATTCATATGCAAGACATACATCAAGTGTTCTCAAATCTGAATATTCAATCCGACAATAACGAAACCTCAAAGGGAAAAGATTCGATTCATCACAACAAATATAGAGAGGGAAGAAACACCATATTATCCAACTATATTAACAAAGCTCGCGATACATCAAGATCGTGCCATATCAAGAACACGAGAGAGAGAGAGAGAGATCAAACACATAGCTACTAGTACAAACCCTCAGCCCCGAGGGTGAACTACTCCCTCCTCGTCATGGAGACTGCCAGGATGATGAAGATGGCCTCCAGTGATGATTCCCCCCCCCCTCCGGCAGGGTGCCGGAAAAGGGCTATAGATTAGATCGTGGAGGTACAGAGGCTTGCGGCGGCGTAAAAACTCACCTAGGTTAACTTTCGGAGGTTTCTTAATATATATGATTTTTTGGCATTGGAATCACGCGAAGAAGGGCCAGAGGGGGCCCACGAGGCACCAGGGCGCGCCTGGGGGGTGGCGCGTCCTGGTGGCTCGTGGGGCCCCTGTGGGTCTTCTGGCCACCTCCCGAAGCTTCTAGTGTCTCTTATGTTCCAAAGAAAATCATCAAAAAGTTTCGCTGCATTTGGACTTCATTTGATATAGATTTTCTGGAAAACCAAAAACAAGCAAAAAACAGCAACTGGCACTGGGCACTAGGTCAATATGTTAGTCCATGAAAATCATATAAAAGCCATATAAAAATGCACCAAAATCATACAAAACTATAATAAACAAGGCATGAATACTTCATAAATTATAGATACGTTAGAGACGTATCAATTAACAGAGCTTGAATTTAGGAGTATGCAAAAATTTGAATCATCGAATTTGGTTTTGAAATGGCTACCGTGGAATTAATTGAAATCGGCTGGAAAAGGAAAAAGAGGAAAAGCAACTTGATGGGCTGGATCGGGCGAGCAGAAGCGCGCCTTGGGCGTAGTTTAGTCGCGTGGCGCCACTGCGCCAGGCCCAGTCGTTCGGCCGCGCGGAAAATCTGCCGACGTCGAAGGCGTACTCGTGGGAGTACGTTTTCCAGAGGAGAAGACGTAATCTCGAAAATACGCCTCCACTTAACGCTTCGGGTGTGGCCAGTGGGTCACTGAAGGTGGGTCCCTCCGGGCCCACCAGTCAGGTTTGACTGGTCCACTCGCGCCCTCCCCTCTGGCCGAAACAAAGCGGGGCCACCGGCGCACCTCGCCGAAAAACGGCGGCGCCCCACGAGGTTCTGGGTGCATGGGCATGTTCCCCTCACCGAGGCGGTCCCGTAGAGCTGCGCCTCGACCACCGGAGGTCACCGTGTCGCCGGCGGTGAGTTCCGCAGCAGACAGCGACCGTCGGTGAAAGAGGGCTTTCGCCTACGGCGGCTCCCGAGACGAATTGAAGATTGGGATGGAGTTGTGGGGCTAAGAGGGAGTGGATGGTGAGGAGAGTGGAGGAGGGGAAGCTACAGTGGTGTCGGGATCGACAGAGAAGCGGTGGCGGTCGAGGTAGCCGGAGGGGAAGAAAAAGACCCGTCTGGCCGTTTCGTTGCTCGGGGTGGTTCACAGAGAGGTGAGGGGTGGTTTCCCGCAGCTGAGTGAGCTCGGAGGAGCCTTTTATAGAGAGGGGGAGGCGGTTCCACGGCTTCCAGAGGACGGCTCATTGGCGGGTGGCCATTAACGGCGCCGTTGGGGTGATTGTGGTCAGTGGCCGTGGTCGGCGTGATTGGTAGAGGGTTTGGTGGGCCATGGATGAGCTCGGGTGGTTGGCAATTAAGCGAGAGTGTCCGGGCAGAGACGTGGCGGAGGAGAACTCGTCGGGCGGCGGCTCTGGACGGCATGGACGGTGGTGGCCGGTGCAAGCGGCTAGGGGAGGGTGTCGGCAAAGCTCAGGGTGGACGGGGTAATCCAGATGAGGCTAGGGCAAGCGAGGGCGGCAGAAGTGGTGGATGGCATCACTCGTGTGCTCTTGGTACACGACATACTCCGGGGGCTCTTCTGTGCCAAAAGCTCGACGGGTGATATTGGCGAGGATGACAACAAAGTCTCCAAGCTCGGCTGCGGTGGTCTCGTTGCGAACGATGGGGCCAGGCATCTTGGTGGTTGGATATCGAACTGGGAGTGAGGCTGTGATGTGCTGAGTTTGGGCAAGGCTTCCTTTATAGGTTAGGGGAGACTTCCATCGCATGCTTGTGGATGGGACAACTCAGGTGTCGGCCACAGGCACACGGCCTATGGGTAGGGCTGATAGGTTGGGCACGGATTGCCAAAAGATGTCCGTTGGTCACTATGTAGGCTTATCGGATGAGATGGGCTTGGCTACGGACATGAAAAGATTTGGACGGTGTGGAAACCTAAGGATAATGACCAGGCTAAGATAGGATTAGCCAATGGTCAGCCTGGCTCAGATACCAAGGCTATCGGGGCCGGATTTCCGGGACACAATATCCCAGAAATAACCCCTTGTGTCACCACCAGCCCCAAGATCATTTTTACTGGTGGACACGTCCTTGATACAGATTACCAAGAAATTACAAGAATTGGATACATGACCATAAAGGTCTAATGATACAACAATGATTTCTAACAGCGGGTAGCAGATCTCCATCTCTGGTGGGGCACCATTCCCACAGGAATGGCTGACCTGGATAACTCCTATCTCGCATGACTGCTATCTCCGATTCCTAGGTTGCAGGGTGTGCCTTCGTAGTGCTCTCCTCGTTGAAATCCTGACCTGGCCAATTAAATAGCCAGGGACAAGCCTGTGAGTACGTTGGAATGTACTCGCAAACATTATGAGCAAAAGATATACCGAATGCATATGTTCATGATGGATTAAATTATATGCATATGCTGACCTAAATTAAAGCATGGCATGATAAGTATTACTATGGTGCGGATGAAATAATATATTATTTTAGTAATGAACCAAGAAAAATAAAATGGAACATCGGGCGCTGGACCGCCCGAGAAATTCTAAGAAAAATGCCAAACGGGTGTCTGAATGCGATGCCTCGAGAGGTCTTGAAAAGAAATGCCAAATGGGTGTCTAAATGCGACACCTCGAGAGGTCTTGAAAAGAAATGCCAAACGGGTGTATAAATGTGACGCCTCGAGAGGTCTTGAAAAGAAATGCCAAACGGGTGTCTGGAAGCGATGCCTCGAGAGGTCTTGAAAATGAAACTGAGTATCCAGGTGGACTAGCCATCCCAAGTGATACTCAGAAAACAAAATAAAACTGAATATCCAGGTGGTCTAGCCATCCCAAGTGATACTCAGAAAAGAAAATAAAACTGAATATCCAGGTGGTCTAGCCATCCCAAGTGATACTCAGAAAAGAAAATAAAACTGAATATCCAGGTGGGCTAGCCATCCCAAGTGATACTCGGAAAAGAAAATAAAACCGAATATCCAGGTGGTCTAGCCATCCCAGGTGATATTCAAAATTTGCACATAGAAGAAAAAGGGTTAGTCCACAATAATATTCATGTTAACAATAATATTCGTGCTGGCATCAGTGGTGACAATAATTATCCTGACAAAATGGATCATGCTCAATTTTAATTATTTCCTCCAAAGACCGACACTTGACCAACCCAGACTGTAGTCCTTAACCGCGGACACGGCTATTCAAATAGGTTTAAGGTTGTACTCTTTACCCACAAGTAAAGGATTTCTTTAGCCAACACCGAGACGCTGACTAGTTCCAATTTCAGCCTTTGGGTTGAAAACACACCTAACCAGCACACACCAGCTTAACCATTCTGATGCCCGGAATCACCCAAGATATCATTCCAGAAAAACTCTAAGACGGGGAGACCATCGTCTCGAATAGCATGGGATCACTATTTATAACGCGCGGATTACAAGGGGTGCCCCCCTCTCGGTCCAGCCGGATACACCCATGCCCCCTGACCAGGTGACATGCCTACCAGAGGCCTCTGGTATCTTTCACCATGGCCTCTCTGTACGGTGTGTGCAATGAAAGGGGTTAACAACTTACTGAACCGTACCCTACCTGTGGCAGGGACAAGTGGTAGCACGAAACAAGTATGGGGTTACCGGAACAAGACCCGATCTACGGTCGACTCAGGAGGTTTAAGTTTTCCTGCAGTGGTAAGCACAATATATTTCCTTGGTAGTACCCAACAGGGTCACCACCTTTCATGTCCCAACATGCCATCCCTGATCACTCTCGTCACAACAAGAATTCTGTTTCACGGTCACCTTTACACGTGACGGATTCTTTCCTACATGTTAGTCAGAAAAAATATAGCCATGTGTGGCACAATTGTTTCATGTTGAAGTGAAATTAAATACTGACAAAAGGGACCATATATGCATGGTCATCTAAATGCAATTTCATTTGAGGTCACATAACACTTCCTAAAAATTTAGCAAGCAATCACCATATCAAGTGTTCAAGATGCTTGCCTTGAGCATGCAGAAAGATTGGGTGCACTCCAAAACTTTTGAAAAGTTTCTTCCCTCCATTTTTCCTATTTTCAAAATATTGCAAATATCACATAATTTGAAAACAGTACCAAAAAGTTGTTTGGAATTTTTTTAAATAAATACTAAAATAAACTAGAGTAAAAATAAAGAATAACAGAAAAAGAATCAACTCATTTGGAGTTCATATGATTATCCTAGGGAATTTCTAAGCTGGAACAAATGAAGAAATGGACTATTAAATGGATCCAACAGAGACCAGACTTAGGAAAAATGTTCACCCTAGCTGGATTAATAGAGCTTGAATTTAGGAGTATGCAAAAATTTGATTCATCTAATTTGGTTTTGAAATGGCTACTATGGAATTAATTGAAATCGGCTGGAAAAGAAAAAAAGAGGAAAAGCAACTTGAAGGGCTGGATCGGGCGAGCAGAAGCGCGCCTTGGGCGTAGTTTAGTCGCGTGGCACCACTGGGCCAGGCCCAGTCGTTCGGCCACGTGGAAAATCTGCCGACGTCGAAGGCATAATCGTGGGAGTACGTTTTCCAGAGGAGAAGACGTAATCTCGAAAATACGCCTCCACTTAACGCTTCGGGTGTGGCCAGTGGGTCACTAACGATGGGTCCCTCTGGGCCCACCAGTCAGGTTTGACTGGTCCACTGGCGCCTTCCCCTCTGGCTAAAACAGAGCGGGGCCGCCGGCGCACCTCGCCGGCAAATGGCGGCGCCCCACAAGGTTCTGGGTGCACGGGCGTGTTCCCCTCACCAAGGCGGTCCCGTAGAGCTGCGCCTCGACCACCGGAGGTCACCGTGTCACCGGCGGTGAGCTCCGCAGCGGACAGCGGCCGTCGGTGAAAGAGGGCTTTCGCCTACGGCGGCTCCCGAGATGAATTGAAGATTGGGATGGAGTCGTGGGGCTAAGAGGGAGTGGATGGTGAGGAGAGTGGAGGAGGGGAAGCTCCAGTGGCGTCGGAGGGGAAGAAGAAGACCGCGTCCCGGAGGGGAAGAAGAAGACCGCGTCCCGTCATTTCGTTGCTCGGGGTGGTTCACAGAGAGGTGAGGGGTGGTCGCCCGCAGCTGAGTGAGCTCGGAGGAGCCTTTTATATAGAGGGGGAGGCGGTTCCACGGCTTCCAGAGGACGGCTCATCGGCGGGTGGCCATTAACGGTGCCGTTGGGGTGGTTGTGGTCGGTGGCCGTGGTCGGCGTGACCGGTAGAGGGTTTGGTGGGCCGTGGATGAGCTCGGGTGGTTGGCAATTAAGCGAGAGTGTCCGGGCAGAGACGTGACGGAGGAGAACTCGTCGGGCGGCGGCTCTGGACGGCGTGGATGGCGGTGGCCGGCGCAAGCGGCCAGGGGAGGGTGTCGGCAAGGCTCAGGGTGGACGGGGTAATCCAGATGAGGCTAGGGCAAGCGAGGGCGGTAGCAGCTCGATGCTAGTGGCTGCAATACATGTGCCCTGGCCGCGCTCTGGGCACACACACTACATGCTCGACTAAATGCCAGCGTGCCCTAGAGTGACCTAAATGACCTAAAAATCTACAGGGTGGTGTTTACTAAGATGATAAGAATGCTGGACATGCTGGTTTGTCCAGAAGAGCAAATCGTGTGTGTAGTTTGGGAAGAGGTAAAAAATTTGTCATGCTCACAAATTGTTTGATAAAATGCTAAGGTGTCCTAGGCATTTTTGTTAGCTATGAAAATTAGCAGGATGATGTCTCACTGGATGATAGAGATTGTCGTGGAGTTGGTTTGGCAAAAAGAAAAACTTGTTAGTGCAAATTTTACCAGAATTCAGTTCTGGGCAAAAACTTGGAGGATTTATTTGGAGGTCTTCCAAAATGCAAATAGAGCTGATATTCTGGACTTAAGAGTTTTGTTGGATGGACTATAGGTGGGAATAATTTCAGAATTGTTAGAGCAAGTAAAATTGGGGTTGCAGTTATAACCTAAGAATGGGACAAAATTGAAAAGAGGATGTTCTGCTCAAAATTTTCAAAAGACCTGGTTGGGTTTTTGCATGAAAGTGATCTACAGGCATCATATGACCCCTCATAATTTTTGTGGAATTTTAGTAGAATTATTTAAAATAGTTGTAGTGCAACAGAAGCATTTTAAAAATTGAAAATGCTATTAAAAGAATTATTTTGGGGCAAGTTTTATTATGAAAATAATTCCTACTATTGTTTAAAATAAAAATGAAAAGTTTTAAGAAAACTACCAAAGCCCACAATATTTTTTCGAAAATTTTCTATATGGAGGGAAGAATTTTCGAGAACAGAAAACAGAAAAGATTCTGAAATAATAAATGACTTCATATAATTCAAAATTTTATTTCTGGCCAAATTTTACTTAATAAAAATGTGGTTAAATTTTTGGGGTGTTACAGCTAATGTGTGACAGAGTGTATCATATCACGGGGTTTGGATGCACCGGCGAAGTTTGCACCGACTCTCGAGGTGAGAAAGGGCAATGCACGGTACCGAAGAGGCTAGCAAATTGCAGAAAGGTGAGAGTGCGTATAATCCATGGACTCACATTAGTCATAAAGAACTCACATATTTATTGCAAAAGTCTATTAGCCCTCGAAGCAAAGTACTACTATGCATGCCCCTAGGGGGATAAATTGGTAGGAAAAGACCATCGCTCGTCCCCGACCGCCACTCATAAGGTAGACAATCAATAATAAATCATGCTCCAATTTCTTAGCATAACGACAGACCACACGTGCATGCTTCGGGAATCACAAACCTTAACACCAATATTCTTAATAAACCACAATCATTAACTAGTATCTCCCACATATTACCACCTTAATATCGCAAAACTATTGCAAGGAATCAAACATATCATATTCAGTGATCTACAAGTTTTATGTAGGATTTTATAACTAACCATGTGAATGACCAATTCCTGTTGACTCTCTAAATAGATATAAGTGAAGCATGAGAGTTTAATTCTTTCTACAAAAGACTTTCCCATGCTCTAATAAATATAAGTGAAGCAAAAGAGCATTCTACAAATAACGGTTTTCTATATGTAGAGAAACAGGCATCCAAACTTCAAATGATATAAGTGAAGCACATGAAGCAATCTACAAAGCCATACTCAAAAGATATAACTAAAGTGCAAAGAGCATTCTATAAATCAACCAAGGACTATCTCATACCAGCATGGTGCATTATTAAAAGAAAAATAAAGCACACAACACTCCAAGAATTTATGCATATCATGTGAACGAAACAAAAACCGAGACATACCGATAATTGTCGAAGAAAGATGGGATGCCTTCCGGGGCATCCCCAAGCTTAGATGCTTGAGTCTCCTTGAATATTTACTTGGGGTGCCTTAGGCATCCCCAAGCTTGAGCTCTTGCCTCTCCTTATTCTCCTCATATCGACACCTCCTCGTTCTTCGAACACTTCATCCACACAAAACTTAACCGAACTTTTTATTAGAGGGGCTAGTACATATAACATCAAATCCCATCATGTCCTGATGTAACATTATTGTATAATTATAATCAAACATTACCCACTGTATGTTATCACAATTCTATGGCTCCCAGGTCAATGGGGCTCAACAAGATTTCAAACATACGCAAATAAAGAAACTATAACTGCAATCTATGAAAATAGAACAGTCTGTAAAGATGTAGATGAAACATATACTTATGTAACTCAAAAAATTCTGAAAAATTAGGAAAAAATAAAAAAAATCATAGCAGTACTGTGTAAAAATTTCAGAATTTTTTCATGTTCCAGTAAAATTTAGAAATTCAAACACTACAGAAAAAGTTTCTGTTTTTTCACAGCACACACCAAACAAGCAATTTAAACATCCTAAAGGTAAATCTTGGCACATTATTTTTATAATACAATGGATTTGTACAAGGGGATAATTATTTTTGTGAGAAACTTTCATGAAAAATTCTACATTGTTTCCATGAGCATGAACACAAGTGTTCAAGGTCGACCCTCACTTCTTCAATGCATAACCTTTCAATCGCTTCTCTTTTTGAAAAAGTTTTTAGGTTCCCCTCTATATTTTTTTGTTTCTAAACTTTTTAAAAGCACACAACAGAAATAAATGACTCTCTAAAACTTCCAGGTTGTCTCCCAGGCAGTGCTTTCTTTAAAGCCATTAAGCTAGGCATAAAGTGCTCAAGTAATTGATCCACCCGGATCCCAAGGTATATCAAAGCCAATTTTAATTAACAATGATTTGTAATTTAGGAGTGGGCACAAAGCAACATATATCATGCAATGACGAAGTCTAACTCTCTTCCTATGCATTGGCATGTCATAAAAGAACAATTCATGCACACATAATAAAGGCCGATACATAGCATAAACAGTTTCTTGCAATTTTATCGTATTAGAAACATAGAGAGGTGGAGATGTAGTTCCTCTATCATAATAATTGCAAGTAGGAGCAGGAAGCACATGCATATTATATTCATCGAAATCATCATGTGTAGTAGTAAAACGCAACCCATCAATGTAATCTTTAATAAGCGCAAACTTCTCAGATATAGTGTAGTTGGGAGAATTCAAAAAGATAATAGGACTATCATGTATAGGTGCAATAGCAACAATTTCATGTTTAACATAAGGAACTATAGCAAGTTCATCTCCAGAAGCATCATTCAAATTGGCATCATGGCCACAAGCATAGCAAGCATCAATTTCATCAAAAAGGGATATTTCAAACGAATCCAAGGGATCATAGCAATCATCATAGCATTCATCCTTCGGTAAGCATGAAGGGAAATTAAACAATGTATGAGTTGAAGAGTTACTCTCATTAGAAGGTGGGGACGGGTAGCTAATCCGCTCTTCCTCCCTTTGTTCTTCGCTCTCCTCGTCATCCTTTTCATCTAATGAGCTCACAGTTTCAGCAATTTCTTCTTCCATAGGAGCCTGCAAAATATTAGTCTCTTCTTGGATAGCGGAGACTTTCTCAATAAATTCATTGATATAGGCATTGTATTCATAATTCTCATAGCAATATTTTAGTATAGCATAATTTTCAGATCTGTAAACAGCATCATCATAGTTTTCATACTTTTCAAACAAAGATTCAATTTCATAAGCACCCTTAAAAGCAACAAATTCTTCTATTTGTTCCACATCATAGTAATCATATACACCATTAGCATAAGAAGCTAAGGTTTCATTATAATTAAATTTACATGAAAAGGGAAGGTGTGGAGCCTTCATTTTAGAGCAACAAGTATAATCATATCTTAAGCATAAATTCCGAGCATACCAATGCAAATAATAAATTTGATCCCATAAGAGTTTCCCTTTTTGAGACAAGCGATAATCCCTAAAGTATTCCCGTTGATCCAAAGTATATCCCATTATCAAGTTGAATGGAGATTTATCAGGATTATCAAAGTAGTAATTAATGTTTTCCACATAACCAGCATCGAGGGTTTTAGGAGGTTCCCCATCTCCATGAGTAGCAAGTACAACTATTTTTTTTGGTATTTCGTGTCCCATATCCATAACGAAAGATAGAGAACAACTTAGAACAGAAAATAAAAACTACTTAGTGATAAAGCAAACAAGCACACACGAGAATATCAACCCCACGCTATTGCTCCCCGGCAACGGCGCCAGAAAAAGGTCTTGATAACCCACAAGTATAGGGGATCGTATGTAGCCTTTCTCGATAAATAAGAGTGTCGAACCCAACGAGGAGCTAAAGGTAGAATTAATATTCCCTTCAAGTTCTATCGACCACCGATACAACTCTACGCACACTTAACGTTCGCTTTACCTAGAACAAGAATAAAACTACTTTGCAAGAATAAAACTACGAGTAATTTGCAAGATAATAAAACTTAGTTGTTTAGTAGAAAGCTTTTGTAACACAAGAGAAAGATTTGTCCCTAGGCAATCGATAACTAGACCGGTAATCATTATTGAAATTTTATATGAGGGAGAGGCATGAGCTAACATACTTTCCATACTTGGATCATATGCACTTATGATTGGAACTCTAGCAAGCATACACAACTACTAAAGATCATTTAGGTAAAACCCAACCATAGCATTAAGTAACAAGTCCTCTTTACTCCCATATGCAACAACCCCCTTACTTGGGTGTAAGCTTCTGTCACTCTAGCCGCCCACTATAAGATAATTATGAACATATTGCAAACCCTATAGCGGGAATCCCTCACGCTTGCGCGACATGGAGGGCACCATAGGACAGCACCAAAATAAAACATACAACTCAAACCAATCACGATCATCAATCAACCCATATGTCGTGGGAAACGAACACCTATGGGATCGCTATCGGGCGGATCCCTTTACGGTTCGGCAAGGGGAGAGGATTGCACAAAGAGCAGAACTAACGAACAGCACACGGGGATTTACCCAGGTTCGGGCCGCACGGATGCGTAAAACCCTACTCCTGCTTTGATTGTATTATCGTGGATGTCCTAGGCCAAGTTCTGGGAGCTACAGTATTCCGTAGGTACACATGCAGAAAGGGCTTCCGACCCCCCGACCCCCTGTACGCCTCGGGCCTCCTTTTATATAAGTCAAAGGGGCTACCACAGTGGCGTACGAGATAAGGCATGAGGTGGAAAGTAGCCACAGTGTTACCACAGTGTTATCATACCTAACCCTGACGGCTTAGGACAAACTCATTAAATGCACCGTGAGGTGTCCGTCGAGGTGTCCCTTAGCGTCTCGGGCTTGGAAAAGCTTTACAGGGGATGGGCAAAAGCAGCCATCCCATCAGCACCGCTTAAGCATCGCGTGGCCAGCATTACGCCACGTCATCGTGAGGACAAGCCCTAAACGACAAAGCTGGCCGCTGCACTGGAGCGATAGTGCTGCACTGTGCAGAGCCTTGCCGGGACTGAATCCTTGCCGGGCCCGGGGCTTGCCTGGGCCGAATCCTTGCCGGGCCCGGGGCTTGCCGGGACCGAATCTTGCCGGGCGCGAAGCTTCGCCGGCAAGGGCCTTGCCGGGCGCAAGGCCTTGCCGGGCGCGAGGCCTTGCCGGCAAGGGTCTTGCCGGGCCTCCGCAACCCTTTGGTCTTCTGTCTGGTCGTTGACTTGAACGTCTCCTTGGCATCTTAGTCTCGTGATTACTCCTAGCTATTCCCCGGCAAGGCCTGCCACGGTACGGCTACAACTGCCCGTGCACAAGTAAGGGGTACTAAAAAGACCCATACTTTAGTACACCGACAGAAGCCCCCGGGCCTAGGCCATACACGGGTGCCAGGCCTGTTGGGCTAGGCCCAAAAACAGTGCACGGGCACGCGTGGCAGGGAATAACTGCTCGTAATCATTATCTATTTTACCACGCCCCTCCACTATGCGCATTAATCGCGCGACGTGGGAGACGTGGGCGGAAACTCCGCTGCAAAAGCGGGCGGTAAAGAGCCTGCCTCGCGCCTTCCCCATAAAAAGGGAATCGCAGAGGGCACTGCTCATTTACCCCCTCCGCCTTTCCAATCTCAATCTCAGAACCGTCGCCGTCGTCTTCTTCCTCGCTCCCAAAGCAGAGCTTGTCTCCCTCCACCCTCTTCCACCGTGCTCTCGACGTCTTCAGCGCCCACTTCGATAGCCACCATGCCGCCCAAGTCGAGCAAGGGCAAGGCGGCGGAAGCTGCCGCCGCGGAGAGCAGGTTGGTGAAGATGCGGAAGGAACGTGCTGTCTTCCCCTCGACGCTTGACGCGGAGACCTTGAAGAAGAGGTACCAGTTCACGTGGGCGACTGAGACCACGGCGCATCCAGCCACCAAAGTGAGTGTAGCTTCTCGTAGGGCAGAGCCGGGAGATTATCCATTCTTTGCCGATTACTTCTGGTGCGGCCTCTGTCCTCCGTACTCGGATTTCTTCGTAGATATCATGCTCACCTACGGCTTCCAGCTGCTAGATTTCACGCCGAATGCCGTGACCTGTATGTCCGTCTTCGCGCACCTTTGCGAGAATTTCGTTGGGGTTATCCCGAGCACTGCACTTTTCCGGCACTACTTCTACCCCCGCATCCAAAAGGGCGACGCCCTCTCCGGCAGCATAGCTTGGATTCCGAGGACGTCAACCAAGGAGACGTACCCAGAGGGGCTCTACCGCGAGAGATGGGATGAGTGGCGCGGCAAGTGGTGCTGGGTTCGGGAAAAGGAGCCCAAACCGTTCTGCGAGGTGCGAAAGCAGAAGGTGGTCCGCGGCAAGGATTGGGGCGCCGCGGACCCTGATGACAGCAAGCTCACCATCGCCATCACCAGGATACTGCGCCTCAAGGCTGCCGGGTTGAAGGTGGAGATGATTGCTTCGGATTTCCTTCGCCGGCGCATCGCCCCACTGCAGAACAAGGGGCGCCCTGCCTAGGAGTACGCGAACGCCGCCGACGTCATGAGGGTGCGGCCTGGGCTGGATAATGATCTGACAGCCATAGGGCACGCGGCCCTCTGCCAACAGCTATTCAAATCTGGAGCAGTGGGAGACTTGCCGGCAGGCGTCGTCCCACTATGCAACAACTCGTCGCTGACCTCCATTATCGCCATGATGCCGGTGCTCAATGCCCATAGCATCGACGAGAGGTGGATCGAGCCGTCTGCGGAGCAGGCGCTGGCGTTCTTCGACAACTTGACGGAGAAGGCCATCTGCGGGGAGAACCTTGTCTGCGCCACCACGGAGGAGGAGCTCGCCTACATCACCAACAGGGCGGAAGAGGCGAACCTTGCCGAAGAAGCCGGCAGCACTGAGTCCAGCGAAGACGAGGACTTGCTGCGGGAAGATCTTGCCGGGCGGGGTCAGGCTGCCGGGGAGCCGAGCGGAGCCGCTGCCGGGAGTTCTTCCGCCGGAGGCGCCGCCGAAGAGGAAGAGCCCCCAGCTCTTCAACACAGGAAGAGGCGCGTCCTCCGGAAGAACGCCACTGGTGCTCCAGCCCGCCAACCTTCCCCAAGCAGCGAGGCCTCCGGTAAAGCGGCGGCCGGCGAGGCCGCACCGCAAACTGCCGCTGCCAAGCGGCCCAGGACCAATCCTCCTCCTCCCCCGTCAGGAACTGCGGTGGGGGTCGGCTTTGACCTCTCAGCCATCAGCTCCGAGGAAGAAGAAGAAGAGTAAGAGTCCCGCCACAGCCTTGATTCTTATCCTCCTAGTTTTGCTTGATTAATTTGCTCTGTTTTTGCCTCCTCAGGGATGCGGAGACTCTGGCGCGGAGGGTGGCGAAGAGGGCCAAGACCTCAACAAGCGTCGAGCCGCCGGCAAGCACCTTGGGCGCACCGGAAACGGTTCTCGTCAGCTCGGAGTCAAGCCCAGAATGCAACCCTCGATGCAGCCCTCGACGCAGCCCCCGGCGCAGCCCCCAGCGTGAGTCTTCTACTCACTACCCACTGGCGCGTGCCGGGGTGTGCATCTTCTCTGCTGACATCTCCGGGCGTGCAGGAGTGGGGCAAAAGCGAGAAGCAACAGCGGGAGTTGCCTCTGCCATGCCACCTCCGTCGACCACACCGCCCAGGGGCGAGTCTTCGGGCACTCTCTACCGCGACGTAGGGGAGGGGCCGGCAAGTGCAGGCTCCGGCATCCCCTTCCTTGACGCAGGTAAAGTTACTTGCCCCAAAGAACTCTCGTCGCTTTGGTTTTTCTTCTTTTTGTCTTCTTGAACTTCCTTCCCAGCTTCATCCTAATCAACTCCTTGGCTTTCAATCTTCTTCTGACAGAGCTCATGGACATTGACGTTGTCATTGAAGAGACTGCCAAGGATGCCGCCACTGAAGCCGACAAGGTTGCCGCCGAGGAGGCCGCCAAGCATGCCGCCGCCGAGGCCGCCAAAGCTGCTGCCGCCGAGGTTGCTGCCGTTGAGGCCGCCAAGGCTGCTGTCGCCGAGGCCGCCGAGGCCGCTGCCGCTGAGGCCGCCAAGGCCGCTGCTGCCGAGGCCGCCAAGGCCGCTACCGCCGAGGCCGGCAAGGCCGCGCAAGAGGAGGCCGCCAAGATGTCCGCCGAGGGAACCGGCGAGGAGACCCGCGGCCATACTGACGGCGCTTCCGCCGCAGGAGCGCCAGGCGCTCCTACTGCCGCGGGGCCCTCAACTGCCGAAGACCAACCCTCGTCGTCCCAGGCCCCTTCCTCAAGCCAATACATCAGGGCCGGCAAGAACGTTGTCAGCATGCCGGGGTCGGCAAGCATCGAAGAGCTGGTTGAAGGAGAACGTCTTGACGGG
The DNA here is from genome assembly GCA_039707655.1 of Elymus sibiricus. Taxonomy (NCBI): domain Eukaryota; kingdom Viridiplantae; phylum Streptophyta; class Magnoliopsida; order Poales; family Poaceae; genus Elymus; species Elymus sibiricus. Next base: position 270,460,763 of record CM077666.1, on the reverse strand, counting down.
GAAATCACCGCCGCCGCCGCCAGTGAGCCCAAGGAGGAGCAGCTACTTCAAGCCATGAATGACAACTATCAGAAGCTCCAAACGCTCTACCGTGCCCGGAAGGAGAAACTGGACTCCCGGGCAGCGCTCGTCGAGGCCGCGGAAGGAGACTTCCAACAACGCATCGCGGAGACACAGGCTTGGTATAGCGAGGCCCTCCAAGAGCTGAATATTTACCGGGAGCAGCTGGCGGAAGAGCGGAACATCCTCCTGCTGAAGCAATCAGACATCGAGAAAGCGCAGGAGGAGGCCGCCCAGCAAGCCGCCGCGGCAGAAGCCCTCTTGATGCAACGCCGCATCGGCCTTGACGCTCAAGAAGAGGACCTTGCCGCGCGCGAGGCGGCGCTTGCCGCCAAGCTTCGCAACAAGGATGAAGAGTTCGAAAGTCTTGTCGCACGGCGGGTCCAGGAGCTTGAGCAGAAACACTTGAAGGCGCTCAGAGCTCTAACTGAAAACCACGCCGGCAAGCTCAAAGAGGCCCTCAACACTGCCGGAGCCGCGAAGACCACCAAAAACTTGCTGGAGGAGAAGACGAAGCAGCTGGAGGCCGCTCTCGAGGACCACGGCAAGAAGGTCTCAGCACTCGAGGCCGAGAGAGACAAAGCTCTCCATAGCCTGATGGAGACGCAGGCTGCCGCATCCGAGAAGGTCCAGCAGCTTTCCTCCGCCAAGGACTCCATTGAAGATCTGAAGCTGAAGCTATCCACGCTGGAGGAGTCTCTTGAGGCCGCCCGAGTTCGCGAGAAGACTCTTATCAAAGACCTCCACGACGAACAGGAGTTGTTCCAGAGCGCCGCCACCACCCACAACGAGTACACTTCTAGCGTGAAGCTCTGGACTGCCAGGCTGGCGGACGTCGCCGAGAAGCTTGGCGCGGAGCTGGAGACCATGGACTTGCCGGGCTTCGGATACACAGTCGACGACAACATATCCTCAAGCGCCAGGCTAACCATGTTCTTCGACAAGCTCGTTGACGCCCTCAAGCTACTCCAGGCGAACCAGACAAGCAAGCTGGCCGACGAATCCCGGAAACTCTGCCAGCTCGTCCTCCGCAAGGTGTTGATGAAGGTGGCGTACAGGAACCCCGGCATCGACCTCTCCAAAGCCTTGAAGAGCTTGCCGAGGGACGCGGACGTCAAGGCTCTCGAGGAACTTGTCGCGCCCATCGTCGATCGGGTGAGCCAGGTGAAGAGGGTCGAGGGCGATCGCCGGGACTAGCCACATCCGCCTCATCTCTTCTCCATCTTGCCGCCGGCGTTATATGTAAAAGACAATTTGTCTTATGTCAGAAACACGGCAAGCATTAGATGTAATATAACTTGCTCTCTTTGAATTATGGCATGCTATTCCCTTTGTTCAATTTCCTTCTGTATAGCATATAACCTACGCTTTGCTGGGAACTTGCCGGAGCATAACCCCGCCGCGAGCGCTGGATTCGGGTCGTCAGCAGCCTGCGGGCAGTGCTGCTCACGGCAAGAAATCTTGACGCTTTCAGCGCGGCCACCTAGACTGTTGAGCGGACTCGAAACAGAGTAAGGGCGCAGCCGATCACGACAAGATTCCATCGCGTGCAGGTTTTCCATACAAAGCCGAAATCATTCAAGGGAATACAGCCTTACAAAAATCAAAATCTGCTTAAGGGGTTCAGCAACTTAGCTCTGCTTTTCGTCGCTATTCTTCTTTTTTCGGCAAGGCGCCAACTTTGAACGTCGTCTGGTATCCATACCACCATCCTCCTTCCCCCCCGGCAAACTTGTGCGCGAGGGAATCTTCTATCTCTTGGGAAAAAGAAAGAAGAGAAAATAAATGTATGGAACCTTGACGGTTCGTTAGCTCTTACCGGGATCGAGTGCAATACACATCTCAGATAATACATGCATATATATGACATGAAATCAACAAGAAATGTAAAGCACGCCGATCTTATTAAATATGCACAAAGGACGTGCCTGCTCTGTACAAAGGATTACATGCCAGCGGCAACACTTGTACAGAATGGCGTTGCCGGGATCTTGCCGGAGCGTTACGCTGCCGCGAGCGCTGGATTCGGGTCGTCAGCAGCCTGCTGGCCGTATCGCTATCACAGCAAGAAACCCGAACAACTGCGCCTTACGGGTAGAACTTGCGAAGGTGCTCGATGTTCCAGGAGTTGCTCACTGGCAAGTCCTCTTCGGTCTGCAGGCGGACAGCGCCAGGCCTGGTGACTCGCACTACCCGGTAAGGGCCTTCCCACTTCGGCGTCAACTTGTTGGAATTCTTGGCCGACTGAACGCGCCGAAGAACAAGGTCGCCTTCCTCAAGACTCCGGGCGCGAACCTTGCGGCTATGGTAGCGGCGCAAAGCTTGCTGGTAGTGAGCGGCTCGCACAGCAGCCCGAAGACGGTTCTCCTCAAGGAGCAGCGCGTCATCTTGCCGCAGCTGCTCTTGCTCAAGCTCATCATAAGCGAGCACTCGAGGTGACCCGTATATGAGTTCCGTGGGGAGAACTGCCTCCGCTCCGTAGATCAGAGCGAAGGGCGTCTGGCCGGTGGCTCGATTTGGCGTCGTCCTGGTCGACCAAAGAACCGCCGGCAGCTCATCAATCCAGCGTCTTCCATGCTTGTGCAGCTTGTCAAAAGTTCTGGTCCGGAGACCACGCAGCACTTCAGCGTTCGCCCTTTCCGCTTGGCCATTGCTTCTTGGGTGAGCAACAGAGGCAAAACAAATCTTGCCGCCAAGGTCTTGGACGTACTGCATGAAGGTGCGACTAGTGAACTGCGTACCGTTGTCGGTGATGATCCTGTTCGGCACACCAAAACGGCACACAATCCCCTTGAAGAACTTGACTGCTGACTGAGCTGTCACCCTCCTCACTGCTTCCACTTCTGGCCACTTCGTGAACTTGTCGATAGCAACATACAAGTACTCGAAGCCCCCGGCAGCGCGGGGGAAAGGACCCAGTATGTCGAGCCCCCAGACCGAGAAGGGCCAGGAGAGAGGGATCGTCTGGAGAGCTTGAGCTGGCTGATGAAGTTGCTTCGAATGAAACTGGCACGCTTCACACTTGGTTACTAATGCCGTTGCATCCTGGAGGGCAGTAGGCCAGAAGAATCCTTGCCGGAATGCCTTGCCGACAAGGGCTCACGAGCCTATGTGGGATCCACATATGCCCCCATGAATCTCTGCCAACAGCTCTAGTCCATCCTCCCGAGGAATGCACTTCAATTTCACGCCGTTGGGTCTCTTTCTGTACAGGACGTTGTCGACGAACCGGTACATACTTGACTGACGGGCTACTTTCTCAGCTTCTTACTGCTCCTCAGGGAGTTCTCCTGTCTGAAGGAAATGGACTATTTGCTGTGCCCATGCCGGAGCTTGTGGCTCGACGACAAGGACTAAAGGTAACTCTTCAGCTGTGGGAGCATTTGCTTCTACGGCAAGAACCTGAGGTTCTTGGCGGAGCAGCTGCTCACCGACAACCGGAATTTCTTCGGCAGCAGGGGCGCTTGCTTTGGCGGCAAGAACCCGAGGTTCTGTGCGAAGCCGCTGCTCACCGGCAACCATGTCGTTCCCGGCAAGATCCTTGCTGGGGGCTTCGGGAAGCCCTGCCGGGAAGTACTCGCCGGTATTTAACTTTCTTCTCTTATCAGGCCTTGTCGATGGCGACACGGATGGTTGAGTCAAGCGGAGCGCAAAAGTCCCTGGTTCCACAGGCAGCTTGAGTGCGGCACGCTTCGACAGGTCATTGGCAATGCTGTTCTCTGATCAAGGAACATGCTCTGTCTGAAGACCGTCAAAGCGCTCCTCCAGCTTCCTCACCTCATCGACGTACGCTTCCATCAACGGGCTCTGATAATCTTTGTTGACATGTCTCACGACGAGCTGGGAGTCACCTCTGACGATGAGCTTCTTGATCCCGAGGTCTGCCGCGATCCTGAGACCGGCAAGCAATCCTTCATACTCTGCCGTGTTGTTGGTAGATCTCTCCCGGGAAAAATGCATCTGGATGACGTACTTGAGGTGCTCTCCGGTGGGTGCGACAAGCAGCACGCCGGCACCGGCGCCTTGCAGCGAAAAAGCTCCATCAAAGTACATGATCCATTCGCGATCTGTTTCCTTGCCGGGAATGGCTGATTCTTGAACTTCGTCGTCTGGCGTTGGGGTCCATTCTGCAATGAACTCTGCCAAGGCTCTGCTCTGGATAGTTGAAGAACTTTCAAACTTGAGACCAAAGCATGACAGCTCCAACGCCCAGTCCACGATCCTGCCGGTTGCTTCTGGGTTCCGGAGAATCCGTTGCAGCGGAAAGCGAGTGACGACGGTGACGTCATGTGCTTGGAAGTAATGGCGCAGCTTCCTGGAGGCCATGGGAAGGCCGAAGAGCAACTTCTGCACACCAGAATATCTCGACCTAGCCCCCTGCAACAGGGAACTGACGAAATAGACTGGGCGCTGCACCATCTTCTTCTTTTGCACTGCTTGACTTGATTGCGCGGATCTTTCCTTGTCGGCACCAGACTCTGCCGGGGCCGGCCCCTGCAAGTCACTTGGCGGGCCTGCCGTTGCTGCTGCATCCTCCTCTGCTTTTCTCTCTGCCACCAGCGCAGCACTAACCACTTGATTCGTTGCCGCCAGATATAACAGCAACGGCTCTTGTGGCCTAGGCGCCACTAGTACTGGCAGAGAGGAGAGGTACTTCTTCAAATCCTGCAGCGCTGCCTCCGCTTCTGGAGTCCATTTCATTGGACCTGCCTTCTTCAAAATTTTGAAAAATGGCAGGGCGCGCTCAGCGGACTTTGAGATGAACCTACTCAAAGCAGCGACGCAGCCGGCAAGGCGGCGCACATCCTTGACTCGTCTTGGCGCTTCAATCTGCTCAATTGCCTTGATCTTGTCGGGATTGGCTTCAATTCCACGCTGAGATACAAAGAACCCGAGAAGTTTGCCGGATGGGACGCCAAACACGCACTTCTCGGGATTGAGCTTCAGGTTGATCCTGCGCAGATTTGCAAATGTCTCCTCCAGATCTTGAATGAGCGTTGCCTTGTCCTTGGTTTTGACCACTATATCATCCATGTAAGCTTCCATATTTCTATGCAGCTGGGCCCCGAAACCGATCTGGACAGCTCTTGTGAAGGTCGAACCAGCACTTTTCAATCCGAAAGGCATACGCAAGAAGCAATATGTGCCACACGGAGTGATAAATGCGGTCTTCTCTTCGTCTTCCTTCGCCATGAAGATCTGGTGATAGCCTGAGTATGCGTCAAGAAATGACAGCAAATCGCAGCCGGCAGTGGAATCCACAATCTGGTCGATGCGCGGCAAGGGAAAGGGATCTTTCGGACAGGCTTTATTGATATCTGTAAGTCAATACATAGCCTCCATTTACCGTTCGCCTTGCGCACAACAACTGGATTGGCCAACCATGTAGGATGGAGGACTCCTCTAACCAGGCCAGCCGCCTCAAGCTTCTTAATCTCTTCTGCAATAAATTCTTGCCGTTCCAAAGCTTGCTTCCGCACCTTCTGCTTGACGGGCCGCGCGTGAGGACAGACAGCTAGGTGGTGCTCAATTACTTCCCTGGGAACACCGGGGATGTCAGATGGTTGCCATGCAAACACATCGACATTCGCCCGCAGGAAAGCAACGAGCGCGCTTTCCTATTTGTCATCAAGGGTGGAACTTATAGTGAAAGTTCCCCCCGTCCCGTCCTCCTTGGCGGGCACCTTCTTGGTCTTAGGTGGAGTAGCCTTGGATTTCTTGGTCTGGCCGGCAGAGCTTTCCGGTGCATCCTCGACGGTAGCGCAGCGCTCCGGAGAGGCGCGCTTGCCGGAGTTTGTACCAAAGGTCTTGCCGGGCTTCTTCTTCTTGCCGGGATCTTGAGCGGCAGGAGCATGCGCCTTGGCGGCGGACGCTGCAACTGCTTCCCGGTAGAGCTTGTCGGTGCAAATGAGCGCGTCCTTCTTGTCGGAGTAGACAGTGATGACGCTCATTGGACCGGGCATCTTCAAGACGTTGTAGGCGTAGTGCGAGGCCGCCATGAACTTAGCCAGCGCTGGGCGGCCGAGGATTCCATTATATGGCAACGGAATCCTGGCGACGTTGAAGACGACCTTCTCCGTTCTGAAGTTCAGCTCGCTGCCGAAAGTTACTGGCAGCGTGATCTTGCCTTTCGGCTGGTTCCTTCCCGGATTGACCCCTTGGAAAGAACCTGTCTCCTCAAGGTCCTCGTCAGGAATCTGCAGCCTCTTGATGACGTCTGGCGAGATCAAGTTCAGGCCGGCCCCACCGTCAAGTAACATTTTCGTCACCTGGAGGTTGCGGATCGTTGGTGAAACCAACAACGGCAAACACCCGACCGCAGTTGTGCGATCAGGGTGATCCTCGGCGTAAAAAATAATAGGCGTGTGGGACCATTTCAGTGGCTTCTGTGCGTCAATAGAGGGTTCTGCCGCATTAATCTCACGTGCCCACCGCTTGAGTTGGCGGTGAGAGAAATGCAACGAAGCGCCCCCGTCGACGCACATGGCCTCTGTAGCCTTCTGGAACTCGTGTTCGCTGGACTCGTCGCCCTCTGCATCACCATCATCATCTCCTTGCTCTTTGGCACGGATCCGGGCAGGCTTCTCTTGCTGCTGCCTGGGCTTGCTGCGGCGACCTCCTCGACCGCACTTCCTGCCAGACCCTCCGGCACCATCTTGGGCTCTCTCCTTGTCGCGCCTTTCGTACTCGGCGCGCTGCTTCTCGGCAAGCTCCTCAACTTGCCGGCAGTCTTGGAGATCATGGCCCTTGGTGCGGTGGATCTTGCAGTACTGCTTGCCGGATCCTTCTGGCTTGTCGGCAGCCGCCAAGGCCTGACACGCCGCACACCCGGCAACCTCCTTGCCGGGGTCGTCGGTCTTGGACTTCTTGGCGGTGCCGGTGTTGTCGGAACCTTCAACGGCAAGCACGGCCTTGCCCTTGCGCTTCTTGTTCTTCCGCCGCCCCTTCTTTGCCGGGGCAGGAGCGTCTTCGCTATCGGAGTCGACTCCAGCGCTAGCGTTCTCGCCGGGGAGCCTCCTTCCTTCTTCTGCCCGAGCACATTTATCGGCCAAAGCATAGAGCTCGGTGACATCCCTGACCTTGTTCATCGCCAGCTCCTCCCGCATCTTACGATTGCGCACATTCTGATGAAAGGCGCTGATGACGGCGGCGGGATGCACGTCAGGAATGTTGTGCTGGATGCGGCTGAACCTCTGGATATACTTGCGCAAAGTTTCGCCCTCCTTCTGGGGAATGATGTGCAGATCGCTCTCCTGGCCGGGAGCTTGATGGCCGCCGATGAAGGCGCCAACAAACTGGTGGCACAGGTCGGCCCAAGAAGAGATGGAATTCTCGGGCAGGTGCATCAACCATGATCTCACGTTGGGCTTCAGCACCAACGGAAAGTAGTTGGCCAGCACCTTATCGTCACGAGCCCCGGCAGCCTGCACCGCGATGGTGTAGACGCTCAAGAACTCGGACGGATGGGTCTTGCCGTCGTACTTCTCCGGTACTTCCGGCTTGAAGGACCAGGAGCTAGGCCACTGGACTTGCCGCAGCTCACGAGTAAACGCTGGACAACCCACCTCGTAGGGTAGGTAGCCAGGGTACCCTGGCGCGGGCTCGTCAACAGCAGTCCCAGCGCGCTTGTCAGACTGGCGACGTGCTTCCCTTCGGCGCTCGATGGTGGTTCGAGCGTCCTCCTTCTTCCGTTCCCGAAGAACGTGACGTTGATCTCAGCGAACCCGCGGATCAGATGACGCCGTGGAACCATCCTCACGGGCACTGGTCCGTCGGGTTAACGACCGATCTTGATGCAGCGGAGGGGAACGGAACGTAGTCGCTCCGGTCTTCTCTCCATCGCCATGCACCAGCCTAGACGACTGCAGCCGCGAGGGTTCACCCTGCTGCGGTACGTCGTTGTTGGCTAGGCCGATGAGGCTCTGGATAGCGGCTCGCCACTCGTCTAGCTTCTCCGCGGCGGGAGGGAAATCTAGGAGCAGCTGAGCTCGCGCCAACGCCTCTGCTGGCGTAGGCGGCGGCGACAGGTGCGAAGAACGTGAGGTGCTCAAACTCCTAACCGGGTTAGAAGGAGCACCATCACGACTCTGCACCCGCACGCGGCTTCCACCAGCGCGCGGGTGCGGATCTTGGCCCTGCACACCCTGGGGTGATGCGCAGGGGTCTTCTCATGCGGATGCCTAGAACCACCAACGTCTTGAGGCCGCACGTCACGCGCGTCCTGGGAAGGTCGCGGTGCATGCGCTGGCGTATTCGTCCTGGAAGGCGCCGCTCCATCCTTGGAAGTCGCTGCACCACCCGCAGGTTGCGCAGCCCCATCCTTGGACCTGTTGCTCGTCCGGCTCGGATCGCCGGAACGCCGTGGAAGCTCGGAGCCTCCACCTCCTTCACCCGCGTCTACCCCGTCGCCTGCGCGCGCAGCATCAGGCACGACGGATGCGGATGGACCAACCGCCGTGAAACCCTTCTTCTTGGGAGCCATGGTGGTGAAGATGATCGGAGATCTGACGCGCTGATCGCTAGATCAGGTTCGCACAACCTCGATCCCCCTACCTGGCGCGCCAAAGATGTCGTGGGAAACGAACACCTATGGGATCGCTATCGGGCGGATCCCTTTACGGTTCGGCAAGGGGAGAGGATTGCACAAAGAGCAGAACTAACGAACAGCACACGGGGATTTACCCAGGTTCGGACCGCACGGATGCGTAAAACCCTACTCCTGCTTTGATTGTATTATCGTGGATGTCCTAGGCCAAGTTCTGGGAGCTACAGTATTCCGTAGCTACACATGCAGAATGGGCTTCCGACCCCCCCGACCCCCTGTACGCCTCGGGCCTCCTTTTATATAAGTCAAAGGGGCTACCACAGTGGCGTACGAGATAAGGCATGAGGTGGAAAGTAGCCACAGTGTTACCACAGTGTTATCATACCTAACCCTGACGGCTTAGGACAAACTCATTAAATGCACTGTGAGGTGTCCGTCGAGGTGTCCCTTAGCGTCTCGGGCTTGGAAAAGCTTTACAGGGGATGGGCAAAAGCAGCCATCCCATCAGCACCGCTTAAGCATCGCGTGGCCAGCATTACGCCATGTCATCGTGAGGACAAGCCCTAAACGACAAAGCTGGCCGCTGCACTGGAGCGATAGCGCTGCACTGTGCAGAGCCTTGCCGGGACTGAATCCTTGCCGGGCCCGGGGCTTGCCGGGGCCGAATCCTTGCCGGGCCCGGGGCTTGCCGGGACCGAATCTTGCCGGGCACGAAGCTTCGCCGGCAAGGGCCTTGCCGGGCGCGAGGCCTTGCCGGCAAGGGTCTTGCCGGGCCTCCGCAACCCTTTGGTCTTCTGTCTGGTCGTTGACTTGAACGTCTCCTTGGCATCTTAGTCTCGTGATTACTCCTAGCTATTCCCCGGCAAGGCCTGCCACGGTACGGCTACAACTGCCCGTGCACAAGTAAGGGGTACTAAAAAGACCCATACTTTAGTACACCGACACCATAGGACAAAACGAATCTACTCAAACATCATAGGATTGCCACATATCATTGGATAATAATATATAGCGTTAAGCACCATGTTCAAGTAGAGATTACAGCGGGGATAAGAGGTGTTACACCGCTGCATAGAGGGGGAGAGAGTTGGTGTTGATGGCGGAGAAGTTGTTGGTGTAGATCGCCGTCACGATGATTGCCCCGGCGGCGTTCCGGCGCCACCGGGAGAGAGGGGGAGAGAGCCCCCCTCCTTCTTCTTCTTCCTTGGCCTCCCCCCTAGATGGAAGGAGAGTTTCCCCTCTAGTCCATGGCCGCCATGGCTCTCGGAGGGGAGGAGCCCCTCCGAGATTGGATCTCTCTCTCTGTTCTCTCCTGTTTCGCGTTCCTGTTTTCTGGCCGAAAACCGTTTCTTAAATTCTCGGAGATCCGTAACTCCGATTGGGCTGAAATTTTGAGGGGATTTTTATCCGGATATTAGCTTCCTTGTGGCAGAAGGACACACTCAACCGACCTACAGAGGAGCCACAAGCCCCCTAGGAACGCCCAGGGGGTCGCTGTTGGGGAACGTTGCATGGGAAACAAAAATTTTCCTACGCACACGCAAGATCTATCCATGGTGATGAGCATCTACGAGAGGGAGAGTGAATCTACATACCCTTGTAGATCGCTAATCGGAAGCGTTAAGAAACGCGGTTGACGTAGTCGAACGTCTCCGCGATCCAAATCGCAAGTCGTCCCTCGAACCGATCACGAACTAGTGCCGAACGGACGGCACCTCCGCGTTCAACACACGTACGGCTTGATGACGCCTTCACCTCCTCGATCCAGCGAGCGATGGTGAAGTAGTAGATGAGTTCCGGCAGCACGACGGCGTGGGGATGGTGGTGAGGAACAATCTCTGCAGGGCTTCGCCAAGCGCTACGGAGATTATGACGGAGGAACTAGAGGGTTAGGGTTGCCGCACACGGCTTGGGGAAATCTTAATGTGTTCCGGGTGCTAGCCCTGCCCCTCTATTTATATGTTGAGCCCTGGGGTCGAAACTTGGAGAAAGAGCCTCCTCAAAGTCAGTTTGGCCCGCAAGGCAAGAGTCCTGCTCGGACTCCAGGACCAGACGCCAGGGTCCTCGGCGTCTGGCCCCAGACGCCAGGGTCCCTGGCGTCTGGCCCCTGGCCTCCGCAAAACTTCCTTTTGCACCTTCCTAAAGCCTCGTGGGCTTTACCCCTTGGCCCAAATAAAGTGTTCTCGTACCTGAACATTTCGGGAAACATCCGAAACTCCTTCCGGTGAATTCCGGAACCCTTCCGGAGACCAAACACTATTATCCCATATATCAATCTTTACCTCCGGACTATTCCAGAGCTCCTCGTCATGTCCGGGATCTCATCCGGGACTCCGAACAACTTTCGGTCACCAACATAACAACTCAACTATACTTATATCGTCACCAAACGTTAAGTGTGTAGACCCTGCGGGTTCGAGAACTATGTAGACATGACCGAGACACCTCTACGATCAATAACCAATAGCGGGACCTGGATGCCCATATTGGCTCCTACATATTCTACGAAGATCTTTATCGGTTGAACCTCTATGTCAAGGATTCAGTTAATCCCGTATGATGTTCCCTTTGTTTATCGGTATGTTACTTGCCCGAGATTCGATCGTCGGTATCTCTATACCTAGTTCAATCTCGTTACCGGCAAGTCTCTTTACTCGTTCCGTAATACAAGATCCCGTGGCTAACACTTTAGTCACATTGCTTGCAAGGCTTATAGTGATGTTGTATTACCGAGTGGGCCCTGAGATACCTCTCCGTCACACGGAGTAACAAATCCCAGTCTTGATCCATGCCAATTCAACAGACACCCTCGGAGATACCTGTAGAGCATCTTTATAGTCACCCAGTTACGTTGCGACGTTTGATACACACAAGGTATTCCTCCGGTGTCAGTGAGTTGCATGATCTCATGGTCAAAGGAACAGATACTTGACATGCAGAAAACAATAGCAATAAACTGACACGATCATATGCTACGTTTACAGTTTGGGTCTTGTCCATCACATCATTCTCCTAATGATGTGATCCTGTTATCAAATGACATCTCATGTCCATGGCTAGGAAACCTTCACCATCTTTTGATCAACGAGCTAGTCAACTAGAGGCTTACTAGGGACACAGTGTTGTCTATGTACCCACACATGTTTTTGAGTTTCCAATCAATACAATTATAGCATGGATAATAAACGATTATCATGAACAAGGAAATATAATAATAACCAATTTATTATTGCCTCTAGGGCATATTTCCAACAGTCTCCCACTTGCACTAGAGTCAATAATCTAGTTCACATCGCTATGTGATTTACATTGTAATGAATCGAACACCCATGCAGTTCTGGTGTTGTTCATGTTTAGCCCTTGGAAGAGGTTTAGTCATCGGATCTGCAACATTCAGATCCGTGTGTACTTTGCAAATATTTATGTCGTCCTCCTTGATGTAATCGCGGATGGAATTGAAGCGTCGCTTTATGTGTCTGGTCCTCTTGTGAAATCTTGGTTCCTTGGCTAGAGCAATGGCACCAGTGTTATCACAAAACAGAGTCATTGGGTTAAGCGCACTAGGCACTACTCCAAGATCTGTCATGAACTCCTTCATCCAGACACCTTCCTTCGCCGCCTCCGAGGCAGCGATGTACTCCGCTTCGCATGTAGAATCAGCTACCACGCTCTGCTTGGAACTGCACCAGCTAACCGCACCCCCATTAAGAATAAATACGTATCCGGTTTGTGACTTAGAGTCATCCGGATCAGTGTCAAAGCTTGCATCGACGTAACCCTTTACGACGAGCTCTCGATCACCTCCATAAACGAGAAACATGTCCTTAGTCCTTTTCAGGTACTTCAGGATATTCTTGACCGCCGTCCAGTGTTCCATTCCTGGATCACTTTGAAACCTTCCGACCATACTTATGGCAAGGCTGACATCGGGTCTTGTGCACAGCATTGCATACATGATAGAGCCTATGGCTGAAGCATAGGGGATGACACTCATCTTTTCTCTATCTTCTGCAGTCACTGGGCATTGAGTCTTACTCAACTTCACACCTTGCAATACAGGCAAGAACCACTTCTTGGACTGATCCATTTTGAACTTCTTCAAAACTTTGTCAAGGTATGTGCTTTGTGAAAGTCCTATCAAGCGTCTTGATCTATCTCTATAGATCTTGATGCCTAATATGAAAGCAGCTTCTCCTAGGTCCTTCATTGAAAAACTCTTGTTCAAATATTCCTTCACGCTTTCCAACATTTCTATATTGTTTCCAATCAGTAATATGTCATCCACATATAATATTAGAAACGCTATAGAGCTCCCACTCACTTTCTTGTAAATACAAGCTTCTCCGTAAACTTGTATAAACTCGAACGCTTTGATCACCTCATCAAAGCGAAGATTCCAACTCCGAGATGCTTGCAACAGTCCGTAAATGGATCGCTGGAGTTTGCAAACTTTGTCAGCATTCTCTGGATCGACAAAACCTTCTGGTTGCATCATATACAACTCTTCCTTAAGGAAACCGTTAAGGAACGCTGTTTTGACATCCATCTGCCAAATTTCATAATCGAAAAAGGCAGCTATTGCTAACATGATTCTGACGGACTTAAGCATCGCTACGGGTGAGAAGGTCTCATCGTAGTCAACTCCTTGAACTTGTGAAAAACCCTTTGCCACAAGTCGAGCTTTATAGACGGTGACATTACCGTCCGCGTCCGTCTTCCTCTTAAAGATCCATTTGTTCTGAATGGCCTTACGCCCTTCAGGTAATACTTCCAAAGTCCACACTTTGTTTTCATACATGGATCCCATCTCGGATTTCATGGCCTCTAACCACTTCTCGGAATCCGGGCCCATCATCGCTTCTCCATAGCTCGTAGGTTCATCGTTGTCCAACAACATGACTTCTAAGACAGGGTTGCCGTACCACTCAGGAGCAGTACGCGTCCTTGTCGACCTACGAGGTTCGATAGCAACTTGATCCAAAGCTTCATGATCATCATCATTAACTTCCTCTTCAGCTGATGTAGGCTCTACAGAAACATCTTTCTGTGCTGCGCTACTCTCAGGTTGAAGTAAAGGTTCAACAACCTCATCAAGTTCTATCTTCCTCCCACTCAATTCTTTCGAGAGAAACTCTTTCTCAAGAAACGTTCTGTTTTTAGCGACAAACACTTTGCCTTCGGATCTGAGGTAGAAGGTATACCCAACTGTCTCTTTTGGGTATCCTATGAAGACGCATTTCTCCGCTTTGGGTTCCAGCTTTTCAGGCTGAAGCTTTTTGACATAAGCATCACATCCCCAAACTTTAAGAAACGACAGCTTTGGCTTCTTGCCAAACCAAAGTTCATATGGCGTCGTCTCAACGGATTTTGATGGTGCCCTATTTAAAGTGAATGCAGCTGTCTCTAATGCATAACCCCAAAACGATAGTGGCAAATCGGCAAGAGACATCATAGATCGCACCATATCCAATAAGGTTCGATTACGACGTTCGGACACACCATTACGCTGTGGTGTTCCAGGCGGTGTTAGTTGTGAAACAATTCCACATTGTCTTAAGTGACTGCCAAACTCATAACTCAGATATTCTCCTCCTCGATCAGATCGTAGGAATTTAATCTTCTTGTTACGATGATTCTCAACTTCACTCTGAAATTGTTTGAACTTTTCAAATGTTTCAGACTTGTGTTTCATTAAGTAAATATACCCATATCTACTTAAGTCATCAGTGAAGGTGAGAAAGTAACGATAACCACCGCGCGCCTCAATACTCATCGGACCGCACACATCAGTATGTATGATTTCCAATAAGTCACTTGCCCGTTCCATTGTTCCAGAGAACGGCGTTTTAGTCATCTTGCCCATGAGGCATGGCTCACATGTGTCAAGTGATTCAAAATCAAGTGACTCCAAAAGTCCATCAGCATGGAGCTTCCTCATGCGTTTTACGCCAATATGACCTAAACGGCAGTGCCACAAGAAAGTGGTATTATCATTATCAATCCTACATCTTTTGGCATCAATGTTATGAACATGTGTATCATTACTATCGAGATTCAATAAGAATAAACCCCTTACATTGGGTGCATGACCATAAAAGATATTACTCATATAAATAGAACAACCATTATTCTCTGATTTAAATGAGTAACCGTCTCGCAATAAACAAGATCCAGATATAATGTTCATGCTTAACGCAGGCACTAAATAACAATTATTCAGGTTCATCACTAATCCCGATGGTAATCGAAGAGCGAGCGTGCCGATGGCGATCACATCAACCTTGGAACCATTTCCCACGCGCATCGTCACTTCATCCTTTGCCAGCCTCCGTCTATTCCGCAGTTCCTGTTTTGAGTTGCAAATACGAGCAACCGCACCGGTATCAAATACCCAGGCACTACAGCGAGAGTTGGTAAGGTACACATCAATAACATGTATATCATATATACCTTGTTTGTTGTTGGCCGCCTTCTTGTCAGCCAAATACTTGGGGCAGTTCCGCTTCCAGTGTCCAGTTCCCTTGCAATGAAAACACACAGTTTCTGGTTTGGGTCCAGCCTTGGGTTTCTTCACGGGAGGAGCAACTGCTTTGCCACTCTTCTTGGAGTTACCCTTCTTGCCCTTGCCATTTTTCTTGAAACTAGTGGTTTTATTGACCATCAACACTTGATGCTCCTTCTGAATTTCAGACTCAGCGACTTTCAGCATCGCAAACAGCTCGGCGACTGACTTGTTCATCCCGTGCATGTTATAGTTCAACACGAAGCTCTTGTAGCTAGGTGGCAATGATTGAAGAACTCTGTCAGTGATAGCCTCTGGCGGAAGGGGCATCCCCAATTCAGCCAGACGGGTGGAGTACCCAGACATTCTGAGTATGTGATCACTGGTAGACTCGTTCTCCTCCATCTTGCAAGCATAGAACTTATTGGAGATCTCATATCTCTCGATCCGGGCATTCTTCTGAAAGATAAACTTCAACTCCTGGAACATCTCATATGCTCCATGACGTTCAAAACGTCTTTGAAGTCCCGGTTCTAAGCCATACAATATTGCACATTGAACTATTGAGTAATCCTCAGAACGAGCCTGCCAGGCGTTCACAACGTCTAGAGACTCAACTGGAGCGAGTGGATCACCAAGCGGTGCATCAAGGACATAAGCCTTCTGGGAAGCCGTAAGGATAATCCTTAGATTACGGGCCCAGTCCACAAAGTTACTTCCATCATCTTTCAACTTAGCTTTCTCTAGGAACGCATTAAAATTCAGGGGTGCTACTGCGCGAGCCATGATCTACAACATAAATATAGCAAAGACAACTTAGACTATTGTTCTAGATAATGAGTTTAGTTAATCATATTACTTAAAAAACTCCCACTCAAATTGACATCCCTCCGGTCATTCAAGCGTAACATGATCCAAATCCACCAACTCAAGTCCGATCATCACGTGAGTTGAGGTGGTTTCAATGGTGAACATCTTCATGTTGATCATATCTACTATATGACTCATGTTCGACCTTTCGGTCTCTTGTGTTCCGAGGCCATGTCTGTACATGCTAGGCTCGTCAAGTTTAACCTGAGTGTTCCGCACGTGCAACATGGCTTACACCCGTTGTATGTGAACGTAGAGTCTGTCACACCCGATCGTCACGGCGTGTCTCGAAACGACGAACTTTCGCAACGGTGCACACTCGGGGAGAACACAATTTATCTTGAAATTTAAGTGAGGGATCACCTTATAATGCTACCATTGTCCTAAGCAAAATAAGATGCATAAAAGGATTAACATCACATGCAAATCATAAGTGACATGATATGGCCATGAACTCGTGCTTTTGATCTCCATCTCCAAAGCACCGGCATGATCTCCATCGTCACCGGCATGACACCATGATCTCCATCATCTTGATCTCCATCAACGTGTCGCCATGAGGTTGTCGCGCCGACTGTTGCTTCCACGACTATTGCTAACGTTTAGCGATAAAGTAAAGCATTACATAGCGCTTAATGATTGACACGCAGGTCATACAATAATTAAAGACAACTCTATGGCTCCTGCCAGTTGCCGTACTCATCGACATGCAAGTCGTGATATTCTATACAACACATGATCATCTCATACATCACATATATCTCATCATGTAATTGGCCATATCACATCACAACATACCCTGCAAAAACAAGTTAGACGTCCTCTAATTGTTGTTGCAAATTTTACGTGGCTGCTACGGGTTTGCAAGAACCGTTCTTACCTACGCAAAACCACAACGCGGTGTAGTGATTGCTTTTTGATCTTCTAAAAGAACCCTCTTCATTGAAATTGATTCAACTAAAGTGAGAGAGACAGACACCCGCTAGCCATCTTTATGCAACGAAGTTACATGTCAGTTGAAGGAACCTGTCTCGCGTAAGCGTACGCGTAATGTCGGTCTGGGCCGCTTCATCTCACAATACCGCCGAATCAAGTATCAACTAGTAACGGCAAGCAATATGTATACACCCACGCCCACAACTCGTTTGTGTTCTACTCGAGATCTCATCTACGCATAGACCTAGCTCTGATACCACTGTTGGGGAACGTTGCATGGGAAACAAAAAATTTCCTACGCACACGCAAGATCTATCCATGGTGATGAGCATCTACGAGAGGGAGAGTGAATCTACATACCCTTGTAGATCGCTAAGCGGAAGCGTTAAGAAATGCGGTTGATGTAGTCGATAGTCTCCGCAATCCAAATCGCAAGTCGTCCCTCGAACCGATCACGAACTAGTGCCGAACGGACGGCACCTCCGCGTTCAACACACGTACGGCTTGATGACGCCTTCACCTCCTCGATCCAGCGAGTGATGGTGAAGTAGTAGATGAGTTCCGGCAGCACGACGGCGTGGTGATGGTGGTGAGGAACAATCTCTGCAGGGCTTCGCCAAGCGCTACGGAGATTATGACGGAGGAACTAGAGGGTTAGGGTTGCCGCACACGGCTTGGGGAAATCTTAATGTGTTCCGGGTGCTAGCCCTGCCCCTCTATTTATATGTTGAGCCCTGGGGTCGAAACTTGGAGAAAGAGCCTCCTCAAAGTCGGTTTGGCCCGCAAGGCAAGAGTCCTGCTCGGACTCCAGGACCAGACGCCAGGGTCCTCGGCGTATGGCCCCAGACGCCAGTGTCCCTGGCGTCTGGCCCCTGGCCTCCGCAAAACTTCCTTTTGCACCTTCCTAAAGCCTCGTGGGCTTTACCCCTTGGCCCAAATAAAGTGTTCTCGTACCCGAACATTTCGGGAAACATCCGAAACTCCTTCCGGTGAATTCCGGAACCCTTCCGGAGACCAAACACTATTATCCCATATATCAATCTTTACCTTCGGACTATTCCAGAGCTCCTCGTCATGTCCAGGATCTCATCCGGGACTCCGAACAACTTTCGGTCACCAACATAACAACTCAACTATACTTATATCGTCACCAAACGTTAAGTGTGTAGACCCTGCGGGTTCGAGAACTATGTAGACATGACCGAGACACCTCTATGGTCAATAACCAATAGCGGGACCTGGATGCCCATATTGGCTCCTACATATTCTACGAAGATCTTTATCGGTTGAACCTCTATGTCAAGGATTCAGTTAATCCCGTATGATGTTCCCTTTGTTTATCGGTATGTTACTTGCCCGAGATTCGATCGTCGGTATCTCTATACCTAGTTCAATCTCGTTACCGGCAAGTCTCTTTACTCGTTCCGTAATACAAGATCCCGTGGCTAACACTTTAGTCACATTGCTTGCAAGGCTTATAGTGATGTTGTATTACCGAGTGGGCCCTGAGATACCTCTCCGTCACACGGAGTAACAAATCCCAGTCTTGATCCATGCCAATTCAACAGACACCCTCGGAGATACCTGTAGAGCATCTTTATAGTCACCCAGTTACGTTGCGACGTTTGATACACACAAGGTATTCCTCCGGTGTCAGTGAGTTGCATGATCTCATGGTCAAAGGAACAGATACTTGACATGCAGAAAACAATAGCAATAAACTGACACGATCATATGCTACGTTTACAGTTTGGGTCTTGTCCATCACATCATTCTCCTAATGATGTGATCCTGTTATCAAATGACATCTCATGTCCATGGCTAGGAAACCTTCACCATCTTTTGATCAACGAGCTAGTCAACTAGAGGCTTACTAGGGACACAGTGTTGTCTATGTACCCACACATGTATTTGAGTTTCCAATCCATACAATTATAGCCTGGATAATAAACGATTATCATGAACAAGGAAATATAATAATAACCAATTTATTATTGTCTCTAGGGCATATTTCCAACAGTCTCCCACTTGCACTAGAGTCAATAATCTAGTTCACATCACTATGTGATTTACATTGTAATGAATCGAACACCCATGCAGTTCTGGTGTTGTTCATGTTTAGCCCTTGGAAGAGGTTTAGTCATCGGATCTGCAACATTCAGATCCGTGTGTACTTTGCAAATATGTTAGTCCCAAAAATAATATAAAATGTTGCCAAAAGTATATGAAAGTTGTAGAATATTGGCATGAAACAATCAAAAATTATAGATACGACGGAGACGTATCAAGGTGATCTAGGGCGGGGGATCAGAACCACTCGTCAAGCTTGGCTCGGTCCTTGCCGTTGGAACGGAACTTGCCCGTGATAAGGTCTCTGATTAGGCTAGGGTGCCTGGCGAGGATCTGGGACAATGCGTCCAAGCCTTTGCGATAGACATGGCAGAGCTTGTGGACGTCGATGAGGTCGAGAGGGGTGGAGTGCCATAGGGGGCGCCACCGCCGGGTAAGGACGGTTGTCCGCGCGCCATATTTGATTGGGAGGAGGGAGATGATGATGATCAACATATCATCTGGGAGGCTGCTGATGAAGTCTAGGCCCGCCGGAGTCGCTTGCGGTTCTTGCTCGACCCGCCTCCGCTTGTTGGCAGCCTCGTCCTCCACCTCCAGAGTCTCCTCGGCGGCAACACTATCTGATAGGAGTGGAGGAGTGGGAGGATAGGGAATATTTAGTTAGAACGGGGCAGAAGAAAAGTGTATTGGTAACTAGAAGTTACTAGGTAGGAACAGACTTAACAGAGTCAGAAAATGGAATCCCTATTGGTTGCTTAAATACTACACAATTACTTTGATATTGCTAGGTAAGTCAACATGCAGATACTTGAAAAGAACACTTACTTCGAACAAAGTCTGGACGGATGATATCGTCGGGGAAGTTAGCATGTATCATATGACCAGGCTCTTTTAGGTGCAGTGCAATTTTAGTGCCAGCTTTCACTACATAAAACTTAGAAATTTTTGTCCAAAGGCCCGCGCCAAAATAGGAGTGACCATGTTCATCAAGTTTTACGGAAACAACGATTGTAAATCCATGGTTTGTGTTCAATATGACATTCCTGGAGTCTTCAGTTATGTAAAGGCCAAGATTGTGTACTACAGTTGTTGTTGCAAAGCAAGGGATGTACTGCAGGAAATGATAAGATTGTTAATAATAGGATAACATGCAAATATGGGAATAATTGAAAGAACAGTACACAGCAGTTGAAATCAAAGGACATAAATTTATAATTAAACAGATAGTGTAACCATGATGTCATGCAAATATGAGAGTAATCGAAAGAACATTACAGCATTAATTTGCCTAATATAGAAAGAAGAAAAATCCCCTTTGACGTGTATGCTGCATGTGGCACCTTTTATCCAAATGCAGCAATATATAGTATATGTTCAGAAAAGTAGGTCATGCCAACCGAGGTAGGGTGAGATTGAACATACCGTGCGCCTCCTGAAGTCATCTGGTACGGTGAGATGGAACTCCTCGGCTGTCTGGCCGAGGCCGCATAGGCCTGATGTCTCCATGCACTGTACACTCTATGAATGAAAGAAAACCCTCGAATCAGCTAGAAGAAAAAAGAATTCACGGCGATTTTCGGTCGGGTGATTAAAAGGGGCAGACAGACTGGGATAAGAGATGAACGAATATTTTAGTAAATTAGTTACCTGGTTCTCCATGAGAAAAAAAAACCAATACCGCAGATTCCCCAATCGGGTGGAGCTAGGTCGACGGCGAGCAGCGTCGAGAAAGTCGATGGTGATAGGCGGCGGCAAGCGGCAGTGGCGAAATGCGGTGGGGTTTGCCGGCAGCCGGCGGCGGCGACAGGTGTCGAGCTACGTGGTTGCCGCGGTGATACGCGGTGACATGCAGAGTCGCGGAGGAGTGCAGGTGCGAATGGGGACCAGGGGGTGGCGGGCTGGGAGAGGGTTTTGTGACGTGGGGATGGTGAGGGTTTTCTTTTTTCCTTTTTGAATTGGGTGGTGAGGGTTTTCTGTCCCACAAAGCGTTTCAGAGGCAACGGTTTGGTAGAGCCAACCGTGTGTGATTAACATCACTCCGGTGTATTTTCAAAAAAAAACATCAGTCCGGTGTGAGGGTGATACGGAGCACCGTTCGATCTGTGTACATCCTACGGTGCAGACGTGCGATCCGTGGGGATGCATTATGGCCAATCGGAACACACATGTTGTGGCACAATGAAAGTCATCACACACGGTTCCAATCTGGGAAAATCACCAAGTTTCAGGGTGGGTCCACATTTCCTTCGTCGGTTGAATCTGAAAATTTTACCCACGCTAAACATTCACCCAAATATGCATAAAATTCCATCAACCAAACTGATTGCATACTCATCCCACATGTAGACATAAGTAAACATAGATATAAGCATACTCAGTCATAGATAATAAGCGTACTCAAGCATAGTTCAACCATATATAGTTCAACCGATATTAAGCATACTCAAGCATAGTTATAATTAAGACACTACATAGCCATATATAGTTCAATCCCGCATCTCATCTGCCGACAGGCCTGCACGAAGGTGAAGCTTCTCCAGGTACTCAGCGTACGCGACGTGCGCCACCCAACGAGAATACTTCTACTTGAAGGAGCCAACGGCTTGTCCTCTTGCATGCGCCAGAACACTTTCATACTCGTGATGAAGCTTTTGGTTGCAAAACGGGCATCCAAAGCCCATATTCCAGGTCCTCACACACCTGTTATGCAGTCCCGCATAAAGCTCCCTGAGCTTTTGCCTCTTGAACCTCCTCTGGCCATCTTTGTCCTCGAAGTTGACATCGTCAAATAGCACCTATACATATAGTAAAAAAATGTGGTGTCAGTATATTTTATAATAATGCGAATTCAACAGGAAGAGTTTATGAAACATAATATATCCTGTGACAGCGTGAACCCTAAATCATCAAGGGATCTTGATGAAAGAAATGCATAAATAGAGAGCACACAACTTAGTGCAACAAAATTAAGAGTCTGATTGGTTTGCTACCAACATTTGGCAGAATCAAAAGTTTGGTTTGCCATCGACATTTGGCAAAATCAAAAGTTGCCAACACTTGGCAACCTTTTGTGAGATTGGCAATGAACAATGGAATGCAAACTAATCTCTAGCGAACATTTGGGAGTTGCCAAAATTTGGCATGCCAACGACTTTTGGCATCAAGCCAATTTACATGATGTAAAGTAGGATTTGGATTGTATGGCTATTTTTAGGCAGATCCAAAGATTCTGGTTCGATTTTTTTAGCACAATCATCTATGTACATACCAATCTGGAAAAAAAAATTGGCACAAGCATATATGTACGACATTCAAAATCAATTGTCAAGATCTGGCTAGGAATTATTAGCAACACTAACCCTTGTCGGATTATTAGCAGAAATCATTTGTACAGAAGAAACAATTAATCACTTATCATTTGTACCATTCAAACAATCAATACACTACATGGATCTATCGAATCTAACTCAGATTTCATGGATTGAGAGAACATAACCATAGGGTTTCTATTCCAAAAAGGGGGAGGCAGGACTAACCAGAGAAACCCTAGGATATATTTGCCACATAAATGGGTATAGATGACTAACCGGTTCTCTGTCGTCGTCGAAGTCATCGCCGGAGTGGTCGTCGGAGTCGTCGCCGGAGTCGCTGTGGACCTCCGGCTCCGGCAGTGGAAGCACGACGCCGTCGACGACATCAACGTCGTGCTTCTGCCCGCACACGACCTCGTCGGCGGCGACGGCAAACTCTGTCTCCAGCTTGACGTCGTGCTCAGGTGCTTTAGCAGCCTCGGCGTCGCCACTCCCTCCGATGGTGCGCTTCGGCGGCATCCTCATACACTGACGGCGGTGACGACTGAGCGCGGCGTCGAGGATGCAGGCGGAGAGAGAGGATTGTGTGTGTAGCGAGAATGGGGGGTGCGGCTGCCTCTTATGACCAGCGGCTCGGGCGCGCCATTAATATGGAGCAGTGGGAGTGAGGCGGGCGGCGGTCAAAGGGCTGGCTTGCCTCCCGATGAGCCTGCGCAGCGGACTGCTGGCATGCCTACCTTCATTTCACACAGCTACTCGCATGCCTCCCAGTGACACTGCGTAGCGAACACACCTCCCGTCAATTCACACACCTGCCCACACGCCTCCCGGTCTGCCTGCGCGGTGGAATGCTCGCATGCGTCCCGTCAACTCACGCCTGCTCGCACGGCACACGGGACGCATGGCGGCACATATATTGTTTTTCTTTTTTGATGATTAATTCTGCTGCTTTATTACTTAACCGAAGCATGGCACGTACATTGTTGGTCTAACGCCCACGGTACGAATAAATAATCCGTTTGCGATATTAGTTGCCAATTATTAATAATCTCCCGTTTGTAAGAAGAATATATCAAAACTTGTCTCAAATTTGACAAAAAAAATACAATATCACAGTCTATTGATGTCCATATGACACCACGATAAGTTTCATGAATTTCAACTAAGTTTTCGATTTACTGAATTTTAAAAATCAAGATTCTCAATGTTTGAAATTTCTTGCATGGGGACTATATAAACATGCACCCAAGGACACACATATGATTTTCCAATCCATTTTGGTGCACTATCACGTGTGCATGTAGCTCAAATTTGATTTTTGCACATTATATCCCTAGGAAATCAATCAATGTATAAAAATGACCGAATGATCTCTGATTTTTTTTCTTCCAAATTTTAACACGACACTCCTTGGGTCACATATGTTCACCGCGGAAAAAGTTTAACATGCCTCGTAGTGGCGGTGGTGGTGCGGTGTGTGTGTGTGTCGGGGGGGGGGGGGGGCGGCAGTACACTACGAGTCGTGAGACACCGTGTGGGTTGACCGTTTTGTGAGGCAGGTGCCACATCAAAGTTGTGAATTGGTTATTTGAAACATTACACAGCCCTTTCATACATACATGTTTGGGCCACATGCATGCATGGTGGTCCTCAGACACTCCCTCGTGCGGTTATCAGCGATGTGCCCATTCGTTAACCCACGAAGGTTATCACTTTTCACCGACATCGAGAGGCATTTGACCAAAGGTAGATTCATCTTGGGATGAGTTACGGTGTGGATCATGGTGAGATTCCAGATCAAAGTTTGAGCGCGTGCATACACATGAATCCCTCCCACCGGCTCGAAGTGAGGGGGAGTACAACACGTCGTGAACCTCTGTGTAGGGCATTTCCGGTTTGTGAAGCATGTGCCACATCAAAGTTGTGCAGTGGGTACATTCAAAAACATCACACAACACCTCTTTGGGCATGCAGACGGTGGTTGTCCTAGGACACTCACTCGCGTGTGACGCTTTCTGTGGGCCCGCGAGGTTGTCGTCCATCACTTTGACCTACAGCGAGAGAGGTTAATTTGACCAACAAGGATGATTCTTTTTGGTTTGTGTTACAGTAAGAGTATATAGTACACGTCGAAGAGGGGGGAGGGGATCGACCAGCATATACTACGCGTCATGAACCTCGCTCCGTGTGGGGACTTTCCAGTTTCCAAGGCAGGTGCCACATGAAAGGTGTGCATTGGGTATTCAAACATCACACAAACACCTCTTTGGGCCACATGCAGGCGGTGGTTGTCCTACAGGACACTCACTCGCGTGCGACGCTTCCATCTGTGGGCCCGTGAGGTCATCGTCCATCACTTCGACCCAACGAGAGAGAGGTTAATTAATTTGACTGACAAGGAGGATTCTTTTTGGTTTGTGTTACGGTAGAAGTATATATAGTACGCGTCGAAGAGGGGGGGTGGGACCAGCATATACTACGCGTCATGAACCTCGCTCTGTGTGGGGACTTTACGGTTTCCGATGCAGGTGCCACATCAAAGTTGTGCATTTTGGGTATTCAAACATCACAACAACCACACACCTCCGTACGTACATATGTTTTGGCCCACATGCAAGCGATGGTGGTTGTCCTCTGGCACTCACTCACGCGGTTATTGGCGATATCGATGCTTTCCATCTATGGGCTCGCTTGGTCCATCACTTTGACCGACAGCGAGAGAGGTTAATTTGACTTAGGAGGGGATTAATTTTTGGTTTGTCTTACGGTATAGGTCATGCTGTGAGATTAAATAATATATATAGTTTGAGCGCATGCATGTGTACGCATGAATCCCTCCCACCAGATCGAAGTGGGGGGGGGGTAGCACACGACGCATCTTGAACCGATCTCGATCTGTGTGGGGACTGTACGATTTTCGACGCAGGCGCCACATCAATGTTGTGCATGGTATTCAAACATGCATGCATCACCTCCATACATATGTTTGGGACTACACATGCATGCATGCAGTGGTTGTATTCGGACAGTACTCCCCCTCGCGTGGTTATCAGCGACAAGCCTATGTATTCGTGGGCCCGCGTGGACGTCCATCACTTTGACCGACAATGAGAGAGGTTACCAGGGTGGATTCTTCTTCTTTGGTTCGTGTTACCGTATAGTAGGTAACTGTGAGATTCCAGACCTAAGTTTGAGCGCATGCGTACGCATGAATCCCCGTCACCGGCTCGAAGTGGGGTGACATACATAGTACGCGTCGTGAACCCTCCTCGCTCTGTGTGGGGACTTTCCGGTTCCAAAGCATGGTGCCACATCAAAGTTGTGCATTGGGTATTCAAACACACCACGCAACACTTCCATACATATGTTTGGGCCACATGCACCCAGTGGTTGTTTTCGGGCACTACTCCCTTGCGTGGTTATCGGCGAGCTAGCCCATCTATGGGGTCGCGTGGACCTCCATCACTTTGACCAACAACAAGAGAGGTTATACGACCAAGGTGGATTCTTCTTGGTCCGTGTTACACTACGTCTTGGTGAGATGCCCTCTCCCACCGACTCAAAGTGTGTGTGGGGGGGTGGGGTGGGGGGTATAGACTTCGCACTTCCTGAACCTCCGTGGGTCGGGGATGTCCGGTTAATTTGCGAGGCACATGTGCCACATCAAAGTTGTGAATTGGGTATTTAAATATCACACCACCCTTTTCATACATATAGTTGGGCCACTCGTAGGTGGTTCGTATGTGGTCTCACCCATCTCACGCCACAAGCACACATTTGTGGGCCCGCACACGGTCCACCTTTGACCGGAAGCGAAAGGGGGGTTTGACCATGATGGACTCCTATAGGTTTAGTGTTATGGTAGGGTGAGATATGTCAGACCTAGCTATTTGGGGGCATGCGTTCATAGCTAGGATTCCCCTCCTGCCGACACAAAGTGTGGGAGGGGTGGCGGACTAGCAATACTATGCGCTTTGTGAGATAGGTGCCACATCAAAGTTGTGCATTGGGTATTTGAACATCAAACCAGCCTTTTCATACATATATTTGGTTCACATGCAAGTGTGTTCGTGTTCTGGCCCTTTCCTGCATTTTTTTGGCCACGCAACACACACGGTTCCCTCAGACTACCCGTGTGCCACGCCCGTGCCCCTGTCACCCACTTCAGCACAGTAGATTGGGCTCCACGGGGCTTCCCTCGCAATCTCAAAAATATCTACCCGCCTGGAGGGTTTTTCTGTTTGATAGCACACGATTATTATGTTTCGACCGTGTGCGATGTTGTTTGCCCCCGCTCCCGCCTGCATCCCTCAAAAATATCTACCCGCCTAGAGGGTTTTTCTGTTTGATAGCACACAGTTATCATGTTCCGACCGTGTGCGATGTTGTTTGCTCCCGCTCCCGCATGCATCCCTCAAAATATCTAGCCGCCTGGAGGGTTTTTCTGTTTGATAGCACACGATTGTTATGTTTGGACCATGTGCGATGTTTGTTGCTCAATCCCTTCATCCAAATTTTCAGTAGCCGCGTCATTTCCTCAAACACCACCTTTGCCCCCCTCCACACACACACCCCAAAAACTACGCGCGCGCACACACACACACACACACACACCACCCCTCCCTCGCTTGAAACCCTAGCAAGGTTGCCACCGCCGCCGCACCGCCTCCATCGTCAACATCTGCCGGTTTGCCCGTGCAGGTTACCCACCGATCTCCATACCCTAGCCACCCTGAGTTTCTTAGATGACGCCTGCCAAAGGCCCCCTTTCCCACAGATCCCCATCCCCATCCTCCTCCCCCACTCCAGAGCGTCGCAGCCTAAGCCCGGCTACGCTTCCCGTGTAGCTCCAGGAGCTAATGGCCCAAAAGAGGTTTATCGCGGCCTCTTCGCCCGACGTCGGCGAGGTGACCGTCGAGGAAGCTGACGACGATTACTGGCCGCAGGCTCTCAATCAGCGGGCTAGAGTATGCTGGTATGTCGCGGACGCCGGCTATGACATCGAGGTCGTCGACAGCGACGGCCTGACGCGGGCTATGTCACAGGTTAAGTGGCCCACCCCCAACCCCTCGGGTTCAACCGCCGTCGATCTCATCCATGGCCCCGCCGCTGATCTCCTCTGGCTCGCTGTCAAGAATTTGCCATCCTACATCGCCATCGAGCCCCTTTTGTCATTTCTGAAGGACACGTTCTATGACGCTGGCTTGGGATCCTCAGCTGCCAAGTCAGACCTCATCGACTGCGACCACGAGGAGGGCACCCTCTCTGCCTCTTCCAAGGGGAAAGAGCCCATCTGCGACATCAGGGAGGGCACCCTACAGCCGTGCTCTTCCAAGGGGAAGGATCCCATCTGCGACAACATGGAGCGCACCCAGAGTCTGTGCTCTTCCCATGGGAAGGAGCCCATCTGTGACAAGTGAGGAAACCCATGATTTTTTTTGCCGTGCCTCTTCACAGGGGGGAACCCATGATTTGTTTTGTCGAGCCCCTTTTGTAGTGAGAATATGTACAGTTTTAATTTCTATATTTGGTTGTTTGCAGTATGCCTTGTTTATTTCAGTTATTCACAGTGTGATGCTCTATATGTGCAACTATTTACTGTGCAGTACAATTTCATCAATACCAGTTTTAACAATACCAATATGAATGACTATATTTGCTTGTTGTTAAGCCTGTTATAGCTAGCATATGCCTCTTTTAACGGTTTTTGTTTGTTTGGTTGTTTATAGTTAGCATATGTCCAGTTTCAATTGCTATCTTTGGTTTTTCGTAGTATGCCTTGTTTATTTCAGTTATACACAAAGTGATGTTCTCTATGTGCAAGTATGAACTGTGCAGTTCAATTTCATCAATACCAGTTTCAACAAAACCAATATGAATGACTATTTGGTTGTTGTTAAGCCTCTTGTAGCGAGCATATGCCTCTTTTAACGGTTTTTGGTTGTTCGGTTGGTTGTAGTTAGCATATGTCCAGTTTCAATTGTTATCTTTAGTTGTTCGTAGTATGCCTTGTTTATTTCAGTTATTCACAATGTGATGTTCTATATGTGCAAGTATGAACTGTGCAGTTAACACACCTTTCCACTTCTTGTTTTGCTTAACTAGCATGCTTAAACCTGCACACTGAAGCTATCATTTGGAGATTATGTTGGCTACCATGGATATATTTGGTTGATGTTTAGCCTGTTGTGCTTAACATGCCTTTCGATGTACTTACACGGGACAATATTGGGAACAACTGCTGTTTTCCATCGAGGTTAGTTTCATCCCATGGCTTATATATATATAGGACAAATTTTTCCTACTACCGGTTGTAGTTACTCCCACTTTGGTTTCGTATGTTGTAGGTAGTATCTATTATATTGGAGAGTACGTGCGTGTAATATGTAGTATGTAAGAATGTTTGGGTAGTATATATACTATTTTATAGGCAGTATGTACCATATTTTGAGCATACTCCTTTTTACGTACAAATATGTACGTATTTCACAAATATGATAAAAACATGGGCTTACATGCAATTTTTTCACATAACTCGTTTTGAAGTATCTTAGATATAGTATATGAACATACTAAAAATGATAAAGTAGTATATATACTACCACATGGTAGTATATGAGATATAGGTGTAACTACACCCGGTAGTAGGATGCATTTTCCCTATATATATATATATATATATATATATATATATATATATATATATATATACAGCCGGTCGAATAGTTATTCTGCCCACACTTCCGAACTGCACGCTCAACGCGAGGGCACTGCACTTTCTGAAGCAAGCGCACTGCAGTACTGAGACGAGTGAACTTCGCGTCGTAAAAACTGCACGCGGTGTTTTTCGGTACTGTTTTCGCTCTAGTTTTTAAACCGTTTGTCGGAATGAGGCGTGTAATATACCGTTGGAAAGCTATGAATTAGCGCAACTTCGCCATGTTGAAATTTTTTCGAGATTCCTCACGGTTTAAGAGCAGTTTCAAAAACGGTGGGCGCACGACGAGTGGCAGCGAGCGTATTTTCGCGTTTTTTCACAAACCGCTCGTCGGAATGAAGCAAATGATACGCCGTTGGAAAGATATCGTCGAGGCGCAACTTGTTCATATATATTACTTTCTCTAATTCCTTACGGTTAAAGAGCTGTTTCAAATTTACTAAATCGCGGAATTCTATATTTTCAAATTTTTGCAATTTTTCGGTACTGTTTTCGCTCTAGTTTTTTAACCGTTTGTCGGAACGAGGCGTGTGATACGCCGTTGGAAAGCTACGGATGAGGCGCAACTTTCATATGTAGAAATTATTTTGAGATTCCTTACGGTTTTAAATTAATTTTGAAAATGATGCGGCGGACGACGAGTGGCAGCGGCCGTTTTTTTGCGAATTTTTACAAACCGCTGGTCGGAATGATTCAAATGATACGCCATTGGAAAGATATCGATGAGGCGCAACTTTTTCATGTAGAATACTCTCTCTAATTCCTTACGGTTTAAGAGCAGTTTTGAAATTACCGACATGCAGACACTCTGTTTTTCGCGACACCAAAATCGACGAGTGAACTGCATCGGACAGAAAACCACACTGCTTCAGACTGAAAACCGCACTGCATCAGACGGTCAAACGAACTGCATAGTTTCTTTTTTGTAAGACATAAATTTTCCCACGCGAAGAAGTGGAATGCGGTTCACATCGGGCGTAAGTGAACCGCAACACTATCGAGAAGTGAACCGCATTACTTTTTGTTGTTGTTTCTGTAAGTATTTTTTTACACTTCAAATTTGAGAGTAAGTGAACCGTGACAGTACCGAAAGTGAGCCGCAACACTGCCAAAAGTGAACCGCATGACTTTTTCTGTGTTTTTTCTAACATTTTTATCAATGAGAGTGGACCGCAGAGACGAGGGCTAGTGAACCGTGACATATATCGAAGTGAACCGCATTACTATTTTGTTGTTTTGCTAACATTTTCGCACTTTCACGTTGGGCGCAAGTGAACAACATCACTCTCGAAAGTGAACGGCTCGAGATGGTGGAGTGCACTGCATTTGTTTTATTCCATCAGTTTTGTTGTTATGGGGTTCTGTACTGCAATGGTCGTCCAAAGTTTCTGTACTTCTCGTTGCAAAAAAGAGTGCAAAAATAATGAAACTTTTCGGTCATACATACAGCCATACATAGCACAATTAGCTCTCAAGAACGACCAACAGCCAGCTACACCGCTCAAAAACACATGAAAAACTAGCTGCAATACAAACGAACTGCACGGTGGACGAGCTGCACAATGCGCGTTGGCGAACTGCACATCCATGGCCGCTACCCGCGAACCTAAACCGAACGAGCTGCAAGCAGTTGATGGAAGCCCCGTGCGCGCATGTTACATAGCGAGTGAACCACAAGCAGTTTTGTCATAAAAATGAACTGTAATCCATATGTCAACGCTTCTCCAATCGAGATGATCTGCAATCCTCACGCACCACCAAACTGGGGGTTTGGCGGACTGCAACCACCGCACTGGAGAACCTCAGAGCAAAATAAAAGGAGCTGCAAGTAGTGCAGCACCGAACTGCACCACTCAAACGGCTCGACGGGAATTGCAAAATCCAAAATCTGTAAAAAGAGAGGGCAAAAAAGCTTTTTAATTGGACACGAGCAGCTACTGCTCTTCCAGGGCGTTGTCGAACTGCAGCACCCCACAAGGGCGAACCGCATGCTGCCCTTGCCCGCACCACAAAGGCAGGAAGAGCGCACACACTCGCCGGCCGCAGGCAAGCACGCCCACCTGTGACAAATTGCACGGATGCACCTCCTACCCCCTGTGGTGAACATGGTCGGGACAGGAACCCCTGCCGACGAGCAGAAAGTTGGAGAGGAGAAGAGATGCACGCGTCCGCCACCATCGTTGCAGGATCGGAGGCTGGCGGCCGCGGTGGCGTCGATGGAATCAGGAGAGCCCCGGATCCGGTCCGGGGTGGTGGAGGTGGGGCACGTCGGATCCGGGCGTCAGGCGGCCCGGGACATGGTCCGTGAAGGCGGGGATCGACAGATCCTGTCGGATCGGCCCATGGCGGTGTTGTACATGGGCCGCCGCGGTGGTCGGGGCTGTACAGAGCCGACCCCGATGAAGCACGGGGAGGTGTGGCGCGTGGTGGGGCGGGGCTGGAAGGGGCCGGTGAGAGGAGGGGCGGCGTGCCTTGTCGGCGGTCCGGCACCGGCCGCGTAGGAGAAGGTGGGGAAGCGGATCCCGGCGGCGGTGAGAGCCCTATGGTCGCGTGCCACGGGATGGAGGCGGGGCGGTGCCGGCCGCATAGAAGAAGTTGGGTGGGTTTGGGGCACTGTGTGCGGGGTGGAGGTGGGTTCGGCGTTGTGGGAGAAGGTGGGGATGGGGGGGAGAGGGTGGCGGGGGAGGAGGGAGGTGGCCGGCCCGCACGCAGCGTGGGAGGTGGCCGGCGTGGGGAGAAGAAGGTGGGGGGATGGGGGTTGGTGTGGCCGTGAGGGTCGGGTATGTGGGACGGGGTGGTTTTGATTGTTCGGTTCGGCGTTTTGTGAAGTGCTTTTGTGGGCAGAATAAGAGATTGTTGTTAGAATAAGACTCTTAAGGGGGTTGGTAGAATAGACCCACCCTATATATATATGTATACTCACTGTTCAGGATATATATGTATACAACAACATGCATTGTACTGAATGTCTAAATATGCAATCCTAGGCTACATAGCAACAAGGAAGAGTGTTATCTTAATGTTCTGATGATGTCTAGATATACATAGAAGAGCAGCAACAACAACAACACAGCAGCAGTTAACTGCAGTTAATCGGCCGATATTTGTAACAATGTAGTAAACTCCCTCCGCCCCATAATATAAGATGTTAATTCATCCAATATGTGAGTATATTGGATGTAATAAGATCTTATATAATGGGACGGAGGGAGTGTTGTACTACATCATTGTGCAATTGCTGTTTAGCTTCTAATATTAACTTGGTGCTTTTAGGTACATATATCATTGGTAAAGATCCGCGCTTCGACCCTTTTTGCGTATGGGGCAATGAGATATTCATGAACCAGCATCAAGTGAGGAAATTGATAAAGATTGTTAGTAAAATGGGTTAAAAGATGGCAATTAAACTATTTGTTTACACTTTATCCAAGACAATAGTGAACTATAGGATGGTAAGTAAGAACTTTGCAGCCTTCTTTTTACTGCCCATAATGAGTTGTGTTAGATGACAATGTCTGAATCTTTTTTTCCTTTGCAGTGGTTCCCAAAGCAGTTTACTCAAGATTACCTCTCAAACTACATGATTGGTGGGCATGCAAAGGTTAAAGTATTTCTACCAGAACACAATGACTATCTAGATGTCCTCGTCAAGACAGTGAAGAATGGGCGGTCGGCCATCACAAGGGGTTGGACTAGAGTCGTGCGTGCCTTCTGCATGGAGGAGGGCACAATATGGGCATTC
This sequence comes from Elymus sibiricus, assembly GCA_039707655.1. Classification (NCBI taxonomy): domain Eukaryota; kingdom Viridiplantae; phylum Streptophyta; class Magnoliopsida; order Poales; family Poaceae; genus Elymus; species Elymus sibiricus. The sequence continues at coordinate 270,428,009 of CM077666.1, read as the reverse complement.
CGCTTCACCTTGTTCAGCAACCAGAATGTCTTTCGGCTCTTTCTTTACCGTCTTTAATAGTACAAGTATACAACCCTAGTTCATCATTCTTTATTTGGTGCATATGTAATTTTTTTTATGTAACTCTTGAACATATGTACCTGTGAATCGAATAATGCATTGGTTGTTGAACATGATGGATATGAATAAAGTTATAGCCTACTTTCAAATTCAAATTCGGTACAATTTTAAATAGCAGCAATTAAATTAGGGTGAAAATACGCTCTGCAGGTCATTACGACGCACACGGTCTGTAAAGCACAACATGTGTGATATACATCATAATCCGACACGGTTCACAGAGAGGAAACGTGTGCGACCATGCACACAGTTGCCGTTTGCAAAGCATGTGTGATGTCAGACAATATCACAAATGATGCGAGCAAGCTAAATGTTTGTCATAGTCGCCTTATCGTACACACTTTACAATCATGAACTGTTTCTGATGTCGTACGCATCGTAAACGTTTGCACCATAGAATAGTGTGTGTGATAGTTATCCTATACGACACTGGTACGACAGTCCGATGTTTCGTAATCCTATCCGACACTCGTACGATGATTAACTAATCTTCTTAATTATATATCGCATACGGTTCAGGAGAAGTGAATGTGTGTGATAGTCTCCTTATCATACATGTTTTACAATCGTGAACTGTTTCTGATGGGGCGCGCATCGTAAACGTTGCACCACAGAATACCGAGTGCGATAGTAATGCGAGCACACACGAGTAGCAAGGATGGAGCGTTTGGGATATTCGATAGATCACAAACAGCTGTGTGACGACGAGCGTGTGGGAAAGATGCGGGCATCGCATACGCTTAGTTCTGCGAAACGTATGCTTGCGTGCTCCCTATCGCCGACGGTTTCTGGGTCGTGTGGGAAGGACCCCCCCCTATCGCACACACAGGCAAGGCGATGGTGTAAAACTCTGTCGCGGAAAGGGGGTAAAAACCGTTTGTATAGCAGCTCGTTGTACCAGTGCATGCGTATGCGTCCTTGGCCGCGTAGGTGATGTAGGCTAGATTTAGAGGTACCTCCCACGTCTTCAGGTCCTTCGTGTCCACGTCTTCTTTCATGTTGGCATAGTAGGGGTCGATGATGGCCGCGGCGAGGTCAACCATGGAGTCCTTCTCCCGCCCGTTGCCAATGATCTTGTATTGCTTCTGGATGTCGATGAGCTTCTTGCATCAGATGGCCGAATCATAAAGCATAGTGGCATTCTTCCAGCTCTCCAGAACCCCTGATGGAATGGGAGAACGCTCCAGAACCCCTGATGGTCCTACAGTAGTGGTAGACAAGAACCTAGTCCCGCATGCATACCTGGGCGACGGCGATCCGCTGGTCCCTGTCAAGAGATGGATGGATGGGCACAAGGTCTAGTCCCGCGACCTTGTGCTTCTCCTCCTGTAGGTACTACTTCAACTTGGCGAGGCAGCGCTTCACCGAGTCCGGATCGTTGGTGTACATCACATTCAGGTTTGGTGCTGCCATGAGCCTGCACGGCAAACTCAAAGGTTTACTATGAAAAGGCATGGGTTTTTGAACCCATGGTTCTCTTTCTTTACCATGTTTTCTCACAATGAAATCTCTTTTATCATATCTTTTATTCTTAGGAGGTGGGTTATCAGGATCAACAGCAGGTTCTATTTCCATATCATTATCAGGTTCTTTATCATTGTCTAGTTGAACATCATCATGAACATCATCATTATCATTATCATTATCATTAGGTGGATGTTCATTAACAGATTGTGTCTCAGCATCAGAAATAGAAACGTCATTATGATTCTCAGAAGGTTTTCCTATCACAGGTTCACTAGAAGCATGCGAAGTTTTATCATTTTTCTTTTTCTTTTTCTTCTTAGATGAACTAGGTGCATCAACATTAATTCTTTGAGAATCTTGCTAAATTCTTTTAGGATGACCTTCAGGATAAAGAGGCTCCTGAGTCATTCTACCTCCTCTAGTCACAACTCTTACAGCACGATCATTCATTCTATTATTCATTTCATTAAGCAAATCATTTTGTGACTTAGAAACTTGTTCTAACTGAGTATGAACCATGGATGAATGTTTACTTAAACCTTTAACATCATTAGTAATCCTAAACATCAAGTCACTCAAGCGATCAATCATAATAGCATTTTGTTTCAATTTATTGCTAACATACCTATTAAAATTCTCTTGCTTAACAATGTAGTTATCAAATTCATCCAGGCATTGACTAGCAGATTTATTGTACAGAATATCACCTTCATCAAATCTATAAATAGAATTTACCTTTACTACCTATGTCGGGATGTTGAGTCCATGTATTTCTTCAATAGGTGGTAAATTCTTAACATCTTCAGATTTAATACCCTTTTCTTTCATACATTTCTTGGCTTCTCACATATCTTCTGGACTGAGGAATAGAATACCTCTCTTCTTCAGAGTTGGTTTAGGTGGTGGTTCAGGAAGTGTCCAATCATCGGCATTCTTTAACTTATTATTCAATAGTTCTTCAGCCTGTCCAATAGTTCGTTCCCTGAAAACATAACCAGCACAACTATCTAGGTAGTCCCTCGAAGCATTGGTTAGTCCATTATAAAACATATCAAGTATTTCATTTTTCTTACCGAAAAAGGGTTTCCCCCCGCTTTGTATTACAAAGCAACCAACACGATACAGCCAACGATACGTGCTAGGGCGGAAGCAGCACAGTCACGCCCAAAAGAAACAAAAGAGAAAACATGAAAGAAACAAATGCCGACAACAGCGGATCAACGCAAACGGAGAAGCCTCGCGACCGCTGCGCCCACCAGAGAACTCCCACCAAGCTCCAGGACTCCAAGACGCCGGCACCAAGCAACACCTCCAAGAAGGGATGCGACGACGACGACGCTGCTGCCAAGGGTTTCCCCCGGTACGCGGCGAGGAGAAAGGAAGGGTCGCCCCGACGCCCTCCAGGAAGGTCCGGCGACACCCGCAGGCGCCGCTGCGTCGGTGTCGGCCAGGCCGACAGGGATTTCGCCCGATCCCAACCTACCCCTCGGGCGCTCCGGAGCTCGCCACCAAACCGTCCACCACCCTGCGCCAACACGGACTTGAAGCTTCCACGCCGTCTCACCACGTCACCACGAAGAGGGGTCTGCACAACGAAGAAGAGGAGCCGGGACTAGGGGCAGCAGCACCGTCGGCACGCGGGAGGGCCCAACCTCCACCGTCAACGACAGTAACCGACCGGACGCAATAGCAGGAGCAAACCAGACCCGTGGGCCCACAGGTCCGGCCGGGCCCTCAGATGCCCGTAAAGCTCCCGCCGTCGCGCTGCAGAAGGCACGCCATCGACGTCGTCGCCCCCCGTCCGAGCCGCTCCTCCTCATCACCACGTAGAGAGCAACGAGGCCACGCCGGGGCCAGCCCGCTAGGACCCAGATGGGGCCCTTAGGGCCCAGATCTGGGCCGGGGTCGCGCGGCCGGCCATCCCGCGCCACCAGGCCGCCCCGCCGCCAAAGGGAGGCGCCACCACCGCGCCGTGCCGCCGCCGGCCGCCGCCAGCCGAAGGGCACCCGCCGCCAGCCCTGACCCCGGGTCAGGAGATGCGCACGCGGGGGAAGGGAGATCCCGCCGCCGCCAACACCACTCGGCCAGATCCGGGGGCGCCCGCCGGTGGCGGCGGGGGGAAGGGGAGGAGGAGGGGCCGCGAGGGGAGGGGCAGGACGGGCCGCCCAGGCCGCCTCCCGGGGAGGCGGCGCGAGAGCGGGACGGGGAGGGAGGGTGTTTGTCTAGTTCCCTTATCTTCCTCTCAAGATTAAGAACGCGCAATAAGAGGATGATTGGGCAAAGCATTAAGTAATTGGAGAAGTCTCCCCCAAGCTTGAGGGAGATTCTCTTCTTCAGATTGCACAATGTTAAATATTTCCTGTAAGGCAGCTTGTTTCTTATGAGCAGGAAAATATTTTTCAGAGAAGTAATATATCATATCCTGGGGACTACGCACACAACCAGGAGCAAGAGTATTAAACCATTTCTTAGCATCACCCTTCAATGAGAAAGGAAACAACTTAAGAATATAGTAGTAGCGAATTTTCTCCTCATGAGCAAATAGGGTGGCTATATCATTCAATTTGGTAAGGTGTGCCACAACAGTTTCAGTTTCATAACCATGAAAAGGATCAGATTCTACCAAAGCAGGATCAACAAAGAATTCATAATCCTTATCACTAACAAAGATAGGAGAAGTAGCAAACTTAGGATCATATTTCATTCTCTCTATCATAGCTTTTTCTTTCAGCTTACTCAGTAATTTCTTACATCATCTCTATCATTACAAGCAAGAAATTCTCTAGCTATCTCCCCATCCACAACATAACCATCAGGTATCTTAGGCATTTCAACTCTAGTAGGAGAGCTAGGCACAATAGGTGAATCATAATTTTCATCAGTTTCAGCATTTTCAATCTCTTTAGCTTTAGCAATTTGTTCATCAAGAAATTCACCTAGTGGCACAATATTATCAATCAGAGTACTAGCATCATCACAAGTTTCATTTATAGCAGAAGTAGTATTGCCAATTACTTGTGATGTATCAGAATGAATAGCAGGTGCTGGTGTCGCAAGCCACTTAAAACAGATGGTAAATCAAGTGCGGAGCTAGATGGCAGTTCCTTACCTCCCCTTGTCTTAGAGGGTACGATCTTAGTCTTAGTGTCTTTCAGATTCTTCATAGTGAAAATCCAAAGTGTACTCAATAAATAGATCTATGCTCCCCGGCAACGGCGCCAGAAAAAGGTCTTGATAACCCACAAGTATAGGGGATCGCGATAGTCTTCGAGGGTAGTATTTCACCCAAATGTGTTGATTCAACACAAGGGGAGCCAAAGAATATTTATGAGCCTTAGCAGTTCAGTTGTCAATTCAACCACACTTGGGATATAATATCTCTGCAGCAAAGTGTTTAATAGCACAGTAGTTTGATAGTTTTGATAGTTTCAGTAACAGTAGCAATAGTAACAGGAACAGTAACAGAAGCAGTTTGTAATGATTGTAACAGCAACATCAATAGTAACTTAGCAAAGATCAATATGAGAAAAGCGTAGGCATTGGATCAACGATGGATATTTGTGTTGGATGACATTCATAATATAACAGTCACAACCTAGAGCGATACACAATAGCTCCAATTCATCAATGTAATGTAGGCATGTATTCCGTATATAGTCATACGTGCTTATAATAAGAACTTGCATGACATCTTTTGTCCTACCCTCCCGTGGCAGCGGGGTCCATAAGGAAACTAAGGTATATTAAGGCCTCCTTTTAATAGAAAACCAGAACAAAGCTTTAACACATGGTGAATACATGAACTCCTCGAATTACAGTGGTCCCCGGAGAGTATCCCAACTATTGTCACTTTGGGGTCTACGGATCAGAACAATAACAAGTGCATATAACTAGCAGATAGGATCAAGAACTCAAATATATTCATGAAAACATAGAGGGTTCAGATCTGAAATCATGGCACTCGAGCCCTAGTGACAAGCATTAAGCATAGCAAAGTCATAGCAACATCAATCTCAGAACATAGTGGATACTAGGGATCAAGCCCTAGCAAATTGACTCGATTACATGACAAATCTCATCTAACTCCATCACCGTCCAGCAAGCCTACGGAGGAATTACTCACACCTGGTGGTGAGCATCATGAAATTGTTGATGGAGAAGGGTTGATGATGACGACAGCGACGAATCCCCCTCTCCGGAGCCCCAAACAGACTCCAGATCAGCCCTCCTGATGATGAACAGGAGGTGGTGGTGGCTCCGTATCGTAAAACGCGATGAAACTTTCTCTCTGATTTTTTTCCTCATGAAACGGTACTTATAGAGTTGGAGTTAGGGCAAACGGAGGCATGTGGGGTCCACAAGCTCACCGGGCACGCCCAGGGGGGTGGGCGCGCCCCCTGAGCTTGTGGCTCCAGGGTGGCCCCCCTCTAGTAGTTCTCTTCGCCAATATTTTTTATATATTCTGAAAATAATCTCCGTAAATTTTTAGCTCAATCCGAGAACTTTTATTTCTGCACAAAAACAACACCATGGTAGTTCTGCTGAAAACAGCGTCAGTCCGGGTTAGTTTCATTCAAATCATGCAAATTAGAGTCCAAAACAAGAGCAAAAGTGTTTGGAAAAGTAGATACGTTTGGGACGTATCACATACCAAGCCCGAGGAGCTTGCTTCAGCCCATAGAGAGCCTTTTTCAACCTGTACACTTTGTTAGGAATTCAGAATGCTCAAAGCTTGGTGCCTTCCTAACATACACTTCTTCCTCAATCTTACCCTTGAGAAATGCATTTTTTGCATCCATTTGATATAGAAAGATATCATTGAAATTAGCATATGCAAGAAGAATGTGAATGGCCTCAAGGCGAGCAACGGGTGCATATGTTTCACCAAAAACAATGCCTTCAACCTGAGTATAGCCTTGAGCCACAAGTTTGGCTTTATTTCTTACCACAACCCCATTTTCATCTTGTTTGTTGCGGAAGATCCATTTTGTGCCGATAATATTGTGCTTCTTAAGATTTGGATGATCGACCAATTCCCGGACATAATTTATCTTGAACTGCACCAATCTTCTTGCATTGAATTCATCCAATCAGGGTCATTCATAGCTTCATCATACTTTGTGGGTTCTAAAATATAGACAAAGGAGAAACTCCCACAAAAGTTAGCTAATCGATTGCGGGAACGAGTTGTGGGACCTGGACCTGGATTGTTTATATCATGGAGAATCAAGTCAGCGTCCACACGGTTTTCTACTCGACGCAATGGAGGATTTGCATTTTCCTGGTCACTATTGTCAGCATTTGTTTCAGGATTGGCATTATTTTTGCCATTTGCATTATCCTCAGGATTGCGATTGTCTTTGGTATTGCCATTATCTTCGGCATTACCATCGTTTCCAGCATCACCATTATTATCAGCATTGCCATTGTTTTCAACATTTGCATTGTGGTTGGCATTGGCATTCTCATCAGCAGTAGTTTGATGAGTTCTTCGTCGATAATCAGGGGCATCATCATCAGAGGATTCCAAAGCATTTGCTACAACAAGTTTGATACCAACTGTAGGAACGAAGTATGTCTACCAGAGGGGGTGAGTGGAAGATTTAAAATTTCTACGGGAAACTTGAAATATCCCAAAAAGAACTAAACAGAGACTTAACTACGAAAGAAAACTACCGATACAATTCATAACAAAACAAATCAGGTACGAGCACCAAAGATAATTACATGACTAACACACAGCAGATGATGAACAACTGAAAGTATTTCAGGGTAAAGATGAAACCAATGGTGCTCAATGGCGATAAGGTATTTGGTTGACCAGTTCACTCTTCTGCAAAAGAGCTACATCTGGTTGGAGGGACTTGTGATTTAACACAGAAGATAAACTCTCTTCGTCATGTTCTCCTCGAGAACAAGTTCATCAGATTGTGTCGATTACTCGAGGTAGATACTTCAGGCGATCTCCAAAACCTTCACAGACTGTCTTCGCGAACCCCAGTGACTCTTAGTTGCTGAAGACTTTGACGCCTAACCATCTAGAGATTTAGCAGCTCTCAAGAATAATAGGTCGAGCATACTAACTTATATCTCTATGATGCTAAACCACTATCTAGTTTTTCAGCTCTGGGGTTTTCTCTCCGTGAATTTTAAACTCAAATCTCTCGGAGAGTGGGTGCTCAGACAAACTGTCAGAATCACATGGAGCAGCCAACCATCTCGGTTGGAATGGGGTGGCTATTTATAACTGGAGCAATCTCGAGGGGGAAATGACCATTCAGGACATGACGTCTAGCCAATGGCCAACCGACACATTTCCAACGGTCCTATTTCAAACGCACCTGGCAACTTTACTCAAGGAACAAGCAAAGCTCACTCCTCTGTTAAAACATATCTCTCACAGTCCATAAGATCAACGTCTCTGACTCTCAAGTAATGTTTTGAGGCTGGAAGAGATTTCTCTCAACTCTCATAGGTTTCGGTTTAGCATCAGAGAAACATAAGTTTCAAAACACTCAACCCCTCTTAATAGTACGGTGGTCCTATGACTCAAGTAAGAGAAAAAGAACTACGAAAGAAAATACTACATCTTTTCTCTGTCTTCTTTATTCTCAGTTGCAGTCAAACGCACGAACAAAGTACCAAAGCAATTGCCTCACATCAGCAATTTTTAGGGGTCACTTCCATCACGTAATATCTTCGATATCAATCTTCTCTGCAACGCAGATGATAATCTTTGGAGTTTATAGCAAACTCCTTAGTACTTCATGGACCTAATTTCTTTGTGTGGAATAGCAAACATATTAGCCCCTCACTGTTTCCATCAACAATCTCCAAAACATAAGGAGGCAAATTATTGCACCAGAAGGTACCTGGAGATTCCCCAGAGCCTCCGGGACAACCTCTGGTCTAGGGGTGCAAACCTTCTTATGTCCCCTGGAGGTGCCCCGGAGTTTCTGGACCCCGAACCACATCCGGACCAACCTCTGGGCTGGGTGCAAACCATTTGTTGTATCATGGACCTTGCCCCGGAGCGTTTGGATCCTGAACCCTCCAGACCCTCCGGCCTCTGGCCATGAGTAGTGATTTGGGTGCAACCTGATACGTCTCCAACATATCTATAATTTTTTATTGTTCCATGCCATTATAGTATAAATCTTGGATATTTATATACATTTACAAGCAATTATATATCATTTTTTGGGACTAACCTATTAACTTAGTGCCCAGTGCCAGTTGCTGTTTTTTGCCTGTTTTTGGTTTTCCAGAATATCAGTACCAAACGAAGTCCAAATGCTACGAAACTTTTTGGAGATTTTTTTCTGGACATAAGAGACACTAGAAGCTTTGGGAGAGGTCCAGAAGACAGAGGAGGTGGCCACGAGCCACCAGGGCGCGCCCCAGGGGGGGTGGCGTGCCCTGGTGCCTCGTGGGCTCACCTCTGCTCGGTTTGACCTAATTCCACCTCTATAAATTCTCTAAAATCGGGAAACCAACAGAGGAGTCCACGAAATACTTTTTCCGCCGCCGCAAGTTCCTGTTCTCGAGAGATCCCCTCTTGAGGCCTTTTCCGGCACTCTGCCGGGGGGGAATCGATCATGGAGGGGCTCTACATCATCCTTGCTGCCCTTTCGATGATGCGTGAGTAGTTTACCACAGACCTTCGGGTCCATAGTTAGTAGCTAGATGGCTTCTTCTCTCATTTTGATCTTCAATACAATGTTCTCCTCGATGTTCTTGGAGTTCTATCCGATGTAATCACTTTTTGCGGTGTGTTTGTTGGGATCCGATGAATTGTGAGTTTATGATCAGATTATCCATGAATATTATTTGAGTTTTCTCTGAACTCTTTTATGCATGATTCTTATAGCTTCGTATTTCTCTCTGATCTATTGATTTGGTTTGGCCAACTAGATTGATTTATCTTGCAATGGGAGAGGTGCTTTGTAATGGGTGCTCAATCTCAGTGACAGAAAGGGACATGGCACGTATGTATCATTGCTATTAAGGGTAAAAAGATGGGGTTTATTCATGTGTGAGTTTACTTTGTCTATATCATGTCATCTTACTTAAGGCGTTACTCCATTCTTTATGAACTTAATACACTGGATGCATGCTGGATAGCGGTCGATGTGTGGAGTAATAGTAGTAGATGCAGATTCGTTTCGGTCTACTTGTCTCGGACGTGATGCCTATATACATGATCATTGCCTTGGATATCATCATGATTATTTGCTTTTCTATCAATTGCCCAACAGTAATTTGTTTACCCACCGTATGCTATTTTCAAGAGAGAAGCCTCTAGTGAAAACTATAACCGCCAAGGAATTGACAACCCCTTGTTCGCGTTGGGTGCAAGGATTTGTTGTTTTGTGTGCAGGTACTGCTAACAAGTTGTTGCGTAATTCTCCTACTAGATTGATAACCTTGGTTTCATAACTGAGGGAAATACTTATCTCTACTGTACTGCATCATCCCCTCCTCTTCGGGGAAATCCCAACGCAGCTCACAAGTAGCAGGAAGAATTTCTGGCGCCGTTGTCGGGGAGACATCATCAACATCTATCAAGTACCTACGCATAAACCTTCATCTCCTTGCATTTATTTTATTTGCCTTTGCCTCTCGTTTTCATCTCCCCCACTTCTAAAAAGTTTTTACAAAAATACAAAAATATTTTGCTTTTGCCTTTTTGCGTATTTTCTTCGCTTGCTTGAAATTGTTATCATGAGCGATTTTGGCATGGCAGAAACTGATGATGGTAGAATTCCTAAAATTGGAAGTCCTACCAATCTTGATGCTAAAACTTTTGTGTTGGGACATGGGAATGTTATAGGAAAAAGTGTCATCCAAGAATTCTTTAATTGCATTGGGACCTTGGCTTGTGATGAAGTTCCTATACTTAAAGAAACTAAAAATTATGCTGAAGTTATTTCCGCACTTCTTCTTAAACTTGAAAGAAGGTTTATTCGCACCCATCCAACTTTGCAAAGATTGTTTTATGAGTTACCAGTTATAAAAAATCCTAGAGCTAAGAAAATAGCTACCCTTGTCCTCATGAATGAATTTGATCACATAGTGCGAGAAGCTAGGGAGATCTTTGATTTTTATGGTATGAACCGTGAAAAAATGGTAATAGATGAGATCCTTTATAATAGTGATTACTTGTTGAGGTATTTTTTCTGCAATGACCACATCTTTGATGAGAATACTAAAAAAGAAGTTCCCCCTTTGAATATAATCCAACAAGTTTTCAATAGTGTTAATAGACAATACTCTTGGATTGTAGCCGGTAATCAAGAGGGATTTGCAGATGGACAACTTGCTAACGCTAAAATTTCTATGGATGATGTGTTTCATATCACCTTTGAAAAACCTTCTGATGAAAGTACATCTTTGGATAAGAAGAATAAAGATGACAATACTTGAAACTATGCATTATGCCTAGCTAGGGGCATAAAACAATAGCGCTTGTTGGGAGGCAACCCAATGAATAAAATAAATTTTTGCTTTTTATTTCTGTTCTTGTGTGTTTGCACAATTATGCTACTGTTATGATTGTGTTTTTATGTTTTAATTAGTGTTTGTGCCAAGTAATGCCTTTGGGATGATTTGGAAGATAGTATAATTGATGCTGTTTGGAAAACAGAAAGTTTTGCGTCCAGTGCTAGAATTTTAATTCTGTACTGGAGCATCAGAAAAATCTGAAATTTTTACACAGTATTGGTATATGAATTGTCCACGTTTTTCTAATTTTTCAGAATTTTGGAAGTTACAGAAGTATGGATTTTAAATAGATCTTTATAGACTGTTCTGTTTTGGACAGATTCTGTTTTTTGTTGCATAGTTTACTTATTTTGATGAATCTATGGATCGTATCGGGGTTATGAGTCATGGATAAGTTGGAGTACAGTAGCATTATGCCAATATTAAATATGAATCAATTTACTACAGTACTTAGAGTTAAGGATTTATTTGTTATACTAACGGATCTCACGAAGGTTTTGTTGAGTTTTGTGTGATTGAAGTTTTCAAGTTTTGGGTGAGATCACGATAGATGAAGGAATAAGGAGTGGCAAGAGCCTAAGATTGGGGATGCCCAAGGCACCCCAAGGTAATATTCAAGGAAGACTCAAGCGTCTAAGCTTGGGGATGCCCCGGAAGGCATCCCCTCTTTCTTCTACCAACTATCGGTAATTTTACTTGGAGCTATATTTTTATTCATCACATGATATGTGTTTTACTTGGAGCGTCGTGTATTATATGAGTCTTTGCTTTGTTTGCTTTTTAGTGTATCATAATCATCTTTGCTGGACACACCTATTCGAGAGAGCCACACGTTTATCATGATTTGTTAGAATACTCTATGTGCTTCACTTAAATTTTTTGAGCTAGGCGGTTACTCTAGTGCTTTACTTAAATCTTTTTGAGCATGGCGGTGGCTATATTTTAAAGAAATATTTGAACTCTCATGCTTCACTTATATTATTTTGAGAGTTGATAAGATTAAAATTTTGAAGAAATATTTGCACTCTCATGCTTCACTTATATCTTTTTGAGAGTTGATAATAGTAATGGTAATTTGCACAAGATATGAATTTGGTCCCAAAGTGATGAATATTCAAGAGGGATATAATAAAAACTTTCATAAAAGATCATTGGATATGATAAGTTTGATTCCTTGCAATAGTTTTGCGATATGGAGACGATAATATGTGAGTCATGTTAGTGAGTAATTGTGATTTAGTAAGAATATTGGTGTTAAGGTTTGTGATTCCCTATGTGTTGGGGATGTTTACCAGCATGTTTACCCGGCAGGGTGTTAACCCGGCCATAGAGCAGGCTCAGCGGGTCAGCTCACTGCGGGGCTGAAGGACTCTTGGTGGGCCGGCTTAACGAGGCCTGGCGATTACAGGCCGGCTTAGGCAATGGGCTGGCTCACGAGGATAATGAGTGGCACGGAGACCGTCTTGGAGAACAAGTAGGAAAAGGAGTAGGAGATGGGTCAAAATATGACTCGGACTCTCATGTAATCTAGGGTTCCACCTGTATATATAAAGGGGAGCACCTATATGAAAAAGGCTAAGTTGCAATCTCCTCGAGAGCTAGGTTAGCGAATCCGCATCCTTGTAATCAAGATCTACAGCAATATAATCAAGCAAGACGTAGGCTTTTACCTGCACCGTGAGGGGCCGAACCTGGGTAACCCGGCGTCTTCTCGTTCCCGATCAACCCCGTTAAGCTTCCACACTTGTGCGATGGCCTCAAAACTTAGTCTTCTCACAAAGACATCTGCCGTGACAAAACCACGACAGTTGGCGCCCACCGTGGGGCCTACGCACAGTGGAGTTGAGTTCTTAGCGGGATCTCTTCCAGGGTTCGGGAAGTACGCGGTTGGCATGATGACAAAGAGCCGCCGCGAGAAGTACTACATCGACGATTCATACTGGGGCCCCGACGCCGACTCGATCAACTACGGGTACCGGGTCCCCTTCGGCAAGGTCCACACCTTCATTGGCGTGGTCGGCGAGTCGGCCGCCGGGTTGGAGAACATCGCCGGCGTTGAGTCAGCACGCCGCGCTAGGCCGAGTCAGGCGAGACCCGGCCCGCGTCAAGCCGCCCGGAACCATGTCTTCGTAGGTTTCACCCAAGGGGTGGCTTCATCGGAGAACTCCCTGTCTGGAGATGACACACTCGTTCAATCTGATGGCGAGTCCTCGACGGGAGAAACCGAGTCAATCCTTCCTCCGCATGATGGAGGGCTCGGGCACACGGACGTCTTTCCAGAGAGCCCTGATCCGCCTCGCTTCGTGGCAGTATACATGGCGGGTAGGCAAGATCCGGTGCGTGACCCGGCCAATCCTGCGGCGGGGCAGAACCTCCTTGCCGGCTCAGGAGGAGCCGGAGCGTCGGCCGCCGGCTCACAGAAAACCGGGGCTCAGGCGCTCGCGGACTTGATGACTACGTTGGCAGCCCTGTTGGCCGAGCCGGTCACCACGGAGAACACGGCGGCGCGCAACACGGAGATCATGAAGTGTCGCGAGCAGATGGCCAAGATCCAAGAGGACATCAACGCGGAGAACGCTCGCATGGTACAGGAACAGGCCTGGATTGCCGATGAGAGGCAGTGCCTGGAAGAGGAGGTACATTACCTGAACCGCCGACAGGCCGAGTCGGAGCTCGTCCACAGGAGGCGTCATCAGAGCCGGCTTCCGGCTAATCTTGAGCCGACTCAGCTGTTCACCACACCGCCGGCTCCGACGAACCCGGGGGCTGGAGTCATCCCCATGGGAGAGCCGCCTTTGCAACAGCCGATCCAGCAGCGGGAGCCGGCCCAGCATCGCACGCCGGAGCAGCAGCAACAGCCGCCGTCTCACCGGTTCCAGACCCCAATTGGACACTACTCTAACCCGGTTGATAATGTGCTGGCGGCGACCCACAACTTGGCAGCTATCCCGATCGAGGGGGACGGCCCGATTCAGACCGAGGCCAGGAACGCCATTGCAATGCTCAAGACGGCCGTAGTGCAGCAAGCCAACTACTCGCATAGCCAGCATAGGCTTCACTCGATCCCTCATCAGAGCCGCACCAGGAGTCAGCGCCCTGAGTCGCCAGTGGTCTCCAGCAGCGCACACCGTAGGAGAGCCGCCCAGCCGCTGGCAGAGCAGCACCAGCCCAGGATTCCGCAAGACGTTGCGGACGCCGCTCGGATTCTGCGAGCTTGGGAGGAAGCAAACGCGCGTGCAGGGCACGACCCGCCGGCGCGAGTCAACCCGCTGCTGGATATCAACCCCCCGCCGAATGTTAACTCGCCCGTCGCGACCCAGACAGATGGCCGACTTGGGGGCTCTTCAAGCCGCATGATCAGAACTCCATGCTTGATACCAGCGCTATGAGAGGCGCGTATACCCCCCGATTTCAAAGGGCCTCGCAAGGTTCCTAACTATACGGCGAATCTGGAGCCCACCGAGTGGATTGAGAGTTATGAGCTGGCAATGGACTTGTTGGGCGCAAGTGAGTCAGTGTGTGCGCGTTACCTGCCTCTGATGTTGGAGGGCCCTGCTCGCACCTGGATGAAAAACCTACCAGTGAATTCCGTCAACACGTGGCAGGAGCTAAAGGAGCGCTTCATCAAAAACTTTCAGGGAACCTGTAAAAGGCCAACCACCATTGTTGATCTGGAATGATGTGTTCAGCGCGAGGATGAGTCGGCACACCATTGGGCTCGCCGGGTTGCAGAGGTGATACACAGTTCTGACAGCATCTCGGCGGCTCAGGCAGTACTTGTTCTAGAACGAACATGCAAGTTTCAGTCACTGGTCCAGAAGCTAGGGCGACTCAAGAGGAAAACCCAGGATATGGGTGATCTGATGGATGTCTTGACCCGGTAGGCGGAGTCTGACAACACTAAAGACCCGCCGTCTGATGAGGAAAAAGCCGGCAAGGACAAGAAGGGTGGTGGCAAGGGCCACCAGCAGAACAACGGTAACGGGCACAACAACAATGGTGGTAAACGCAAGGGTTATGACGGCAGTTCCGATCTGGTGGCGAACACAAACACAGAGAACAAAGGTCAGCGACAGAATGACGGTTCTAGGAGGCAGTCTGGTAATCGCCCTCTCACTTATGAGGAAGCTCTCAAAGCTCCTTGTCCGAAACACAGTTACAATGGTAAACCATCCAGTCACTCCTGGGAAAATTGCTATGTGATGCAAGAGTTTGCCAAGCGAGTCTTCCAGAATCATCATAATGGGGGCGGCAACGACGGACAACCCGCCAATCAGGGACCCGGCTTCTCAGGAGCCGGCTTGCAAGGGCCCTTCGCAGGACCTGGCTTCCAGGGGAACAGTGGCCAAGGCGGCGGGTTTCAGGGGGCTGGTAATGCTGGAGGTGGCAATCAGAGAAACAACCAGGGAAATCAGCATCAAGCTGGTGCGACAGGATTTCAGAGTAACCCGAAACAGTTAAATAGCGGACAGTATCATGTTTTCACCACCAGTACCTGCAAGCGGGATCGGAAGGTGCAACGACGAGCCGCCCATGCGGTTGAGCCGGCAACTCCTTACTATTTCAACTGGTCTGAACAGCCGGTTACCTGGAGCAAGGTAGATCATCCTGTCCTCCTCGATCACCCTGGCCACCTGGCTCCGGTGGTTGAGCCACAAGTTGGCGGCTACACACTGACTAAGGTGCTCATGGACGGAGGAAGCGGTATCAACATTCTGTACTATGACACGTTCAGGCGGATGAATCTGTCCGACAAGCAGTTAACTCCGTCTTCTACAGTCTTTCACGACATTGTTCCCGGCAAGTCGGCCTATCCCATGGGAAGAATTTCCCTTGAGGTGGCCTTTGGCTCAGAGGATAACTGGCATTCTGAGTTCCTGTCCTTTGAGGAGGTCAACCTTAAGAGCCCATACCACGCCTTATTTGGCCGGCCGGCTTATGCGCGGTTCATGGCACGGCCGTGCTATGTTTACTTGAAAATGAAGATGCCAGGACCAAGGGAACCATCACAGTGGAAGGCAACCGGAAGATTGCACTTGAGTGCGAGGAAGGAGACGCGGCTTATGCCGAGACGGCTTGCGCCGCGGAGGAGTTGCGGTATTATAAGGACAATGTTGACCCGTCTGACAGGACATCCCTGAAGAAACCTACCACGGAGTCTGACCCTCTGCTCAAATTTAAGTCGGCCAGAGACACAAAGCAAGTTGATTTCACCCCGGGCGATTCTTCGGAGCAGTTCACCATCGGGGCAAATATGGATCCCAAATAGGAAAGCGCGCTCATCGAGTTCATCCGTGAGAACTGGGACATTTTTGCATGGAAACCTTCTGACATGCCAGGTGTACCGAGAGAACTCGCTGAGCACTCCCTTAATGTGGATTCCAAGTTTAAGCCAGTTCGCCAGTATCTCTGTCACTTTAATGAGGAAAGACAGAAAGCTATTGGTGAAGAGGTGGCCCGGCTCCTAGCTGTCGGGTTCATCGTTGAAGTTTTCCATCCTGAATGGCTAGCTAACCCAGTGCTTGTTCTGAAGAAAAACGGGACTTGGCGGATGTGTGTTGATTACACAGACCTGAATAAGGCTTGTCCTAGTGACCCCTTTGCCTCACCCCGTATTGACCAGATCATCGATGTTACGGCTGGTTGTGAGAGTTTATGCTTCCTGGATGCTTACTCTGGCTATCATCAGATCAAAATGAAGCTGGAAGACCAGGAAAAGACGGCTTTCATCACACCTTTTGGAGCTTTCTGCTATACAACCATGCCGTTTGGTCTGAAGTGTGCACAGGCGACTTACCAGCGTTGTGTCCAGAGCTGCTTTCATAAACAGATCGGGCAGAATGTTCATGCTTATGTTGATGACATTGTGGTTAAGTCCCGAAAGAAAGAAACTCTGTTGGAGGATCTCAAGGAAACATTTGACAATCTCCGTATCTACCAGATGAAGCTTAACCCGGAGAAGTGTGTCTTTGGTGTCCCTGCAGGAAAACTTCTGGGATTTCTTGTCTCCGAGTGTGGCATTGAAGCTAACCCGGAAAAGATCAAGGCAATCACTACCCTGGCTAAGCCGGCCAAACTGAATGACATTCAGAAGCTGGCCGGGTGGGTTCCGGCGCTGAGCCGGTTCATCAGCCGGCTTGGAGAGAAGGCAATTCTATTATACCAACTGCTTAAGAAATCCGATAACTTCGTCTGGAGTGATGCTGCTGATCAGGCTTTTGAGGCCCTTAAGAAGCAGTTGTCTGAGCCGCCAGTCCTTGCTGCCCCTCATGAGAAGGAACCAATGTTGCTATACATTGCTGCCAATAACAAAGCGGTAAGCGTGGCAGTCGTGGTAGAGCGCAAGGAGGATGGCAAGGAATATTCAGTACAGCACCATGTGTATTATATCAGTGAGGTGTTAACCGAGTCCAAGCAGCGATATCCACATTGGCAGAAACTGGTCTACGGAGTATTTATGGCTAGCCACAAGCTAAAGCATTACTTCCACGAACATCCAATCACTGTGGTCAGCTCAGCGCCTCTTGGGGATATAATCCAGAACCGGGAGGCGACAGGCCGGGTTGCTAAGTGGGCCATCGAGCTCGGTCCGCATCATCTCAAATACGTGCCTCACACAGCAATCAAATCTCAGGCGTTGGTGGATTTCATTAATGATTGGACAGAGTTGCAGGCTCCCGAAGAGAAGCCCGACACAACATACTGGTCCATACACTTTGACGGCTCAAGGCAGCTTGAAGGCTCGGGGGCTGGAGTTGTGATTACATCCCCCCGAGGAGATAAGTTCTGTTATGTTTTGAGACTCATGTTTCCCTGTACTAACAATGCAGCAGAATATGAGGCCTTGCTTCATGGGCTTCGGATGGCTAAGGAGATGAACCTTAGCCGGGTCAGGTGTTTGGGCGACTCAGACTTGGTGGCCCAGCAGGTTTCTGGTACATGGGATTCCAAGGATCCCCTTATGGCGGCTTATCGGCATGCGGTCACAAATATTGCTGGACACTTCAAGGGTTATCAAGTTGATCACATTGATCGTAGGCAGAACAAGGCGGCAGACGCACTCTCTCGCTTGGGTTCGCAGCGCAAGCCGGTGCCACCCAATGTGTTCCTGGACGTTTTGCACAACCCGTCTGTCAAGTTACCAACAGAGGAGGACTTGGCCATTCCTGGCCCGGAGGCGGCTCTAGTGGCTGTTGTCCACACTATCCCGGATTGGACGGTCCCCTATTTGGCTTACCTAAGCCGGGGAGAACTGCCAACAGAGGAAATCCTCGCTCGGCAGATCATCAGACGATCCAAGTCTATGACTATTGTCAATGGCGAGTTGCACCGACGAAGCGTCACTGGTGTTTTTCAGCGTTGTGTTTCACCTGAAGAGGGCCGCACAATTCTCAATGAGATTCACTCTGGCGATTGTGGACACCATGCCGGCTCAAGATCACTGGTCACGAAGGCTTTCCGGCACGGTTTTTACTGGCTCACGGCTCATGCTGACGTAGAGGACATTGTCCGTAAGTGTGATGGTTGCCAGAAGTATGCTCGCCAGGCCCATGTGCCGGCTCAAGAGTTGAGGATGATCCCCACTACTTGGCCGTTCGCGGTCTGGGGGCTTGACATGGTGGGACCCTTCAAACGTTCTAAGAACAAGCATACGCACCTACTGGTGGCTGTGGACAAGTTTACCAAGTGGGTGGAAGCAGAGCCGGTCAGCAACTGCGATGCGGCTACAGCTGTCAAGTTTCTGAAAAAGCTGATATTCCGATTTGGCTACCCGCACAGTATCATTACAGACAATGGAACCAATCTTTCCAAGGGAGTCATGGAACAGTTCTGTCAACAGGAGCACATCCGGCTTGATCTAGCATCGATTGCGCATCCTCAGTCTAACGGACAGGCAGAAAGGGCCAATCAGGAATTGCTGCGTGGTATCAAACCCCGGCTCATGGTACCTCTACAGCACACGCCGGGTTGCTGGGAAGAAGAATTACCTTCGGTGCTTTGGAGCATACGGGCTACTCCCAACAGGTCAACAGGCTATACGCCGTTTTTCCTAGTCTATGGTGCAGAAGCTGTACTTCCAAGCGATATTCGTAATGACTCCCCTCGAGTGGCGGCTTATGTGGAATCAGATAATGAGCAGGCTCGCCAAGATGCTCTTGATGCTCTGGAGGAAGAGCGTGACCTGGCCGCATCCAGATCAGCAATTTATCAGCAAGACCTACGTCGCTATAACAGCCGTAGAGTTCGAAGCCGTACTTTTCAGGAAGGTGACTTAGTGCTCCGTCTGATACAAGACCAGACAGGCATGCATAAGCTTTCACCACCTTGGGAAGGGCCCTTTGTGGTCAGCAAGAATCTCAACAACGGGTCATACTACCTGATTGATATACGTGAGGCAGATAAGTCACGTACCTCTGAGGAGGAAACAAGCCGACCTTGGAACATTGCCCAGCTCCGGCCATACTACACCTAAGTCATTGACTAGGTCACATCTTTGTACATACCTTCTATCATGTATATACCTCTTCTTCGATCAAATAAAATAACGACCAACAGCACTGTATAAAGAGTGTTGTTTTGCTTCGAAATTTGTGTGTTGGATCTTTATTTGTTGATCTTGGTTACTTGGGGGCTTCCAACTCAATTGAGTTTAGCTTACAAAACCTTTAACCTGGCGAGATGCCACAAAGTTGGTTAAACCTGCCTGTTAGCAAGATGCTACTCCCTAAAAAACGACCCGGTGTACGTCTGGCGAATCAATCACATAGGTGACCCTGAATTCGTCAGAGTTAAAACGTCCGATTGGTTGTGTGAGAGCCGGCTTTCAGAGAGCGGGGACAAACCAACAGGCCAAAGAGCCAGCTTCATGAAAGCATACTCCGGCTTGCGCTTTATGAGCCGGCCGTTTCAAGTTATGTTTAGCAGCCGGCTTGCGCTTTATAAGCCGGCCGTTTCAAGCATATTCCGGCTTATTTCGATTAAGTTCTTTTTATTGCACTCATCTCATCTCTGCATACATGCATGCATCCATGCATAGCATTTACTTAAGATAATTTTGGTTCATTGCAAACAGTAACAAAGATTACTCGTTATGTGCTTTCATCACATGCAATTGTTATTGTTTCAGCGGGATCACTCTATTGCAAAAACCGGCTCTCGAAGCCCAAAAGAGGATTCACAGAAGCGCAAAGTATTTGTACAGGCAGTCAGCAAGCACAGTACGCGATGGCACTGGCATCAGTAACAAGTGTTTCAAGCTACGCTATTACAAGCCGCCCATCAACTGCGGCCATGGCAAAAAAATTACAAGTCCCGCCTACAAAAAGATAAGCCGGCGTTCTATGTCGCCAGGTCAGAGCTGGCGCCAACGCCCGATGAAGTACCATGTGCCGGCTCTTCACGGCCGTCGTCATCCTCCGCCTCTTGACTTGAGTCATAGGTCGACCACTGAATTGAGCGCAATGCTTCAAATAGGGCATCGGCAGATATCAGGGAGGAAGGGTCGACTTCAGGAGCAAAGGATGGCTTACGCGTACGGGTTAGGGCCACCGGCTCATGGTTGGCGGCTCTATTCGCTCATTCTCTTTTGAGTAGGGCACCTGGTACTTGGTCAGGCCGGCCTCTTCTGCGATCGCGGTGGCTGCAACCCGGGTTTCTTTGATGCAGCGTTGGAAGTCCTTCTTTGTGAACGGCGAGTCATCGACATTGAACTCTGGGTACCCGCCCACGATCTGAGCCGGGTCAAGTTCTGGCACATATGCTTTGGCTCGTGCAAGCGCTATCAGGGCACCAGTGCGGCAAGCCGCCCTTTTCCAATCATTGAACCACCTGGGCACGACTGACAGTTCCTTTAATGTATCTGCAATCAGCTAAGGCGGCGCCTTGGTGTTCTTGGCGGCCATTATGCAATGACAGCCATCTATGTACAGTTGTTCTACCAGGGTGTACACCGCCTTCAATTTCACCACTGGTTGCTACACAATAGTTTGATTCTTCCGACCTGCAACAATAGGTACAGACGATCAGCAAAGCCGGCTTAGCATATTTAAGTCGGAACAGTTGGTGCATGGTGGTCTGTTTTGCTTACCGAAGATGGCCCGGCACATGGCGGTGATTTGGCCTTTTAGAGTCGCCAATTCTTGAGTTACCGGCTCAAGTCTGGCTACGGCCTCTTCAGCTCGCATGGCTTGGGCGGCTCTTGCGGCCTCCGTCTCTTGCAAAGTGGTCTTCACAATGACCAAGGACTTATTGGCTTCAGCAGCGGCTTCTTCAGCCTCTTTGCGCAATTTTTTCTCTTTCCTTGCTTCCTTTCGGAAGCGGGAAGCCTGGGTCTCTACTTGATCCAGCATATCCTGCAAAGCAGTCTGTTATACATCATACACGCATGACCCGAGCCGCCCTAAAGGACAACCCGGCACATGGGGGCTACATGTTTTCGATCTTGAAACAAACAGCAAGGCAAGTTCCATGCAGCTGCAGGCACTCTGCATGGCACTTGGGGGCTAATGCATAAATTGATCTATCTTGCTAAGTTATGAAGACCCGCTCGTCATAAATGGCGAGCCAGCCTTTGGGGTCGCCGGTTGAAGTTCTACTTGTGAGTTCAATTTGGAAGTCTCGGGTCATCATTCTATAATGACCCGGCCCTTGGGGGCTACATATATATATGGTACAGAACAAAGGGAGCAAATTACCTCATACTTCCGCTTCAAAGACGTTATCATGGCGATATCTGTGTCCCGGCTTTCAGACAGCCGGGTCAGCACAGCCCGGTGCAGGGTACTGGCATCTTGGTCTTCAAATGTAGAAAACTCAAGAGCCGTCTTCCCCTTGTCCTTCGGGGCCGGCTCAGGCTTGGCCGGAACTTTGGTAAGAGCGGTGGAGGATTCTAGTGTAGCAGTTTGCCGCTCACTCGTCACCACTACTTCTTCTTGAGCCGGCGCTTCTTCTTGAGCCGGCGCCTCGGGTTGCGGTGCAGGTTGGTCTTCAATTACATTTTCCCTCTCCTGAGCAGGAGAGGATGCGCGAGTCGGGCTTGTTGTGTCCAGGTGAAAGGACCACGATGTCGCCTAGAGGGGGGTGAATAGGCGTTTTAAAATCTTTTACGGATTTGGCTATATCCTAATGTGGAAATAAACTAAGCGGATACTTTTCAAGCACAAATCCTAAATATACTAGGCTCACTAAGTGCACCAACAACTTAGGATAAACAAGATGAGAACAACGAGGATATGAGTAAGCACAAGTAAGTTACACAAACTTACTCAATGTATATCACAAGATATGGAAATGAATAATACACACAGCCACAAGTAAGCAATACAAGCTTACACAAATTGTATCACAATATATGGAATTGAATGATACAAGCAAACTAAAGTAAGCACTACAAGCTTACACAAGTTATGTCACAAGATATAGAAATGAATGTTACAAGCTAGCAATTCACACTAAGCACAAGATATATCAATAGTAGCAAGTATGAATTGCGGAATATAAAGTGAAGGCCTAAATAATCTCTACAAGGGGATAGCCAACACAATATAATGAGGACAACAAGATATAGTGAATGCACGGTCAAGTGACCAAAGTAAACCACAAGTAAGGAGCTAGGGTTAGGGATAACCAAAGTCACAGAGACGAGGATGTATCCCGATGTTCACTTCCTTGGAGGGAAGCTAGTCACCGTTGGAGGGATGGATGTTACCACGAAGGCACACCAACGCCACGAAGGCTCACCCTATTCTCCCCTTGAGATATCACCACGAAGGCGATTACCAACCACTAGTGGTAGACCTTGAGGCGGCCTCCAAACCTTCACAAACTTTCCGGGGGACAAATCACAAGTTGATTCCTCACCGGAGTACTCCTACCGCCTAGGAGTCTCCAACCTCCAAGAGTAACAAGACCAAGGGGGAAATGCTCAAGACTTGATCAAATCACAAATTGCTTTGGTCAAAAGAGAGAGGATGAGTGGATGTATGCTTGGATGAAATCTCTCTCAAGAACTCTCACAAATCTCTCCGGAATCTTTGATTCGGTGTAGGAGAAAGGAGAGGGAGCCACTTGGGTGTTCTTGGGTTCCTTTGGATGAAGAGTTCAACAAATGAACCCTAGATCCATGGGATAGTTTTCCCACAAATGTATTGGAGTTTTTAGGCTTGGGGAGGAGGAGTGAGCTCTCAAGAATGGGGAAATTTCTGGATGTGGAACCCTAGCCCATTGGGGAAGAAGGGTACCTTATATAGTGCCCCCACCAAATCTACCCGTTATGCACAGAAAAACGCAGCCCAGAACTTCCGGGCTCCCTTTGGAGAATATCAGTGCAACACTCTGGAAAGCCCGGAACTTCCCCCGGAACCTATCCCAGAACATCCGGACACCGGAACCTCCGGGCCGCCCGGAACTTCCGGCCCTCCAGATAGTAAAACATGCACAACTTTTTCATACGAATTCCGATTTTGATGATCTTGGGCTCGTTTTGTAGCTATGGAAAAAACCCAGGACCTCACATAGAGGACCACCCAAGATCAGCCAAAATGGAGGATGCCAAGTATGCAAAGGTTTTATCATGTATTTGGGAAACCTATTTGGCTTTGGATTTTCTTTGGTATATAGGATAGGAGTGGAATTGTGTAGAGAAGATGTTGACTTGAGCAAATCCATCACGAACCCCTTTGATCCCCTCTTAATAGTGCGGGATCCCTATAACTCAAGAATCATAAAAGAGCTACACTACATAGCTATTGAGAATCCATTCTTGAGTGTATGTGTTTCTTCGGTGGTCATCACTCCACAACAATAACGTCAAAGGAACTAATACCTTTGACTCGAGCCTTTCACTTGAGCTTGATGTTAATGTTTCTTCTTGGCTCAAGTTGAAGGCAAGACATTGGTGAAGTCTTCAAGTAGCTCCCCCATACACAATGTGGGAAGCTTTGCTTTGTATTCATCTTTGCGTGTCCATCACATGATCATCTGCAAGCTTCAAGCATGTAATTCTTCAGAATGCCTATCTTGAACTTGCCCTTGTAAACCATGATCATCATCACTTAATGTCATCCTCTCATGGGCACTTGAAATCTTTCTCTTGATGTAAGTTCATGAGAATTACCTAACCCACACAGACATAGAAAACACATAGAATGGGTTAGTACACAAAGCGCAATTGACAAATTATTACCATACCATAAGATCTCATGTGGCACATGATTTGCACTTGTGTGTTGACCATCTTTGAATTCAATCTTTGATCTTCATCTTGGTCAACATTTATCTTTGCTCCATGATTAATGTTGATGCACAACTATATGTATATGGCATTCATTCCGAATCCATTCAATCTCCTTCTTGCATCACACATGGAACAAACCTTCCTATATAACTTGATGTCATTGTTTCTTCATAGGAATTGCCATTCATTATCAAGTCTCAATGCATATATTTATGTTGATGGATTTCATCCATCAATTCATCCAGTATTCTTCATGCATTGCAAATGGAACTTTTCTTCAAATGTATATCTCAATGCAAACATTAGTCCATTAGGATTGTCATTTAATTACCAAAAGCACACATGGGGACTACATGTACTTTCACCAGGGGCGGCGGGCTGTTCCGGAATGCCGGCTCATCCTAGGTAACCAAAGTGGTCTCTTCTCGAGGGTCTGTTGGAATGACCGGGTCAGATGACCCGGCAGCTGCTTTCTTCTTGATGGCCTTGGCACTGTGCAAGGAGCAAAGAGTTAATTCAGTTAAGGGTTAGAAGGTGAAGAGTTGTGCAATAAAGGAATAATCAACATGCTTACCCCGGGTTGATGTTGAAAGCC
Source organism: Elymus sibiricus (assembly GCA_039707655.1). Taxonomy (NCBI): domain Eukaryota; kingdom Viridiplantae; phylum Streptophyta; class Magnoliopsida; order Poales; family Poaceae; genus Elymus; species Elymus sibiricus. Next base: position 270,403,089 of record CM077666.1, on the reverse strand, counting down.
AGCGCCTGAGTGGCGCTTGATTCATCCGAGGAGGGGGACGTCTGGTATGCTGAGTCATTTAAATGTAAGGGTTCTTTGAAGCAACTAGCTAGAGGAAAGGAAGGAGTTGGACTGAGAAGCACCTCTGCCCGTACTCTACGGGATGGCGGCTCATACGGAAGCCCGCCACTCAACTCGCCCTCACTGCTCCGGGTCTTCCGTTTGGAGGTCCCGGCTTGCTGTGTTTTCTTCAAAACAAATTTGGGATCCAAATGAGCGTCTTGATGTGAAAAGGGGACTTTACGGACAGCAACCCGGGGTTTCCTTCGGACTTTGCGGATTGCAGCCCGGGCTTTCTTTAGAATTGGTATTGGGGAATCAGAATCTGAGGAGATCAAAGTTACCTCTGGCTCGGCGTGGTGACTAACTTCAGCTTCCTCCTGAGATGAGTAGGCATCAGCAATTTGATTAAAAAGGCAGCTAAGAGAATCAAGTTCTACCTCGTTGTCTTCTTCATTGTCCGACTCTTCTTCATCATCCTCTCGAAGAGCCGGGTCTTGGGCTTCAACCCGCCACCAATCGTCATTTTCCTGTATCATGGCGGGTCAATTGGGCCGGGTCTTGGACTTCAGCACAGTAAAAGCAAAGTAACCGAAATGGCTTACCTTAGGAGCCGGGTTGGTGGTACTGAAGGGGGCGAGCCCCACAATCTTGATGTCATCCTTGGTTTCACCAAGAAGCTTCTTGGCGGTTTTTAGGACTTCTTTCTCCTTAACATTGACCGGGCTGAATCGGAGCGGATCGTCGTGGTGGCCGGTGTATGTATGCATGAGCCGGGTTCTGGAGCTAAGCGGCTGGATTCGCCACTCGACCCAAGTCCGGGTCAGATCGGCACTGGTGAGGCCATGTGCAATCAAGGCGTTCCTCTTTGGGTAAAGGGGCTCGAAATTCTCTCTTTCCTCTTTGGAAGGAAGACCCGGGAAGGCTGCGGTGATGACAAGCCGGCTGGCCCGATAACCCGGCAATTTGTTCTGGCCTTCGGGGGAAGTATCTTTACAGTAAAACCACGTCATGTGCTAGCCTTTGGGATGGCTGGCCGGCTTCGCATTAGGGAAGATGATATTCTTTCGACGTTGGATAGAAATTCCGCCGAGTTCCATGCTTGGACCATCCTTGTGCTCTGTTTGGCGGTTCAAATAAAAGAGCTCCCGGAATAAGCTAAGAGACCGCTCGAGCTACAGATAAACTTCGCAAAATACTTGGAATTGGCAGAGATTGAAGACGGAGTTGGGGGCCAAGTCTTGAGGCCTGATGTCGAACAAATGCAGTACGTCCCTAAAAAACTTTGAGCCGGGAGGGCGAAACCCTCTTGAGACATGATCAGCGAATACGACAACTTCATTTTCGCCGGGTTGGGGGCGGATCTCTTCTTCAGGAGCTCGCCATGAGATTATCTCCTTAGCTGGCAATAACCCGGAGTTTGTCAGGGCTTGCAGGCTCAGTTCGGACATACTGGACTTGGCCCAGTTGACGATCTTGGGCTTGGGAGACATGGTTTCAGCGGCTCTGAAAAGGTGTCACAAGCCGGCGATATGAGCTTTTTCGATAAGGTATGAATGATACAAACGAGCCGGCAAGTAAAAAGTTCGGCCGGGTTATGAAAGAAAAAGGGGATCAGCTACCGGGTCAGGATTATTAGCACAGATAAGCTGGAAATTGCATGTTGCAAATTTTTACAAGTGTTGAGGTGTGGCCTGGGCAATGAGTCCGCAAACAGGTTTATATGAAATAAGAGAATCTTACGGATCTACAAAAGGGATAAAAATGAAGAGATAAAAGCCAATTGTGTTCTTGTATTACAAAGGTGAACTGCAGTGGGATTGCGTTAAGGACAGCATGATGGATCTGCTAAATGAGAAAAATGTTGCGGACGGCTGTGAACTAAAAATGAGGAAGGTTTGATGCATTTGAGATCTACCGTAGCTACCGCGAAGAACACGGGAGAAAATCAAAGGAACCGCGGTAATGGCGGGATGAACTTACACATCTAGACGAAGGGGACTGGAAGAGGAGGAGGCGCGGTGGAGCGGCCTGGTCGAATCGGGTCAGCTCCGGCGACGTCGGGATGGTTCAAGGCGGCGCTGTGCGAAGTGGCGGCGACGAGCTCGAGGAGGTCGCTGGCGTCGAGAATTTGGAGGAAGAAGAAGAGTAGAAGAGAAGGAAGTGAAGGGGGCGGTATATTTATGGGCCCCCAAACGGCGTGCACGAAATCCTAGGCGACACAGTAACAGTGGCGAAAAGCGCTCCTCAATTTTCGCGCCCGACGAAGTAATACAAATCTACTCAGATTCTCTATGACGTCACTCCGGATCTTGTGGAGATAGATTGATACGTTATAGACGAAGGAAAGGGGAACATATGATGTTAAGTCTGAAATTGAAGAATGACCCGGCGATCTACTTAACCCGGGAAGTTGAGCCAGTCAGAGATAGTGTTCTAAGGGACCGGCTTGGGAAGCACTTGGAGAGTCTTAATAATGCTTTGTTTTTTCAGGATGAAGTTTAACGTGAATAAATTCAAGTCAAACTGAGGGCTAATGTTGGGGATGTTTACCAGCATGTTGACCCGGCAGGGTGTTAACCCGGCCATAGAGCAGGCTCAGCGGGTCAGCTCACTGCGGGGCTGAAGGACTCTTGGTGGGCCGGCTTAATGAGGCCTGGCGATTACAGGCCGGCTTAGGCAATGGGCCGGCTCACGAGGATAATGAGTGGCACGGAGATCGTCTTGGAGAACAAGTAGGAAAAGGAGTAGGAGACGGGTCAAAATACGACCCGAACTCTCATGTAATCTAGGGTTCCACCTGTATATATAAAGGGGAGCACCTATACGAAAAAGGCTAAGTTGCAATCTCCTCGAGAGCTAGGTTAGCGAATCCGCATCCTTGTAATCAAGATCTACAGCAATATAATCAAGCAGGACGTAGGCTTTTACCTCCACCGTGAGGGGCCGAACCTGGGTAACCCGGCGTCTTCTCGTTCCCGATCAACCCCGTTAAGCTTCCACACTTGTGCGATGGCCTCAAAACTTAGTCTTCTCACAAAGACATCTGCCGTGACAAAACCACGACATTATGCATGCACATAAAGTCAATAGTTATGCAACGAAATTATATCCTACTTATGGTGCATTATTCGGTGTTAGTTATGTTCAATTCATGTTTATGACCGTTTTCGCTTTTTGGTTGGTCGCTTCTCAATCTATTTGCTAGCCATCATTTGTACTTAGCGGGAATACTGCTTGTGCATCCAACTCCTTAAACCTAAGTTATGTCAAATGAGTCCACCATATCTACCTATATGCGGTATTTGCATGCCGTTCCAAGTAAATTTGCATGTGCCAACTCTAATTTTTCAAAATAATTTTCCGTTTTGTGTGCCCGTACCGCTCATGAAGCGGCAGGGGGTGGCCAATAATTTCCATGCTAGGTGTGTTATTCTCACGATGAGTGTTTATTCACTTGTCATTGCACGAGAGAGTGGCTGGTAATAGGGATGCCCAGTCCCGAAATGAAAAAATAATAATATGATGATAATAATAAATTCCTTGGAAAATGTTGGTATGGAGGGCACCCGTGGATACAGCTAGCCATGGATTGTGAAAGAATGGTGGAAAGGAAATAAACTTTATTTTCTGTTTGGGAACCGCCTATGATGTGTCTAGCATGGAAGATATTGGGAATTCTCGGTCATTTTCGTTGACAGGAAAAGCATGCCTCTCAAAATAATTTTATCTCTCTAATTTAAGCTTTGAGCTCTGGCACATATGCAAATCTCTGCTTCCCTCTGCGAAGGGCCTATCTGTTTACTTTTATGCAATTTTTATTTTTATTTTGAGTCGCCATCTTCTCTTACAAAGCACCAACTAGAGAGCATTATTTTCATACTTGTGCATTGTGTGTAGCTAATATTGAGTGTTTTTCATGAATGGATCAATGATTGAGCATAATGGGTTAGGGATAACTTTCTTTAGCGTTGATATTTTGAAAGACATGGTTGCTTGTTAGTATGCTTGAGTATTTATGTCTTCATGTCAAACTATAGACTATTGCTTTGAATCATTCAAGTCCAAATGTCCATGCTACAAAGAAAAGAATATATGATGAATATGATAGGTAGCATTCCACATCAAAAAAATTGTTTTTATCATTTACCTACTCGAGGACGAGCATGAATTAAGCTTGGGGATGCTTGATACGTCTCCAACGTATCTATAATTTTTTATTGTTCCATGCTATTATAGTATCAATCTTGGATGTTTTATTACATTTACAAGCAATTATATATCATTTTTTGGGACTAACCTATTAACTTAGTGCCCAGTGCCAGTTGCTGTTTTTTGCCTGTTTTTGGTTTTCTAGAATATCAGTACCAAACGAAGTCCAAATGCCACGAAACTTTTTGGAGATTTTTTCTGGACATAAGAGACACTAGAAGTTTCGGGAGAGCGCCAGAAGACAGAGGAGGTGGCCACGAGCCACCAGGGCGCACCCCGGGGGGGTGGCGCGCCCTGGTGCCTCGTGGGCCCACCTCTGCTCCGTTTGACCTAATTCCACCTCTATAAATTCTCTAAAATCGGGAAACCAACAGAGGAGTCCATGAAATACTTTTTCCGCCGCCGCAAGCTCCTGTTCTCGAGAGATCCCATCTGGAGGCCTTTTCCGGCACTCTGCCGGAGGGGAAATCGATCACGGAGGGGCTCTACATCATCCTTGCTGCCCTTTCGATGATGCGTGAGTAGTTTACCACAGACCTTCAGGTCCATAGTTAGTAGCTAGATGGCTTCTTCTCTCTTTTTGATCTTCAATACAATGTTCTGCTCGATGTTCTTGGAGTTCTATCCGATGTAATCACTTTTTACGGTGTGTTTGTTGGGATCCGATGAATTGTGAGTTTATGATCAGATTATCCATGAATATTATTTGAGTTTTCTCTGAACTCTTTTATGCATGATTCTTATAGCTTCGTATTTCTCTCCGATCTATTGATTTGGTTTGGCCAACTAGATTGATTTATCTTGCAATGGGAGAGGTGCTTTGTAATGGGTTCGATCTTGCGGTGCTCAATCCCAGTGACAGAAAGGGACATGACACGTATGTATCGTTGCTATTAAGGGTAAAAATATGGGATTTATTCATGCGTGAGTTTACTTTGTCTACATCATGTCATCTTGCTTAAGGCGTTACTCCGTTCTTTATGAACTTAATACACTAGATGCATGCTGGATAGCGGTCGATGTGTGGAGTAATAGTAGTAGATGCAGAATCGTTTCGGTCTACTTGTTTCGGACGTGATGCCTATATACATGATCATTGCCTTGGATATCATCATGATTATTTGCTTTTCTATCAATTGCCCAACAGTAATTTGTTTACCCACCGTATGCTATTTTCAAGAGAGAAGCCTCTAGTGAAAACTATGGCCCCCGGGTCTATCTAAATCATATATTGAAAATCATAAAAGTACCTTGCTGCAATTTTACTTTACTTATTTTATTTTGTATTTTTGTTCGATCTATCTATCTATCACCATACAATTTAATCTTGCAATTAACCGCCAAGGAATTGACAACCCCTTGTTCGCGTTGGGTGCAAGGATTTGTTGTTTTGTGTGCAGGTACTGCTAACGAGTTGTTGCGTGATTCTCCTACTGGATTGATAACCTTGGTTTCATAACTGAGGGAAATACTTATCTCTATTGTACTGCATCATCCCCTCCTCTTCGGGGAAATCCCAACGCAGCTCACAAGTAGCACAACCCATGTACCCTTTCCTTCCCACTTACCCCTCCGTGGCTTAGACTATAAATAATCGTCCCTTGCCTCCTCATTAGGGTTAGCAAAGTATATTGGACTAAAACTAAAGAGGGATTTGCTCATCAATCATCTTCCCTTGGAGTTCAAGGCCTCCATCAAGAGAAGAGTCCCAAGGGATTATCAAGACCTCCTCTTCCTCTTGTGAATTTGGGGAAGACTGCACCCAAGACCTTATCTCCCTAGTGGATTTGGGAAGAACTTGCCCTAATACTTATGCCCCTTGTTGTTTGTGGATCTTGTGGTACTTGTGTGGATTTGCTTAAAGAGGGCATGTGTCATTGGATCTTGTCTTTGAGTGCTTGTTCCTCTTGTGCTCTTGTTTGTTCCTCTTGATCCATCTCCAAGTGTGAAAGATTGGGCCACCTACGGCTTTGCCCTACATCACGGCTCCTGCTTGACGTGGGGGTGGGCAGTGAGGGCGCAACTAGGCCACGCTCGTGGCACGACTTCTCGATCACGAGCTCCATAGCGTGGAACTCCTCATCGGTATGCGCCGCCTCGGTGAGGAGGGGCGGCCGCTGCTGTTGGTCGTCGTCCGAGGAGCAGAGCACCACCTCCTCCTTCACCGACAGAGTGGTGGAGGATGATGGCCCCGGAGACCGTGGACGCGGTGCCATGACCCGGAGCTCCCTTCGGATCCACCCGTCGGCGCCGAGAACTAGCCGTTGTCGCCAGACTTGTCCATCGCTTGGTCGAGGAGAGGAAAGGGTCGGCAACTGTCTGCGAAGAGGAGAGGAAATGAGAGGCGAGGATGGGGGTCGGTCGGTGCAGCCTGCCTGCTTAAATAGCCGGGTCAGGTGGCCAACGTCGCTTCAATGTAGCGCAACAGCCGGAGTAGGCTTGTCGGTCGCCGCATGAGCATTGAAGCGGCGCTGCCCTCCCATCTAGTCACGTTCATCTAACCGCCATTCACGCCGTTCAGTCACATCCACTCTGGAGCAAGAGTGCGTCATGAATGCACAAAGACGATTCGGAGCGGGATGAGCAACGAGGACTATGGTTGGGACATGGCAATCGAACGCCTACGTGGCAGAGATCCAAACGCCCACAAACCTCTCTAGATAAGCGTCCGGTTTGCGGGAATTCGAATGTACGGACAGGCCAGCGCTGTCCAGACGTTTAGCGGCGTTTCTATGCGTTGGAGATGCCCTAACCATCCCGTGGCCTCCACAGGTCAGGGAAGCAGTGCAAGCTTCAGGCCTCCAACCAAACACACTTCCGGCAGGTCTCAGGATTCATCCGGCCAGGCAAAATTTGGTGGTGGCAACCAAACAGCCCCCTCCAAACATAGTTTCAGAACTCTGTACCGAAGGTGCAGGCGTGACAGGCGCCTCCACGCGGCGGCGATCATGGCCGCGGCCCTCCGCCCCCTGCTCCGCTGGCACGCAGTTCTGCCGCCATCTTCGATGCTGCGCTCTCTATTCCCCGCGCCGTACTCCAAGGTAAGATGGTTTCGCTGCTTGATTTCCCTTGGGCCCTCGCCTCGACTGGACGCGCTAACTTCGCTCCCCTCTCCAGGCCGCCGCCGCCAGACCCCCAGCCGCGTCCGTCCCACGCGCCCCTGCCGCCTCCCCTTCTGAGGGAGGTTACTCCAAGGAGGGCTCCTCCAATTCCGAAGGTAATAATCTGCCTGGTCAGCTAGAAAAGAAAAGGGTTCCGACCTCCCAAATCCACCGAAATTGCTGGGCGCTTTCCCGAGCTCGGAGAGGTTAGAAGGAGTTGGGGGTGGAAATTTTTATTGAGTTAAATGTATATAACCCCCTAAACTTTCAGATTTAGGCCACATCACCCCCTGAACTCCAAAATGGCTTACTTAATCCCCCCAACTTTCGAAAACCAGACAAATCACCCCCTAGCCTCTGGTAAGTGGTTTTCAGAGTGGTTTGGCCTATGTGGGACGTGGCGTGGCAGCCATCTCAGCGAAAAACGTCCACGTGCATGTTGATCAAGTTCTCCATGTTCGGCACTAACGCCCGTGTTGTGCTGACAGATAAGATGGAGGACATGCGCCCGGAGCCGATGGCCCTCGTCATCCCGGCGCGCGTGCGCAGCAGCAGTCCATACCTCTGCATTC